>CM057002.1:121722717-122349778 GCA_029891345.1 Dryococelus australis
CACTATCTGCAATTACAAGCACTTTTTTCTTATTTGGCGCGAGCAAACAGAGTGCGTACGATCGAACTCCAACTTGCCCCTGTCCGCTTCAACGCACTTCCTCACGCCACATATGTCTGCCACGCAGGCAGCGTCTCAATCAGGCGTTTGTATTGAAAAGAGATTCACACAGTACTAGAATACCTCGCGACGGGAAATTCCGTCACAACTCGTGTACAGTGAAGTTAACTTTGAAATTAGATTGCATTTTATTAGACACGCCCTGGAAGACTCTGAACTAATAGCGAACTTGAAAGGAAACAAATAGCGAAGCCCCATACTGCCAGGTGTGGAATGTCACTGGCTAGTCTCTGGGGAAGCAGCCAACGAACAAACAACCGGGTCTCGAGTGTACACATAACTGTGTAGTCTAGCTTAGAGGTCAGTGAAGTGGAGACCTGAAAAATTCGCTAGTTTTATAACCTGCAGGCTAGACTCTACAGTATTATGAACAAATTTGTCGATGTTAACGGTGCATTGGTTGTCTGTTTTCGCAGTGGAAGGCAACGATTGGGCCAGCGTTCTCCAGAAGGTGTCAAACACTGTGGGGACCAATGACTAATGTTACATAAACACACATGTTTTGAATTCTAGCTTGTACCAAAGTGAATCCGCGAATTCTTCAAGTCTCTAGTTGTAAGTCGTAAGCAGTGGGGTGTGGCGAACTGTTGCAAGGTAAACTGGCGTTAGATCTTTACTGTCCATGTTGCTTACTAGTTCACACTTCCACCTCTATAATGTAGCCCGGCAGCTGATGCCACAGGACGTGTGTAATGGGTCCCTTGCTGTTCGCTTGTGAGTGGTCGGGATACATTCTGTATCCCTTAGGCTGCCCGGTGGTTACTCTCTCCTGCTGCCATTGGTCGTAAGGATACTTGGCAGAGAGTGGGCCAGTGATGAACCTTGTGCAGCATACCTACCACAATTGTAGATGGAAATACAAAGACCAGCATAACTGATATCTGTGCTTTAGAATAAGATAGACGACTCGTTTTTAGCTTGTCTTAAATCTTAGTAAATCTGCACCGCACTCGAATTATTAATATTATTGACAATATCTAGGGGCACCTGTATTTCGCTAAAATATTTCAGGAGAAGTTGCGTTCCGAGCAATTTAATTCTGGACCTTTTCGTAATTGGATCGTCATAAATTTTTACACGCCTTATCTGTCTGCCCGCGAATCACGGACAGTCAGTGTCGCAGAATCTTAATTCTCATTGGCTCACTCATATAACATACTGTCTTCACACAATGACAAGCGGCCAGCAGAAGAACAAAGACCGCATGTGTGTACATGGGATATTTAAGTCTAGCCTCCGCGTAAATCTTTCCGCGAAAGCGTCTTTACCTATAGCTAGAAACCTGCAAGATTCACGTTATTATTTGGCATCAGACTAAACTTCACATTACTGTACATACTCGAACCGCTATCGTTTCTCCATTGGTTGCTGCAATGATGTGAAGCCACTCCCTTTCTGACTTGACTGCACGTGATTGGACCACACAATTGTGAAGTGTTTATTTATTGGCCAGAGTTAGAGCGTAACAAATAAAGTATGGTCCAAAGAAAAGCTTATTACGAATGTATATGTGTTTGAAGTTTAACAGTACCGGAAAAAAAAAACTCGAATTTAGCAGGACACCTATAGCTATTGGTGGCATGTCCATGTGAGAAGATATTTTCTACTCGACTGGGCTAATCAGAATCGAGTTGACACTACACGAAACGTCCATGATTGACTGACAGACACTTTAGACGCGTGAGAGTTGGAATCTGTCAACCACGAAATATGTTACGAATTAACGTGATTTGCAGAACAACTATTAGTGGAACATTTTGGCGAGAAATAGGCGTCCTAAAAATAGCTGCAAATAAAAGATTGGGTTTGGCTGTGTTGGGGACACGGCCGTTTGTTTTGCGTGAATACGTCTACGTTGACGCGCTCGGACGCCTCGATGTTTATTTCACGTTCCCGGCACCGCTTCACTCGATCATATGGGGTTTTATGGGTATCGCTGGATTGCTTTAAAGATGCTATTTCCAACCGTATACCATTTATGTATTTCTGCTTGAATTTTTGACGAGTATAAGCCGAAATTGTATCAAGTTTTCTTAATCTTTTTACATTAAATGCATATAATTTCTCCACAACCACGCCACATAAATAATCTTATACACGCAATCGATTGATCTTATCGACAGCTGTTGATCGAAGCTTAGAGCATCGTAGCTTCTCCTGGTCAAAATTTATACTATGCGGAAATGCGGAAGTTATGAGACGCTGATAAACGAACTCAGAATTGACCCTCCCCCCCCCCCCGGCCGCTTCCCGCTTTGTTTCGCTGTCCTCACTCAACGTAATATATTATTTGATCCTTTGTCAATCGAATGGTGTAATTGAATTTTCATTGTAGATGATAGATCCGGAGCTGCAATGCCAAACTGTATTTGGTTATCATCGGTTTCTCGATGGCCTCCCACTATGGTCTCAGATTTATCAACGTATTCACGTGAAAAAGAAACCAGTTTTGTCAGATGCAAATTAAAAGGTTCGCCTTTGCTGACATGCACAAGTTTCCCGTGACAGTCTCGGCATAAGAGAGAAATGCCCGTGGCAGCTCCATGGCAGCAGAGTAGAGAGTAATCTCGACCTGGTTACAAGAGGCCGGTGACCCCAACTGAGCCACCACCCACGCCAGCAATCAGAGAGGACACATAAGTGAATTACCCTCTCTCATTGGTCGGAGCCAATTACACAGCCGCCTGATAAATTGCACCTCCGCCAACCCCTTGCCAAGCAGCAACACTTGTCCGCCTTCGCCTCCAGCCACGCTACACAATACACTAACACACAGAGATATCGAGTACCCACGCCAGCTCTTCGCGTACACTCACATCATGGAGCCGCGGTGGCTGAGCGGTTAGACTGCTCGCCTCCCGCCAAGGCGAACCGAGTTCAATTACTCTACCGGGTCACTCCCAAACGTTCGTAAGTGGAGATACTGCTGGACGATGCCGCTGGTCGGAGGGGTTTTCTCGGGGATCTCCCGTTTCCCTGACCGACACAATTCCCACATGCGAAAATCCCGGGGGCGAGCCCACCGGAAATTGAACCCAGTTCGCCTTCGTGGGTGGCGAGCAGTCTAACCACACCACTGCAGCCCAATTTACGCCCCAAAATAATCCAGGGTTTGTTAGCTAAACCATAGTCTGCTCGCGATTTCTTCCCACGTTTTGAATCAAACTTTTGAAAAATCTCCTCATGTACGACTTGCTTGACTGTTTCCTAAATATGTAATGCATCACAAGTGTTATAAAAATATCAAATTTTTGTTCAATGAAAATTTCATTTATGTTGTTTTTTACGAATTTTCATTTTTCATTTCAATTTAATATTATCATAAACAGGGCGAATATGTGTGTGCTGGTAACGCTTAGTAATAAATAGTTCATATGCGAGTGCACACACGAATGCAGTGAATTTTCCTTTTGGTGTATTTTACTTTTTTTGGCAGACGCACAGAGTATAAGGACTTCACGTAACATGTAATTTTTACTGATGAAGCGACATTCCATACGAGTGGGGCTGTGAATTGTCATACCTGCCGCATCTGGGCAGAGGAGTCCCCACGCGCGTTTATTGTACATCAGCGCGACTCGCCTAAGGTTAACGTTTGGTGCGGTTTGATGTACGACCGTGTATCTTTGCCACAAAAAAAAAAAAACAATTACTGGTGATGTCTATTGTGACATGTTACAACTCTTGTGTTTCCGCAATTGGGTGACATTGAAGCGGAAAAGGGTTTGCTTCTTTCCCAACAAGATGGAGCACACAACAATTTTGTTGGGTGGGTAGATGCGGACTGATTGCGTGGCCACATAACCCCCTTAGATTTGTTTATTTTTTCTGGGGACATGTTAAGAACATGGTGCACGCAGAGAAGATACGTGACGTTAGACACCTACGTGAACGCATTATCGCTGCAGTCGAAGCGATACAACTTGACATGCCGGCACGAACACGAGAGGAGATTTAATATCGTTTGGACGTGTGCAGGGCCACAAATGGGGCGCACATCGATATTAACTGAAAACACTGCAGAAACTTGAATGCATGAACTCTCTTCTCATGTTGTTGTTTCAGTGATATTGTCTGCGCTTCATACCGAAAACTGCTTGTGTTACCCCGGAGATCTTTTATAAACATCCTGCATAATCATTTTATTGTTTCTAAGTTGCATTTTGTTTGGTCACTTTGAAAGTGTCTTGTTTTCGCTTGCTCACAGTTATAGTCAAGTTCAAATGAGAAAATAATCTTCACGCAGCTTTAAGGGCCAGATGGTATGGAAGGTAGTGTAGGGGAGGGAAGGTAGAGGTGGCAGTGTAGGTAAGGGAAGGTAGGGGAGGCAGTGTAGGGAGGGAAGGTAGAGGTGGCAGTGTAGGGAAGGAAAGGTAGGGGAGGCAGTGTAGGGGAGGGAAGGTAGAGGTGACAGTGTAGGGAGGGAAGGTAGGGGAGACACTGTAGAGAATGGAATGTACAGGTGGCTGTGAAGGGGAGTGAAGGTAGGGAGGCAGTGTAGAGGAGGGAAGGAAGGGGAGGTAGTGTAGGTGTGGCATTGAGGGGAGGGAAGGTAGAGGAGGCAGTGTATGGGAGGAAGGTAGGGGAGTCAGTGTAGGGGAGGAAAGGCAAGAGAGGCATTCTAGGGGAGGGAAGGTAGGAGCGGCAGTGTAGGGGGAGGGAAACCATGTGACACTGCTGGCACTATATACACAAAAATGATAACATTGCCCTCTACAACGTTTTTAAAAGGTAATGTGCAAATGCAGAGCAGATCTCGCCCAACCGCACTCGGCCGCTGTCACTACTGAAATGAACAACTCCACACCTTCCTGCAGCGGCAGTGAACTCTCCCCTCTCACCCGACGCGTTTCCCACTTCTGCGCATTATTTTCTCAATTGGATTTCATTCTACCCACGTATTAGAAATAAGTTTTTTCCTCTAACAATTCAATAATTTAAGTGCTTCAAGATTAACATGTAACTAAATGAAGGATAGCCGATACGCATTACTGCTTTGCCAGGCAGACGTTACAGGGATATTCTTCACGACATTGGGAGTGTTGCATTGAACACGAACAATACAGTCAACAAACTCGGCAGGATGGCAAGTGTGTGTTTAGAAAGTTATGTGTTTCTGTCATTGTGTTTTGTTTAGACCCACAAGAGGTGATTGCTAAAACTGATAGCTGCTTAATTTAATTCCGTTTTTTGTTTCTTCAGTTTCGTAATTACCCTGGGCCATCAGCAACCAATCTTCATAACTTTGATGTTAAAGCCATTGCATGTCGGAAAGGCTTTTCTGTGTAACGTCGTCTGAGAGACTTCTGCGATCAGTGTTGTTCAAGCGCATGTGATGTTTCACGTAAGATGCTCAAGGGTTATGGAAATTTCTCGGTGTGTGAATTTCCGAAACATTAAACCAAGAACCGAATTGTAACCATTTTATGTACTTCGAATGTGTTTGTTTCATTGACTAAGTGTTTGATTTAAGGAAACCATCACATACTATAATAACGGACACAATGCATAATTCTAGGAAAAAATGCTTGACTCTCCGAATAAAAAGCAATGGAACCACAAGCTCTGTAGTGGTTTTAAATGTTTTTTTTTTTTATATTTTGTATTTAAAAAAAATATAAAAAATATAATTATTTAATCTTATTTTCTTACATTTTTCTTAAACATAGGCGTACATAAATTTAATATTATAGTATCGTGGAGGTTTTATTTTGTCAATTTTAATAAAAATATTTGATTTGATTTATTACAAACTTTTATTTAACTTGCCTTGTTAGTTAATTTGTACGTTGGGGTGAAATCTTGCAGGTGAATTTTGACCCATTTCTATATATTCAATCGAGCTAAAACTTGGTATACATATAGAAACCCGATGACAATGCTATAATATGGTGACATTGACCTGGTGCTGCAGCCAGGATCATCTCACAAGGGAACTCCTCAACGGTTAATAGTTTTGACTCGAGTTTGGGCTCATTTGATTGCTCTTGATGAGACATTTGGTGGTAGATGGTCAGTAAGGCCTGATGATGGATTCGGAAGGTGGTCACAGAAACTTAATCAAAGCTAAAAGTGGAATCTTCAAGTTTGGGCTCATTCCACTAGGCAAGTCGGTCGTTTATTTAAATTTCACTTCTATGTATGTGGGCGTGTTTAGGTCAAATATTGCAAGTCGATTTTAAACCACTTTCCGTTATCCAATTCAGCTGAAATTTCGCTTACATGTGTCGTTACAATTACAATGCATGTGAAGGTACCGCTGAGCTGATCTGCTGATGGGGCCGGAAGTTACAAGCTTTTATGTAACTTCACGAGTATGTACACATGATAAACCACTTCCCGTTATCCAATTCAGCTGAAATTTCGCTTACATGTGTCGTTACAATTACAATGCATGTGAAGGTACCACTGAGCTGATCTGCTGATGGGGCCGGAAGTTACAAGGTTTTATGTAACTTCACGAGTATGTACACATGATAAACCACTTCCCGTTATCCAATCGAGCTTGCTGTAGCCATGTTGTCAGACGCCCACGTCTTTGACTGTCGCCCTTGAGTGGGTGGCACAAGCCTGCCTCGATCAGGCAGGGTGGCTTGGTGCGTCCGATCAGCTGTGCTCGCGCGCAAGTGCACGCACTGAGTCGAGTTGCGTCATTACCTAGTGTATTAATGCTGGTTTTTCATATTAAGTAACTATTGCATTTTGCATAAATGTTTTAGTATGTTGGGGAAATTTTATGAGAATCTTCGATGTCTTGGAAATGCTGATTTAAATTAATATCTTTCCTCACATAGTAAATGTATCGAGTTTCGCCTCGTTGGACTTGCCTCGATGAGTAATTTTATTGTTGTAGATGGTGACCAGGGTCTGTAGATAGCAATGCACATTAACAGACATAAAGTTTGTCCCGAGATGAACATTGCTACATAATATAACAAAAAAATTGGTGAAGCTAAAAAGTAAAAAATAAAATAACTGTAAAAAAAACTTTTAAAACCAAGCTTTTATTTTAAAATGTACTAAAAAGAGAATAATAATTAAAGTAGTTACACAATTTGTATAACTTGTAATATATGGTCGAACAGCCGTAATATATAGTATATAAAAGCTTGGCGCAATATAGAACGTATACTTCATTTTCGTAATGCGAAGTTTAGCCTAGCGCAAATCGTAAGGGAGAAATTCGGCCTTGAAAATATATAATAAATATCGTATTTTGGTAAAACATCGTATATTATTTGGAAATAAAGTACAATTATATGGGTTCTGTTTTATGCTATTAAGGTCGGCCATCTGTGAAGAAATCGGTACGGAAACCTACCATCTTCATCAACATAATGGCCGCCCGGGCCACCTTATTTTTGTCTTAATTTTCTCTTCCATATGAATCTTTAGAGGTTTTGTGAGATAATTTTTATAACTTGTTCAAGCGTCGTCTGGTCGCAACACCTTCAGGCGAACAGTTTTCGTGTAAAATTGAATAGAGACTCTGCTGCCTGAGGGGCAGCCACCCACAAAACACACGAAGAGTGACTGAACGATACGCTAGTTAGCAGCAAACGAATAGTGCACACTGTAATGTAAACGTACAAAGCGCCATGTTTTACGTGTGTGTCTGTGTGAGTTATGAGTAGCTGACGACCGATGTCTGGTGTATTCGAACTAATGTGTCGGTAAATGTCGAGGCAATGCTCGAAGTTTCTACCAGTAGGTTGCACGTCACTCTCTGTCCAGTAAATGCACTACACTATGTAAACGTACAAAGCGCCATGTTTGACGTGTGTGTCTGTGTGAGTTATGAGTAGCTGACGACCGATGTATGGTGTATTCGAACTAATGTGTCGGTAAATGTCGAGGCACTGCTCGAAGTTTCTACCAGTAGGTTGCACGTCACTCTCTGTCCAGTAAATGCACTACACTATGTAAACGTACCAAGCGCCATGTTTGACGTGTGTGTGGCTGTGTGAGTTATGAGTAGCTGACGACCGATGTCTGGTGTATTCGAGCTAATGTGTCGGTAAATGTCGAGGCAATGCTCGAAGTTTCTACCAGTAGGTTGCACGTCACTCTCTGTCCAGTAAATGCACCACACTATGTAAACGTACAAAGCGCCATGTTTTACGTGTGTGTCTGTGTGAGTTATGAGTAGCTGACGACCGATGTCTGGTGTATTCGAACTAATGTGTCGGTAAATGTCTAGGCAATGCTCGAAGTTTCTACCACGAGGTTGCACGTCACTCTCTGTCCAGTAAATGCACTACACTATGTAAACGTACAAAGCGCCATGTTTGACGTGTGTGTCTGTGTGAGTTATGAGTAGCTGACGACCGATGTCTGGTGTATTCTAGCTAATGTGTCGGTTAATGTCGAGGCAATGCTCGAAGTTTCTACCAGTAGGTTGCAGGTCACTCTCTGTCCAGTAAATGCACCACACTATGTAAAAAAATTAATCTATGCCTTTTTTAAAGAGCATTTAAATTTACGTGTGATTAAACACCAAACGTTTTTCGACAAGGAATTACTTCACAAAGTTTGTAACATACTTTCATATACATCCTGTATATGTTGTATACGATGCGCGAACAAATATGTGGTTTTTGTCCCATCAATTTTGGTTCACACGCAGAGAAAGCTTTTGTTTAATAAAACCAAGTTTATTTATTGCAGCCAAATTAATTGCTTGTATAAGGAAAACAAAATATTTGGTTTGTATAACCAAATTATTTTCTTTTTCTTATTTGATTGTCCCAAACAAAGATTTTACTGCCCTAAACAAAGGTTGGATTGGTGCATACAAATATATGTTTGGCTTACGTATATTAAGCACTTTAGATTAAAAGAAAAACATTGGCGATCCGAGCGAGATAAGAGCTGCGTCCTAACAACCTCAACTAGTGACTGCACATGAAGATAACATGTTATTTATTTTTTAATATACACATTTTAAATACTGGACAACATGTGCAAAAAAAATATTTCAAGTTTTTCAGCTATAATTTTTGTTTTCCGTCGAGCTAGTTTTACGACGATTTCTATACCATTATTAAATATCATTAAATGCACTAACAAACACGCTTACTATGCTTATTGTCACAAACAGCGACGAAACAAATGTATATAGTTATATCAATATAATCATTTTTGACACTATAATTTATTTTGGCCCATCACAAAAGTTTTGTTTAAATCTATTTTGTTAGATGAACAAGAGTAATTTTGTTAATTTTCTAGTTTTGTTTACTCAACAAAATCATTTGTTGGGGCAGATGAATATATTCTTGGCCCTATACCAACACATACTTTGTTGGGCTTTCTCCCAGCGCAGTATTTTTCATGTTATGTTCGCGTTAAGAAACAACTTGTTCAGTTGCCTGCAGACACAGGGTGTTTCGGATGGTGTTTCACCGTCGTGAAACATTTGAGATGCACAACTGCGAAACACGCTCCGCGGAGCACATTTTCCTCGCTAAGAGCAAGCAGCTGCGAGAAAGAAAAGACAAACAAAGTGAGAAATATGTCGAGGATCTTGTAATAATTCCTTCTTGGCGCTTTCTTCTTCCGAAACACGACGGTTAGAAGTAAATTCAAGATTTAAAACAACTCATTTCTCCCTGCACAGTTACAATAATTAGGCCCGAAGCAAAGTAACTTGGAAAAACCTGCTGTCATCAAAGTAAACAAGAATATAATTAAAGCTCAACGTTTTCATTACCTATTACAAAAGCAATGAACAAAATGATAAAATTAAAGTCGGGAAAGTTTATTAAAGAGCTCCCTTGCTCGACAAACACCTGTCCTTATCTTCCATTATAAACGTTATGACTGTGCCTTCCACCCTAAGGTTCTCACAGACAGAATAGTTTAAAGGCTGTTCACAATAAAGTGAGCCCTTTTGAAATCAATCTTAGAAAAACGTCACTGCTCCTACCTACATTTATTTTAATGGCCGCATCGAGTGACATTTGCTCAGTAAGGTTGGTAACGATTGATGGGAAGTAGTTCCATATTTTAACGTCGAAAAAAAAGTGTTAGGCTACCATTTGTGATAACTTGAGTTATTTCTTTCACTCTCTGTTTTTATTTAATACACCGAAGTGTAAAAAAGAGCAAGTTTGAAAAATATCAACTTTCCTAATAATTTTAGAGTTTTGCTTGACCGACGTATGAATAAAGTGATGAAGCCCATGGCAATATTAATTTTACAGAAGGCGAAATAATACACAACGTTCATATAAGTAGATCGTAAGCAGGGTTTTCAAAAGTGCTCATTTTACCATGAACATCCTTTAGTAAATATTTCATGATATTTTTTTTTGCGCGGAGTGCCCCGTGTAATCAGAGCCACCATTTTATCTCTCGTACGTCATTCCTTGAAGCGCAGGTCGGTTAGTTTGGTGGCACTATAGTGGCGACGTGGTGCTGCACTTACAGCGGCTGAATCACCCTTAAGCGTAACTCAGGAAACACAGACCGTCATTATGCTGTGCCCACAGCCACATGCTGTATTAGTGAGATCGCCTCTGGGGAAGAAATGAGAATAAATTAGGCACTTGAGCTACTTTCCACAGCTTCGAGCTGAAAATTATTCAAACCTTCGCGCGGGTCGTTGGCTGCAGAACTTCCGGCGCGTGTTATCGCAAATGGAAATTTCGAGGCGCTTGTAACGTAAAGAACCGTTGAGCATTATTAGCTAGCTGTTATGGTAATAAGTAGCTGAGGGAGGTCAGTAAAGAGTAATTCTGTCTTAAGATGATGGAAATTCGTGCTGAGAACAAAATCGTTTAGTAGGGTTGTTTGGCGACTAGCCTTTTATCAAGAGGCACTGGAGTTTTTTTGGATCACTGAGAAGCGTTGACATTAAGGCGTTCGTCTAGCTGGCGCGTGAACCGGGTTTGCAGTGCGTTCTTGACACACGTTCTCAAACCGAACTGTTTCAGAGGAAAATAAGACACGCTTCAGAATCGAGCGGAATACAACTTTTACCTGACCACGCTATTGTAGATGGTGTTTTGAAACTCTTCAACGTGTCAAGAATGACATTTTAAGTCTATTATATCTTAGTATATTATGCATAAAATGTACTATATTACGTATATATTTAATTATGTATTATTCATATTTTATTGTTTTCATATTATATATTTAACTGTAATACCTGCGGAATTGTATTAGCGCCATGCATTCAACATTGCAACAAACTTCCCCTTAATTAAAATTTAGGGTCAGTATCAACAATTAAACTATAGGTAAAATCCATCCTTGGTGACTTTGCACTTTTCTGAAGCACTGCTATAACTCTACCTCCAGTATATTCATCCTCCTCGTGCAGAATAAGCGTAAACGTGTCTCAAAAATTACGGCAAAGGACAACGCCCCGAGTTCGTGCGCACTCAGCTGTAATTATATTTTGCATAAGAACTTCTTCTTATTAGCCGCTACCAACACATGTTGTATTATTAGAGACCTGCAAAATTCGCGAATTTCGCAGGTCTCTATTTGTTACTGTTTTTCATTTGTATTTATTATAAAGGATATATAAAAAATTTGTAAACAAACTATAGGTAAAAGTGAATTTTAAAGGTAAATGAGAGAGTTTTATGTTAACAGAGGTGCAAAACGCCTGTGAAACATAGAATGTGTATAAAACAAGTAAACGCGTCGTGGGGGTGATTTTTCAAAAGTTTCATTCAGAACGCGTGAAAAAACGGCGAAGTTTCTATAGCAGTGACCTCCGGCTGTCGCTGTGAGGAAGGGCCGTCTCTCAGTATATTGCCTCGCCGTGGTGTCCCCGGGAGAGAAGGCTAGTAGGCCGTCCCACGACGTGGATACGAGACGGCGAGTTGTAAAAGGCGTGAGATGACAGCACTTCGCTGTCGTCAGGTGTCGGCGACAGGTACCTCTCCTCTCCACAGTTCATTCTCCGGGCAGCTCTTTCCTTGGGGCTGTGGCGAGTGGGAGGCAATGTGACGTCACCTGGTAGTATCGCAACCGGACAGTAGGTATAGGCTATTTCACGGTAAAATGAGTACTTTTGAAAGCCCTCCCATTTGAAAAAATAGTCAGCAAGAATATTTTATTTTAGCCTAAGACGAAAACTTCCGAGTGGAGTGAAATATATTCACTGTGTTTATTACATATAGAGCAATAATTATTTAAAAAAAACAATTGACGGTTAAAAAATGGCGGAAATGAAATAGTAACTTGGGCCTCAAAAGTGCTCACCTTTACGTGAACAGCCTATAGCAGACAAGACACCTGACGAACGTGTTAGTTTATGTGACGCTTGTCAAACAATATGGACATTGAAATGTTTCATAAAGGACGAACGTATCTCCGCGAAAATATATATTACTTCAAGTCTTGTATTTCATAATACACGTGAATTTTACAAAAGGCTATTTTCTTATTATTATGAACTGTAATTTTACATCTTCGCGTCATAAAAGGGTAGCTATATTTGCTCTGATAAACTTGTAACATTGCGAAGACAAAATGAACAACTTGTAACCACAGTATTTTCGTAAAAATTCCAAATATTTGTCTCACTGTTCGCATTAGTTAGTAGCCTTAAGATTTATAGTGGTACGGAGAAATCGTTATACAGCTGCAAATTTAAATAAAAACGTCAAATTCGATTTAATGTGTATGAAACTAAAGAGAAGATGAATTCTGTTGAAATAATTTAAAACTTTTATTTTAATAAGTAATGTCACTATAAAAGAAATGTCGTATTTCTGCAAACAATTCATTGAACTACAAAATCTTGGTATTTGGGTAGTAGCTATGTCGTTTTTCTTTGGGACGTTCCGGAAAACTTTGCATCCTCCATCTTCAGGGCGAAGTAGCAGCAGCAATAACTGTTGCCTTCTCAAGGTTATGTTAGGTCAACTAACGTCAGTTCGGTTAGGTATACTTAATCATTGTAGGTGGGATTAGGTGACTACAATCACCAATTTACATTTAACACTGTTAACTAAATGAAAAAGCAATATTCATAAAGCTGCCTGCACAAATCTTAATAAAAAGTGTTGTGACCTACGGATGACTGTCCAACATGCCAAGAAGACAATACTGGACAAGGAAAACGTTATTATCGACATAAAGTGTTTATACTGAGAGTGAAGTATGACCTCATTTATTAAATAAGTTGCGCCAAAAGTTATGAGGTGATTGAAGTCACCTATGCCCTCCTACATTTATTGAGATGGCTTAGCCTGACCTAACTTCAAGAACCCAACCTAACCTAACATGACCTAACCAATAGAATTACCTTTTTAACTGAATAATAAACAATATTCATAACCTAACTTAACCTAACATAACCTAACCATCCTAACCTAATTTTTTTTTGTTCATTGTTCCATGAATTTGGAAACAAATGGTTTTGAACTGTAGCAGTTTCAATAACTGTTACCTTTTGAAGGTAACAGTTATTGAAACTTCTACTTCGCCGTGAAGATGAAGGCTACAATGTCTTTCTAAACGGCGGCAAGAAAACTGACATTGACGCTGGCGGCTGCTACACAGAAGCCAAGATTTTGCAGACAACGGCGGCAAAAGTCTGCGAACTTTATTAATTCTTTGAACTAGTTGCCAAGACTACTTTTGTATGATTTCAAGAAAATTAGAACAAATTTCATAACAGGGTAATTTGGAATGTGTAATATACGTTGAATTATAACAAGCAATTTATGTAGACGTCAAATCTATTTCTAAATATGGATATTCATAAAATATGTGTTCCGTTTATGAAAACGGTTGAGGATCTTCAATATTTCACATGTTGACATACAAGAAAATTCTTGGCAAATGTTATACGATGAAATGTTTGGAAAGAGTACAATTTTTTCGCGTGTAAGACACGACATTTCCTTTCGTACAACTACATTCAAGGTAATTATAATGTTATAAAGTGTCAATAGCCTGCCCAATTTGCGTTATCACCGGGCAGTACATAAGACTCTACATTTCTCCGTATTCTCGAATAAGTGTGGTTTATTTGATTGGTTCAGCCATAAGATACGACGGTTTGTCTTGTTACTAGGTTGCGTCTTGTTATAAAGCCGATTTGTGGTCGAACTTATACAAGAAGGATTAGGGGCTTTATGGTCGTGAATCATGGTAGGGCTGTAATTGGTGGTAGAGTAAGGTGTCGAATGATAGCAGAATATCTGGAATAAATCCGGGGTATTATTATAATAAGAGAACATTATACAAGTACAAACAAGTGACACTAAACGAGCGGGGAGTGTGATCCATGTTATGTTACTAAATGACCGGGGTTTGTCACACCTTGTGTTGAGTCCCGAGACTGTTGACCTAAGGCGGGGCTACGGCGAACGGTACAGCATGCTCCTGGGGCTATCCGCTGTTCGGCGTCACGACAGAAGCCGTGTCCGAAACGGCCAATTTGGGGACTTAGGATTTAGGAATTTGGGGACTTAGGATTTAGGAATTTAGGATTGGTGGATTCGAGCTGCTTATAACAGCGCTGCATGCGACAAAGTTGGAAACTACAGGCTTGTTTGACATCCTATCAATAAGAATAACACACTCCCATGTTTTTCACGTAACCTCGTTGTCTTGTGAATAACTGATCATATTACTTTTTAGCCATAATTTCCTCGTGGTTTTTTAGTTGTATGCAATTAACTTTCCATTCCAAATAACTATTGAACCTTTTTTTTTTTTTTTTTTTTTTTTTTGCAATTTTAAACCAACACACGAACTTAATTTTAAATTAACTTATTATTTACATACGAAATAACACGTAGATCCCTGATTTTCCTTTTTTTTTTTTTTTCTTTCACGTGGACGTATTGCGCAGAGTTCCAAGAACAGCGAATGTCAGCGTTTCAACCACAACACGGGAAATAAAACGTAAATAAGCAGCAGCGGACGAATTTACGGACCAATTAGGGGATTCAGTGTGCTACTTCACCGCAGTGAGTTTCAACCCTAAATCCCCAAATATTTAGGGCCTAAACTTGGTCACGTGGTCGATTTAATAACGTAAATAATGGTCTCGTAGCCGTTTTGGACACGGCTGGAGAAATACAATGTCCGCCACTTAGTAGTGCTAGATATTGGGTTCGTAGTGGTGCAATCTGCCCTGATTCCTTGTTGTTACAGCTCTTTGTAGACACCTGCATAGTTCGCGTTGTTATTTAGGGACATGTTAAACTTCAAACACATGTAGTTTTGCAATAAGATTGCCAATGGACCATACCTTATTTGTCATACTCTAAGTAACTCTACGCCAGTAAACAAACACTTCACAATTGTGTAGTCCAGTCACGTGTAGTCAAGTCAGAAAGGGAGTGGCTCCACATTAGGGATAGGAAAATGTTCGCGAGTTCAATGACCTGTAGTCTAGACTCCTCAGTCCTCTGCATACCGGAACCTCAGCTGTGGGTTCATTGGCTGTTGCCTTGCACCTGGCAGTTATGGGATTCGCAAGGTCTTTCCTTGGAGTTCTGCTATTGGCTCAGAGTCGTGCAGGGCGGGTCTAATAAACGGTGATCCAATTGCGAAGGTAACTTGACTGTATATGTCTTTGACGTCTATCTTATCACGAAATGAATTCGCGAAATTTTCCTAACCCTGCTTCACATCAATGCAGCAGCCAATGAGGAAAGTACGCCGGTTCGAATATATACAGCACTGTGAACTTTTGCTTGATGACAAATAATAACTCGAATTTTGCAGGTCTAGGCACTGCACGCTCCGATTGCTACAGCCGCTGTCATGAACACTGATTAAGGTGAGCGGGCGTGTTCAGGCGAAGACGTAAATTACAGGCGCCTTCACGCCAATGCAACGGTCCGAATCGTACAACACATCATTGGCAGTTGCATGCTGGTTTGCAGTCGCCTACAAAACTTGTCAACTGAACTGTGCTGTAGCGAAAATAGCAGCGCCAATCAGCACTTTGTAACATGGAAGTGAAATAGCCGCTTAGAACACGAACATCGGTGGCAGACGCCACCAAAATGGCGTCACTAACAAGCAGTATATCTTCAAGCCTTTCACCAACCAGCGGAGCGTCTGTGAACTTACAGTGCCCATCAAAAACCGCTCTTAAATTTTTGAAACAATGAGGTCTGCATACTTTTACTACCACTTAAGATAAATTAGAAGTGAGTCACCTATATCGTCTACTGCAAGAACACCGGCTCTGTTTGGTGTTTGTGATAGAACTCCATATTGTCCTATTGGTCCATACCACACCGGACACTACCTTGTACTTTACCACGTTCATTATTGGCCGGAATTAACCAATGGAGAGTCGAGCTGATATTGACACAAATAAATGTCCTTTATCGTATAAAAGTATTTACAATCAATCATGTCCCTTTGAGTGGCTCTAAAAAAAATTACATCGTTAACAATATCATTGTTAATGCGCTGTGGTGTTCGTGTTAAGTCACTAGTCGAACAAAGAATGCACATCCATTCGAGTTTAGTTCTGAAGAACAAAGAAATTTTTAAATTATCTTTGCTCGAGCTACACTCGAGCATAGTCTACAAAGTGTTAAAATACTTTCCTTGTTTAATACCTTTGGTCAAAACATATTTTGTTATGAATAATTTATTGAAATAGTACAAATAATTTGCAGGTTAGGAATTTTGAAACGATAGCATTCATGTGAAATAATCATACACATTTTCGTGTAAGAAGTTACGTAGAGCCGACCAGCATAGATATAATTTTGTGTAGTTTTTTTTTAGTTTCAATTATAAATACAATTGAAAGAGAAACTCACACGAGGACCAAGATATATTTGCAAACACGTGATTTTATTTTTGTTCATTTTGTAAGGAAAAATTATCTTTAATTTCTTCAAAGTTGATAACTAAATATATTTCTTACCAGTTGAGCAAGCGAGACGGGATTTCCAGTGTTGGATCGCTTTCCTCTCAAGAGACATCGCACTTTTTATGCTACCGGGGAATTTCAAATCCGAAGATTATTGCCATCCGAGTTGAGACATGCAGTTGCAGTGGAAGTTTGGTGCCGTTGTTGTGTATAAAATGAAGAAAAAAAAAAGTGCGTTACCGAACATAAAGTGGCAAATTGTTCAATTGAGTAAGTGAAACAAAATACAACTGTAAATTGCAGTTTAATTGGGCATTTGGAAGGCACTGTTATCATAAAGAAAAAATCATTTGCAGTCAGGTGTGTAATACAGATGTGAAAACAATCAATAAAAATACCAACGAGTGTTCATACGCTACATAATTATCAGTGAAGTTTTTATAGGAAGTATTAAATTATTCCAAGATGTTTTCTTGTTTCTTTTTATTTGTGTCTTATATCACGCAAAGCTGAAAATTCCATTTAGACCTTGCGTGGTCCTAAACTTTTGATTGGTACTGTACTTGAGAGTCGGTAGTTCCACCAATACGGAATCTTTTGTATCACTCATTGGCAAGCGAAATACGAGTGAGTGAAGAGAGCGAGTGAAGAGATTTTGGGCGGCTCTTAACCATCGAAGTATTGAGAGCCGATGAGGGAGAAGCCAGGTGGATATAGAGCAGCGCCGGAATGAAGGTGCGGGGGAAACGGGAGATCCCCGGGAAAACCCGCCGATCAGCGTCATCGTCTGGGACGATTCCCATTTACGAAAATCCGGGAGTGGCCCGGGGATTGAGCCGAGTTTGCCTTGGTAGTAATTATTTTAACGGACGCACTTAGGGACATGGGCCCAGTACAGTTGGTAGTGATGGATGGAACATAGTTGCATATTTTAACGACCATTTAATAGTGTTAGGTGACCATTGTAATAACTTAAGGTTTTTTTTCTAGTTCTGTTATTTTAATTCATCGAAGTGTAAAAATTAATATATTTGTAACATATTTACTTTTCTAATGATTTCAGAGTTTCACCTGACCGACGCATTAATAAAGCGACGTGGCCCATGACAATGTTAATTTTACATAAGACGGAGTATTACACAACGTGCATACAAGTTTGTACTAAGCAGGTCTTTCAGAAGAACTCATTTTACAGTGAACAGTCTATAGAAAGAGGTTTATTACTCGGTAAATTACGGCACGCGTGTCTTCCAATAGCAATTTCGGTAAACTAATTCGGGAATTGTTTTGACCTCTGGTTACAGCTGCCTGCGACCAGACACTCTGAGATATTGGTTACCGCCAGTTGTAGAACACAGGCGTGCCCTCATTACGACATGGTCTCGCTCGCACGGAAACAATCTCTCGTTAACGAGAATCACAAGTCTTGTGGATGCCGCTGCAGTATCTGGATACTCATCACGCACGAGGCAACTGCGCACGCCTGGTAATCACCGAGGTATTAGCGCGATCGTAACTTGGGATCTATCCAGCCACGTGTGCATATTTACTGTTAAAACAAGAGACTGGTGATTGCATCAGGGGTTGGTTACTAGTATCTCAATCGCTCGCCCCTTCGGCGCATGTCGTTTCTCGCACGGGTGTATTTATGTCGGATGCGTGATAAGGAGATGTGTGTAAGCACATGCAAAAATCGCGTTATTATTTAGGTACGTGTTGAACTACAAACGCATTTACATTTTCAATAAGTTTGCCATTGGACCATACTTTATTTGTTACGCTCTAAGTAACTCTGCGCCAGTAAATGAACACTTCACGAGTGTGTAGTCCAATCATGTGCAGTCACGTCAGAGAGGGAGTGGCTTCACATATATACAGCACTGTGAAGTTTATCCTGATGCCAAATAATAGCGCGAATTCTGCAAGTCTCTTGCTATGTGGTATTCTGGGAGCGCCCGTTTTCCCCATGCCCTTCATTCGGCCGTTGCTTTATCCCCATCTCATATTTCACATCTTCAGTTTTTTTTTTCTGGATTGCAGTAACAACAGTTGTATATGTCATACAAGGCACCTGACCACGACTAACGCCAGCTCTCTCTTAATCCTCGTCTACAATATACTTGACTTAGAACGCTTGTTCTGTTGTTGAGTAAAGAGATTTTGACGGCTCTTACCAACGAGGTATTAAGAGCAGATTTAAGAGTTCTGTGTAGTTAGGAAACATTAACAGTTATTGAAAAAATTCGGTACAAATTCATTCAGATTAGAGATCTGCAAAATTCGTGATATTATTTGGCATCAGGCTAAACTTCACACTGCTGTACCATACTCGAACCGACGTGATTGGACTACAGAATTGTGAAGTGTCCATTTACTGGCGCAGTGTTAATTAGAACGTAACAAATAAACTATGGTCCAATGACACGCTTATTGCGAAGCTACACGTGTTTAAAGTTTAACATGTCCCTAAATAACAACGCGAATTTTGCCAGTCTCAAATAATGATTATTTTGTGTGTTCTTATTGTTTACAGTATTAAAACTTGCAATACACTTACTTTTTTACGCAGCTACACTTTATATCACTCGTAGTTTTTCCACAAACAGCTATTTATGGTTTTACGTTGTTGAGTGTCCGCCATTTTGCTGAAGCGCGTGGAAATGGGTCAGTATAGTACAAACATTTCTTGAGGTCTATTACAAACACGGCCTTTGTAGTTTTACAAAAGTGTACTTTTACAAGATAAATCTTTGTACTGGTACAAGAATTTGTAAAATTTCAAAGAATTTCTCCGTAAAAAATACAATTTTTTGACAGTGTAGGTCCTCCTGTATCCCGGCGAAGTGAGACAACTCGTCGAGTAATCGATTCCACAAGTGGACGAAACATCAGTGTAGAGACGTCGACCCATGTCATCTTGTTTGCTAGCTGCAGCGGTCTGCTGTTTGTAAGGGTAGTATATCGTGGGTGACAATGGGCCTCGCCACCACGTTATGTTAATACTACAGTGTAGGTCCTCCTGTATCCCGGCGAAGTGAGACAACTCGTCGAGTAATCGATTCCACAAGTGGACGAAACATCAGTGTAGAGACGTCGACCCATGTCATCTTGTTTGCTAGCTGCAGCGGTCTGCTGTTTGTAAGGGTAGTATATCGTGGGTGACAATGGGCCTCGCCACCACGTTATGTTAATACTACAGTGTAGGTCCTCCTGTATCCCGGCGAAGTGAGACAACTCGTCGAGTAATCGATTCCACAAGTGGACGAAACATCAGTGTAGAGACGTCGACAAATGTCATCTTGTTTGCTAGCTGCAGCGGTCTGCTGTTTGTAAGGGTAGTATATCGTGGGTGACAATGGGCCTCGCCACCACGTTATGTTAATACTACAGCGGGCTGACATCGTGTGAACGGAGCGTTCACAGCAGTCGTCTAAAGTCTCCAGAAAACTCCGGGAACCAGCTGTGGGAAACCTAGGCCTACATAACATGGTGCGATGTCCTGCTGGAATGTCCCATACCCCTGGAGGTCGCGTAATGCAACGCCATGACCAACACACACTCCAACACGCGACGTTAAAACACTAATGATACATGTTTGGTCACCCAAGACATAATTGTACGGTGACGCCATCAAATATTACCTTTACATACTGGTATCACCCCACTGTTGGTATGTCAGTATACATTTTTACTTTGGCAAAAACATTAATACATTATTAATCTTTCTGTTTATGCGTAATTAGCACGATAGTTAAAATCGGCTAAATTTAGATAAAAAAAATATCAATGATTATCGTCCAACTTAAAAGAACGTCACACTGTTAAAATCAGCTTTATTCGGAAAATGTATAGAACTCCGTATAAATATACGGATCGCCAAACCTAGATATTTATTCTTGGTTATGTGGTCAAAATAACATAATGTGGGATGAAGTAACATCATCCTAAAGATAAGAAAGTTTCTGCAATTCATTTCTAAAAAAATCGTGGTAATCTGGAATGAAAAATATAAATACCGAAGCATAAAAATCCCCCGAATAACAAGTCCTTTCTAACAAAATCAGGCAATATTTGAAGGTATGTTATTAAATAGCCTTGTATGACATCTATAATTTATATTATAATATGGGCAAAGTTTGAAACAATAACTATAGATAGATTAAGTAAGGTCGCGCCGACATAAGAACGGACTCGGCGCCGCATACCATAGTGAACGAGAGAGGCAGAACGTCTCGCAAAGCACTAACCAGAGCCCAACACAGGTAGCTGACAGGTGGCAGACGAGTCTGCAGTTACTCTCTCCCAACCGCCGAGCCACCATCGTACAAGTGTTTCCTTCTCCGAGGAGAAGTGGCCCGACATTGGCAGAACTCCCGCCTCCTAAGATACAGCGCCGCTACTACTATAGAATTCAGAACTCTCCTGCATTCCCTTGTATACATTCGCGTACAATAGTTTTCTTGTCTCAATAATTTCAGGCATGCAGGAAGTATTTTTTGTATACTCCAAAATTTTTTTAAAAATATCACGCTCGTTTTAAATATAAAATCATAAACTGCAGCATTGATTTAAGGGGGGGAAAAACTAATAAAAGTAGGCTTTGAGTCTTTGCCTGATTGGTGCGTGAAGTCCGTTGAAGAAGTTTGGTAGAGTACACTTGAAAAATAAAATTTTCAATTTCTCAATGGATTATTTTTTTTTGGGTGTGAAAAGGCTAAAACGCGTGTTTTCAGAACAGGTTTCAGCCACAAAATTTTCTATAGAGAAATTTCAGGCTCGTCTTTACACACGTAGTGTATTGTTATCTCTGTTAACGTGCCACAAAATTACTGGGTCTCCGCATAAAGCCGCGCTTTATTGAGTCGCCGACTGAAAGAACGCACTGCGCGTAGAGGCGATGAGGCAAATGGTGAATGAGGAAGAGTCGTCCTTAGGCCAGTTATACAATGACACTAATGCGGATGGATGCTCATCACGGAAAGGGATCATGCAACCACTTTGTGTTCAGTCTATAATAATACGCATGCCCGCGCTAATAACGTCGACTTACGGATACACGTAAGAAAGCTGGGCATCTCCCAATTCTTACGTGTTCGTGAATCCGTGCAGCCAATACGAACCGAGTATTTGTTTTGTTCATGTTCTTCTTTGTGGCCACAGCGGTATACAAGATAACGTGTGCACGGTTTTTCCGCTCCTATCATAATTTTTGTTTTGATAATCACATGCGTGCTGTTTCGGCAGTTGTATTTCCGCAGTGGGAATATACAAAATGATACGTGTACGTTATAAAACGTATACAAGGTTGGTCCCTCACGTTACGGTCGTATTAAATACGCAACAGCTGCGTGCCCGAGGCGTCTTATAAATTCTCAACACGTAACTCCGTTGACCGGCAACTATGATTAACATTCGCGTACTTCCTCAACGCACTCTCGTCCCCACTACAATGGAGCCTCGTGCTCACTTGTTCACGGGCTCTCGTACCCAGCTCATTCTGAACTCGCGTACGCAACTCTCTCGGGTAAGCTGTAAGCTACTACTCTCCTGTCGCCTAGTCGACGCACTAAGCACGGCGTCGATCAGGTGACGTCATACTCGCCAGTAGCGCCACGCGGAGGCAGCTCCTTACATAGTTTTATAATCGGGTATGATTAAATCTCAACCACAACTAATTATATGGCAAGGCATAGAAATATGAAAACTAAATTAGACATAAAATACGCATTAATATAGTATAGGACCATCCACTAATAACTATTCTAAAATTACGTAAAAGAATTACTAGACAGTGCTACCAACCACTGTAGAAACGCATCAAAATAGTAAATATCACCGTGGCGATAATCCAATCTCCACACTCAGTGTAGTCCATGTCCCGCCAGTCCACAATGTTCTAGATTTCTCCGAACGCCCTCACGCACAATAGGCTTCACTTGTCGGGTTTTACGCCCTCTCGTCCATTTACACAACGAACACCTCATCCGTTATCGTCTCGTACTTAACTTCGCACTCCGCACAGAGCTAGATGGTCTCCGCCAAAGAATACCAATAGTCCAGCTGTAGCTTGTATATATATAGGGTCGTAGGCCATAGCCCAGAAATTTCGCTAAATCCCGCGATGCGCCAGGGTCGTAATTCCCAGAATATTCTTGTGCCTCCTCTACATTTGTCAGCTTCTTCAAAAAGGGAAAGGAGGAGGGGCTCTGACGCCAGCCTGGTCTCGCCGCTGTCAGTCATTCCCGGAGTCCCCTGGGGTGGTAGGAGAGGGGGGGGGGGGTTGTTTGCGAGGAGGTAGCGAGAGCGTCTGCCTGGGGGAGGGCAGGGTGGTGGCGGGTCATCCCCCGCACAACTGGACCTCCGCGCATAACGCGAGCCCGCTGCCGATGTGAGATACAGCGCGTAAGAATATTTTACTTACTTCTTCAAGCTGATAACAGTTCATTAAACAAGCTTTTGTGAGTTATACCTTCAATTAGAAAATTATAGAATCCCACGGAACGTGGTGCTGTTTTATGAACACCCCAAGCATAGACGCCGGATGTTGTATGGGGCCCAAGGTTTTCCCTAACCCCCCCCCCCCCCTTCACGGCAATGAAGGTCAAGAGGAAGATCGGCCACTCCATTTTACCGACAGCCCCCGTCACAAGCAAAACGTTACTGTAATAGCTAATGAGGCTACTTTCCCTTACATAAATTAAAATTATGTTTATGGACTTCTTGAAAGCTCAGTTGGTAGGTAGGCCAAGTCGTCTCGTCGAAAGCAATATCATTAAAGGCTGTTCACAATGAAGTGAGCACTTTTGAAATCAACCGTAGAAAAATGTCACTGCCCCTGCCTGCAAATATTTATACGGGCGCACTGAGTGACATGCACCCAGTAAAGTTAGTAACGATGAATGGAAAGGAGTTCCATATCTTAACGTCGAATAATAAGTGTCATGTTACTATATCTGATAAATTAAACTATTTCTTTAGTTTTTTTTTATTTTGATGTATCGAAGTGTAAAAATGAGCAGACATACAAAAAATATTTACTTTTGTAATAATTTCGTATTTTCGCTTGACCGACACATGAATAAAGTGACGAGGCCTATGATAAAGTTGATTTTACATAAGGCAGAAGAAGGCACAACGTGCATGCAAGTGGATCTTAAGTAGGGCTTTGAAAAGTGCTCACTTTACCGTGGACAGCCTATAGAGATGAAACCAGAAATATATTCAACAGTAGTGCGACAATTACAAATACAGACGGGCCTTATCCGGGACTCGAACCCAGAAAACCTTTAACCATAAGTTAGCGTGTAATTAACTGCATTGCCGAGTTAGAATTCGGAGTATAATCGCCGGATGTAATTAGTCTACTTTTTTGAATTATATGGTTTACTAGCCTAAAATATTTACAGGGCCGTTATTTTGAAAATGAGTCTCTGAGACCACGAAAATCTTCATAGCCTACTGTAGCGCTACTTGTGTGAAGAATTTGGTGGAAATCAGTTGATTGGTTCCTGAGATATGGGACAAAAACTTTATTTTCATATTCAGCGCTACCTCGCACAGCTGCCTAAAAAAAGTTACGTCTACGATGCTTCTAATAGATACTGTCAGCATAAAATGTTTGATCAAATCTTGTTTAATTGTTTAATAGACATGACAATCTTATTTTTAAAAATATATAAATGGCCGCCATTTTTAAAATCAATGTCTGACCCCACTTAGTTGTCTAAGTTTACATGGCACTAATGGTGTGAAAAGTTTGGTGGAAATTAAATGAGAAAAGTGAACATTATTTTGCCATATTTCTGGTAACATAATGCGATCTAGCGGACGCCCCAGGAAGTGAACTCCAGTTCTCGAGTAGTTCGTGATTATCGCGGTTCTTGAAGTACGTATAATTATTTGCTTTTTGACATTTTCTTGTTAATTTTTTTGCTTTTTCGTTCTTATCAAAATAAACAAATAATAATTATTGATATGCCACAGGGAAATGAACGGTGTTATTCCCCTGCTTTTTAAGTACTAGTTAAATGTTTTCGTTCATATGAATATCATCACACAGAAAGTGAGTGCGGCTCTCGTTTAAGAAATGCTGTGTAATGGGGTAATGTTGTATAATGGGGTAATGTTGTGTAATGGGGTAATGTTGTATAATGGAGTAATGTTGTGTAATGGGGTAATGTTGTATAATGGGGTAATGTTGTATAATGGGATAATGTTGTATAATGTGGTAATGTTGTATAATGGGGTAATGTTGTATAATGGAGTAATGTTGTGTAATGGAGTAATGTTGTGTAATGGGGTAATGGTACTCATACCTGCGTCCGAATACTTTCTATTGCGTTCTAATAACCAGTTCGTGCGTACAATTGCCCCTAATATTCCATAATGGAAAAATGTATTCCTTTAAATGAGTGGCGTGATTCCCGTACATTAATATGTATTTATTTATTAACGATAATCACTGACATATCCTCGAAAACATTTTAATGTTGTGTTTCATTGCCCCCGACATTTGCATCTAATTTCCCATAAAAAAATTTTTTCCGCACATGGTTCGCAACCACAAACATACCACCAATAAAGCGGCATGGACAAATGAGAGTTAAGGAGCAGCTATAGAAGATATAAGGACTGGAATGAGTATTAGAGCTGCTGTGTTCTCACCTTCTGAAACTGTGTAAACTGTGTTATGGCATGACTCTAGTAGAATTGCGATGAATCACATATAAATTTGCCGGACGATGTTGTATCAGCCGTACATTTAATGCGACTAGAAGGCTAGCAAGGAAAGACTGGGCTCAAGGTTTTTTGAAGCGACACCCAACATTAAGTTTGGGAAAACATGAACCAACATCTCTGAGCAGGATTCTTGGTTTCAATAAAGCTGAGATTGGCATATTTTGAAGAATCTTACAGATGTGTATGAAAAACCCAAGTTTCAACCAAACCATTCGGTTTGGTGGAACAACTGTCCAGAGACCACCATCTCTTATTGCTCAAAAAGGCCTAAATCAAGTCAGCGCCGCAACTAGTCTAGAGAGAGGAAGAAACGTCACAATTACCTGTGCTATGATTGAAACTGGTTTCTTCATTCCTCCCATGTTTGTGTATCCAGGTGCAAGGTCACTTACTGGCTTAAGACATGGAGGGTCTTCAGGAAGTGTGTACAAGATGTCCAAGTCCCCCATGTTTGTGTATCCAGGTGCAAGGTCACTTACTGGCTTAAGACATGGAGGGCCTTCAGGAAGTGTGTACAAGATGTCCAAGTCCCCCATGTTTGTGTATCCAGGTGCAAGATCACTTACTGGCTTAAGACATGGAGGGTCTTCAGGAAGTGTGTACAAGATGTCCAAGTCCCCCATGTTTGTGTATCCAGGTGCAAGGTCACTTACTGGCTTAAGACATGGAGGGCCTTCAGGAAGTGTGTACAAGATGTCCAAGTCCGGGTGTTATTTTCTAAGTAACTCCAACATTTTTAGCAGCAAACGAACTCATCAGCAGATAATCCGGCTCTTCATCTTATGGATAACTATTCAATCCACGCATCATTAGCCACATACAACTTCTGTAAAATTAATGGAATCGCAGTTCTGTCTCTCCCTCCTGACACGTCCCATCGGATTCAACCTTTGTATGTGTCGTTCACTGGTCCCCTAAAACATGATTATAACTCTGAGTGTTCACTTTTCTTGAGGAATAATCCATACCAAAAAAATTGAGAAGGAAGTCATCCCACTAATATTTAAATATGCTTATTGAAAAGTTGCCAGTGTTGGTACAGCAGTTTCGGGCTTTGAAAAGACGGGAATATTTCCACTGAATCCTAATGTCTTTTGTGATGAAGATTTCGCACCTGCGCCTACAAAGGATGAAATTACTTCAGTTGTACATAACGACGAGACGAACAAGTGTGGACGGAAGACTGCAGCAGTGGAAGTGTCTCGGTAGAAGTAGGAGACAGTATGGCAGGTTCCAGCAGAGCTTTTTTTTTTTTTCACCAGAAACCCATGGAAGCAGTGTTTCTACATATTTTATACAGAAGAAACTAGTTTCCAATGTCAATGCTTCTGGGACGCACGATGAGACACAACAAGGCTGCATATCAAATGAAGAACTACGAGCAGAGGCAAATGGAGTTACAACTTTTCAGCAAATATCACCTGTTCCAATTTTTAAAGTGTTATATTTACAAGCTAAACAAAGTTCCGAGTCCTAAACAACATTCTGAATTGTTAACGGCCACTTCCAGAAAGGACGTTTGGGAAAAGAGGAACGAAAAACGGAAACCAAAGTTGGTTAAATGTAGCGCGCCGAAGAAACGAAGTATTGCAGATTTAAAGGCAATAAAAAAAGTTTTGAATGGGAAAAGAAAGATATTTATTGAAGACAGTTCCAGCTCTTCAGAAGAAGAAACGCAGCTGAAAAAAAAATTCCTGTCAGTGATAGTGGTAAAATAAGTGATATATCTTGTTTGTCAACGATTAACAAAACAAATGAAGTTTGTCTTCTTTTGTGGCGAGTTTCGCCGAGACAAAGAAGAACTTAGTTATCGATATGTGTTGGTTGTTCAGGCTGGGTCCACTCAGAATACAGCGCTGCAGATTCTGCCAACAACTTCACCTCTGGCTTCTGTTTAAAAAAGTAAGCCTACGTTAATTAATTTGGAGCAGTTAGCTTTGGCCTATGCTATAATTTATCCAATATTCTTTCATGTGATTTGTGTTTTACACAAGTCAAACAAACAAAAAAAACCTTCTGCTGCTGTTTTCATTGCTACCAAAATCATAGGTTTTAAGATGTTAGATTTATTAGGTATGTAAATATAACAAGAATTTAACTAAAATTATGTTGATATTTTTATGTTTTTCGAACTTTTATCGCGTTAATAACATTTATTACTTGTCTGAACTCATATCAAACCCTCTAAAGTATTGTTTGTGTGTGTGGTAAGTAAGGTGTGAATTTAATTCTTCATTTTCTTATTTGTCATGGTACGATCTACACAATCTTATTAAACAGTAAATATTTTTAAAATTGTTTAATATATCAGGCTGTACTTTGTACATAGTATTCATAAATATATTTGCTATATATTGTTTATATTACATAATGAAATTAGCAATGGCAATAAATTTTATTTACGTTTGAAATAAGGTGCTCGCTATTGCCCCACATTCCCCCAAAACACGAGCATAATTCTAATTTAACCAAATATAAGATACTTTTATGTTAACAGACGTACTAAACGCTTGAGATACATTAAATTTTTTTTTCGGAAACAACCAAACACTTAATATCGCACAGTACTTGCATGGGGTGGTTTTTCAAAGGATTCATTCAATAACTGTAAAGATATTGCTAATAGACTATGCAGTTTAAGCATGTTATGGAGAAATCTTCCAAAGTTAACTAGTATAATGTTACGTTATTATCATTATTTTTTGTGTTATAGTGAAATATATTGGCATGGCGGAGGTTTTTGATGTTCGCACTGACTTAGTCTCAACCAATAAGTGTGAATTAAGATTATTGGTCATCTGGTTTTGCAGCGTGCAGTCCAGACCAAATATTTCATACGTGTGCATACACAACTGTGTTTTAATGGGTTAACACTTTGTAGACTATGTTCAAATGTAGCTCGAGCAAAGCTAATTTGAAAATTTCTCTGTTGTTCAGAAAAAAACTCGGATTGGATATGCAGTACTTGTTCAGTTAGTGTTAAACATGACCTCACAATAACACCACAGCGCAGTAACATTGCTATTGCTAACAATAGAATTTTTTTTAGAGCCACTTTAAGGGACATTATGGATTGTTAATCCTTTTATACAATAACGGACATTTATTTGTGTCAATATCAGCTCGGCTCTCCATTGGTTGATACCGGCCAATAATGAACGCGGTAAAGTATAGGATAGTGTCCAGTGTGGTATGGACCAATAGAAAGATGGTGAGTCCTAACACAGACACCAACAGAACCGGTGTTCTTGCAGTAGTGAATATAGGTGACTCACTTCTAATTTAAGTGCAGTAAATGTGTGCAGACCTCAATGTGTTAACAAGGAAACGATATATTTTCCTTCTCCAGTTATTGTTACTGGAAAGCTTCTTAGGAGGTCAAGTCGTTTGGAGCAAAAGGTTGTCCCCCCCCCACCTAGACGAACCGGAGCGTACTCGAAACGAGGAAAAAAAAATAAAAGGAGAGAATGATGAAATTGGATAGTTGAATGAAACGACATCCGGGTCACAGCTATACAGACGTGTACTTGTGTTTTATACGGCTCGCTCTGGTGAGGAGACATCCTTCCCCCATCGCGACAGCGAGGCACTTGTCCCCTCCCCTCTCACCAGAGCAACGTCCTGGGGGAGCTATCCCGGGAATTGTCTGGGATGAAGAGAAATGAAAGACGCAACAGAAGCGTCCCGTCCACAGGTCACGCGCAGGTGTGCGTCGCAATTTCCGAGCCCGAGAAATTCCCCTCGTGTCCCGAAATGAAAATGCCAACCCTGTAGAAAAATAAATAAAAGGATTTTCCACCCCCTCTTTTAATGTCTCTTTTTTTTTTTCCTCCCCTACCCTTGGTCGAGGATATGTCTTTCACGCCCGTGTCCGCTAATGCAAGCGAGATTACAACACAACGTCGAGATGTGGGGCGAGAGATAAAGGCCTCTGAAGGCTGAACTGGCGGAAAAAAGCTGTTCCGCGGAGATGAAAAGAAAACTTCATAAAAGGTTCTACTGGAGAGAAAATACGTGAACGACAGCTTACAAGGCTACGTCAGAGACACGGGCATAACAACAGAATAGGGATATATATATATAATATATAAGTGAAATAGCGTGGTTGTTCTTTGTCTATTGGTCCAGTGAAGCTGTCGACACGGTAGTCCCATCTTCATAGGCTGTCTCGCGTGTTATACAGAGCTAATTCATTTTATTGTCATAACAGAAGTGCCAAGGTCATCATTCAAAACGTTTCGTTATAGAAGCATTACATTTAATAGTCCTGTGCAAATTTTTGTACTTTATTGTTAACAGGTTTTCCCTGTTTGTCATTAAATGGCGGAAATGAAATTGTAGGTACATAGTATTTTTATTAACACATTGAGGTCTGCACACATTTACTAGCACTAAAGACCAATTAAAATTGAGTCACCTATATACAGTACTGCAAGAACACCGGTTCTGTTGGTGTCTGTGTTAGAACTCACCATCTTCCTATTGGTCCATACAACACTGGACACTATCCTGTACTTTCCCCGATCATTATTAGCCGGTATCAACCAATGGAGAGCCGAGCTGATACTGACACAAATAAATGTCCTTTATCGTATAAAAGGATTTACAACCAATCATGCCACCTTGACTGGCTCTAAAAAAAAAAAAAATTCTATCGTTAGCAAAATCATTGTTACTGCGCTGTGGTGTTCTTGTGAGGTCATGTTAAACACTAGCCGAACCAGGATTGCACATCCGTACGAGTTTAGTTCTGAACAACAAAGAAATTTTCAAAATTCCTTTGCTCGTGCTACACTCAAGCTTAGTCTACAAAGTTTTAAGTAAATTGTAGCATACATATGCGTTAGTAGTTCTTATATCATGTCTGTAATGATGGGAAAGGCGATCAGCTGAGCTTCCACTGTCACATTATTGAAGAAATCCTCGTAATTTTAAATTATGAAGGAAAAAAATAAAACATTCAAAATGGCGGGTGACATGGGCTCCTAGTGGCTATTACACGTTACAGAAATTTCTTCTTCGTCTGACTGCCGCCTAGCAAAGTATTCTCCGGGAACTGATGGCGAACGACGGCCCGCCGTATTGCTGGCGTGAGAAACTGAAGTTCGCGTTACAAGCTGTCGTTTCGCCTCTGTATATGAAGCACTCTGTAATAAAGGCCTGTGACGGCCATGCTGACGAGAAGGGGGTGATAGCTTGGGCGCTTGTTTAGTTATACTTATATCAATTATTAGATTGGTAGGCAATATTTTGATAAAAATTTTAGGCAGAAACGCTTAATTTTTTATACTAGTTATATTATGGCTAAATAAAATATGTAATTTGTGAAAGGATTATTTGTTTCATTCGAGGAGTTTTGATATACATTTTTGTAAAAAAAAAGGAAACCTCGTAAAAAGACTGAAAGGTATGGGGAAAGTACACTCTAAACTTGAAACAGTGAGAATTGAGCCAAATCTGTGAAAACAGTGAAAATTGAACAACTGATAATCAGTCCCAGGTAAATTATTCCCTCCCGTAGTGTGGTTCAATATTTGAGGGAATATACCAATTTTCTAAACAAAATTAATAAATGTTCCTCTTGAGCCCTCACTAACAATACATAAAAATATAATTATAAACAATAACATATTCTCGTATATTGTCGTCCGTCTCACAAAGAAGTCAATGTTACAGATACACAGAAGAACAAATATACTAAAGAAACAACACCTACACTGTACAACACTCTACCCTAACAAGATTACACTGACACCTAAACAACACAGACACAGACATCAAACACACTAGGGACACCTCACGACAACCGTCTGCCCCTCTGTCTCCGGAGAGGATGGCGGGGTGAGGATTCAAGGCTGGAGGCAGAGCAATTTTAACTTGTGGCATTTTAAAAATATTATTTAACCTTTTTCATTAAGATTATAACAAAATATACTTTTAAGCCTTTGTAATTTTAAAATTTGACTTCTTTTTAATTTTTATGAAAGATAACATTTTGTCTCGGCTTTTTTCCAAATTTATTTTGAAATTCAAGTAACTAAGACCTCATCTCCATCGGCTGGGTACTGGTGCTGTTTTGATATGTTCTGTTCCAAGCAGAGCTATGGAACTGGTACGCTAGGACATATAGCACCTGAGAATTGCCAGAGGCAAAAGGCCAGTTGATTCACCTTCATAACGGTTGAAATAAACTGGTTTCCACTTTATTCGACCCATGGAAATGAAGGAACTAGGGCCACCCTTTTTTTTTTGTGAAGGCCATAAGATTACCAATTTTTATGTCAATTTTGAAATGCATCTTTAGACACAGGCATATGCCAAACTTTGTGTCTGAGGTAAAGTGTAATGATATTTGACCTATAAAAACTAATGACCGTTGCATTGTAAAGAGTGAAAATATATTATAGAAAAAAAATAAACTGGACTACAAATTAACAATATAAAATCAACCCAATTATTCCACTTCTTTATACGGAACTATTAATATATCACATTCAGCTATAGGCTGTTCACGGAACGTGAGCACTTTGTTAAGACCTCCCAAAAGTCGTTAATCCATATTAAATATGTTTTTTTGCAATCTCAGAAGTTAAATTTTGTTAGTGATGAAATGTATATACAGTGTTTATTAGTCATATTGCAATACTTACATTAAAAAAGTGTCAGACAGGTAGAAATTTATTGAAAAGAATAATTAAGCAAAGTCTTAAAAAGTGATCAGTTTACCGCGAATAGCCTGTAATAACGATACCATATGTTATAACGAAAATGCACATATTTATTACTCTTATTTGTAGAATTTTGTAAATTGCATTTAAATATTTCCATTTATGAATCAAATAACAGACGAAGAACTGCGTTCACAATTCCTTATGTACTGCGTTCCGATATAAGTTTCAGAGAGCTCCATTTCCAGACGTAGAAATTACATACACATTGCCTCGTCGGGTTGTAGCTATCTCCCTGCATACGTTCTAAATGTATGCAGGCCCTTATGTACTGCGTCCCGATATAAGTTTCAGAGAGCTCCATTTCCAGACGTAGAAATTACATACACATTGTCTCGTCGGGTTGTAGCTATCTCCCTGCATACGTTCTAAATGTATGCAGGCCCTTATGTACTGGGTCCCGATATAAGTTTCAGAGAGCTCCATTTCCAGACGTAGAAATTACATACACATTTCCTCGTCGGGTTGTAGCTATCTCCCTGCATACGTTCTAAATGTATGCAGGCCCTTATGTACTGCGTTCCGATATAAGTTTCAGAGAGCTCCATTTCCAGACGTAGAAATTACATACACATTGTCTCGTCGGGTTGTAGCTATCTCCCTGCATACGTTCTAAATGTATGCAGGCCCTTATGTACTGCGTCCCGATATAAGTTTCAGAGAGCTCCATTTCCAGACGTAGAAATTACATACCCATTTCCTCGTCGGGTTGTAGCTATCTCCCTGCATACGTTCTAAATGTATGCAGGCCCTTATGTACTGCGTCCCGATATAAGTTTCAGAGAGCTCCATTTCCAGACGTAGAAATTACATACACATTGTCTCGTCGGGTTGTAGCTATCTCCCTGCATACGTTCTAAATGTATGCAGGCCCTTATGTACTGGGTCCCGATATAAGTTTCAGAGAGCTCCATTTCCAGACGTAGAAATTACATACACATTTCCTCGTCGGGTTGTAGCTATCTCCCTGCATACGTTCTAAATGTATGCAGGCCCTTATGTACTGCGTTCCGATATAAGTTTCAGAGAGCTCCATTTCCAGACGTAGAAATTACATACACATTGTCTCGTCGGGTTGTAGCTATCTCCCTGCATACGTTCTAAATGTATGTAGGCCCTTATGTACTGCGTCCCGATATAAGTTTCAGAGAGCTCCATTTCCAGACGTAGAAATTACATACCCATTTCCTCGTCGGGTTGTAGCTATCTCCCTGCATACGTTCTAAATGTATGCAGGCCCTTATGTACTGCGTCCCGATATAAGTTTCAGAGAGCTCCATTTCCAGACGTAGAAATTACATACACATTGTCTCGTCGGGTTGTAGCTATCTCCCTGCATACGTTCTAAATGTATGCAGGCCATCGCATGCGTGGTTTGACGTCAACTGCTCGACTACATTTTAGTCCCTTTTTTTTGTCTTCTAAGGATTTGCGCGGTATTGTAGCCTAACAACACGCCGGTGTCGTGATTTTAGACTCCAGCTATGACTGGTGAAGTTTATTGCTGAGTGAGATTCCAACGAAAGCAGATCGCACACTTTTCCTCGGTCTTTTTTATAGCTCTCTCTAAGCACCCGCAGAAGTCCCGATCCTTCTACAAACACTTTCTTTTCTCGTAGCTCCGCTTCGGATTTTTTCCTTCTATATAGAAGAGTTCTCCTTGTGCCATGTGTTAGTCTAGTGCTTGCTGGAGTATCTCAGGCTTATAAAGGAAGGAGAGCACTTTATTCGTCACGCACGGGTACTCACAGCTATAAATGTTTTTTGTCTCTGACCAGCACGGTATAAATTTAGAATTTCCGCTTGGGAGCAAATTACGTTCACTTCGGGCTGAAGATTTTCACGCCCGATAATTTTGTTTACTGCTTGGTTGAAGGCGGACGTAAATTCCGTTTTTGCTCTCACACACTCGTTAAAATTTCACCCCTTTATTATTTTTTTGTGATTATATTATCCCAAGGCCACCAAGCGTACCGGATTATGCTAGTAGTTTCGTCGAACTTCGCGAGTCTTGAACTTTGTCGTTCTGAGATACCGCACGACAAACAATCGTCACACTAAAGCAGGAATCACACAGCCCCGACAAACACAGCATGGCACGTCGAAAATGACAACTACACAACATTTCAATTTTCAATGTGACGGCTCGAATTTACAGCCCGACGGTTTACTGACACGACCCGAAGAGTAGAATTTTTTGTAGCCATTTAGAAGGCGCTGATTAACTACGCTAGTTTCGAAGGCGGTGGGCAGACGGGAAATTTGGAATACATGATGGTAACAAAGTGTTATCGCTCATGCATACAAACATAAAACTATTATTTTTAAGAGAATAATACATTAATTTTCATTTTATTTCTTTTAAGCTGCGCATTTGCCGTTGTAAGGAAAGCTTGCCTTACAATTTCATTTTGCAAGGTTGTACACTGTGTGTCGTGCCACACGACACGACGATAACAGAAATAATTTCAAATCCAAAATCGCTGGTCTGGCGACAGCATTTGTCGGTCTTAGACTACACACAGAGAAAATAGAACAAAATATTTGTTTGTATAGGGCCAAAAATATATTTAGTCGCGCTTACAAAATTTATTGTTGATCAAATTTAAAATTTTAAAGCAACAAAATGACTTTTATTAGTCTGACAAAATATATGTTTGAATAAACCAAAAAATCTGCATTGGGCCAAAAAATAGACTGTCAACGAAATATTTTATTGAATCAACTGTGTATATTTGTTTGGCCACTCATTTGACTGCCTTCGTTCAAAAATACAGCTTGAGAGATAGTCAGTTCCAAAGGGAAAAGACAAGTGACATCTATAACCAGTTTAGAACGGGGTGAAAATGTTACAATTGTTTGAAGCATGCAATACAGGTGGTAATTTTATTCCTCCGATGGTGATATTCAAGGACATTTGTTACCAACAAAAGTACTGCCGAAATATGTCACCAGGGGCAATTGTTAAAATGTCCGAGTCTGGATACATAAACGAAAAAATATTCTTCTCTTGGTTACAACATTTCAATGCTTTTGGGGTTCCGGGAAAATGTCTTCTTGTACTCGACGGACATTCTTCTCACTGCTCTCTTGAATGTTTAGCATTTTGTGAACAACATGACATATAACTTCTTTGCCTACCGCCTCACACGACTCACGTGCTTCAACCACTGGACAGAACCGTTTTTTAAAACTCTCAAAACCTACTTCCACTCTGAAGCTACACATAACATACACAACCAACCAAGTGGAAGAATTTCTAATCTCAATTTTGGGGAACTGTTCAGAATGGTTTGGCACATAACAGCAATACCTGCTCGTGCAGTAAAGGGATTTGAATGCACAGGGATATCCCCTTACAGTCCTGACGTAATTCACGAAGAGAAAATTTTTCCATCGAAGTATTCTCTCCACAGGAAAAACCATCAGTGCCAGTTTCTGGAGGATTTGCTTCCACGCCCACAAAACTGGATTTCTGCCAGACTACTTCTGTAGGCTTAAACTCAAATAAAGAAGCATCTTATTCTGGGTCACCGAATTTCTCAGAAATACTCTCAACGCCAGTTAAACCTGGTGGTGGTAGTAGGCATAATACCGGAGGAAACAGGAAACAAAAATCTCGCCTCTTGACATCAAAAGATACCATATCTGCGTGTAGAGCAAAGAGACAGATTGAAATATTAAAAGGGCAACGATGCAAGAAACCACAAAAGAACAGCAGAGGAGGACATGTTCAAACACACTCTTCCACCTGAAGTAGAACAAGAAAGTTCGTCCACTGAAGATGACCCATGTGGAGCGTGAGTGAATTGTGAAGATGATGACACACCATGCAGTTTGTGTGGCCTGCGGTACAATCCTGTGGAATCTATCAAGAGAGGTGGCTGGATAGCTTGTCAACAATGCTCTCATTGGTATCACGGGAATTTGTGTTGGAGCAGTTGGGAAGACAATGCTTGTTTGTAGAGAATGTATAGAGGGTAAAGAAATCTGCAGTTTTAAGTAGGATAAAAGTAGGATATAGACCAAGTGATTATTGAATTACATTTACTTAATGTAGTAAACATATGTTTGTTTTTCATTAACAAATTACTACAAAACCGACTGAAATAGTGATTACACAAGTTGAAAACAGGTTAAGTACTAGTTATATATTTTTATGACTCAAAATCTCAAAATTTTATAAATTATTCAGCTGACTCAAATAGTCCCCCTAGTAAAACCAAATAGCCCCACACATACAGTTTCACATATTTTACATTGATAATGTATTTTACCTATACTTTATTTGTTTTTAATATTATCGCTTTCGAAATTCGGGATTGTGTAAATAAATAAGTGAGAATGTTATTTTCATGTAAATAATATTTTTTTATCAATTTAAGAATGTCCTTTTTTTTGTTTTTCTGTTAGGGTCCCCTATAAAAAATTTTTATTTTTACATTTCCGTACATTACACGAAACAGAAGCGAAATAAATAATTTGAGTTATAACAAATGGTTACCTAGCACTTTGAATTCGACTCTAAGATCAATAATTACTAACTCTACTGGATGCATGTCACTTCGTGCGTCCGTTAAAATATATGCAGGCAAGGGCAGCGACTTTTTTCTATGGTTGATTTCGATAGTGCTCACTTTATCGTGAACTGCCATTATTGGAGTTCGCAATACATGTCAAGGAGGTGTAGAAAATTCCAAAAATTTGATTAGCCGCGCGGAAGACTGGGCACTGGTGTCTTGCTACATACAGCACCGGTCATATGTATCATTTATTTGCGAAGTGTGTACGATCGTGGACACGGAATCTGAGCGGATTAAACGATGCCGCTGTTCGTTTGATGTGGGCGTGGCCGCTCTCTGATCGGCTGCGCGTGGCTCTGAGAACGGCCTCGAGCATCAATGGCTATCGTGGGCTGCGGAAGTTTCCCTTATTGGCTGAGCTCCCAACCGGTGACGAAGATACTAGGCGCTGATTGGCGGACGACGTTTCGGCGTGTTGCCGACCAGCGCCGCATTTTTTTGCTGGCGTTTGCTTCTGAAGTCCGCGGTACCAACAACTGTTTACTTCTATTTTCTTTACTACTCCGTGGAAAATGTTCTACAGTCTTTACTCCGTGCACACACTGTAAAAAAAAACTTTGTGATTTTTGCTGAGAAGTTGTTTATAATGTTGCTAATACTCGTAACAGTAGAAAGGTTTCTCTTGTAAAACACTGCAAGGGCCGTATTTGTAATATACCTAGAGAAATGTTTGTACTATACTGACCTGTATCCACGAGCTTCAGAAAAATCGCAATCACTCAACAACGTTATCCCGTAATTAGCTGTTTGCACGTGCAAAATTAAATGTATTTCATGTTTTAATAATGTAAAACACTTAAAACAACTTAAATAATCATAATAAAATGACAATTTCAATAAAACGTGACACCTTACTCATTAACTGTTAATGTTTCCTAGCTACACAGAACTATTAACTGTTAATGTTTCCTAGCTACACAGAACTATTAACTGTTAATGTTTCCTAGCTACACAGAACTATTAACTGTTAATGTTTCCTAGCTACACAGAACTATTAACTGTTAATGTTTCCTAGCTACACAGAACTATTAACTGTTAATGTTTCCTAGCTACACAGAACTATTAACTGTTAATGTTTCCTAGCTACACAGAACTATTAACTGTTAATGTTTCCTAGCTACACAGAACTATTAACTGTTAATGTTTCCTAGCTACACAGAACTATTAACTGTTAATGTTTCCTAGCTACACAGAACTATTAAATTGGCTCTCAAGACCTCGTAGCTAAAAAACCTTTCAAATCTCTCAACTCAACAACAGAACTCTTAAAATGATATAAATATATTCTTCATAATAAAATAAATTCCTTAATATCTTGTTCGAATTTGCAGCTATATTTACTATAAAAATATGCGTTGAGCTCGTAAACTAAGTTGGTATTGGAGTTAAGTGTGCGTACTTATTTGAAAAGGGGTATGGTTTCTTGTGCCCATACTAGCAAAGGGTATATTTTTTTCTAAATTATACTTTGAAATTTTTTGTTAGTTATTCTGTGATATTAATTCATCCCGAGTGTTTTCTAGAAAAAAAAATACTTATGTCCATGCACTTCTCAATAATGTAAGTTGTAATACAAGGCTGTCATCACTACATAGTATAAAGGGAAGTCCCTGGCTCGCGTCTGCCTGTCTGTATCACTGCGCTAATCTCGAGATCCACCGAACGGATTTGGATGCGGTTTTTACTGTTATGATCTGCATTAATCGATGAAGCTTTATGTGTACTAAAAACTGCCGTAGTCCTAATAGGAGCTAAGCATAAACGGTATTAGTGAATCATGTCGGGAAAAATGAGCTATCTTGCTGCTTTCGAAGCATTCTCTACCAATACTGCAGTGCCGATTGTTATAATTCTTTCATTGTTAGCAAGCCACATTCTTCCATACAGCTATGGCATATATCAAGTGGGACCACAGAGGCATCTCAAGAGGAGCTGTAGTGGACCAGTGGGTAGAGCGATCCCAAATGGAGCCGCAGTGACCCAGTGCCTAGAGCGATTAAAATTTTCGAAATAAATCAGTGCACAATGAAGTGGTTGAGGATGCAGCTCGTTTTTTACATTTAAAAAATTATATGTTTTGCAGATTTTACAAAAAAAAAGTGTTTGCAATATAAATGATTTTCTTGGCAACTGTGTTTCCAAGGATTTTTCTTGTAAAAGTACAACGAATTTTCCAGAGTGCACAGTTACAAATACATTAAATTTATTGGATGAGCTGTGTAAAAAAAGGCAATTACAGACAAGTAAGTAGAAGCACATCTCCTAACCAATTACATTTATTTAAGTCTGACGCTTCGCGCCGAATATGCTATCATACCTCAGCGTCATTATTGGTTACTGCTATTATGTTACTTAGCTGTATGGATGTTTCTCATTGGTTCTTACCAGGAATAGAGGACTTAATAAAACTTTCCAGTAATGGCAATGACAACTTGTTTCTCTGAAAGCGTTGAGAAATATTTGCGTCATTACAGGCATAAAGCATATTAAAAGTATTTAATATATTTCCATTTATCATAATGATGATCATAATAATAAAATATGTAGAACGTTAGGATGGAAGCTTTAAAAAAGTTTATGAAAAACCCGACCTGTAAATAACGTTATTACTCTATGGACATATTAATACTTTGGGCACGATCCTCGAGTTTAATTCAACCAACGCTAGGACGGAAATTACGTTCACGTTGAAAACAGGAGTGCTATTGATACAGACTCATTTTCTCCCTCGTCATTAACAGTACCTTACGGAAGAGGAGAGCCAAGTATTCCCGATATAAAAAATCGCATATGTGGAATCGCTCTATTGATCACGATTTATAGTAAACCATTTCGCAGAAGAAATTATATTTATTTGATTGCCACAAATTCACCCCGAATTCCCATTTCGCTGAAAAATGGCCAATAACGAACATTTTGCAGTGCAATAAGCTTGTCCGCTGCTGCAATTGATAATCGAGAGTTCACTGTAATGGTGTTTTGTTACTATGGTTATAGGTAGGGACAGGTGTTTTGCGCGAAAAGATTTATGACCATTCTGTTCTTCAATATCCTACGTCAACAATCACGACTTCCTTTGGTTATTGACAGCGTGTCTAAGTGAGAAGACATGTTCTTATTTGACTGGGACAGTCGTAATAAAGTACTCCGATACTGAACGTCCATGATTCGTGGGTAGACACTTGCGGCATGTGACATTTAAAATCATCCAACCACGAAAGTACATAATGAACGAAAGTGTTTTGGAATACAACTGGTATTGAAAACTTTTCGCGAAAAACACCTGTCCCTAGTCATAGGTAGAGACATGCAGGATTTGCGTTATTATTTGGCACCAGACTGAACTTCACAGTACTGTATATACCCGAGCTGGCGGCGTTTCTCCATTGACTGCTGCATAGAAGTGAGGCCGCATCCTTTCTTATTGACCTGCATTTGATTGGGGTACACAATCATGAACTGTTTATTTATTGGCGCAGAGTTAACCAGGGTGTGTTAGATGACGTACTGTCCAATGTGAAACTTATTGCAAAGGCACACACGTTTGAAGTTTAACTTGTAACCAAATAATAGCGCGAATTTTGCAGGTCTCTAGCTATAGGCGATTCACTTTTAAGTTTTTTTTTTGTTGACAGTATATGCGTGTAGAGATCAGAATGTTGATAGAGACTCATACAGCACGCCACTATACCGATGAACAGCCATTCAAGTAAAGAACGTTGTATGTGTATTTCAATGTAGACTAATATGGAGGAACCTGCCAAATTATTATTATTACTAGAGATCCGGAAATGTCGCTGATACAAAGGGATAGGAAAATTTCGTAAGTTCAATGACCTGTAGGCTAGAATCCTCAATCCTGTGTATACTTGAGCCTTAACTGTGTGTTTATTGGCAGTAATGGGATTCGTAAGGTCTTTCCTTGCAATCCGCGCCAGGGCGGGTCTAATAAACTGTGATCCAATTGCGAAGGTGACTTCACTATATATGTGTTTGACGTCTATCTTGTCCCGAAATGAATTCGCGAAATTTTCCTATCCCTACTGATACATTAGGCAACAAGCTAGACTCCAGAGTCCTTTGTGGTCGTCAGCCGCTGTTAGAAGTTCATTGGCTGTTGCACCAGTTTAGCCACTGAGCAGGTAGGGGTGGATTAGGTGCTTGTTTTCCATATAGGTTCTTTATTGGTCGAAAGTGGTCCCGGGGCGTGTCTAGCAAACTGTGCTCCAATAGGACCGAAACTTCATGCTACACGCAGATAACGTTTAACTTGTCCTTAAATGAACTCGCCGAATTTCCGGGTCTCTAAGTACTATATCCTCTCTTCACTGCCAGTTAACGGGTATCAGATACAAAAATTTAAATACTCCCCGACCTACAGTTTATTCTATCATTTGCGAACTAAGTGTTCATGGGGGCCGCGGTGGTGTAGTGGTTAGACTACTCCCCTTCCACCTATGCGAACCGAGTTAGATTCCCTGCGGAATCGCTCCCGGATTTTCGCACATGGAAATCGTGCCGGACGATGCTGCAGGTCGTTTCCCGTCCCCCCAACCAAATCATGCATTCCGGCGCTGCTCCATACCTACTTCGCTTCACCCTCATCGGCTCTCAAGACCTCGATGTTAAGAGCCATCTAAAATTTCTTCACAAATAAGTGTTCGTGTATGTTGACCACTGCTGACCGAAATAAGTTTTCTCTTAACCAGTTGTTTTTAATGTGGCTACTTATTGACCAAGTTTCGAATCAAACTTGAATGTAAATAATAGACCTAAGTGTTTTAGTAATTTTTATTAAATTTTTGATACATACTGTACAAAGCTGTGTACACTATAAAACTGAAACATTGAGAACTGAGAAGTACAAATGGAGAAATTAACTATCAGTGATATATAACTAACTAATAAGTTGACTGAATTTCACTGATTTATTTGTTATTCCCACTGAATATCGAGGATTTCAATGTTTTAAGTCAGTTATTCCTAGAGACCTGGTAAATTCGCGAGTTAAATGACCTGCAGGCTAGACTCTGCAGTCTTATGTACAAATACGCCGATACCAACTGCACATTGGTTCTCTGCTTTCGCAGTGGAAGGCAACAATTGGGCCAGCGTCCTCCAGGAGGTGTCAAACTCCGTGTGGACCAATTGCCAAAGTTATATAAACACATTTGTTTTGAATTCTAGCTTGTCTCAAAATGAATCCGCGAATTCTTCAGGTCTCTACTTACTCCCAGCTAATCTGACTGATTTACCAGTCGGCTGTAGCTTAGCAACTGACTTCCAGAGCATGTCATTTCACTTATTGATATCACTGATTCGGGCTAACAGTGTACATAAATTAGAGGAAGGTTAATTTCATGGGGTTCTGAATGCCGAGCGGTTCAATGCCCATTGCTGTGTACATCGGATTCGCAATTCTGCTACTGTCCTAGGTTATATGAATAGCCAGCTTTACTCTAAACGAACCCGAAACCTATCGCTAGCATGTTACCTTGTTGAAACAATCAACTGCTTTTTTTGTCTTATGTGTAGGCACGTTTTGTGATTTTTCTCATTTGTAGCACCTGAAACCATAAAACAATGTGGGTCTGTCAATTGATCATTACTAGATACCTCACTAAATGATGATAATATTCTAGAATTCACTGCCCTACATTTAATTGAACGCATTTTGACATTCCACTGGTTATTGGCTAATATATGTGTAATTAACACTTTGTAGACTATGCTCGAGTATAGTTCTAACAAAGCTTTTTTGAAAATGTCTTTGTTGTTCAGAACTAAACTCGTATGGGTGTGCAGTCTTTGTTCGGCTAGTGTTTAACATGACCTCACAAGAACACCACAGCGCAGTAACAACCATATTTCTAGCTATAGACATTGTTATTATAGCCACTAAAAGGGACGTGATTGATTGTAAATCCTTTTATACGATAAAGGACATTTGATTGGGTCAGTATCAGCTCGGGTCTCCATTGGTTGATGACCGGCGAATAATGAACGTTGTTAAGTACAGGGTAGTGTCCGGTCTGGTATGGACCAATAGGACGATGGTGAGTTCAATCACAGACACCAACAAAACCGGTATTCTTGCAGTAGTGGATATAGGTGAATCAATTCTGAATTGTCTTAAGCGGTAGTCAATGTGAGCAGACCTCAGTGTGTTAAGCTGTGTGAACGCTTTGCTCGAAATCGGTTGATCAACCATCGAGGATTTACTGTTGGCTCAAAGTGACCTTGGGACGTGCCACACAGATTGTGGGCCAATGAAACAAGTCAAACCAGCAAGCAGCATCACTGAGTTTAGTCTGCAACCACAAAATAACGAGAATTTTTTTACATACTTAAGCATTACGTACAAAATCTCAAGCAAGTGTTTTTTGTTGCTATTTTTGTACGTATAATAATAAACATCGAACCTTCTGTTTTATATTCTTATCCAAACCTTTATCCTGAAATGTTTTTTGTCTACGTAATTTAGAGCGACAGTAATGTGGTAGCTAATGTTTTTGACGTTTGATCTAAAATCGAATCATTCAAACAATATTTCATCGAATTCAGCCTAAAAGACTGTGATAAATATATATGGATAAATCAGTTGTGGGCGGGAGAGAGAGAGAGAGAGAGAGAGAGAGAGAGAGAGAGAGAGAGAGAGCGAGAGAAATATATACATTTTATCACACACATGGATATGATATAAATTGTTATTTTCGAAGGAGATTTGCTAAAACAAATTATTTCGGCATACTTGCCAAATAAGAGAAACTTATCCATAAATAATTTGTATCAAGCTAGATTTTGCAGTCTCCTATATGTCCATGTCAAACTTGTTATTTTTTGGCCTTAGCGAGAAGAATTTTCATTATATTTTTTATTAAATTAAACAATTTTGGTAATATGATTGCTTCTTGTATATCAGTGGCAGACATTCATCACACACCGTGATATACGGTATTCAAATCTACACTGTCATCAAACTAATGAACAATATTTGCAAGTCACTGTATGTGAATACGCAGGCAGAGGTAGCTATTATTACTGAATAAAAGAGTAATAATGTTGTTAATATGTATCGCATGTATTCTCGGTTATGCGTCAGCTTTCGTAAACTATTTTGTAAACAGTAGCTGATTCGATATTGTCTGATGTAAATTAAACACTCCTATCCGAACATACTTTAACCCTAATGGGTAAACCTGAATCTAATTAAATATTACCTTTTACTCCTGCTGTTTACCAGCTAATCTTCAAGTGATTACCCAAAATATATTTAAAAAATATATAAATAAACTTTGATTCCACAGGCTAGAAGCATTAAAAATTCCAAGTGATTTCTTTACAAGTAACAGGCCACAAAACATAATGCAGAAATGTTCAAGTCGTTTTTTCACTGGCCACTGGGATGGGAATAAGTAATTTCACATTCCCACTGGGGATACCGATTATGCCATTTGGTTTCAGGATTAAGTTTCTTTTCAAGAATTTTCCAGGTATATAAATACCTTTCATCCAGTGATATAAAATTATTAGTAATGAAATTTTTCTTCTCTCTTGTTGTTAAATAACGCTAATTCTACGAGTTCCCACCAACAGTTTTACCATAAAAATGTTCCATTTCGAAACATTACATTCCCGAATCTCGTGAAAGTCATTAAAGTGTAAATGGAATTGCAGTTACGCCCTTTGTGGAGGATGTGATTAAACATGCCAAATATCACATATGGAAGTATTTATGTGACGAGTATCGTATGCGCAGATCAAAATATACGAGAAAGGCATGTAATCCGCCACAGAAACGTGTACAGAATCTAAATTGCGTTCTCCAATTGCGGCTATGAATTTATGTAGTCGATACTTGAATAAGGATAATACAAATTAATGTGTTTAAATTCGAAAGTGGTGAATAAAGTTTAGATGGCATATTTGCATGACCTTCCCACTAACCAGATTTATAATGAATAGGAAAATTTCTGTTTCACTAAAGTATTTCATCACAAATTATATATTTATTTATTTCATCTATATATGTGAATTATATGTTTTCTAATTGTTACCTGTCATAGACATCTGCTCTTCAATCACCAATATCCAGTATAAAAGTACCGTAATCCTTATTGCCCCAGTCAAATATGATGATGTTTTCTCACAAATGATCGCTAACAGTAATCAAAGACTTGCTACTCGTGTTATCGTTGGATATTTATTCAACTCAGAAATTATTTGGACTTTCTCCACTGATCATGAGAAAAGCAACAACAATCCATATAAACTTAATGTCCAACATACACACGAAAATTTATTACCATATTTTTTACCGAAAATCGTGCAGAATAAATGTGTACAAAATGTAATATCATGCATCGAATTTGATTTTAAAAAAATAAAAAATTAATTCAAAAATTTCTAAAACAAAGACGCAATACATTAAAATACAATAACTACGATTAAAAATCATCAACAATCGACAGAAAACCAAAACCAAGTAGTCAGATACAAATGTAGATTGTTTTTTTCTGTCAGCTGTTGAGCATTGTTTCGACGTATGCATTGTACTTTATATTTTAAGTTATTTTTGGGAAATGTTTGGTTGAAATTTTGCTATATATTGCATTACTTGCACATTTATTGTACACGATTTTTGGGTCAAGATTTACATTCAGTTTTGTGTGTGCTTTTTGTTGCTTTTCTCATGATCAGCTCCAGCAATTGAGAAAGTCCAACGAATTTATGAGTAGAATTCAGCTACACCGTTGCCATGAAACATCAAAAACATTAGATATTTATGTCTACCCTGCATGGAAGTTTTTCCGCGAAAATTAATATTCGCTATTCAAAACTTAATATTTTCGTTTTGGTTTATGAACAAATGTATATAACTACATTGCAAAATTAAAAAATAACAAAAAAGAGAAAACATAATGGGTACTGAAAGTCGCATTAATATTGATACATCTCAATAATAAGGATCCAACAACACTGCCATGCATTTTGTAGATGAGTAAATGCCATACATATATCGCTTCCTTTACTTGTGTAGTCGAATCATGATATATTCAGCACGCAGTTAAAACATTAGGCCTAATAGAAATATTTGACACATATGCGCAGTTACATGTTTAGGAGTTCACACACATAATAATTGTCTCCTTATCATATTCAGTCTTAAATTACCCTTGGATTGCATGTGTTCCTTTCAAAAATAGCGTTTGCAAATTATTATTTTTTAAATATGTTAATATTTTAAAAAAATACTCAGTGTTGTCATGTATAATATTACTTGAAATACACTTTTCAAACTAATAAAACGCCCCTGACGGAACAAAAACAATTTCAGGTTTCGCTGAAGTTGGGGAGAAGTATTTGAATTGTATGTTTGAATTACAACATATTGCTCTGTGAATTCACGAAATTATATTGTCCTGACGAGAACTATTTGAGCAAATCTTGGTAAGGTTACTTATACTATAAAATGCTGGGAAGATTAATGATAAAAACTTGAAAACCAAAAAATTTTGCACACTAGGTAAGCGATTGTGTCGGAAAGGTATCAGATTTTCTGTATTTGCTACGTTGAAAAACAGGAAACCAAGTATAAAATAACTTCGTAACTGAATCAAAATTTTCTCTTTTATTATTCACGTAGCTTAAAATTGTGATTAAATGTTACCTTTTGTAACACTGCGCCCCTAGTGGCGGAAATTTTTCTATGCTAAACTCCCCTATAATAAATCACCTTTCTTTTTAATCTGAGTAGAATAAACACCTACCATGGTAGTTCGCAACGCCGGGATTGTCTCCTGTACTGGCGCCTGAAATGTAAAAGCTATGCAATCCGGCATACAGAGCAGTGATGCCAGGCGCGCTAACCCGCAGGATAACACATCGCCAGGAAGCCAGGTTTGTCCTCCCGGAATGCCTTCCATAGCGCGGGGAGGAAGCCCAGGGCGGCAGGAAATATCTGGGGGTTAATTCTGGCCCGGGCCAACCCCATTTGAATCGCAAATTGGCGGGAATCCCTCCCGTTACCAACATCCCTTACGCCCCTGCTCCCGGGCATGCCCACAGCTCGCCCGTTCATCAAAACCCCATTCATTACCCTCAGACGAGGGCGTGTCCAGCTACTATACCTCGTTCTGGAAACATCGACCGTGGGTTAGCAGGCGCGAGATAACAATGCATTCCTAACAATCTCGCCATGGGATCGCAATAATCAAGTGGTCGACAAACTTAAAGGAATTATTAAGCTGGAAATGTGACGATATTTAATCACAAAATAGGAAGAGGTTGTGCATGGTAAAATGAGTAATTATGAAAGGTCTGCTTAAGGAGAATGGTTCCCGAAAGCCGTGCATTTAATTAATTCTATTGAAAAGTTGGTTATTTTGTTAGACGAACAAAAATAATTTTCTTGCTTTTCAAATTTTGTTTGCTCAGCAATATATTTTGTTAGGGCAACTAAATTTACATTTGGCCCTAAACAAACCAATATTTAGTTCGATTTTATCTCGGTGTGTTCCTCGCAAATCGGCGGGAATTCCTTCTGTTGACAATTTCAAGGATTGACATACTTGAACGATTACTGGATAGCGAGGAAATAATATTTTAGACCGTAATAGCCCCGTGGATGTCGATAAAAATACAATTGAAGTTTAGCTAGTTATTGGATTTTTCTTGGATGATAAATTTTTTAATATGTTTATTTCCATTCGATTAACAATTCGTTGTTAAATTTGTTACTGCTTGAAAGAGAAAGCGTAATTTTGAGTATGTATTCCAAGCTGTGAATAATTCGTTTGACCCCACTCCTTCGTAGTTCATCACTGGCATACTGATATCGAGGGCGTTTCTACAAGGAACATTATTTCTACATAATGTAACACAGTAGTATAAGAGTTTTAAATTTTCCTTCTCAAAAAATGAATCCATATGATATATTGCGGTCTTTGCGCATTACACCGGACTTCCAGGTGGCTTCATTCCGCTGATCGAAACCAGTGATTTATCGCTAAAGATTATAGCTGAAGCGTGGCAGTGAATCCCACTTCAGAACTCCGCGCCAAGAGGAGCTGGTAGGACAGAGCTTGGCTCTGGGGCAACAGGAAGCGGCGGGGCCCGCATTGATTTCCGTTCTGCTGGTATCTTGTCTGCGCGCCCTTCCAGTGTACGAGCGAACGCCGGAATTAGCTTCGCTTCCCAACTTCTAATCAAGCTAACTGCTGTTGTACGCTGGCGCGAATTTACATTAGGGATGTTACTGATGTTCTCTGATCTGCAAGCGACCACACCTTTGGGATCAGTACATCAGAGCCACTTACGTAATGCTTCTCACGCCAAGTTCAGACTCTCTAACAGTCGTTTATTTTCCAGCTGCGCCTTGCCCTAATGCTGAACGCCTTTGAATAAAATATATGTTCAAAACCAGATTCGCTACACTAAGGCCGCGGTTACACGTGATGGAGAACTACTTCACTAAAACAAATTCAGCTCTTGATGTGGTTACATTACCTTCGAAGTAGGTTCGAACCACTTTTCTTCACTGCTGCGCTCCTATTGGCTGCTTAGAAGTTAACAAGCAGTGTAATAAATATTGCTGAATTTGGCGGAAAATCCTGCACTTGATGAATTAACTTAAGTTTGAGGTTGAATGTTTTAATAACCACCCATTATTCCATTACAATAAAAGAGTTGGTTTCATAATAATTTAAAGAAAATATCAATAGTGATACATGTTGGAGGCTATTATAATTAAATATCATACATTTTAAGTTCCATGTTTGTTGAGGTAATAATTTCCATTGATTTAATTCTGCTTTGGGTGTGTGACCGCGAAAACACGTTCTGTTTTTAAACTTGTTCAGACATGGCTACCTAATGTATTTAGCTGAATTTGTTTAACATCACTCGTGTAACCACGGCTGAAGATAAAGATTTTGTTGTGAATAAAACAATTTTTTTTTTGGCACAACCAAATTAATTATGTGTATAAAGGCGACGAAATATTTTTTGTTGAAAACAAAATATTGTTCTTATTTGTTTGCCTCAAACAAAAGTTAAGTTGGTGGAATTACAGATTTATTTGCCTCTATGCATATTAAAAAGTTCCGGTTAATTTTAAAAATATGAAGTACGGTGTGGAATCGAGCCAAGATCCTCTGTGCATAAGCGATATGCCTTACCAACCTCAGCTGACTATTGATGAACTAGGGGACCCAGCCCATGACTTTGTTTTGTATTGCCACGGGGATAGAACAGTTACCATGTTAAAAATTTGGTTGTCATACAAAGACTGAAAAAAATATTGCATTGATATATGTAGGTAATAATGAAATGATGTGTGATGTGAAAATAACTCAACATTGAAGTGACTGCGGTCCCATTTAATATTCATCTATCCACCTGGCCCCTGCGGCTCCACTTAAAATAGTTCTATCCAGAGCCACCAAGGCACCATTTGGAATCGCTCTATCCACTGAGCCACTAAGGCCCCACTTTGAATCGCTCTATCCACTGAGCCAGTGCGGCCCAATTGTAATATCTCTATCCACTGAGCTACTAAGGTCGCATTTGATATATATCTATCTACTTGGCCACTGTGGCCCCAATTGATACAGTTCTATCCACTAAGCCACTGCGGCCCCACTTAACATAGTACTATCCCCTGAGCTGCTAAGGCCAAACTTGGAATCGCTCTATCCATTGAGCCACTAAGGCCCATTTGGAAAAATATATTGCATTACCTTCATATCTCAATGCAATAATATTCTCTATGCATTTATACAAAACTTTGCATAAGGAAAAACTAATTTAAAAATGAGTTTTAAGTATAAAAGGTAATGATTGCGTAATCTGATCTCGATGAAATTCGAAATTGACCTGTATTTTATCCTGAGGATTCGCTCTGCAAAATCTGAAGAACTTCTGCTGAGTTTCAAGGAACTTGGAGGTATTAAAGACGGACATACAGACAGACAGAGATCGTCTACTTATTATATAGGATAGTAAATATATTTGAAATATCAACTTTTAAAATACTGAACCAAGTGTGTAAATAAAGGTTTCAAGTTTTACAGCTTTGCTCTTTAGTTTCCTGTTGAACATGCTTTATTACCAGTTTTTATTTAACTTGACTTATTTGAAAGTATGGTATGTGGTTGTCCGACTTCTATGCACTGAACAGCGTTCAGTCTGCCTGCAGCGCATCACTCTTCGTCAGGTTGCAGCCCGAAGTGTGGAAGGGGCTACCAGTGTTTAACTTCATATTTTTAGTCATTTTTTCTCAATAATTGTTTTTATAAATATGATTGTATAAATAGTCTACATATATAATAAAAACCAACCTTGTAATTGTAATGCACTAAAAAGAGAAAAATAATTATATTAGTTATAGAATTGGTAGAACTTGTAAGACATGTCGAACAGACGTAATAAACTTTTCTACAAATTAATATGTTTTTATCAATTTATATTTAATATATAAAAGCTTGGCACGAATTGTTTAGAGCCTTATGCAAGGGATGTCCATATTACACTTACGCAAATCAGTTATACATTTTATATTGTTAATTGTTAAAATCCTTACTCAAGATATGTTCTTACAACGCTTACGCAAATTAGATATATATTCTTTATTGCGCCAAGCTTTTATATATTAAATATAAATTGATACAAACATATCGATTTTTAGTAAAGTTTATTACGGCTGTTCGACCAAGTCTTACAAGTTCTACAAATTCTGTAACTACTATAATTATTCCTCTCGTTAGTGCATTTATAAATAAAAGGTTGGTTTTAAAAGAATTTTTACAGTTAGTTGATTTGTATGTTTATATTACTATTAAGCATCAATATATTCACGTACAAACATTGTTACCGTAATAATAGTTTCAAAAAGTGTAACCGAATTCTCAATCTCTATTCGAGAACGATGGCAATCAAATAAGTGGCCAAAATATATATATACAGTTAATTCAACTAGATATTGTGTTGGCAGTTTATGTTAATTCAAGTATATATTTTGTTACATGAAAAAACTTAGTTTTGTTACTTTTCAACTTTGGTTCACTCAACATAATATTTGTTTTGGGGCCACTAAATGTATTTTTGGTCTTATGTAAAAAAAAAAAAAATACTTTGTGGTTGTTCTTCCAGTGCATCTATAGGGACCACTGCATTTTTTGTGAAAGTAGCTGCACACAGGATAGATGTTAATATATTTAATACACACCTGCCGTGTCCCCTTATTTATTGTCCACGTATCTTTATGAGAAGGCATTTTAGTAATTGACTGAGCCAATTATAGTTATATTACTCAAGTGTTAAAGGCCTGTGGGCTGGCAGCTGAATGTCGTAGCGATTTGAACCATCCTGTCGCTACTCTGCATCAGATCCAAAGTATTTTGAAATGTAAATAAAAATAAATTATTTTCCTGAAAATCAGGTTTCGCTTCCTAACACCAGTTACATATGAACTATGTAACGGAATTATGAAAGTGTCTGTGTTCTACCCGTTTACCCACAACGGTCAACGTAACACGTTTGACTGACAAAATCCATAACAGTAATCCGTAACGAATAGTGTTATAGAAGTCATTTGTTGTCAAGGCCCGTTACTCATGTGCATGAGCATGTTACGTTAAGAATATCAAGCCCAGTACACGCGCTGTAAAACGGATTTCTTTGTAGGAACACATTACTTGTTACCGCAAATAAAAAGTTGTTCAAATATGAACTATTGAGATGTAGGCTAAACACAAATATAATATTGATTCATCTATATGGCAATGACTACGATAACATTGCACTGTCTTTGTGGAAATATCAGTTACACTGTAAAGAAAATTTGTTATCTGCATGGAAAATAATCACGATTAGTAAATAAGAGAAACATAAGAAATATTCCAAAACTATATTCACTAAAAAAAATCTAGGACGACTCCAAGAATCAAACATGCACCCCCATATTAGTAGCCTGCCGTCGTTCATTAAATGTCCATTAATCTGATGTGAATTTAAAGAACTTTGATTAAATAGGCTATGTCAGGTGATGAATGGGCTAGAAATATAATGCCATCTCTTGGAAAGAATTAAAGTTTGTGATTCCATTAAACATCTGAAGGAGCAATGTATTTTCTCAGTTTTAGTTTCTTAACTGCAGTTACGTACTGAAAAACACAATGTACGACAGAAAAATTTGAGTATTGTCAAACCGTTACCTCTCGTACGAAGTAAAGTGAAGAGAGGGGAGAGAGAGAGAGAGAGAGAGAGAGAGAGAGAGAGAGAGAGAGAGAGAGAGAGTGTGAAGAGATTTGGACTACTCTTAACAGGGAGCTCTTAAGAGCCGATGAGGGTGAAGTAAGGAAAGTACGTAACAGCACCGTAATGAAAAGGGTTGGGGGGGGAGGAGAAATGGGAGATCCCCGAGAAAATTCTCAGACTAGTGGCATCATCCGGCGCGATTCCCACTTTCGAATATTCGGAGTTAACCGGCTGGGCATTGAACCCGGTTCGCATCGGTGGGAGGCAAGCGGTCTAACCGCTCGACCACCGTGGCCCCCGGTAAGAAGTTAATTTCTTTACTGTGAACAAGATCGGCTCAAGGAATGTTTAGTTCTCAGGTATCAAGGAAGGTAGTATTACCATAAAAAACATACACAGAAAACCTATATTAAGAGGGAAGCTATGTTTCTCTAACCTTCACAATAATATAAAGACATATTGTTTTACTCTAAACAAAACAGCTTCAAAGGAATAGTTTACTTTGCAGTACAGGAAACTTTCAATGGATTTTTTTTTAGTGCGTTCTCATAGTTTACTATATACAGCAAACGGTCAAGAGAATTATCACCCCAGAAAAAGTGTGTTGGTTTTATTACCTGAAAGTTTTAAGCTTACGTGTAAAGCCTATTTTTAATTGTTACTGCACATTATACAAGACGTCAATTTAGTGAAATACAGGATATATATATAAGTAGCGGAGCGCGTAAACTGTGTTTGGCACAATATAATATCGATATTTATTACCTAAAAGACACGTAGCCAATAATCAAATATGTGCGTGCGCATGGAGTAGATTAAAATCTTACTTACCAGGAACTTTTTTTAAATTTTGTTATGTTTTATAGTGTGTCATCTTTTCTTTCTATATTTTGCATAGTAATACTTACGTTGCCGTATCTACCTTTTATAGAGTCCCAAAATCATGTAATTTGTCATCAATTATTAATTTCACATGTTTCATGTTCAAATAAATTTCTGAAATTTTTCATGTACTGTTTAACCACCCATGGAGAGATGACCAAAGTAATTCATATATTAAAATAATGTTATTATATATCGTGACCTAGTTTCATTACCCCAGATACTGCTGCCCGCGTCATATCACGACGTGACACAGTCACAAAAACATTTTGCTACGGCTGGCGTAGGAAACACACAATCAAAGAAGGCATGTCGGAAGTAAGTGTGGGTGGGAAGGGAGAATATCGTCGTAATTGCTAGTAAAATATTTACGACCAGTGAGTCCCTGATCCGCGAGGCAATGGACTCACAATCCACTCACGAACACACGGCACACATCTCCTGGATCCGACGGAATTGTCAAGTTTTGCTCCCAGACAAGGACTTATTTCCGTGCCCTGCATTTCTCGTTTGGTGTCCGCTGCGGCGCAGGTAGAATGAATTGTGCTGTAAAAACTCAGGCAACTACGAACAGGTTTCATTCTTTATTGAGAAGACGGGACATAAAGACGGTAAGAGCGATATTCCTGCACGCATCACATCTCACATCAAACTTACGAGCAACAGATCTTATGTACGCGTACAAATTATCTTTCATCACTGGAGATTTCAGCTATGTTCTCAGAACTCATGTCCGTATAGAAGTTCTGAGTTTTTTTTACATCAAATGTTCGAATTTGTGAAACCATCGTTTTAAACTACGTTTAAGCGATAGTTGCGGATTCTGAATTCGCGTTTTGTTTGGTTAGTAGGTCAAGAGAATTGTCTTGTAATAAATTCACATTCATTAAAATTATTCAGAATAAAAATTTCAAGTCTCAATATGGATGAGGACGGGTCACATGCAAATCCAGTAAACTGATCGAAGGGTTACAGATATCGTGACTTCTGTGAGTATTTTAATGAGCTCTTTCCAGTGGCGAAAATAAACTTAAGTACACATAAAGAAACAGAAAAACAAAATAAAACTCATTAAATAAAGGAGATAGAAACTAGCAACTGTAGAAGTCAATAGAACACGAACCTAAGAGCGAGATTTTAAGAAACGAAAAACTAACGTAATGCACTTAGATAAAGAAAATATTATTTCCCGGTTATATCTATTCTCTAGCTTTCTGCCGCTCATTTTCTGGGTTTCGGTTTTCGGTTTCTTTATTTTATTCTTAAGCTAATTTTCTGCTGTGGACACAGTCCATTTAAATAGCTACAGAAATCTTAAACTTATTTTGGCATTAAACTTCGAAGATATATTATATAATCTACATATATCTAAACATTCACATTTCTAATTATTACTTTCTGACATAACACCTTTGTTTGTGTTTGGAATGCCTTGGATGATTTGGAGCAAGTAAGATACAATCATTGACGAGACTGTCTAATCTTGTGCTAACACACCACAAGAGAACCTCAAAACTACCCTTAGCGTAAACAAATGAAGAAGCGAAGCCGGCGGGAATATATAGAAGACTGTGAACAGAAATGTTCTGCCGAGAAATAGAGCAAACATTGCATGTTTCTACATATACAAGGTGTGTCTACCATTTAGGGTTAAAATTTTACAGATGGTAGAGGACATTAAACTGAGTATTTTGAGACGGAGAACCAATTGTCTGAAATGTATATTTGAAGCACCACGAGGCAATGCATGAGTGTGAGGAATTGTGTGTAAACTACTTTAATTTCAATAGCAAACAACGGTCTGCCACACGATCAAACACCATCTCCTCGAGTTATGGCGAGCGGACAGTTCGTTGTTTGGCATCCTGGTCAGTTCTCTGTAGCTTCAACGACCCGATCTCTCGCAAGTTTCCATCCACGGGCGACGCCTGTTCAACACGTTTATGCTTAGAGTCATGTGGCTTTCTTTGCGCCACGTCCTTCTGCGCCATACGCTGACCCACGAGGACGTCAATAATAGAGATGATTATATAAACACGAACATAAAAACTATAAATAACCACACATACACAAACACAACACCTACGTAAACAACACGACATTGACACCGTCACAACACAAACACAAACATCATACACACGACGGACAACAACCGTTGGCCCCTCTGTCTTCGGAGAGGATGGCAGAGAGAGGGTTCGAGGGTGAAGGCAGAGGAATTTTAACCTTTCGACTTATCAAAATTTTTAAATATCAACGTAACCTTTCCTTCTATATTATAACAAATTCATTTTAATCCTCTGTAATAATTTTTAAATTTTACAACGCGACAAATTTTGTGTTTCGACTATTTTTCTTAATCCGAGAAACTAAGAGCAGTTATGGCCTTCAGCCGGATACTGGTGCCATTTTAATATGTTTTGTTCTGTTCTACGCCGTACACTAAATACGCTGAACAGTGCCATGTGACACCACGGACACATCACAGGCGAGTTCGCATTGTGTTGCACGCTGGCGCTACCAACCGTCGACCCGGCAAACTGTTGTTTGTTATGGAAACTAAATCAGTTTACATACTCCTTCATCACACGTATTACACATTCGTGGCGCCTGAAATATGCTTTTCTAACCATTGATTCCACATCTCAAGGTACCTCGTTGAATTCCTCTACCGTCCGTATAAATTTTCAACTTAGAGTTTACAGGCATCATGCATAGCTACATGGATCCATAAACCCCCATATATATATGTATTTGGGCATATGTGAATTTGTTAGGTGGCTAGCTGCTGCCAAAATGATAAGAAAAAGTTTATATTTAACTGTTTTTTTTTACGATTTGTTGTTTTCATGTTATGCTCAGAGTTCTTCAGGGCATACCAAATGAACTGAGCTATAATTGTAAACAAAATATATACAGAAAGTTTAAAAAATTACCAACATCGTAGATGGTCTTCCTCAACGGCGAGAAAACATTTATTGGCAAAAAACCCCTGTGTTTCCCTATCCTTCTCATTAAATTAAAGCAATAGACTATTTACTTACTGTAAACAAAACAACTTCAAACAAATTGTTATCTTTGCCGTGTATTCGGTGATGCAGCAATGTCTTCTGTCTGTAAATTATTTATGGAGTGTCAAATGACAAGCGTTCAATAAATTGCGAAACTGCCCTTGTGTTTGAAATTCGCCCAGCCGACAAAATAACATAATATGTAGTTTTCACACTATGCTTGTATTTATGCACTACAACCACAAAATGGCTTTGATTTCGTGTAAATTTTAAATTACTATTTTTGTGACCACAGTTATATAATATTTTTACCTAATCAATTTAAGTAGATTTTCTCACTTATAAAATGTAAAAGAAAAATTAAATTAAACACATTACAAATGTATCATTCCAGCGAGATATAACAGACCCTGTGCAGTAACAAGGCACTTCAAATGACTTTCCTTGTTTCCTGTGAGATGGCGCGGTTGTCGCAAGAGACAGCATGGAAACTCTGCTAGTGCAAATATTCTCTAAGGCTCGTGCGTTTGCGCGAAAACTCGGTGTTACACGAACATCTCCCTCCATACAGGCTTCTTAGTTAAACAGTAACGCGCTAATTCCACATTGGTGATGTGTTCTCACTCGCTCGAAAGGAAACCCTGTAAACAATGTTTCCCAAGGAAATGTTCAAACTCTCTCCTTCGCGTTCATTCTCCCCGTCGCTGCTGTGCCATCAATCTTCGGTATCCATGTCAGGCTTGTCGCACGACATTCGCTGTTTTCGCATTTCAAACTCGGAACACCAGAAGCGATAAGGGCTACAATGTCACGTGAATGAGGTACATCAAGGCCGCTACGCGAAAGGCTGTGAACTTGCGTGCAGTGTCGTCGTCGTATTTCGTGAGCGCGTAATTCAATTGGTGAAGCGTGCACATCAAAGTTCAGTATAAGGCCGGGACTGCAATGACTTCACGTTTCACGTAATACGTTCACGTAATCCGTCTACCCCTTGACTTACGTGTTTCAAGGAGACTTTCACAAATAATTTCACGTAACGTTCGAGTGACGATGAAGTTTGTCTGTCTCTAGCTTTTGCGTGATACATCACTCTTCACCACTCGATCTCACTGACCATTCGCGATAGGAACGATATTGTGTTATCTTCGCTTTTCAATGGTTTGTGTTCATTTCCGTGATGTAATCTGCTTACGTTTTTAAATTAATGTACGGCGTAAATAATTTTTCCCGCAAATGAGGACGAAAGATTAATAATCCCATATACACGATTCCCGGAGAAATTTCGGTTGTGAGATTATTGATTTCCCAGTTGTACTGGGGCTACGGTGGCAAAGAGGTTAGACTGCTCATCTCCCACCAAGGCGAACTGGTTTCAATCCCCAGCTGGATCGCTCAGTATTATCGCAAGTGGGAATCGTGCCAGGACGATGCCACTGGTAGGCGGATTTTCTCAGGGATCTCCCACTTCCCCCTACCCTTCCATTCCGGCACTGCTCCATACTCACCTCGCTTCACCCTCATCGGCTCTCAAGACCTCGATGTTATGAACCGCCTAAATGTCTTCACTCACTCACTCACTCCTAGATGTTTTCAAAGTTTGTACAAATATCAACGCCATATTTTCGCAGCCTGTTCTGGATATATTAATGTTAAAACACAAACACACCCCTATAACTTGAATATTCGCATTTTCCTATCTCAGAAGGAGCAGCAGCACTTATCGCCGACGTTTTAATTCAGTACACAAGGGTTACGAGCCTGCTGTTACGAATAGGACTTAAGATCATATTCACACAAATTAGTGGTTAAGGGGGAAGCTGATTGGCAAGATGATTGTAGAGCTATATTACTAATCCTGAGGGGTTTTATTATATGTTATGAGACATATCAATCGATAAGGCACTTACAATGTCATGTTACTGAAATGTTAGTTATTTGGGGGAGCACTCATGACTGATATATTATATAAAATTGCATTATTACTACTTTTAACTCGCGCCTGAGGTTTTGTAATACTAAACTGGACTGTCCCCACCTTTAACATGATTCCGGAGGATGCTTCTAGCTTATCGGTTGACGGAGGTTGGGCATATCCATTCTCGACCTTCCCTCGAAGCTGGCCGGAGTTGAAAATGCGATGAGCCGCGCCTCGTGTCGGCCTATATCAGCGCGTTATTATAGGCTGTGCACGATAAAGCGAGAACTTTTGAAAGCCCTGCTTGAAATATACTTTTATGCAAGTTGTTGTGTTATTCTGCCTTATGTAGGATTAACATTGTCATGGGCTTCATCGCTTCATTCATGCGTCGACCAAATGAAACCGTGAAATTTTTAGGAAACTAAATATTTAACAAATCTGCTCATTTTAACACTTCCATGCATTAAATAACACAGAAAGCGAAAGAAATAATTTACATTATCAGAAATGGCTTCCTTATTTTTTTTTTATTCGACGTTAAGATACGGATTTAGTACATATCCATCGTCACCAACCTTACTGGGCGCATGACACTCAGGCCGCCCGTTAAAATGTATGCAGGTAGGGGCAGTGACTTTTTTCTATGGTTGATTTTTGATTTCAAAAGTCCTCACTTTATCGTGAACAGCCTTTAGGTAAACTGTCCTCGACCGTTGATTGGCGGAAGGGGTTTCTGCTGCTGTCCCTTTTGCAATACTTTGACGCAACCCCTGGAGTCCTGGTTTACTCTGAATGTGTGTGGCTGGCTTCAGACAAGGATTTTACACTAAGGTGCACTCATAACTATACGTAGATCATCACTGTATGCCAACAAAAATGCCACGTGAAAGTGAAGCGTGATGGATGTTACAACGTGAAAATAGGCTTCTCATAGAATTGTACATACGTGCATGATCATAGTGAACTGGTAAACACTATTTATTCGGTTAATTTTCATTGTGAACATGAATAGGTCTCCTAAAAAACAGCCGGCCATTAATCAGTGCTCCTGACAAGGTGTGTGGGAGTAAGCGAAGAATAAAAAATTACGAAAATAATAAAACGTTCAGCTCTTTACAGAAACACAGTTACTTCGCATATAGACACTTGCAAGCGATTATTTCGCTACGTAATTTAGCCGAAAGTCGAAAGTGTTTAAAAACAGTTCTGAATTATGTCCTAGCTTTATACCTAAAGTGCATCGCGTACTTTCGCAGGCACTTGTAAACATTAAATTGTAACTTACGTAATCAGTATTCACTAGTCTAAAAAATGACAGAATTAACTCTCTAGATTATACTACTTGCTCATCGGACCTCACTTATATTTCTCCCAAACAATAATTAACCAATTTCTGTGGGTGCTGTTATATATACTATACTTGTCATGTAATAAATAGGACGAAATGCAGAAAAGACAGTGCTACTGTAAATTACATAATATTACGAGTAACAAATTGTCTACAATAGTATCATTTAAAAGTGATCAAATAAGTTTAAAAGGGCAATGAAAATAATTAATACTGAGATATTCCGAGATAATTAAACTGTAATCTTCGTTGGGAACTATTTATGAGTATATGTAGAACACAGTAATGACGAATGTGTGTTAAGGTAGTTTATTTAGCCAAAAAACAAATGTAATAAGCAGAAATGGTGAAAAGAAAAAATGCAAGGTATTCATTGAAACATCCATTTCTCTGAAATCCGGAAATACTAGAGCTCAGCTTCATAGCTAGTCAAGAATGGGTGGCGTAGCGGCAGATTGTTGGCAACCAGAGGCACACAGTGACAGTGCAGATTGCAGCACTCAAAACTTGCAGGCGCTACCGCTGTCACTGACTCACACAATTGACGGAGACCTGCAAAATTCGCGTTATTATTTAAGGGCAAGTTAGACTGCAAATCCGTATACCTTTGTAACGTGTTTGTCATTGAACCACACTTTATTTGACACGCCCTGGGTAACGAACGCTTCACAACTGTGTGCTCCATTCACACGTAGTTCAGTCAGGAAGGGTGTGGCTGAAACAACGCTGGCTCGAGTGTATATAGTACTGTGGAGTTTAGCCTGGTTGCAAATAATAACGCAAATTTCGCATGTCCCTGACAATGGGAAGTTCTGTGTTCCGTGGCGCTCAGGTTCCCGTCGTTCGGAATTCCTCTCCGCGCACAAACACGACGAAGTTCAACCATTTGTAAAACGATCCCTCACGACTCGACAGAAATGCATGAGAACATTTTCCACGCCTGCAGAGTGCGAAAGCCGTAACGGTTCCCCGTCAACAATTCTGCGCTTCCGCTGCAGGAGTATTGATGGACGTTTATAGGCCGTTCACCGTCAAATTAGCACTTTTGAAATCCCTGTTTAAAATCTACTTGTATGCACGTTGTGTACTCCTCTGTCTTATGCAAAACTAACATATTACCAATGGCCTCATTCCTTTATTCGTGCCTCGGTCAAGGGAAACTGTGAAATTATTAGAAAAGTAGATATTTCAAGAATCTTCTAAGTCTGACACTTCGATGCATTAAAAAAAACATAAAACGAAAGAAATAATTTAAATTTATCACAAAGGGTTATTTAATACTTCTTATTCCACTCTAAGATATTGGACTACTTTCCATCCATCGTTACCGACTTAACTGGGCGCATGTCACATTCAGTGCGCCCTTAAAAATATATGCAGGTAGCGGCGGTGACTTTTTTCAAAGGTTGATTTCAAAAGTGCTCACTTTATTGCGAACAGAGTTTACAATAAGTCAGCCCTTGTAATGCCACCTATAAGGGCCACCCTAGCTGCCATACATGTTTCATTGTAAGTAGTATGTATATTCCTTAATTTATAGTAACATTTTCCTTTCTCACACGTCGAGCGAGGTGGCGCAGTGGTTAACTTGTGGACTTGCATTCGAGAGGACCCGGGTTCGAGTCCTTGTACGGCCAACCTGAATTTGGTTTCCCGGATTAACTCAAGGTGAACGCTTGGATGGTTCTTCCAATGCTCCTGCTTCCTCTGGGCAACTTGCTCCGTCTCTAATGACCTCGCTGTCCACGAGACGTCGACCCCCCCCCCCCCCTCCCTGTAACAAACCACATATGGCCCATTGATAGTTTACAGTCGGATGCCAAGCAGGCGAACAGTTGGTCAACAGCTGGCATTGTATCGGCACCAATGCTGCTCATTAAGTGGCACCACTAACTTAACCATACGCTGCCCATAACTGGCCCAGGTGTATTAACACAAATGGCCCAAGCATGACCCATGTGCTTGCAACAGCAATGGCCCATCGATGTACCATTTCACATCCATCAGATGGCCTACTGATGGCTAGCCATACTTTCACCATATGTCTATCTGTATCTATTAAAATAATTATTTTAACCATCAATATCAACTTTTCTTTGTTTTAAATGTCTTTATTTCTCTATCAAACACATTATACGACATGAAAGTCTTATGTAGGAGAGGTGGCGGAACCTACACCCTTTGTATTGGCAGCCCAGCCTGCTAACCATTGCTCCACTGTGCATTCTTACATTAAAATTAACTAATCTGGAATATATTCGGACTTAAATTATCAACAAACACTAATATAATATAAATTACACCAGTTATTCCATAGCTTTAAAATTTCCCATGCGGACAAAAGAGTTTTTAAAATATGCAGATAAAAAATAATGTCGTTGAGAGAAATCGTCCTTCATGAATTGCGATATTTACCCCAAAACTGCCTTTATGCAATCTTTCGCGGTATGTATGTCACCTAGACAACATTCATCTGTTTTGAATTTCAGTCACCAGTTATTAATATTTTAGTGATGTGAAACAACAAAAGATCTTCAATGTTAATTTTTTTAAGGTATGCATATTATATATATATATATATATATATATATATATATATATATATATATATATATATATATATATATAAACTTCTCATTTTTATTATATGCATTCATACACGGAAAACGTTACGTATGTCAAATTATTAAATAACATTCACTGTGTTTACAACACTTTACCGTAGATATTTACATCACTATATATTTACAAACAATCTATAATCATATTAGACACACACACACACATATATGCATGTGTGTGTGTGCGTGTGTGTAGTTTGAAGAAGCTATCTGCGAAAAGTGGGAGCCATAAAAATTCCCATAAAAAGCCAAATTGCACCAACAATGGTCCATCGATGTACCACTTCACAGCCGTAAAATGGCCTATAGATGGCTACCCATACTTTTACCAGCAATAGGCCTAAGTATAGGTATTGCTGGAATACAGTTGGTAAGACATTTATAGTCCATTAATAGGTCACCTCCTCTCAACCATCATTTTCATATCCATCAACATTCCATCAGTGGGCCATAAATGGCATGTCAAGAGACTTGGTGCCAGCAGTTAACCGTATCAGGGCCAGTTGTGTTGACCCATAAGTTTTCCGGGCCAGCAGTCATCCAGCATGGCCCGCAGTAAAACCACAATCGGCTGACTGTGGCTTGCTGCATGGGCCCTGTCTGCCCACTTTTTCTTACATCTTCAACACGGCGCTTGTTTGAAGGTACGGGCAACAATTTATAACTATTTTTCACTCATAAAACATCCTACCCCATTTTCTTTAACGATTTTCCTAAAACCAATAAGACGTATGCAAACGATAAAAATATTGACAAATTTTTGAACAACTATGGTTTCTACTGTTTCCAATTTTGAGTGCTCTCATTTTGAAAACGAATCTTTTCGATAAGAGGAAACTTTGCTTTTGTAAGAGAATTGCAATTTTCCAACGATTGAAGTATCTTTATGATTTCAATTTTCGTGTGTTCTAAATAAAATGAGTTTTACAAAGTGCATTAAAAAATCTACGCAGAATGCAATAGTCTTATTACAGGAATACTAAAATGTGTTACCTAATTTAAAAAATAAAAAATAATTTTAAAATATCGTTTTTAAAGTCCTGCTAACGGTTCGTTGAAACACAAAAAAAACCTTCACCTATTTCTTCAGAACAATGTGGACAGCGAAGTATTACGTATCACTCCATATTCTTGTACTGAATACAGGTTAAACAATGAAGCGCTTTCAACCCACTCAGTCACCCAGTTTACGATCGTGAACAGGTTGACTCTGAGTGGTAATTATTACCTGTGCTCTACACAGAAAGTAATCAGGCTCCACTACTCTGGGAGTCGTCCTAATGGCTAATCTGATTTGTGGCATTTCCTACACATTATCGACGTAAATGGTCGACGCTAGTATAGGCTGGTAACGGTAAAATGAGCCATCTCGCGAGCACTGATTTAGCTGCACTTGTTTGCACGTTATGTATACTTCTGCTTTATGTTTAATTATCATTGCCGAGGGTCTCATCCGTTTTTTAATACGTCGGTCAGGCGAAACTGTGAAATTATTAGAAAAATAAATATTTTCCAAATCTGGTAATTTTTACACTTCGGTGCATTAAAAAAAAAAAAAGAGACAGCAAAAAAAAATATTTAAAAATGATCACAAATGGACACCTAACACTTTTTATTCGACGTTAAGAGATGGAACTACTTTCCATCCGTCGTTACCAACTTTGCTGGGCACATGTCACTCGCTGCGCGCGTTGAAATATATGCAGGTAGGAGCAGTGTCATTTTTCTGTGGTTGATTTCAAAATTGCTCGCTTTATCGTGAACAACCTTTATAGTCAAACACGCAGCGCATTGTCCACTGGTATTGAAAGGAAAATTATTTTAAAACAAGTACAGCGCAGACCAAAAAATTACGCGATTGCAATAGGCTACTTTGGAGACTAAAATTAATGTGTACCCGAACAGGTTAATCTATTCACACTCAGTTTACAGAGCACTTAATGCAAAGGAACTTTGTTTAGTTCTGTAGTGTACAACGGGAGGCTTAATTGAATATCATCTTTTTTTTTTCCTGACTTTGTACACGGTTCTAATTCTCATGGCAATGAATGGTTCACATTATCACATGCCAACACAAAGCTTACGCGCCACAGTGCGTGGTAACGAAACAAGTAATGTATCACAGAATAGGTAATCATATGGAAGTGAAATCGCGTTTCAGTACCATTTACTCAACAACGTAAAACCATAACAACTACGTGTTAATTACCGACAAAAATTAATGGGTTACAAGTTTGAATAATGTGAAACACTAAATGCTCAAATAATCATAACAAAACGACATTTTAATTAAACGTGAGCGTATTACTCATTACCTGTTAATGTTTCCTAGCTACACAGAACTCTTCAACTGAAATAAATGAATTTTTCTTAGTCAGTTAACTTCCGTAACATTGTGCAGGTAGTTGAAGCTATATTTCCTATAGTAAATAAGCATTTAGCTTGTTAGTCAAGTTGTTATTGTGGTTAAGGGTGTGGGCTATATTTCCTATAGTAAATAAGCATTTAGCTTGTTAGTCAAGTTGTTATTGTGGTTAAGGGTGCGGGCTATATTTCCTATAGTAAATAAGGATTTAGCTTGTAAGTCAAGTTGTTCTTGTGGTTAAGGGTGCGGGCTATATTTCCTATAGTAAATAAGCATTTAGCTTGTTAGTCAAGTTGTTATTGTGGTTAAGGGTGCGGGCTATATTTCCTATAGTAAATAAGGATTTAGCTTGTAAGTCAAGTTGTTCTTGTGGTTAAGGGTGCGGGCTATATTTCCTATAGTAAATAATCATTTAACTTGTAAGTCAAGTTGTTCTTGTGGTTAAGGATGCGGGCTATTATTTCAAGGGGCGTGGGCTTTAGTCCCCTTGCTGGCGAAGTTATTTGTGGTAAATAATTATTGTAATTTTTTTTTTTGTTATTCTATGTTATTAATTCATCACATTTATTTTGTAGAAAAAAAGTATTTGATCTACACTATTTAATGACGTAAGTTGTAATACAACACTGTAAAAAAAGCGGTGTAATTTTATGCTAAATGTATGTGGCAGCAGTGCCTCCACAGGCATTGGTGTAATTTTACACCTACATATGCCAATGTCCTTTAACCTATGCCCAAGTAAATTTATCCTACAAAGTAATTAAATAACATATACTTTGTGCAACTAACTTTACGTAGAATGGTGTAAAATTTATATTACTATGTATGTGAAAAAACTGCAACTTTCGTGTATTACCTCTCCATGGCAAGCAAATTTACGCGGACATTGCAATTGAAGATATATACTATACTGATATTGGGTGTTTATACAAGGACCATGTATTAATGCAAAAAAAACTGGTAACTGTATTCAAATTGTATATATTTGAATTAGAGATTTTGACAAATCACAAGACGAAGTACGGCCATTGCCTTCAAAACAAATAAACATTACCGAATTTTCTCCCGAAATATAAATTCAGCGAGAGTTCTACAGTAGCTGTTCAGACGTTTCTGCACTGCTAAAAAAAAAATTTCCTTAATTTTACGGAAAAGTTCTGGTAAAAATTTATCCAGAGGTGTCCTTAAACTCTCCGTAAAATTACGGACACATTGATTTTCAGAAACGGACTTTCCATAAAATCACGGAACCACTGCGTTAATTCCTTGCTTAGTTATCTATATTTCAAATTTAAATCATTTTTAATGCCTGTTTGATATTAATTTTCTTTATGTGGTTTTCTACTCTTTATAAAAAAGATATTTAAAAAAAGTTAAAATAATTTATACTTAAGCAAGATTTGAACCCGAGACAAAAAGTTGCAAGCCTACGACCCTAACCCCCTACCGACAAACCTCACATGATGAAAATGGTATAACTTTTGAATTTCTATATTACTCACATCATCAACTTTTTTATTTTCTATAAAAGTTATTGTTTTTTAAGTGTTGCTAAGTGTTACATAAGTCTGTTGCTACTTCTTAATGTCTGGAAGAACAGGTGTTAGTGACATGGATAACCTTAACTGCCGGAGAAACGATAATTTTCTGGTTACCGTCATTACGGATTGCGTTTCCGTATATTTTCGTAAAAAGTTTCCGTAAATATACGGAAAATTTTAACAGTGTGCCCGGTCCGGCTTCTAATTCAGCTGGGCGTCGCGACGTCGTGTACCGTGGCGTATATACAGGGCGCGCCCTTCTCTTTCTTTTTCCTCATGCAGCGGCGCGGCCACTCGGGGAGATGAGCTCTTAAACTGATGAGGCGCGCCGAGCTAATCCCGCGCCCTGTCTTGCTCTCCGGGTCGCGACAGCACATCACCGCCGAGAAAATGCGTCTTTGCCGAGTGATGACGCAACAAAGGGGCTGAGGTCTGTGTGAGAAGCAAGCACTCCTTTGCGGCTTGTCTCGTCTCTACACCAGCCGCCTGCCCTTTTTCTCCGCGTAAATGATATGCGCGAGTCTTCGGGTTTTCTTTACGTAAATATATACATATATATATATATATATATATATATATAGCAATACTGTTTCTGATTTTGCAAATAATATTTTTTTTTTTTTACGTCCTCTATCTGGGACGCTGCATATGAAGTGGTTTAAATTGTCTGCACTGTACACAGCAGAACATACCGTCCAGTGAGAAAGGTTCTCTGCTTGTGGGAGACATCATTCGCAGCTGAGACTATGTTCCATAGCCTCATACACCACTGCCGCCAGCAACATAGAGCACACACAGATTTCTACTGGTCCAGATGTAGGACAAAGCGTCGTCTGGATATCAGTACAATTACCAACAAAAGATTCGTTCGTTGCAAAGCCTAGAATCATACATTTATTTTTTACTGAAAGGGTTAAGACGACAAGAACTAACTTGTTTCTATATCAAAACCAATTAGCTGCAGCATTTTTTCCGGTAATCAGTAATAAGAACCAATCATAACCAAGAGCAGAAGCGAGGTATGCCAACAGTTAATACCAGGGGAGCCAACTAACTGGCCACTGGGCATCGCACAGAACATTGCCGGCTCAACATAGCCTTCCACTGTAAACATGTAGACATTTGTTTACACTGGGTATAACAATTTTAATCATTTGGTGTTGTAGTGTTGTTGGAGACAATGTACAAACGTGAAAAATTTCCAAACTAATAGCCATATACTTTTAGTAACACTCCAGCTGGTTTTATTCTTTTCTGTTTGTAAGTGAGCTGCGATGACCTAGCAGTTAGTGCTTTCGCCTCTCGCCAAGGCGAGCCGGGTTCGATTATCGGCGGGGTTGCTCCCGGATTTTCGCAATTGGTAATCGTGACAGGCGATGCCGCTGGTCGGAAGATTTTCTTAGGGATTTCCCGATTTCCCCCGCCCTTGCATTCCTGCGCTGCTGCTCCATATTTACCTCGCTTCGCCCTCATCGACTCATAATACCTTGACGTTCAGAGCCGCCTTAATTTCTCGAGTAGATTTTTATTTATTGGATGATCATATTTTGAAACTGCTAAGTTATTGTAGGCCAGTGTCAAACGTTATGTATTATAGTGGAATAACCCTCATTAGCAGAGCGAGAGAGAGAGAGAGAGAGAGAGAGAGGGAGAGAGAGAGAGAGAGAGAGAGAGAGAGAGAGAGAGATTTGCAAAATTCGTGTTATTATTTGGGGACACGTTAAACTACAAAAACCTGTCCTATTGCAATAAGTTTGTTATTGGGCCATACTTTATTTGACACTTAACTATGAGCTAATAATTAAACACTTCCCAATTGCGTGGTCCAATCACGTGCTGTCCAATCAGAAAGGGAGTAGCTTCACATCAATGCAGCAGCCAATGGAGAGACAACGTCAGTTCGAGTATACACAGCACTGTGAAGTTTAGCCTGATGCCAAATAATAACGCGAATTTTGCAGGTGTCTATTCATTAGCCCAATGAAATTGGATAGTAGTTTCGTTAAAGCTACTCTAATTTCGAGGAATTCCTTTTTGCATGAGACAATACTTTTAAGATGTCTACATGCTCAGGTCACCACTCTTCACTCATGTACAGCTACGTTTCCGAGGATAATTTGTTTCCCTGACTTGGTAGCATGTGATACGTACATGGTATTTCGTTTGGTGGTGGCTAGGGAGATGTCTAGAGCGTGTACAAATTACTATGGTTCAAATCATTTAACGAACGCACTAGTGCACGCTCTTGGTGTTGAACATGCAACCGAAATAATCTGCCAAATCCACTGGCATTTCAAATTCACACATGCAGCGGAGCCGAAACGACAGAGAAACGTCCGACATGTGTACAGCACGCTGGATCCTATAGTAACCAATCAAATCTTCCCGCGGCTGACCATGTGTCTTCAGGCATAGTGTTTGCGGGAACGCAAACGAAGTTAACACTTGACGTTCAAGGGGCCACGGTAACTGAGAGGTTAGCCTGCTCGCCTCCCACCAAGGCGTTCCGGGTTCAATACCCGGCCGGACCACTCCGGATTTTCGCGTGTGGGAATCGCGCCGGACGATGCCGCTGGTCGGCCGGTTTTCTCGGGGATCTCCGGTTTCCCCCGCCCTTTCACTCCGGCACTGCTCCACACTCACCTCAATCACCCTCATCGGCTCTGAAGACCACGACGTTAATAGCTGCCCAAGTCTCTCCACTTAACGTTCGATCATTTCAGAGCTGTACCTCCACCACTGGAACTGCACTGCACTGAAGAGTTTTGTCACACAATAGAGAAGTTCACAGAGTCGAAATGACGTGCCGGTTCCTTTCATGTAGACTTAACCAAACTCTGATAGGCTGCCCAAGGTTCTGCGAACAGAACTGGCGACTGAATGACTATAGTTTATTCGTGGTTTCTTCACACAAATTTCTTTAATCAAATCGGTGAAAAATCACTCCATGTGTGACATCGTTATTTATTTTCTAAATATGCCATGTATCAAAAGCATTTTATACATCTGTTAACACGAAGGAACATTATGTTTCTTTGAGTTGAAGTTTTGCCTGTATTTTATTAGTAAATTATAAAATTTCATTTATAATAAATATGAAAGAAACAGTGACGAAATATTTGTGGTGGTAGTTCTCATACAAAATATCATTACAACTGAGTTCGTACAAATTCGGGGCGTTGTGTCCCTGGTGTAATTTTCTAGGCTTAAGTAAGCTTAGATAGGAGGGGGCAGAGGAATATCCTGGAAGTAGAATTTAAGCAGACTTTATAAAAGTTTGATGTCTACGTGATTAGATCATAGATTCAACTTCATGAAAAACAGATATTTATTTCGTGGTTTTCCATATTCTTCTTATCAGGTATGAGTTATTGAACAAATTATCAGCAGCTTAAATTTTCTTGGCCTAGAAAAATTTAAGCAAATATTACTTAATTATTTTGGGTGTATTGTGTATATTGAAAACGCCATATTATCAAATTAAACTATGGCTTTTTTATTAGACTGTTAGTATTTGGAAATTTAAGAAAGTACTTAGAACTTCATCACCTATTATTAAAAAAAAAAAGTTTCTCACATATATGAAACTTAAGACGAATGTTTTCAGAACTACATGGAATGAAAGAATCTCATGATATACGACATTTAATTATTGGCAATGTGTTGAAATGTTCTTCTTGTATAGAAATACGTATTATCTGCAAATTAGAATATCAGCATTATTAAATGGTAACATGTTATAATCCAGAGAGGCAGACGTTTGTAATGCTGTTATCCTTACGAGCGCATACTTTATTTAACGTGTCTTGAAGTACATTTTTACCAATAGGAATCCGCTAACGATAGAACGACCGGAAACGTACGAAACCATCTGCAAGAGAATCGTGTCTTCACTGCGGTAGAAGTTAATATACAAACGACACCGACGCCATTTTACGAAGAAGAACTACATGAAGTTGAGAGTACTTATAAAATACAACTGTATATTTACAGGTCTCTCTTCACTGGGGATAGGAAAATTCGAGCTGCCAGATACCTGCAATTGTAGTCTCATATTACTGACCGCTATCACTGCGAGAAAATGGGTTTTAATTTTAAGGTACAGTGTTTGGGTATAGTCTAATCGCAGTATCTTAACACTTTTCTAATAAAACATTTGAAAAATCACCTCTCGCATGACATGTTTAGTTGTTTCTTAAAAACTTCGCGTATTACAAGCCTTTTATACTTCTGTTAACATAGAAGTTTCGTATTTATGGTAAACTTCAACTTTTATTGTATTGCATCTAAAATTTATAATAATTACAAATAAAGAAAGAAATAAAATAGAGGTGTTGGTATTACCTAGTAAAGAAATTGTTCCCGTGCGATATATGATTCAACTGAATGCTTGCAAATGTACGGTGCGTTGTCTCATTAGTGTACTTTTATACACTGAGAGAAAAGCCGACAAATAATTAGTTTGTATAGCGCCAAAAATATGTTTAGTTGTTCCAACAAAATATCATTTTCAGTCCAAATACTTGGAACACAGCAAATTAATTTATTCCTGTAACGAAACACGTGAGTGAATTAACAATACCGCTGTGTTGGGCTGAAAGATATTAGACTGTCAACAGATTATTTGGTTCAATCACCTGCATATGTTTGTATGGGTAACCTTTGATTACCTTCGTTTGGAAATACAGCTCGATAGTCTGTTTGTTATACTTGTGACATTTTGAATTGTAACAGTGTTTGTTAGTGCATAACAATTAATAACAGTATTAACATAATAATGAAACTATTTCAACGGAAAACTAAAAAGGAAAGTTGTTAAGATTGAGCTTGCTTTTGAGTGGAAGATTCCATTAACACAGAACAATGATCGATGAATTGTAATTTCATTTCACTTTGTTTCCCATATATTGCAAATATACATTTCAAAATCTCACTTTTCATGGGCTCACAACTCCCTTAATATCCAGCTTAGATAGTACGTGACTAAGATATTTCTTACTTATTTTCACACGAGGAACCACGTCAAGAAGTTGTTTGTTCTAATTGAGAAATATCCTGCATATTAAATGGAAATGTTTAATGTACGTAGAGTCAAGCAAACCGTTAGTTTCACCAACCATATATTTGTTAGTGACAAATAAATAAGAACAAGAAGGTAATATGGTTTCAACAAGTAAATATTTCACTGCCCCTATACAAAAGGTTAGTTTGGTTGCGCTAAACAAACTTTGTTTGATTCAATAATACTTTTTGTCAGTGTAAACTTTGTTAAGCTTTGTTTGCAGGAGGGTGAGGAATAACCTGAAAGTAGAACATTAGCGGGGCTTCAGAAAAGTTGGAAATAACTCCGAATGTACTATATATTCAGGTTTAATTAAGTCAGATTTATCCTGGGAGTGTCATAAAATGATGGTAAGATGCCCAAGAGCTGTCCATCGCAAGTAATTTGGATCTTTTCCAATATTTTTCATTTTACACTTCAGTGTTTCCTTTTGAAACCAATCGACGATTCTCTTTTCATTCCTTTGCTAGTTTTCTCTACTTCTAGTTTAACTCATTTTTATATACATTTTATTTTAATTTTCATTAAGTGGGTGTTCTACTGTGTATAAAAAAGATATTTAAAAAAGTTAAAAGATTTAAACCCGCGTCATAAAGATGCAAGCTCACGGTCCTAACTACTTACATACAACTCCCACGTGATGAAACTGGCATAACTTTCGAATTTCTGTATTAGTCACATAAACAAACGTTTTTAGATTCTTTTAAAGTTAGTGAATTTTAAGTGTTGCTAATGTGTTACATACGCCTGTTGCTACTTTTTAATGTCTGAAAGAACAGGTCGTAGTGACATGGATAACCCTAACTGACGCAGAAACGATAATTTTCTGGTCACAGCGGCGAAGAAAGCTTCGCGTAGACTCGGCATTGTTCGTGCCCGAAACCCGAAGTTATAGAAAATACGCAGAAATTCCGTATTTGGTATTTACGCGCGTAACTCCGCTTTCCGTCGCTACGGATCGCGTTTCCGTGTATTTGCTGTGCGTTTTCGTTAAAATCTCTGTAAATATATGCGGGGGAATTTGAACAGTGTAGTCGTGGTACCGAGGCAGGTAGATGTTCTATTTACAGAATTCACATCAGAGGACAACCCTTTTCCCTGAGGAAAGGGGATCTTGCGACGACGCTGAAGTCCTCGATGCCACGTCACAAACTTCCCCTCTTCTGCGTCACTAATGAAAGCCGGGCGCAGGTTTGATCTTTGATTTTTTTTTCCCGCCCGAAACTTTGCTAGCAGCCTGCTCGTTTAATTGAAATGCGAAGGACCTCTTCAATTTAATGCATTTCAGAAAAGGTTCTCCGATTGAGGGATTGATTCGAATTATTTAATAAAAACATTACCCCTCAGTTTTAAAACGTGCCGTGGCCATTTGAATACACCAGGGCGTTTATTGAATGAATTTCCAGCTGTCGACATTTGTGTTCGCTCTTTTTTTTATACATGCACGTGACAATTTATGTGTAGATTGTACGATTTAAATGAATTGAAATCTTTCAAGCTTCCTGACTCTGCAACGGAAGCTTGAATCGTCATTTGAAAATAACTTCGTACTCATGTTTTTTTTATTTTAATTAATTCATTTGTTTCAAACATAAACGGTTTTTTTCAGGCTGCTCAATTTCACATTTCCTGTATGTTGTAATAGATATGACAAAGAATATCGCAAAGATGGAAAATATATGTTTACAAGGAGATTCGTGGGATCACTTGCCGTTAGAAATGTATGTTATTACAAACTAGTTTCAGTTATTTTCTCAACTAAAATAACAATTTTTAAACAGGTATGTATCTGTATACATTTACAGGTCATATCCCTAAGAGTGGGATGGACCCTTGCGTTTTTTGTGAAATAGTTGTTATCGCGGGTACACGCATCTCGGTAAATAAATATTCTGCAAATACATCTGTTTGTCAGAAAATATATTAAAAAAACTATTATCTATACCGCAATGTTTTACTTTTGACATGTTAAGTTTATTCTTGGAGAAACCAATTCGTTAAAATGGTTCGATATCTCATTTCCAAAGCTTGCCTATGCAGTTTCCTTAAGCGGCAAGAGGGAAAGTACAAAGATGCAGGCGTAGTTTTATATGTGGTCTTTCATGGCGTGTAATGAAACCCCCCTGTTACAGAGCTAACTTGCACAGTACAGCGCCACGACGGAAACACTGCACGCGTTGCGCGTAGGAGCGATGAGGCGCTAGGCGTGCGTGTAACTGTCGCCCGTATCGCTCCCTCGCTTCGTGACCTTGGACGCGGGGGTCCAGCCCACCCCTATGACTTTTACCATAGCAAACATTAATATCAGATTTTATTGAGACACTGTTATTCAGTAAAATATTAACATTTGCAAGGGGAGCTTTTGGGATTGTTGTGGATATTCAAAAGTTTTAAACTGCCTATAAAAATTAAAATAAATAAATAAAATAAAGTGGTGTAACTAGATACACTGTTTCGAATAATTAAGATAATTTTTACTTAAGAGAGAAAAATAAGTAAATATACAAAAATTCACTTTTACGTGTAAAAGTATTTCCGTGTTATTTATACTTGAAGCCTCTTCAGTAATTCTTTACTTAAGAAAATTGCAATATTTTTATGTCATAGAGTTGTCTGAATTTTTTCGGTTATTTATGAAAACCTGTGAGTTATTCCGGGGTTAAAGTTGGTCCGAAGTGACTTTCAAAGAACGCATTAATTTGAATTAATCACTAATTGCAAGTACTTATGTTCATCTGCATCTACAGTACTATAACACATGCAATATTTCTGCTATTAGTTCGTTCGCGACCTCGCAGAAGCTATCTGGAATAGAACATTTCTAACGTGACAGATTATATCAACGAACAGTATCGAAACATGCGACGGCGGGATTAAAGTGATTTTTCGAATTCATAACTTTAACTTCATACGAGTATATAAATATTTCAATATGCCTACGCGCAAAATGAAAATGAAAGTAAAGAACTTGAAGGAAAGCCCATACATTATCTAACACATAATTAGTTTGTGTTCCGCTTCTTGCCATATTACTGCATCAGCCCCTATTAATATCTTAGTACTCATGTCTATCAAAAGTACAATTTCACAGAGCGAATTATTACTAACATAGATATAATGTTCAATTTAGATGCATGCTGCGTGGAAGCTAAATTTTAATTAAGCTTATGTACTATTTAACCTCCCCCACAAAATGTTTTTAATTTGTTCCCAGGGAATTACATACTTTAATGTATATATGTTGTCAGTAAATTAAAGAGAAGTCTTAGTACAGCGTCACAGACAGAAGTATACCGCCAGACAAAAGCTTCGTTTGCTGAAACACCCTTAAATAAAATCCCGCCTGTTGCCTTAAGGGTTTCTCACACACATAATCTTACACACTTCCTTTGATGGTTTACTGTTTGTCTTTTTATGCATAAGAAGTAATTGCTTATCTGGCTGGAACCCTAAAATTTTGTTACTTCAGTTTTAAATTACTACATATTCTAAACATTCCGATGGGATATTGGAAAATAAGTAGTCCCTCCAATGACAACAGTAAAGAGTAACGATTGATTTTTAAACTTGTGTAGGTTTACGTATAATATCACCAGCCCTCCGAAATATATTGTCCCTATGCCTGTACGTGTTAAATTATCGCCGTTGCAAATATTAGGCGCAAGATACAATCTGGGATAAAATTAAAGTTTAGAATATGGTTATTCGGCATTCTTATTTTCCATCACTTGGGACTGGGGTTTACGGCAGGGACCCCAGTCCCTGCTGTAAACTTAATAAATTTTTTACAGAGTCCATAAATTTGATAGTGGGAGGACGATGATTTCAAGGTTAAAAGCTCTTCTAGAGATCTGAAGGAAAAAAAAAAAATTTTTTTATTCCATGTAGTAAAATTATATGATCTTGATTAATTTTAATAGTACTATAACTGCAATGAGTTATTTGCTAGAAATAAAAAATACCTTTTACGGCCCATTAAAAGTTTGTATTAATATCACATAGCACATAACACCATTTATACTACTATTGATTTTGTATGCAAAATCTCATTTAACTCATACAGCTATGTCGATGAAACACCCTAATAATTAAAGGAGTAATGAAATTTAAAAACTAATGTCATTTCCAACACTTTGGGAACCTCGCAAGTTATTTACTTTATTTAACAAGCCGAGTCGTAGCCTATTACTAACTACATGCGACTCTACTGGATTAGGAAAACTACAACGTAACATTTTCGTTTCACCACATAACCGAGTACTACAATAGTAAATTTATTTTATTACAATTACTTGTTCTGCTTACTGAGAAAATATTCAAAATAGTGACTTTAAAATAACGTCTATTTTTCAATTTACAAGACTTTATTCCTAACGTTTGCAAATCCCAGCTACGTAGGGAAGCTTCGCCACGATGAGATTTCTTCCAGTCATCTAACTTTTACTGCAAATACTGCGAAATGAACTGTGGTTATGTTTTATGTATCATTGCTGGAAAAATAGAAGTCAGTAAATAAACTCATTTAAAATTCGAACTTACATATTTGGTTGTATTATACTTTCATTTGGCGGAAGAAGTTAGCATGCTTGCAAAAATTAAGAGAAATTATTGTTTTACTCTGTGCACTGTGGATAAAGAGGTCCTCACTTTAAATAAAGGGGAAATGGAGAGGTTCGTATAAAGTAGCCAGCGTTTATCTCTGTTTGGAAAAGCACCTGCAAAATCATTCTCCATTGAAATGGACAGTGATGGAACACATACCTGCTGAAGCCTTGAGGTACGTGAACACATGAAAAATAATGGCCAGCATTATCGCCTGTAAAGTTGTATATAGCGGTAGGCAAGCATGTGTAGGAATAACGACAGTAAACCACGCTAGTAGGTACGGGCATATTGTAACATGAACTGACATTAATATTTACTAACGTTTCCATTATATATGGCTGAAAATAGGGTTTCTGAGGGCTTTGAGAGAAAATAAAAACAATATTACACACTAGTACTTCTACGAAATATTACTATCTCAGTTTAGGCAAAGACCAGGCCAATGTTTTGTATATTTTCTCTAAACAGGCCTACAAAAATGTTTAGCCAGTAATATGATCATAAAAATGCATGACGGAACAACCCACAAAAAGGTCAAAAGTGAATTTTTTTCTATTTTCGTCAGCACTGTTTAAAAATAACAGCGACGCCATTTATCAAACAAATACTAATTTGTTAATAATACTGATGAATTGTCCATGTGTATTCATATAGACTAACATAATTACACAAAAACACATAAATACACTTTCATGTGGAGGGAGAGATTAAGAGAGAAATAAAAAAAAAATCAAATGTCAAATATATAATTATTATTGATAAATGTGATATAGGTGCTCGTAATAATAACCCAGGCCTATTGCAACAAATAATATTTTTAATTCTACGATTTTGCCATAGTATTATGCAGCATATTAGTGTTAGAATGTTTTTTCTAGTCTTAGCAACGTAGGGTCATCACTGTCTCTAACCTGGAAAATATTACTTAATTAATGAATACATATTATACACTGGTAATGTGTTGATTTAATGTATAAGAGACAAAAATAAATGTACTTGAACCAATGTCTCTCTGACCTAGCGGAGTGGCGCATTCATGAGGTCCCGGGTTCAGTTCCGGGCCCGGCCATCCTAATCCCTGTTTTCCAAGGTTTCCCAAAATCACTCCAGGCGAAAACTGGGATGAGTCCCTAGCAAAGGCTACGACCAAGTCCGTCACATTTTTTCCCCAGTCCCTCTTCCCTGATCAGATTGCGCCGTCTCTAATGACCTCGTTGTCAACGAGACATTAGCCCACATGTAGCCTGTTCACGGTAAAATAAGTACTTTGTAAACCCTGCTTAAGATCTACCTGTACGCAAATTGTTTATTTCGCCGCCTTATGTAAAATCAACATAGCCACGGGCCTCATCACGTTATTCATGCGTCGATGAAGTGAAACTGAGAAATGATTAGGAAGTAAATAATTTACAAATCTGATCGTTTCTGCATTTCGATGCATTAAATAAAAGTAAGCGAAAGAAATATTTTTTCTTACAGCAAATCGTTACCTAACACATTTTATACGACGTTAAGATATAGAACTACGTTCCATTCATCGTTATGAACTTAACTAGGCGAATGTGACACAGTGCGCCCATTTTAATGGGCAGTGACTTATATCTAAGGTTAGTTTCAAAAGTACTCACTTTATCGTGAACAGCCTTTATATACTTTCCAATGTCCCTCTCATGAAAATGCAAGCGATCTGTCGCACGGCGTCGAAAATGAGTATCTCAGCGCCTTACAGTGAACAACCAGACAAATGCAAGAGTCAACTAGTCGGTTGCATATCTTGATTGGAGTAGAGGTCTCGAGAGCTAATGCGGGGGAAGTGACGTGAGTATGGAGCAGCGCCGGAATGCATGGGCGTGGTAAACGGGAGATCCCCGAGAAAACCCGTCGACCAGCGGAATCGTCCGGCACGATTACCACATGAGAAAATCCAAGAGTGACCCCAACAGGAATCGAACCTGGTTAGCCTACGTGAGAAGCGAGTAGTCTAACCACTTCACCACAGGGGCCCCTTCTTTTCACTAACTTACACTGTGAATATTTCTGGTGTAATATTGCGTTGCAGAGAACGTTATAAAAACTTCCGGTGATGTAATATTTTTTCAACCGTGTCTTCAAGGAGCACGGATGCCACACGATAACAATTCGTGTTTTCATTTGTTATTGACGACTATGCGGCGTCATGTACTTGTGTGAACGCTAGAGTGGAGGTTGGCTGCCCAAGTCTTTACTATTGGCTGGAAGCGTCGTTGGGACACAAGTTTTCGGCCAATGACAGATTACAAGCAAGCATACAACATCTTGGAGTTTAGTTTGCAGTTAAAAAACAACGCGAATTTTGCCGACCCCTATTTACACCACGTAATTTTCCTTTCGCAGCATTGAAATAGTTAAAAATAATGAAAAATATCGACTCATTCATTCAAAATCAAATTTTTTTTTCTTATTGTGGAAGAAAATTGTTCATAAAATTAGCCATTCCACTGGAAAATGCCGTTATATTTGTGTAGAAAAGCATAATCTCTTTTACGGGCAAATACGCTTGTACTTCATAATACGTAAATTTTGTTGTTGTTTGAAATTATATTTGTTTCCAAAAATGATAGTATCATGTTTCATGAAAATTATGACGTGAGCATCGCAATGTATGTTAAAATAAATGCGATGTAGTACTCTATATGTATATATAAAGTAATATATATGTATATATATATGTATATATATATATATACACACACACACACACACACACACACATATATATATATATATATATATATATATATATATATATATATATATATATATATATATATATATATATATATATATATATATATATATATATATATATATATACATATACATATATATATATATGTATGTGTGTGTGTGTGTGTGTGTGTGTGTGTGTGTGTGTGTGTGTGTGTGTGTGTGTGTGTGTGTGATAGTATTGCGGGTGAAACAAAAGCTTATTTTAAATCATAGAATTAAATCCCATCCGCAAAGAAGCGACAATGCCCGTGTTTAATGTCATAAAATTAAATTTTCAGCAGCTACGTCTTTCCCGCTTTAAAGATTTATGACGTCAGAACGGCGGTAAAAGCCTCTCAGAATAAATAGCTAATTCATTCAATATGTGAAACAAGCGTATTTAAATAACCTGCTTTCACAGTAAGCGAGATTGCTGCTAGTATATTCCTTTCATGTAAAAAAAAAAATGAAATGAAAGCCTTAAATATCTGATTTCAACTGAAAATTCCAACTCTAGTGGAAATTAGTGTGTGAATAAATACATAAATATATTGATATCAGTATTCCTGTTAGCTTTGCTTCATGTATTTGTACTCATAACTTGTGTTTTATGTCGAAGCAATCATCGTTTTATTATTGCGATGGCCATATGCTTTTCGTGAAAAGATCCAATGACTAGTTTTAGTCCAAAACACGTTATTTTAAACAAGTATCGTGGTTGGATGATTATAACCTGTACACGTCTTAAGTGCTTGTCAGCCAATCCCGGACGTTTAGTGTCAGGGTAACTTTATTCTAATTGGCCTAGTTGAGAAGAAAATGTTTTCTCTCACAGATACGCAGCTAATAGCGAGAGTAAATGTGCAAACATGCACGTACCAAGTTATTTCTATCTTGTGCCCAAATCTTCTCGCAAAAGACAGGTGGCCTAACTTATTGGCAGAGACCTGAAAAATTCGCTTTATTTATTTGGCATCAGGATAAACTTCACAGTGCTGTATATACTCGAACTGATGTCGTCTATCCATTGGCTGCTGCACTGATGTGAAGCCACTCCCTTTCTGGCTTGACTGCACGTGATTGGACTACACAATGGTGAAGTGTTCGTTTACTGGTGCAGAGTAAGTTAGAACATAACAAGAAGTTATTGTCGAATGGCAAGGTTATTGCAAAGGTACACGTGTTTGAAGTTTAACATGTCGCTAAATAATAACGTGGATTTTTGCAGGTCTCTACTTATTGGTATGTGCTTTTAAGCAGTTGACAATGTGTTTTATTATTGTCATAACAACTGTGTAGTCTCAGATAACCTACGATTGCTCAGAAAACCTGGTAGGTACGTTTTCTGAGGCTCTATCGAAATGTTTGCAATCATTTATCTTCATTATGGTTTAAAAAATCAATTAATCTTATTGCAATTCAAACGAAACCGTTTGCTTAATCTTCTAAAAGTTTTGGCTCGTGTGCATCTGTATATTTATTTCATACTTCTTATTTAACGTTTTGTTTTATCGTGATATAATTTTTACACATAAGCGAGTTCCATGATACTAAATAAAGATAAGCAATTGCTAAGTTCCTTAAAATACAAGGCTGATTTTCATTAAAGCTAATCAAAAATATACGTATCAGCTGTACCCCACCTAATTCTACGCAAGCAGTAGGAAAGTGGGCGTATGTGAACTTAATCCAGAGCTCAAAGAAAAGAGATTTATTATTCCTCACGATTTGCATGACGTCAATTGAATCTGTGAACAATGAAACACGCATCGTTAAGAGCTATCTTGTCTATCCACGTTCCATTTATCACTGGTAAATAAGTGATTATTTTGTAGATTTCGCATTGAAATTAAGACCAATTGATGGATCAAAGAATCACAACTTGACTTTTAAAAGTAAATATTCAGCAGAATCAGTTGTTCTGTGGAGCAGCTCTTCACTAATGAAGTGGTGAAAAATGGTTGACATCTCAGTACTTAAAGAACTGAATTTTATAACCGATAGTATATGTACTCTATGACGCATATCAGCGGAAACCTACTGGCAGTTAATAAATATTCATCATTTACACTTTATATCCTATTTTAGTTAGTATACATACGTGGTATGAAAATGTGGTGCTAAATCATGAGACCCATTTGCAAGTAGACAGCTTTGTAATAAGCGTTCAAACGTTACTGAAAACAATATACGGATTGAGAGACGTTAGCAATAATTCTCCTGTCTGATAAGACCATGTTAACTTCAGACTTTAGACATCATCTTGACATCTATGAAAATAATCTAATAAAGAAGGTATAGACCAGATATATAAAAATAGAAGGCAATTTTTGGCACAGAACTGAAAATACACAACGTTTTAATTGACAAATAAATACGAAGACCATAATTGTCTAAGAAGGAAAACGATTGTTTACTTGCATTTCTCGATATTTCTGAGTCAAAAAATAATCTTATGTACATGTACAGTGAATTATCACTTACAAGAGAGCCTTCGTAGGCTTATCAATGATGACAAGACTCTTGTTTGTGTAGTTAAAAAGTTTCGAAACTCCAGTGATACCACACCAGTTAACATTTATGAAGGTTGCACCTATCAGCAGGCTGCTAATGTTTAGTGGCCATAAAGATGAAAAGAATGTATATATTTTACAAAAAGTAACACAATATATAATTTACATTGCCGCTTGTGTTGCAGTAAACTTAAAAAGTTAAAATTTAAAGTATTTTTATTCCACTTCCAATAAAATATATGAGTGATATTATTGAAGTTTCATGGTTAAGTAGAGAGCCAATTATATTCATAATTTAACTATAGGCACGTTTTATATTGCCTCTGGTGACTAAAAAGTTGGCATGTATTTCTGTGGGTCATATTTTCTTCTAAAATGTCATTCAAATTTCTAACATTAAACATTATGATAATTTTTGGCTGTTGTTCGACGAATGTGTTATGTATATCCAAATTTTGTTTTATTTTTTTACTATACCACACAGACAAAAACGTTTAGTTGAATAAAACAGAGTTCGTTTGGCGCATCCCAATAAATTGTTTTTATAAGGACAATTAATTATTTTGTGGTTGAAACCAAATTATTTTGCTGTTGTAATTTGATTGCCCCAAACTGTAAGATTTGGTTGGCGCTACTAAAGATTTGTTTGGTTTAATATATTATTACTAAAAATGTGAAACACAACCGGGTTTCGAACCCTGGCTATTTGAACCCGGGTACTACGCCTTAGAAACGTCAGCTAATACCGTCTAGCAGCGAAGTAGCGATGTTTTTTAAATACATACATGTCAAATACAGGACTACATGCGTAAAAAATGTTTCATATTTTGTTGCTTTAATTTTTAGTTTCTTTTTTTATGATGAATTTGCTCCTTTGTATGATGTTTGTACCAATATTAATAATCAATAAATGTCCTCGACACTGTTAATATCTTAATTATAACATATATTTCAAGCAAATTCTCGAGCTATATTTTAAAGTAAGAATTCAAATTATTGGCGAAGTGAATAGTCAACTAAATATTTTGTCGACAGTCTAATTTTTTAGGTCTAACACAGAGGTTTGGTTTTCAAGTAGGTATTTGGTTAGATCAACAAAATTAATTTTGTTGCTTTTCAAATTTTGTTCACAGAAAAAAATATTTTGTAGTTGCTGCTAAATGTATGTTTGGTGATAGACAAGCTACTATCTTCTTAGCCAGAATAAACCTTTCTGGTCATGCATTTTACTATGGTTTCCTGTTGTTTCTTTTACGTAGCTTTATTTACACATATGTGGTGAAGTTTTAATTTTCTAAGCCATAGTTTTCACAACTAAGAACAAAACTTGTTTATTTTTGAAGACAGTGTCAATAATGTTGAGTACTTATACCTGTGTAATGTGCGCTGAAGTGCTTCTATGAAAGTGGACATTACATTGCTCACTCTGAACATAAAATGCACGCCTAATAAAAGAGAACGTTGAAGTTTCAGCTTCGTTTAAATACAATACTAAGACCTTGGTTACTAAAGAAAATTTGAAAACATGTTTAAAAAATATTAACATTAGGAGATTTGCTTTCTTCTAAGTCCACATAGCAAACGTTTTGTACCCAGATTCATAGAAATGTTTGAACATTTTCACCGCGTGTTTTTCCACTAATATCGACGTGTACGTGACGATTACATGGGGTTTTTTTTTTTTTTTTAATAAACCTGCTGTTGGAAGGTAACGCAAAATTATAGGTTCCGTAGCCGCGCCTTGTGAAAGCTACGCGAAACGCAGTTCGGCATTGCCTGATGAATTTACGTGCGAGGGCCGTGAGGGGAATGGGGCAGGATTAATGACGACATGAAGACAGACAGCCGAGCTGCTGACGTGGAGATAATTAATGGAGAGCGCGTTCTTCTGCGCCTGGGAAGCGTGCTGGGCGGGTTGCCGCTCACGAAACTGCAGGCGGGGGAAGAATAGAGCTGCCTTGCGCCCTTTACAAAACCAACACGCGAGGAGTGTTTGCAAACAAAAACACAGGCGTTAGAGGGGAGGAGAACGGGCGTTGTGCTTTAAACAGATCAGCTTCGTGGGGAAAAAAAGGGGGGGGGGATCCATGGAAGGGCGGCAATGAATGGGTCCGTGGGAATACAGTAACGTGGCGACTATGCTTTTTTTTTTATCTGTGATGGCGGGAGAGTAGAAAAACACGCGTGCGCATAAACAATAACACAGCGGCGAGGCCAAAGAGTGGGAGGAAGGGGAGAAAAAAAAATTACAATTATCGTAGTGCAAGTACAGGAATGCAAACAAAAAAGTCGTCCAATCAGCGGGAGGCTGCGAGATAGTGTCGGCTGTCCTTCCAGCGCCTGGATCCTTATGATGTGGAACGCCATTATAGCGAGTGCATTGTTCGTTTAAAAACAATGTCACTAGCTGGCACGACATATTCAAATTTTACGAAGTAAATGGAAGAGGTAAAAAAAATTTTCATCATGAAGTTTCTTTAATAAATATGTCAGTCATGATTTTTGGAGACATGATTTAGGACATTATATTTTATAAATATATTTTAACAATATCTGGGAAACTCTTAGAAGAAGTACATATATATCTTCGCAGCAAGTGTTTAAATTCTTCAATCCTGAATAATTTTAGAGCCGGTGAAAGCGTTAAAATTGTTCTTAAAACCAGTCAAGTTTTCGAATCTTAGCAGTTAATTTCGCTTTCATTTTTTTCGTCCTTTTATATCATGTTAGTCAATATCGCAAATTCGGATAATCCTACTTCCATATTCCTTATAATTTAAGAATGATGTTGATTTTCCAAATGTTTCTACATAGATCTTCATAATCTTGCACAATGTAAAAGGAAATAATTCCATACAAACCATGGAATAGGGTACTGGGTTGCTCCTACCAATTCCTGAGATAACTCGCAAGCAAAGTTTTCAAATACTACGTTTTATATACAATGACCTCATAAATGTATTACTAAGCGTAGATTTTATTTAAAAAGGAGTAACTTAAAAATCGCAATCGTTATTGTACTACAAATTTAGGGACGAAACTCAAACTTAAATTCGTAAATGCTACCACCTTTACCACATGTTTCTAACTGACGGTACGCGATGTTTCCAGCAATGTGGGAACTAACAAACAGTGAAAGATATTGCCGAAACCCTAACGGCAGCAAAATACATTGCGATATAGGCTATTCACGGTAAAGTGAGCACTTTTTAAGGCCCTTACAAAAGCCATTAACCACTAATAAATATATCTTATGCAGCCTCAGGCATTACATTTTGCGGGTAGTGAAATATATACACTGTGTTTATTGGTCGCATTGCAATGTTTACATTAAAAAGCAGCAGGAAGATGGAAATTATACGAAAGGAAACATTTAAAAGGGCCTTAAAAAGTGCTTACTTTACCGTGAACAGCCTTTATATAAAATCATATTTTACTGTCGTTTTCGCTCTGTAAATATATTACGTATCAAAACTGGTTTTCGCCTTAAGGTATTCACGCATTATAGACTTCAGAAACGCGCAAACTTGCAAACTCCTTCGATGCTACCTTCAAGCATTTATGAGAAGACTCTCCTTTATTTGACTGGTCAATCAGGATTTGCGAACTCCGATACCGGGCGTCTGCAGTTTCCACGCAGACACATCTCGAGCATGCAACAGTTAAAACCGCCCAACTAAGAAACTGCAATAGGGATGCCGATCAAATATCGATATTTCGAAAATCGATTAAGCCGGCTGAACAATCGATTTTTAGATCGATATTGGAGACGCCGATTTATTTCGGAATCGATATATTTCTTAAAGAATCGTTTTTCAATTCAGCGGTTGCGTGTCACTTAATGTAATGAATTTTCTCAACTTTTGCGCTTATGGAACACGATACAAATATCTTAAACAAATTTGCAATAATGCCAAAATGCCAGTTTTTACCAGTTTTCTCCCTCTTTCCGCCAACCACTGAAATTTCCCGGAAAACGGGATATTTCCCGCCATCTGGCAACACGACATAGAAATGAAGTCTGTACTTACAATCGTCCTGAAAGATCGAAAATCGATTTCCAGTAAATCAATATTTTCCGTCCGAATTTGAATGTGCATCGATAGTGCGTGCCTCGATCTAGAACGATCAAGAACATCGATTTATTAGTAGGGATAGAAAAATTTCGCGAGTTCATTTCAGGACACGATATACGTCAAACACGTGTACACTGAAGTTGACTTTGCAGTTGGATCGCAGTTTATTAGACACGCCCTGGATCACTCTGAGCCAATGGCAGACTTGCAAGGAAACAAGTAGCGAGTGCCATACTGCCAGGTGTGGAGTAACACTGGCTACTATATGGAGCAGCAGCCAATGAACAAACATCTGAGGCTCGAGTATACCCATGACTGTGGAGTCTAGCCTACGGGTCATTGAACTGGCGAATTTTCCCTATCCCTATTTATTAGGCGAAACTATAATGCATCTGGTTACAGAAAATTTTAAGTGAAAATCAGGTGCGTCTGGCGATATGTGTATTGTGTGTCAACTCATTTCATACGGAAGCGTTCTCTTCTCCATTTGCTATCGCAGCTTTCAAAGCATTTTCGAGCGACGCCACTGATATTGTCCATTTCATATAAGTGGTCTCAAATTTGACAGACAATGTGACCAACCTACCCAGTATGTAAACGGTAAATGCTCTCGCTCCTACAGTACTGTATCAGCTGATGAACTACTGCGGGATTCGTGTTGTTAGGTTGGCTATTTTGATGACGGTTTTGGAAGAAAATAGTACTCGCAACTAAAAGAAGTTATTTAAAATCTTAATTATACTTATAACATTTGTGGTTTAAATGATGTCTCTAAAGCAATATTAAATTTTCTTGGCCATTAGTAACGGGACTTAAAATACACGTTCAGCATTTATGACAGAGTATGTCGACACATACTAACTGTAAACGTTTCCAGCCAATGGCTAGCCATGTTTATGTGTCCAGCCCGGTGAAGGCAGTTGTGCGTAAGCTTATTTTCTCATAGTGTGTATTATTCGAATATCTTATTGGTGTTGTCGGAATATTTAATGTGTAGTTAATTATTTTTTCATTTGCTTTTTCCAAACATAGTTGGTTGTAGGTACCGTTGTAGTGTGTTTTGTTGAGTGAAATGTAATATTAATCGGCACGTCATTAAAACTGCTCGTTCCACCATTTCCCTAACCGCCTTCCACAATGAAGTGACATGAATACAATTTCCGTATATAAGTTTACGTTTGTTTGTATCAGGAAAAGTGCGCAGTGTTGATTTTACTAAATGATTAATTTGCAAATAAATGATTTAATGCTAGTGACGAACAAAAGTGATTTTAGCGAAGTAAACTCGCAAGGATTTCCATAGAAAAACACGTGTTCAAAAGGTTACAACAGTAAGTTTGCATGTTTTGTAAATGTATTTGTAAACCGTTAATATAATTATTGAAATGCACGTGGCCTGAAAAATGCCGCAGTTTCCACACTTTTGTAGTGAGTGAATAATATTTGTTTGTCTACATCGTAAATTCGACTGTAAGTTAACTTCGATCAAAGTGTGTGCTTGTATATAGTTCTGCTTCTGTACGAATACGAACAGCTACGTATGTACCGCGTTTTGTATTTTCATTAAAGTCATAATTTTCGAAGTTAAATAATTTAAACGTTATTTCCATACGAGCAAAATTTTCCACTGCTCCATCGAAACAATATTATGCAACTCAAAATACCACACACTAATGCCAGAATCACATGGCCCCGACCAACACAGCACGACACGACCAAAAACGCAACCACGACACATTTCAATGTGACTACTTGAATTTACAGCACGACCGACACCACGCTCTCGGCATATAACCTAATTATTTAGAAGGCGCTGATAGGCTACGCTAGTCTCAAAGGCGGTGAACAAGAGGAAAATTGTATTACATAATTTTGACAACTTGGTATCGCTAATGCATACAAAATTAAAATAATTATTTTTAAGAGTTAGATACAGTAGTTTTCAATCAATTTTTCTATTAAGCTGCGTATTTACCATTGTAGGGAAAGCTTGCAATACAATTTCATTTTGCAATGTTGTACATTCTGTGCGTCGTGCCACACGACACGACGAAGAATAGAAATAATTTATAATCCAAAATTGCTGGTCGGATGACAGAATCTCGTGTTTCATTGGCTGTTGGCTGTCGTGTCGTGCGCGTTGGGGCTATGTGATTCCGGCATCGTAAAAACATCAAAATAATTCGGTAGGACGAAAGACGATAAACTAAAGGCACCTCCCCCCACCTCAACCCGGCCCGCTGCACACTTTGCTCACTTTTTATTTTTTTCCCTCGAAATAAAACAAAGTTAATACCTTAATTGGGCCCACATTTCATTGCTATGAGCATTTCTCTGTGTTATTATTGATTGAAACTCTGCCATAGAAACTTGTAAGTTGTATCACTTTATTTCTTTAGACCGTATATAAAATTTGTCAAGCTTGTTACGCAGGGATACTTGTTAGCAAATTAATTTAAAGGTTTTTCTTGTTTTTAAAGGCTGTATTTGAAATTAACATAATCGCATGTAGGTTTCCATGTCGAAGTCTTTTATAAACGTTTTGAGCATTTTTGTTTTACAAATTAAAAGCGCTCATATGTTTTTAACATACTTCGTTAAAAATATTGTAAGAGTCTGAGCATAATCCACAAGAACAGGGTTTGCATTGGAAAGACAACTTTTCGATATCAAGTAAATTACAACATGCTTATCGAACAAAATTCTTTCAGTTTAAGCACCCAACGAAGGTGCTCCAACATCATAAAGAAGTGTATCATGCATCAGCAGGAACTGCGACATTCCAACATTTATCACTAAGGAAAATGAACTTTATGATGTGTTCAATCTTTCACATCTGCTTCTCTAGAGCGCTTTGTAACATCTCTGAACTGAAACACAGTTTTTTATTAGGTACCTTAGAACAAGCCTAGGGCTGTATTCACAATTTTGAGGAGGGAGGTTGTGCGACTGAATTTCAGTATAAATATCAACACTGAGTTAGTCAGAAATAAGTTTTTATTCACAGCATGACAATATGAACATGTAGGTATTTCAGAAAAGTTATTAAAGTATTTTGTATGTATACATACAGTACTCAACATTTGAGTTACTAAATGAGAGTTATTAAAACACTGAAATTAAGTAACATTTGCTTAAATATTATTTTGTCTACCTACATACGTTAACATACGAAGAATTATAACCACCATAAAAGTATCAGGCTGTACAGAGTTTGTTGTCATATCATACCACAAAGCTGAATTATGTACTTTTAATGCATTAGTAGGCATAGCCTCTACGTAAGAATGTATACTGATTTTGAAAAGAAGGTATGAGAAGGGAGGGAGCGGTATTTTGGGATTTGTACATTCCCGGGGGGGGGGGGGGGGGATCTTGGTATTTGGTGTTCGTGGAAACCATGCTAAATTTTCATGTTTACAAGAAATTTCCTCAGGTAAGTGTGACAGGATTAGTTGTCAATATATTTTGAGTATCGTATATTAAAAAAAACAGAAAATTTCTTATTCATTTGACAGTCAAAATACAATTTCATTTTCGTGCATCCTTGTTACAAATTTCTTGCAAGGTAAAAAATTATCAATTTATAGACATATTACATGGGCTGTTAGTCATTTACATAAAAGGTTTATAAACTAAAAAAAATGGGATTGTTTCCAACCTGCTACTGTTTGAACAGCCTTTCACAGCTTCTAAAAGTCATTTGGGAGGAGGCACGTGCAGTTTGTTTACAAAAACAGGCAGTCACATGGTGTTTGTTTGCAAACGGTCACCTTCCATGACAGTTCAGCTGTGGCGGAAGAATATATAGCCACCCAGATGCCAGCGGCATTACTTTCCTAGAACTGTCAAATTTGAGACCACTTATATGAAACGGACTATAGCAGACAGGCAGATTCCGTCGCAGTTCGTCGGCGTCGAGTGCGTTGCGGGAAATACTTGCGTTGCGATTGTCGGCGTTAGCCTGCGACGGAGAAGAAGAAAAATAAGTGTTTGTTTGCAAGAAGAATTTTTCTTTTTTACGTTTTGAAAACGACGGTCGCTTTTACACCAACGTTTTTGTATTTGAATTTTTACTATTGCTGCATGGATGTGCAAGATAGAAGACAAGTCTTCTTATAGATATGGACACTGTCTCACAAAAATAGTTTATTGACACATTGAGGTCTGCACACATTTACTAGCACTAAAGACAGATTACAATTGAGTCACCTATATCCACTACTGCAAGAACACCGGTTCTGTTGGTGTCTGTGTCAGAACTCACCATCGTCTTATTGGTCCATACCACACAGGACACTACCCTGTACTTAAGAAAGTCCATTATTCGCCGGTCATCAACCAATGGAGAGCAGAGCTGATACTGACCCAATCAAATTTCCTTTATCGTATAAAGTATTTGCAATCAACCATGTCCCTTTGAGTGACTATAAAAGAACTATTTCTATAGTTACAGATATCATTGTTTTGCACTGTGATGTTCTCGTGGCTTCATGTTAAATACTAACCATACAAAGACTTCAAATCCGTATGAGTTTAGTTCTGAACAACAAATAAATTTTTAATTATCTTTGTTCGAGCTACACTCGAGCATAGTCTACAAAGAGTTAACACTAAAATAATTCTGCTTCGTCTTATTGTGTCTCGTTCCCGCTAGTTTCCGTCACACATCGCGTTAATACTACCCTAATTTAAGTCTCTACCACTTAAAACATACAGTTTCAACTTTTCGCGCATGTCTTTCGTTACATTGGTGAGGTTTGAAAATGTAATTTCCACCCTTAAACTAGATAGCGGCACCATCACAGACGGGTCCGTCGCCGACAGATCATCTCTTAGTTGTGAAACAGCAAGTACAGCTCGTCGCATCGCATCGCATCGCATCGCACTATTGTGGAACCAAGTTTAGCGAGCAACATACCAGGACGCCGTTCGCCAATTGGCGCTTGGTTTATAGGCTGCTCGCGGTAAAATAAACGATTTAGAACACTCTGCTTAAGATCTACATGTATGCACGTTGTGTATTCTTCCGCCTTATGTAAAATTAACGTTGCCATGGACCTCGTCCCTTTATTCATGCGTCGGCCAAATTAAACTGTGAAATTATTAATAAAGTAAATACTTTACAAATCTGCTCATTTTTGCACTTCGATGTATTTAAAGAACAGAAAGCGAAATAAATAATTTTAAGTTATCACAAATGGTTGCCTAACACTTTCTAAACGACGTTAAGATATGGAACTACTTTCCATCCATCGTTACCAACTTTACTGGGTGAATGTCACTCAGAGCGCCCATTAAAATATACGCATTCAGGGGCAGTGACTTTTTTCTATGGTTCATTTCTAAAGTGCTCACTTTATGATGAACAGCTTTTGCCTACTCGACAACCGGCAGTCCAGCCAATAGGAAACATTCTGCAGAACGTGGTAGCCAATAAGGTAGAGCATCGCACAGCCAATAACAGAACGGGCACGCCCGCATCACAGGAACCACCATGCTTCTGTGTATTTATCCGCTCTGTGGTTCGTTGTTCAGGCTATGTTCGTCTTCCTCATATACAGCTACTGCCAATACAATCAAGCATACATAGGTATTCACACTGTCCCCGACGCACTATAAAGCAATATACATCAATTAATTTGTAACTGAAAGAGTACATTTCATAATATTTCACTATTTATGTTACGAACAAATTTGATTTAGTAAACGCACTTATCCATTTCTTGTATTTTAAAATATAAGTTTTAGTATAACCAAAGCAATTTAAAGGATTAATGTCAGTTTATTTTAATAAAATTACCTAACAAAATTACAATATAATAAGTTACGCCCGACACAACTCGAAATATTTCACTCGGCGGGTGTAAATCTAGCACTAAAGACTTTTTATCCCTGAAAAATAAATAAACGTGTCCTGCTGCAAAATACTTAGAAGCACTGAACTCTACCCAGTTTGTTGCCCCCTAGTTCAGGTGCTGGCATAATCAACTTTGGTTTCATTAAAAACTGGTTCTGTGGTTCGCACTACAAGAACTGGGGAAGGATTCACCCGTGGTTTTGAGTCAGTAATCAGCAGTATAGTGATTTTGGAAAAACACGTGAAGCCAAAATTAGGGCAGCTGCACCCGAGAATCGAACCCGCGTCTTTCCAAAAGTGAATGTAGAGTACGGTTCCACTGCGACACCGCACTCGCTTCTTTACGGCGAAAACATTATTATTTTGCTACGACAACTAACTTATTTGGCAGTCAGTAAAAACAAAATGTTTACATCTATTGTAAAGACAGACTATAATAATGTCACCTATATCCACTACTGCAATAACACCGGTTCTGTTGGTGTCTGTGTCAGAACTCACCGTCGTCCTATTGGTCCATACCACACCGGACACAACCCTGTACTTAACAATGTTCATTATTCGCCGGTCTTCAACCAATGGAGAGCCGAGCTGATAGTCACCCAATCAAATGTCCATTATCGTATAAAGGATTTGCAATCAATCATGTACCTTTGAGTGGATATAAAAAAATCTATTTCTGTAGTTAGAAATATCATTGTTACTGCGCTGTGGTGTTTTTGTGAGGTCATGTTAAACACTAGCCGAACAAAGACTGCACATCCGTGTGAGTTTTGTTCTGAACAAACAAAGAAATGTTCAAAATAGCTTTGCCCGAGCTACACTCGAGTATAGTCTACAAAGTGTTAATTGATTCATCAAAATCTTTTTCTCAGTGTAAGTAAACTATTGTTACGTAGTTCGGAATATGATTCCTGGGATCAAAAAAAGCAAATACGGTCATATGGAAACGTGTCCTGCAAGGCGTTGTTATTTAGTTAGAGGTATTTCCCACTGTGGCATAGGCAGTACGCTGTAAAATGTTCACTTCTGGAACCCTGCTTAAGATCTACCTGTATGCTCATTGCGTCTTCCTCCGCCATATATAATATTAACATTATCGTGGGCCGCATGACATTATTCATACGTCGGTTAAGTGAAACTTTGAAATTATTGAAGAAGTAAATACTTTGCAAATCTGCTCATTTTTACACTTTGACGGATTAAATAATAGAAAGAAAAGGAAATAATTTAAGTTGTTACAAATGGTTGCTTATCGCTTTTAATTCGACGTTAAGATATGGAACTACTTCCCCCGCATCGTTACTGGGCGCATGTCACTCAGTGAGCCCGTATAAATATATGCAGGCAGGGGCAGTGACGTTTTTCTAAGGTTCATTTCAAAAGTGCTCACTTTATCGTGAACAGCCTTTTGGCTGTTACAGTAGTTTAGATACATCCTGTATAATGTATAGATATCAGGAAGTATGCCAGACTATACCCTGTGACTTGTCGGCCCTCAAAATGTAAAACATTCTTTACTGACAGGTTTCGGAGAAAAAAAAAAAAAACCTTAAATCCAAGATGCTAGGTGTTAATCTCGTCTCAGCGATATCATTGCAGAAGGAGCCAGTGTGTTATCGCAGCATTCGCGTGTAGATATTTCCGGAGAGCACTCTGCGTGTCTGGAGAACGAAGACGTTTCCTGGCAACACGTGTGGCCTCTCCACAGAAAGCCGCGGTGTGTTGGGAGTGAGCAGTGAAGTCGAACGCAGCGAGGGAACGGCTGGCCAGGCAAGCGCGAGTTTGTAAGCTTGAGCGCAACGCTTGTGGAGCAAGCAGCCTCCCTGCGGAGAACCAAGCGGAGATGGAAAGTAACATCGCCATGTTTATTTTGCATTTCAACTTCTCTATCGCGAAGCCATACGTGCCATCGGCAAAAACGAGACTTGTTGATATCGCATCTTCTGCACACACAAATTCAATTTTATTTTTTAGTCTGATAAGCAAAGATATTATGATGGAAATTGCTTCCATCGATATATGTACACAAAACTGACAAATTCTATATGCTTGTATATATTTGTGTGTATACACAGATATTATAAGTACCTTAATATGTCACCTACTGCATACTACAACGTACAACGGGGAACTTTCAGAACTGCTAAACCATTACATTTGTTAGGAAGCAATATTTCTTTGCTGTGAACTAAAGTAGACTTGATCAATGTTTATTTCTTTGCTGCAAAAGAACATAATATTGCAATAAAACCAAAAATAAATAAAAATAATGCAAATATATGTTTCTGTAACCTTTTATTTGAATTAAAACAATATTGTGTTCTGTAAACAAAAAAACTGAAATAAATTGTTTTCTTGCCACACAGAAAAATTTGTAAGACTTTTTTTAGAGTGATGAATTAGTGCTACGTGTAATAACATAATGGGTGTTAATGGATTGGAGAGTCTGGGCGGCTCGTAACTTCGGGTACTTGAGAGCCGTTGAAGTGAGTATGGATCAGCGCCAGAATGCAAGGGTAGCGGAAACGGGAGATCCCCGAGAAAACCCACTGACCGGCGGGATCGTCTGACACAACATGTTTGTATGCTATGAATTCGGGTGGAAACATCCTTAGCAAAATTTCGAATCCTCTGTCCCGTCATTGCGATCCGGGTTCAATCCCCGGTCGGGTCACTCCGGATTTTTGCAAGTGGGAATCATGACGGGCGATGCCGTTGCCTGCGGGTTTTCTCGGGGATCTCCAGTTTCCCCCGCCCTTTCATTCAGGCGCTGCTCCATACCCACTTCAATCACCCTCATTGGCTCTCGAGAACTCGATGTTAAGAGCCATCAAAATCTCTTCACTTACTCGAATCCTCCAGTTAAACCTTGGAAAGAAACCTTAAAATTCCACAATTTGATTCTTAAGAGTAGAGCAACCGACATTATTAATAAACAAGGTTGTCTCTGCTAGTTGGCCAGAAACGTCAATCGATCTGTCCTCATGTGTGCGACCCGATCACAGCATAGTTGGACTGTGATTGGCCGACAAACTCACTATATATATACACCTTTGAGCAAAAGCATCTGGCTCTTATATATATAAGAGCCAGATGCTTTTGCTCAAAGGTGTAGGAGGAGCGTATAATATAGCTTGGCGCCATCCTAAAAGACTAAATAGTACGTTCAATATTAATGAGCTCTTAGTATGTAGTATGATTGATTTTGCGTGTGCCTTCCAGGGCTAATAACATTATATTTTAAAAACGTGTTTTATGACCGTACGAAAGTTTTGGTTTCAAGCTGTTACTAAAGAAAACCATTAACTCGAAAAAAGAAAACGACTAATTAAATTTTACTAGCTATAATATTTATTAGTTGGAAACTTTTAAGTCATCTTTAAAATTCTAAGGAAAACATATCTGTTTAGCTGAAAGGCTATAAACCACTTCACTGGCTCCTAGCGTACGAACTAGAGCTTAAGCGAGCAAAAAAGTACATGTGGGGTTTGAAAGCAAGTAAGTATGCTCAACTTACTTTACTGTAAATAATGAAATTGCGTGGAGTAACAAGTTGCGCAGTTAGAGATCGAGCGAAATGCACGACGTAATTACTCTCAGGTAGGGTGAATAATATTTCATGAACATACAAGTTGTTAATAAGCCAGCTTTTATGTGACTCATTCTCTTGGCCTTCAGCGAGGAAAGCCATTTTAGCTGGTGCACTATATAGCTTCAATTGTCCAGTAAATTACATATTTTCCTTTTTGTGATACAAGTTTCAAAGCTTTCCTGGCGTGTACTGATTTATCTTTACTTTGTAAGTATGCTTCCGTATATGCTGGTGTTCACTGTAAGATGAATTTCCTAGTGGTATGGAAAGGTGTTAGCGTAAACATAAAATAATCATCACCAAATTATGGAATATCGTTAGGGACAAGTGATTTTCGCTAATTTATTTATGGCCATGCTGGACTTCAATATCCTACGTCCATAACCACGACTTATTTTTTTTATTGGCCGTGGGTCTACGCGAGAAGACTTGTTCTCATTTGACTGGGCTAATCGTAATAAAGTACTCCGATGATAGATACGCGCGCATACACTTGAGTCACGTGACATTTAATATCATCCAACCACGAAAGTGATCATCAAAAAAAGTGTTTCGGAATACAATTGGCCTTGAAATCTTTTCACGAAAAACACCTGTCCCTAAATATTGGCTTTATCACTATAATCAGTGAATAAACGGAGAAATGTTATGTCTGCGAATGAGAGTAACGTTGTTTTTAACGTCGTTGATCTCGTACGACGAAATAATTATCCTTACTACATACTTCACGCTGTGATTGAAAAAGAAATTAAAATTGGTTTTGGGGGTGTTGGGGACACGGCCGTTTGTTCTGCGTGAATACGTCTACGTTGACGCGGTCGGACGCCTTGGTGTTTATTTTAATTTCCCGGCACCGCTTCACTCGATCATATGGGGTTTTATGGGTATCACTGGATTTCATTTGAGATTCTCTTTCAAACGGTATACGATTTACGTATTTCGACTTGGCTTTTTGACGAGTATAGGCCGAAATTGTGTTGCGTTTTAGTAATTTTTTTTACTTTAAATCATATAATTTCCCCATAACCACGTCACGCAAATGTTTTTTATGCACGCAATCGATTGATCTTGACGAGAGCTGTCGATTGAAAGCTAAACGAGCGTCGTAGCCACTCCTAGTCAAAAGTTATACTACGCGGAAGTTATGAGACGCAGCGAAACGAACTCAAAATTGCACCCTTCCCCCCCCCCCAACCAAAAATTTCAACTCACCTTCGCCCACGCGATGCTTCACAGTCCTCACTCAACGAAATGTATTCTCTGAACCTTTGGAAATCGAGTGGTGTAATTGAATTTTGAATGTAGATGAAAGATTCGGTGCTGAAATACGAAACTCTATCCCACGATTTTATCACCAGATTCTCTGGACTGCCTCCAACTAAGTAAGGTAGTAAATTTAAAAACGTTTTCCCGTCAACATTTTGATATTAAATTTATGCAATGGGATCCGAACACATAGGAAACATAATAATGATATTCGTAGCTGTTGGTATGCATGTTTTACGTACACAATGGGGTCGCGGTGGTCTAGTGGTCAGACTACTTGCCTCCAACCTAGGCGAACTTGGTTTGGTTCCCACCAGGGTCGCTCCAGGATTTTCGCACGTGGGAATCGTGTTGAATGATTCCGCTAGTCAGGCGGGTTTTTTCGGGGGTCTCCCGTTTTCCCCGCCCTGCCATTCCGGCACTGCTCAGCGCTCACCTCACTTCGCCGTCATCGGCTCTCAAGACCTCAATGTTAAAAGCCACCCAAATCTCTCGACCGCTCTCCTGCACGTATACTTTATTCGCGGTTTCTTCACACATTTTGAATCAAACTGTTGATCAATCACCGCATATATGACGTGTTTAGTTCCTAAATAGTCCAAGTATCAGAAGCGCGTTATACTTCAGTTAGCGTGGAAGTAATCTATTCGTAGTTAAATGGAACAGTGACGAGGTCTGGGCGGCTTTTGACATCGAGGTCTTGAGATCCGATGAAGATGATTGAGGCGAGAGTGGAGCTACTCCGGAATGAAACGACGGATGGAAACGGGAGATCACCGAGAAAACCAGCCGACCAACGGCATCTTCCGACACTATTCCCACGTGCGAAAATCCGGAGTGACCCGGCCGGGGATTGAACCCGGTTCGCATTGGTGGGAGGCGAGCATGCTAACTGCTCAGCCACCGCGGACCCGTTGAATGTAATTTTCACCTATATTGTATTAATAAATTATCATATTTCGTTTATAATAAATATGAATAAAAACGGCGAGAAAACATTTGTAAGTAGCGCCATTTAAGAAATAGTTTTCACGCAAAATACTGTGACAACTAAGCGCGCACGAATTCGGTGTGTTGACTTTTGGTGTTATTTTCTAAACCAAGTTAAGCTTAGTTTGCGCAACGCAGAGGAATATTCCTGAAGTAGAACTTAGAACTTTAGCAGAGCTTCAGAAAAGTGTGAAGTAGCCGTGAACGGATTATACAAAATGTAGTGAGAAGTTTATAAACACAGGAAGGAGAATTTTGCAAATTCATAGACCGCTAAAGTAGACTACTCGATCCTCGGTATAGGCTCTAATCCAGTCTCATCTGTTTTTTCCATTGGCTACTGACTTGGCTAGCAGCTATATTAACCACATAGTTTAAGGGTTGTTCACGATAAAGTGAACACTTTTGAAATCAACCTAGGAAAAACGTCACTGCACCTAGCTGCATATATTTTAATGGGCGTACTGAGTGACCTGCGCCCAGATAAGTTGGTTATTGGGGAAGTAGATCAACATCTTAACATCGAATAATAAGTGTCCGGTAACCAGTTGTGATAACTTAAATTATTTCTTTCTCTTCCCGTGTTTTTTTTTAATACATCGAAATGTAAAATACAAGAGCAAATTTGTGAAATGTTATTTTTCTATCAATTTCACAGTTTAACTTGATCGACGCTTGAATAAAGTGACGAGCCCGCGACAACGTTATTTTACAGAAGCGGAAGTTTAGACAACGTGCACACAATCAGAACTTAAGCAGGGTTTTCAAAAGTGCTCATTTGACCGTGAACAGCCTATATCAGACAGCGCGCCCTTCCGCCCTTGTTCTCACGCAGGCTTGCCACTAACTCGCAGTCCTCCAGGTCACAGAATAGTTTCAAATACAGATGCGAGACACTCGCTGGCGCCGCGAACTCCAGCGGCACACGCCGGGAAGATGGCGTCGCCGTTCGCCAATCAGCGCTTTGTAACTGACTTGCCAGTCGAGTCCAGACAACAGGGTGTCTCTCGCAGCGTGCAGTAGCCAATCAGATGCGATGTCCGTTCCCAGAGCCGTGCACAGCCAATCAGGGAAAGGATACGCCGACGTCTAATGTACCGCCAGGCCATGTGTACCTACACTCCCATGGAACGCTGTACAACCAGGGTACAGCTCCGAACAACAAATTCGTCTGTTGCACCGCCTTAAGAAGCCCACCTGTCTCGTAATTGAGCTGCGTTGCAATGTGTTATACTTAGGGTTAGGAAAATTTCGCTAGTTAATTTCGGGACAAGATAGACGTCAACCACATATACAGTGAAGTCACCTTCGCAATTGGCTCACAGTTTATTAGACCCGCCCTGCACGCCTCTCCGCCAATAGCAGGATTGCTAGGAAAGACCTTGCGAATCCCATAACTGCCAGGTGCAAGGCAACGGCCAATGAATACACAGCTGAGGCTCCAGTATGCAGAGGACTGAGGAGTCTAGCCTACACCTCATTAAACTCGCAAAATTTTCTTATCCCTAGTTAAATTAGAGACATGTAAAATTCGCGTTATTATTTGGCATCAGGTTAAACTTCAAAGTGCTGTGTATACTCGAATCGGCATCGTTTCTCCATTGGCTGCTGCACTGATGTGAAGCCACGCCCTTTCTTACTTGACTGCACGTGATTTGACTACACAATTGTGAAGCGCTCATTTACTGGCGCAGAGTTAGTTAAAACTGTTAAGTTCTAACTAACTCTGCGCCAGTATGGTCCAATGGCAAGTCTATTGCAAAGCTATATGTGTTTGAAGTCTAACTTGTCCCTAAATAATAATGCGAATTTCGCAGGTCTCTAGTTATAGAAAATGGTTTTCCACGAAGGCATTAAAAGTGCGTTCAATAAGCTGTTCTACGAAAAGTACACGCTCTTCTTACGATGCCTGCGGAGTTCTTTCTAGACAAACGCCATCTCAGAGCATTCCACCATCCCTCGAAACACGGTTCTTTTTTCGAAGCACTTCATTTGTTTCTTTGTTTGTTGCATCTTCTTTCTCAATACAAAGGTGCACGAAGATATTGGGCGAGTAAAATTACAGTACACAAAGTTTATACACTGAACATATTACACACGTGCTCACACGCCCACACACACATATATATCATATGTATGTCCGATTGCATGTGCACACATCATACGTTTCATCGTAATGTAACAAATACTCTTCCAACGTTCTGTAGTGCGACATCGTTTTACCAAAACAGAAGAAAAAGGGAACGAGAAAATCCGGAACGAGAAACGTGTATAATGAAATGTTATATATTAACTACTTATTTTTGTGGTCTAGATGTTTATCTACACTATAAAATGCACATTTAATGAAAAATTCTTTCAGTTGTTTCTTAAAGAGTTTTTTTTTGTTAGAGAAGCAAATTTGTTGAAGGTGCTGCGGAAGTTTATTGAAAACTTGGCTGCCAAAGTGGGACGGCACATTCTGAACTAGATTGAAGTAAAAATATAAGCGTCAGATAAATATAAAATTTTCCCTGGTCCCTGCGATGAACCGCAAAACACACTTTTTTCCATCAATATAGTTATAGGAACACGCTGCATGACGAGAACACTGCACGCCAGTTCAGAGGTTTGCTGCTCTTAGTGGCGATGGCACACGTGATGTGCGTGGTAATATCGCCCTTAACGCTCCCGCGCTTCTCAGCCTCAAATGAGGGAAATAGTTCCAGGTGGACGCACTGAGAAAAAATCGAACAAAACATTTGTTTGTACGTACAGGGCCAAATACAGTATATATTAAGTTGCCATAACAAAACATTTGTTTGTACGTACAGGGCCAAATACAGTATATATTAAGTTGCCATAACAAAACATTTGTTTGTACGTACAGGGCCAAATACAGTATATATTAAGTTGCCATAACAAAACATTTGTTTGTACGTACAGGGCCAAATACAGTATATATTAAGTTGCCATAACAAAACATTTGTTTGTACGTACAGGGCCAAATACAGTATATATTAAGTTGCCATAACAAAACATTTGTTTGTACGTACAGGGCCAAATACAGTATATATTAAGTTGCCATAACAATATATATAGTTGACAAAACGAAATGTGAAAACCAACTATATCAGTTTTGTTTGTCTAACAAAATATATGGCTGAATAAAATAAATATGTGTTGGGCCAAACAAAATAAACTGTCAACTAAATATTTTGTTGAATCAACTGTATATATTTGTTTGACCACTCATTTGACTGCCTTCGTTCGAAAACACAGCTCGAGATTTTTTTTTGTATTTTTGGGGCAATGAGGATAGTGACCGTGTTTGTTAGTGCATCTATTGATGCTTAACAATCGTATAAACACATTAATAAAACAATGCAACAATAAACTGACAAGTAAATCTGTAAAACATGAAATATTTGTTTGCGCACGTTGCCCAGTATTAGCAATATGTAACTGAAAGCTTTCCCGGGTCGCCGGCTATCACGCTAGCTGAGATTTCTAAGGCGCAGCGCCTGTACGCAGGTGATCCAGGTTCGAAACTCGGCCGAGCTTGTAAAATTCTTTTATATCGGCCCAAACCGTTTATTGTACGTGCAGACAAACAAATCTTTAGTCGCACCAACCAAATCTTACAGTTTGGGGCAACCAAAAAAAAAAAAAAAAAAGAACGGCAAAATAGTTTGGTTTCAGTAACAATATTTTTCATTGCACCTATACAAACAAATAATTTGGTTTCTCCAAACAAATCTTGTTTTATACAACGTAACCTTTTTCTCGGTGCAGGGCTGTTAATTTCCGGACTTATTTTGTGTACATTCGTTGTCTGCGCGTTTACGTGTATCTCAGAAAATAAAGGCCATGGGAATACGAATTCCTTGTTATAAAACATAGAAAAGAATTATCTAGGCTCGTGCAGTTTTGCTTTTAAAACATTAAGTTCATTCTAAGAAAAAAATATCTTGAAAATGTTTAAAAATTCCATTTTCCGAGGTTGCCTCTGCAATTTCCTTAATAGGCGAGATAAAAGTAAACGGCGCAGTCGTATTTTAATATACGGGTTTTCATCGTGTGTAATAAAATTCTACTGTTACAGATCTCATATGCACAGGAAAGCACAAGAGCGAAAGCACTGCATGGAGGTGGCTCGCCTTACTCATAGAGGCGACGGAGCGCTGGTCGCATCTGTCATTGTCGCCGTTATCGCTGTGACTAGAACGCGAAGAAACATATCTCGGGCTACGTACTCTTAGGCGACACATTTGTGTGTGACTGAAAGAGATAACGATACTAAGAAAAATAGTAATTTTATAATTGTACCAAACATTGTTCAACTTGTACGCAATGTACGTTACTTTTTTTTTTCCCCCAGAATAAAAGAAATTAAATCATATTTTTTTTTTTTTTATAATTTGACTTGAAATCCAAAATTTTAATGTTTTGCTGCATTCGAAATACTAAGTTGTAGGAACGGAAAAATTTAGAAAGTATACTAAAGCCGCGGACGACCGCGTGACACACGTGAAATTAAAAAATAACCAAACGTATATATAATGTAAAAATGTTAAATATGAAATAAATTTGCATATTTAAACATTGTTTTAAAACTGCAAGAACTGTTATGTGGTGACAATGTACATGTCAAGTGATACAATATCGATTCTGCCAAATTTGGGTAAAATCGATATTGTGACAAATTTATGAGTTCGGAGTTTAGTTTTTATGTCCGCACTACAGCGTAGAGTTAGCAGCTTGCTCGCTATAAACGTACGTTTGAAATTTTAATGTTTAAATACATAAATAATCAAGAATAACCAAGAATCCAAAATTGCGAGAGAAGCTTGATCTTGATGAGTTCTGCGTGCTGGACCGTCGAGTGCAGTGTTGGACCGTCAAGTGCAGTGCTGGACAGTCAAGTGCAGTGCTGGACAGTCAAGTGCAGTGCTGGGCAGTCAAGTGCAGTGCTGGACCCTCAAGTGCAGTGTTGGACCGTCAAGTGCAGTGCTGGACAGTCAAGTGCAGCGCTGGACAGTCAAGAGCAGTGCTGGACAGTCAAGTGCAGTGCTGGACCCTCAAGTGCAGTGCTGGGCCGTCAAGTGCAGTGCTGGGCAGTCAAGTGCAGTGCTGGACCCTCAAGTGCAGTGCTGGACCCTCAAGTGCAGTGTTGGACCGTCAAGTGCAGTGCTGGACAGTCAAGTGCAGTGCTGGACAGTCAAGTGCAGTGCTGGACCCTCAAGTGCAGTGCTGGACCCTCAAGTGCAGTGTTGGACCGTCAAGTGCAGTGCTGGACAGTCAAGTGCAGCGCTGGACAGTCAAGAGCAGTGCTGGACAGTCAAGTGCAGTGCTGGACCCTCAAGTGCAGTGCTGGACCCTCAAGTGCAGTGTTGGACCGTCAAGTGCAGTGCTGGACAGTCAAGTGCAGTGTTGGACCGTCAAGTGCAGTGCTGGACAGTCAAGTGCAGTGCTGGGCAGTCAAGTGCAGTGCTGGACCGTCAAGTGCAGTGCTGGGCCGTCAAGTGCAGTGCTGGACAGTCAAGTGCAGTGCTGGACCCTCAAGTGCAGTGCTGGACCCTCAAGTGCAGTGTTGGACCGTCAAGTGCAGTGCTGGACAGTCAAGTGCAGCGCTGGACAGTCAAGAGCAGTGCTGGACAGTCAAGTGCAGTGCTGGACCCTCAAGTGCAGTGCTGGGCCGTCAAGTGCAGTGCTGGGCAGTCAAGTGCAGTGCTGGACCCTCAAGTGCAGTGCTGGACCCTCAAGTGCAGTGTTGGACCGTCAAGTGCAGTGCTGGACAGTCAAGTGCAGCGCTGGACAGTCAAGAGCAGTGCTGGACAGTCAAGTGCAGTGCTGGACCCTCAAGTGCAGTGCTGGACCCTCAAGTGCAGTGCTGGGCAGTCAAGTGCAGTGCTGGACCCTCAAGTGCAGTGCTGGACCCTCAAGTGCAGTGCTGGACCCTCAAGTGCAGTGCTGGGCCGTCAAGTGCAGTGCTGGACAGTCAAGTGCAGTGCTGGACAGTCAAGTGCAGTGCTGGGCCGTCAAGTGCAGTGCTGGACAGTCAAGTGCAGTGCTGGGCAGTCAAGAGCAGTGCTGGACAGTCAAGTGCAGCGCTGGACAGTCAAGAGCAGTGCTGGACAGTCAAGTGCAGTGCTGGACCCTCAAGTGCAGTGCTGGGCCGTCAAGTGCAGTGCTGGACCCTCAAGTGCAGTGCTGGACCGTCAAGTGCAGTGCTGGACCCTCAAGTGCAGTGCTGGGCCGTCAAGTGCAGTGCTGGACCGTGAAGTGCACTACTGGCCTGAAAGGCGCGTTCGTAAAGGCTGTTCACGATAAAATGACCACTTTAGAAACTAAGCTTAGAAAAAAGTCACTGACCCGGTATGCATATGTTTTAATGGGCGCACTGAGTGATATTTGTCCAATGAAGTTGGAAACGATAGATAGGAAGTAGTGTCATGTATCAAAGTTGAATAACAAGTGATAGGTAAACATTTGTGATAACTTGCATTTATTTCTTTCGCTTTCTGTTTTTTTTTTTTTAACGCATCAAAGTGTAAAAATAAGCAAATTTCTAAAAATTTTATTTTTTATAACTTCACAATTTCATTTGACCGACGCATGAATAGAGTGATGAGGCCAATGGCAATGTTAATTTTTATAAGGCGGAGTAGTATTAAACTTGTTTACAAGTAGATCTTAAGCAGGACTTTCGAAAGTGCTCATTTTCCAGTGATCAGCACCTGTAGTAACGAGCCGTAGGTCAGGCACATAGGCTGTTTCCGAATGCACTGGATGCGTCCATTGCTGTCGTGTCCCTACGTCCCTTCGTCCATGCAACCACTATCTAAATGCCCGTATTGAAGGGGTAGGTGATTCTGAATTCCGCTACAGCAAGCGCTACCTAAGTATAGTCTGTTCACGGTAAAGTGAACACTTTTTAAAGCCCTCACTAAATATATTAACCCCTAACAAATATATTTCATTGCAGACTCAGACGTTAACTAGTGAGTGGGATAAAATGTATACACTGTGCTTATTAGTCAAATTGCACTGTTTACATTAAAAAGAGGCGTAAAGGTATAAATTAATCGAAAGGAAAAATTTTTGCAGGACCTTAAAAAGTGCTCACTTTACCGCGAACAGCCTATAACTCACTTGTCTCTACTTTGAAGTTGTATCTTTGTGTCATCTATATGATCTTGGTGAAATGTCAACAATTTATCGCAAACGAAAATCTTTTTATGGTTGAGGTTTCATATTTTCTGCTTGGCGATGGCTGCAAATGAAAATCGGGATTTGTTGTTAATAGGACAGTTCATGTTTGATGAGGATATACAAATTGCAAACGCAGTTCTTGAAATGATTAATGCGTATAATGAAGTTGTCCAAGTGATCAGTATTTTAACTAGCATTTTATTTTTTGCGATTTTTATGTCGGAGTCCAATAAATGCAGTGTTAAATGTAAAATCCCAAGCTTTCCTCCAGTATAATCGACGACTTAACAGCGAACACACAGCCACGCCACACGCGCGAAATCAGAGAAACCAATAACTCGCCTTACGAACAAATGACGACTGAATCCCGTGGCTAAAGGATGTGTGGATGCGACAGTGGATGCAAGTGTGGTATCCCTTGTCAGTGGACGCGCGAAGAGATTTATTCGGCATCCCTAGTGACAGTTCGGAAACTGAGATAATATGGCCGCATCCACTAGCGTGCACTTTCTATGGACCCCTTACCCTAAAGCCGGTGTTACACGATACCTGCAGCTGTACTTGGTCTTGTACAAGATTCATATTACCCGACAGCAGCTTGCATACTAGCACTTGACATCCACTAGCGTGCACTTTCTATGGATCCCTTACCCTAAAGCCGGTGTTACACGATACCTGCAGCTGTACTTGGTCTTGTACAAGATTCATATTACCCGACAGCAGCTTGCATACTAGCACTTGACATCCACTAGCGTGCACTTTCTATGGATCCCTTACCCTAAAGCCGGTGATACACGATACCTGCAGCTGTACTTGGTCCTGTACAAGATTCATATTACCCGACAGCAGCTTGCATACTAGCACTTGACATCCACTAGCGTGCACTTTCTATGGATCCCTTACCCTAAAGCCGGTGTTACACGATACCTGCAGCTGTACTTGGTCTTGTACAATATTCATATTACCCGACAGCAGCTTGCATACTAGCACTTGACATCCACTAGCGTGCACTTTCTATGGATCCCTTACCCTAAAGCCGGTGTTACACGATACCTGCAGCTGTACTTGGTCTTGTACAATATTCATATTACCCGACAGCAGCTTGCATACTAGCACTTGACATCCACTAGCGTGCACTTTCTATGGATCCCTTACCCTAAAGCCGGTGTTACACGATACCTGCAGCTGTACTTGGCCTTGTACAAGATTCATATTACCCGACAGCAGCTTGCATACTAGCACTTGACATCCACTAGCGTGCACTTTCTATGGATCCCTTACCCTAAAGCCGGTGATACACGATACCTGCAGCTGTACTTGGTCCTGTACAAGATTCATATTACCCGACAGCAGCTTGCATACTAGCACTTGACATCCACTAGCGTGCACTTTCTATGGATCCCTTACCCTAAAGCCGGTGTTACACGATACCTGCAGCTGTACTTGGTCTTGTACAATATTCATATTACCCGACAGCAGCTTGCATACTAGCACTTGACATCCACTAGCGTGCACTTTCTATGGATCCCTTACCCTAAAGCCGGTGTTACACGATACCTGCAGCTGTACTTGGTCTTGTACAATATTCATATTACCCGACAGCAGCTTGCATACTAGCACTTGACATCCACTAGCGTGCACTTTCTATGGATCCCTTACCCTAAAGCCGGTGTTACACGATACCTGCAGCTGTACTTGGCCTTGTACAAGATTCATATTACCCGACAGCAGCTTGCATACTAGCACTTGACATCCTCGGTGGGTTCGCAGCGTGTGGTTCGTAGTGGATATGAACCCCATTCTTAGCAAGTCAGTAACTTGCGTAAGCCTATGAAAAAAATAGCTAGCACATATTAATCTTTTTATATTACTGTTCTCCTTTTACATAAATTGACTGCTTACTGGTATAGTTTCATATTTTTTTTTTTGTGGAAATGTCTGGAAGTCCCTAGAGTACGAGTGTGTTATTTTTAATTTTGACGAAAATGACTGACCGGTTGCAAAAATAGTTTATTTCCTTACGTACACATATTACTCGTGGGCGCCGCAAATTTGCCACTGTTCTACCAGTTCACACGTTAGGTGATGCGTTTTATGTTGATATGATCAATCTTGGAATTCATTTTTTCATACTGTAGGTCATGTTTCAAGTATTCGGAATGTTTCTAAACAGTAATTAAAAGTTGTCATCGCCAATATTATCCGTCGTTGTCGTATTTTAAATCGATTTGAGAGTGTGTCAGCTTCACGGGATGTAGAATCGAGATGGAAGCATCCTTATCGGTTTCGTCATCAACTCTTTTCAAGTAGTATGTGTGAAGAGATTTGGGCGGCTCCTAACAGCAAGGTCGTTAGAGCCGATTAGGGTGATTGAAGTGAATATGGAGCGGCGCCGGAATGAAGGGGCGGGGAAAACGGGAGATCCCCGAGAAAACCCCCCGACCAACGGCATCGTCAGGCACGATTCCCTCTTGTGAAGATCCGGTGACCCGGCCGGGGATTGAACCCGGTTCGCCCTGGTGGGAGGCAAGCGTGCTAATCGCTCAGCCACCGTGGCCCCGTTTCAAGTAGTAGCCTACGAAACCTGGCCGTACAAGGCGGGAAATGCCACGACAGATGCCACACTAGACCGTATAACGGCCGCTATGGCGAACCTTGCACAAGCTTTCACGGAATCTCGTATCGTGTAATATCTCCTTGAGGGATTCATTAGGGCAGTATTCGGAAATAGTCATTGTGAAGAAGCGCTCTGTGGCATTACATCACGTGTTCTTGGTTTAATTAGACAAGGCAGGTGAGCGCTGTGGCTAGTTGGTATCACTCGGTCCACGAGCATCGACGTCGATCACTCTCCAGAGGCGCCCGAGCCACACTAAAGGATTACTGCGCCCCCCCCCCCCCCCGCAAGCATTCCAGCATCGCGGTAAACCAGCGTGCTCCCACGGTTGGTCCCTCGTCACGGCCTGGCATCAGCCCGGTGGTACAGCGTTGCCGCGCCTTAACGTATTTCGTGTAGCGCTTCATAGGACAAGTTCTGAACATTTGTTTTCCTGACATTCTTGTAGAGACACGTATACATTTCAACGGCGTGTTTATAATACGTAAACATGGGACAATTATTGGGGGCCGTGGTGACTGAGTGGACAGATTTCTCAACTCCCACAAAGGCGAAACGGGTTAGATTCCTGGCGGGGTCGTTCCCGGATTTGAGCAAATAGGAATCGCCCCGAACGATGCTACTGGTTGGCGATTTCTGTCGGGGATCTCCCGTTTCCCCCACCCTTACATCCCGGTGCATGCTCCACGCTCACCTCGCTTTACCCTCATCGGCTCTCAAGTCCTCGATGTTAAGAGCCTGGCCGGAACAGTTATTCTGGTCGACATGAGGGTCGTATTATTGGATTTTTGTAAAATTTAGACAATTGTTTCTTTTTTCACTTAACACTTTGTAGACCATGCTCGAGTGTAGCTCGAGCAAAGCCAATTTGAAAATATCTTTCTTGTTCAGAACAAAACTCGAATGTATGTGGAGTCATTGTTCGGCTAGTGTTTAACATTACCTCACAAGAACACCACAGCGCAGTAACAATGATATTGTTAACGATAGAATTCCTTTTTTTTTAGTGCCACTCAAAAGGACATGATTGATTGTAAATCCTTTTATACGATAAAGGACATTTATTTGTGTCAATATCAGCTCGGATCTCCATTGATTGATGACCGGCAAATAATGAACGCTGTAAAGTACAGGGTAGTGTCCTATTTGGTATTGACCAATAGAAAGATGGTGAGTTCTAACACAGACACCAACAGAATCGGTGTACTTTCAGTAAAGGATATAGGTGACTCAATTCTAATTTCTCTTAAGTGCCAGTAAATGTGTGCAGACCGCAATGTGTTAATCCTGTGTTCACTACAATGAGCATTTTGCCGAAGAATGGGATACATGGGCTGAGTTGTAAACAGCGAGGACCAAAGTTTAATGAAGTCAGTAACTTTAACGTCTGTAATATGAGTTGTGGACGTTTCCACAGCTGTGGCACGCGAATGGTTTATCTCAAGGCGTCTAAGTGCTGAGCACTTTTTTCGCTGGCCGTAAGAATAAAGCTAGTGTTGAGTCGTGCTAAGTATAACGCTGCCCAAAATTACTTGATTGCAACGCCTGAACCCATAATTTAAATTGGGTCTGAAAGTGTTAATGGAGGAAACAAAACCTTATGTCATTTTTTCCTTAACAAAACAACGCCAGGCCAGAATTCACAATACCTGTTTACCCAAGCAGAGATAGTTTTTTTTCGTAGGTTGATACCACAGTCAAGACCCTGATACGTGAGCTGATCGTCTGTCGTGAAATGCAGTGACGATCTCTCAGTTGCTACGAGGTACAATGAATTGCTGATGGCCAGCTGACGGGGGCAGTCCTAGTGGCTCGAAATAGGTGACAGACTGATCACCGAGTATTTGTATTATTATTACTTGCATTCGTTACCCGTACATTTCATGTTGATGGTTTACTTTTAAACACCTAGAGTGTTGTTAAACGCAACTTTTGTTTTTAATATATTTATGCAATTTAGAATTCACATGGAAATAGAAGTGGGTGATATTTCGCTTCCGGGCTTTTTTTATGTGTATAACTGCTCACACATAAAACCTGTTGCAACTTGGCATAAAAATTGGCTGATCAGATCACAGTTCGTATTCTAACAATCCAGATGTCTCCTACAGACATATTATTTTCCTCAGTGTAGACTTCTTAGCCAGTCTACCAAAACTGATCAGTCATTGGCTGCTGTAATTGTGAGAAAAGTTTTCTAGATTGCATGTGATCCGGTTTATTACTGGGTAAGGAATCGCCCTGAGTGTATATAAAACTGTGGTCCAATTACACAAGGTATTTCAACACTCACATTCTTGGAATCTCACATGCAACTTAATGAATTTGTGAAATTCACATATCTGTAGGAGCATGTGTTTCCTGCGAAATGATTCCTGTACTAGTTGTTCTCCAAAACACTTTGGTTCAGATCCACTTTCGTGATTGGATGAGTTTAATTGTTACACATCTTACGTGTCTGCCCATGAAACATGAACGTTCAGATCCGGAGAAATATAATTCTGATTTACCCAATCAGGTACGAAAATGTATTCTCATAATTACGCATGGCCAATAATCAAAGATAAGTAGCAAGTGAATAAGTAAGATATTCCAGTCTAGCCCATGTAAAACTTTTCTCAAAAAAAATAAGTGGCCGTATGGATTTCTACTTAAAGGGTCTCCGCCAATTTCACATTTCAGTAATATCCACCACTGGGTTACAGTTTACTAAATGCGGCTTCTGAGAATCGAAAAAGAAGCAAGGCCACAATAGAATTGCACTTGACAATGTCTGGGGCCAAAATGGCTTCAGTCAATGGAAGAAAGGTGAGTCTCCAGTGTGCAGTTAACCTACATTTTCACTGAGCAGATGAATTTTCTTGTTCCTGCAAATTACCACAGTCTGTGAGACCAGCCGCATCCAATGGCATTGTAGTTGTGAATGTTAGACACTGTAAACAACCTGGAGCTGCAACAATTGGATGGCGTGGTGGGCTTTTCGTTCAACTTGTTGACGAGGAGTTGACAATTGTATTTTGCACCTTGTATTGTGCACGTCTGCGAGGTCAAACATATCAGTCTGGGACCCACACTAACAAACGGGAGTCCTCAACAGTGGGCTTTGAGAGGGACCGGCGAAGAAAGGGAGATAGGAGGAGCTAGTGCACTTGGACCACGACGTCCAGGAAATATTGTATCAGGACGATTCCTGGAGGAGAGCTAGAAGGACGGTCTTCCTGCCGTGATGGGCAAGACAAGGACAGCGGCTAGCTGCAGGAGATAAGGCAGGCCGGCCACAACATACACCAGCTCCGGGCGACACAATGGGAGTTCCTGCGAGTCCACTCCTTGCAGTTTCCCTTCAGCAAGCCAAAACTCACCGGCGCGATAGCAGAAGTTAGTGTCAGACACCAACCTCCCTCACTCCTCGGTACATCACACTCTCATCCTCTACGCTTTAGGCGCCCATTTACCTGCAAGTGTTTTGTCCTCTTGCAGCACAGGAGCGAGGAAGTCGTCATCAGATGTCACATCGCTAGAGACGATAATTTACAGCGGGAATGTGACACTTTCCTCGTACACAACTTGCTCTACACATATTCAGTAGTTTACTTTCCCTTTTTTTTCTGCTTTCACGCATGAATTAAGTTATGATTCCATTTCACTGGGCTAATGAGGATTCTCATAATATGTATAGCAGAACTTAAGTGATTGTTGTGTGCATTACTTAGCTGAGTCACAAATTTGATCATCCAATAAGAAAAAGATATTGTGCCTGAAAATATTCTTTCCGATTTTCCAGTGTCTCTAACTATCGTTTGGACACACAAAGCACTCAACTAGCAATCCTTGATTTAGCCTACTTTGCTGACTGTGTATATGTGTGTATGATTGTGTGTTCCCTCCTAAAAACTTCTGAACACACGAACCGAATTTTACCAAACACAGTACACATATAGTACTCAGTAATTACACCCGACTTTTGAAATTTTCGACCACGCCAGGAACTTATTAAATGTCAGTCATATGAACAGTTAGCGTGCTACATTATAGCTCAGCTACAATTTGACCGATTTAAAGCAAATAGTGGTATATGTTGCATCGTTTTGCATCATGTCGCCATTGATATTATAGATGGATATTTTTGGTTCACCATTGTGGACGATAGACGTACATGAAATTATTAAACTTTTAAGATATATCTCGGAAACTACTTAACAGATTTCCACCATATTTGGCACATAAGTAATACTATGGTAGGTCGTGTACACATATGCGATAAATGAATAAGGTATTTATTTCCAAAAAAAAAATGGCATTATAAGTGTTTTAGGTTTATCTTGTATGTTACCATATCATTTAACCAAGTTCGTCCAAATTTGCATTACGGAAGTATCTATTGCAAGTATTAAATACGCCTAACCATAGGGTCTTTAGAAGGCCATTTTGTAATATAGCACCGATAAAAATATGTTTTATGTCATATTTGGTGAAACAAACAACCTATTACTACCAAATTTGGCAAAAATGTAGCACTAGTTCATCATGTAAACTGATATGTTATATTTCGCCTAGAGGATTATTTTCAAAATCACTACCATTTAAAAATGTTACCTCTGCCAGTTTTATCCGCGAAATCATGTAACCAATTTCAACTATACTTTGTATGCTGGCAATATATGTTAGAAATATCGTATGTGTCACACATAGTATATTTTCTGTGCCTTTTTCGAGGAAAAAATAACTTTTAGATGTCATATCTTGGGAAACAGCTCACGTATTCTAACCAAATTCATGCGAGAAGTTATACTTTTGAGATCAATCTATATGTGTATTTCTTAATGGGATAATCGCATATTTTCAACATAACAGCCATGAACATGTTTAGGTTAGAATGTCATATGTTTCAAATAATTTCAACCGATGTTTATATATTGGCAGCATCTGTGACAAACATCGAGCGTGATTTTTTCATAACATTTATCCTGCCATTTATAAAGATAGAACCACATGAGAAAATAGAATTTGTATGCCTTATAACGGGGACCAATCAACCGATCCCCACAAAATTGGCACACAAGAAATGCCACAGTAGATAAGGTTGTATTAACAAGTGATTTAAATGGGCGAGGCATTCATAAATAGGGCAATATGAGCAATTTAGATTAGAATTTTATGCCTACTAAACAGTTCACCAAATTCAAACAAAATTGTATGACGTCAGAATCCATTAAAAACCTCAAGAATACATATAAGGGCTTCTTTTCTTCCGCTTTTCCCGAAGAAAATGCCACGTTGGAAAATGGAACATTTATGCAATATTTCGGTAACCAATTAATTCTCACAAAAAATTTCGGTAACCAATTCACTATCACAAAAAAATTGCAAACAAGTATTGCTACAGTAGACCTGGCAAACTGCATGATTCAAGTGACTCACATACTAGTTTTCAAGGTCACGTCCTTGTAAAATGTTTCAAGATATTAAACCCTTTCTACTGGAACATACTGATTACAACCAAAGTTGATACATTTAATCATGCTTCCGAAGCGCAATCTGTTGCCAGATTACAGTGCGAGTAACTTAAAAGCCTGACAAATTTGTAGCCAGAATTGACAAGGTGTTACTGACCATCTCGGGATTCCTAAGACTGAGAACCAGGAAAAACACGGGCAAGAGTAGGTATTGTATAAACTGTATGCATAGTCACGGAAAAGCGAACGAGCCCACGCGATCGTGGCTTAGTGATGTTCGCTTCAAGTATTTGATTAAATCTGGGTCTTGAGTGAGCTAAATATAATTAACCTTGATATAAAACAGGTTCTACAAAACAACACTTACATAATTATTGTATAACAAATGCCTACGTGCATGGTGTTATTTTCTAGCAGCACCACAGTTGAGTTGAGCTGAGAGATTTGGGCGTCTCTTAACAACGAGGTGTTGAGAGTCAACGCTGGTGAAACGAGAGAACGGGGAAGTTCGTTCGAATGCAAGGGCGGGGGTAAATGGGAGATCTCCGAGAAAACCCGCCTACCAGCGACATCGTCCGGCACGATTCCCATTTGGGAGAATCCGGAGTGGACCGGCCGGGGATTGAGCCCGGTTCGCCTTGGTGGGGGACGAACAGTCTAACCGCTCAACCACCGCGGCCCCAGCAGCACCACAGATTTCGAATTCTTCATATATAGTCTATTTCATATAAGTGGTGTGAAATCTGACAGATAGTGTCCCCAACCTACACACTATGCAAAAAGTAAATGCTCTCGTTTGTAAAGTATTTTATATGCTGATGAATTACTGCGGGGTGCATGTTTTTAAGTTGGCAATGTTGGTGATGGCTTTGGAAGAAAGTAGTATTCAGAACTTAAAGTTGTGATTTAGAATTTTAATAGTACCTACTTGCAACATTTATGGTTAAAATTATGTTTGTAAAGAAATGTTAATTTTTTTAAAGCATTTAGTAAATGGACTCCAAACACGTGTTTAGCAATAATGACAGAGCATGTCGACACGTACGAACAGTGAACGTTTCCAGCCAATGGCAAGCCATGTTTATGTTTCCAATTTCCAGCCAATGGCTAGCCAAGTTTATGTTTCCAGTTCCCAGCCCGATGAAGGCCATTGTGCGTCTGCTTTTTTCCCATCGTGTTTATACGAGTATCTTGTTGGTGCTGTCGGAATATTTCATCTGCAGTTAATCATTTTCTTAATTGTTATCTTTAAGCATAGTTGCCTGTATATAATTTTGTAGTGCGTTTTCTTGTGTGAAATGTAATATTAATCGACACGTGTTTACCGCTTCGTAAAACTGACTCGTTCGGCCTCCGCCATTTTCCTTAACTGCCGTCCGCAATGAAGAGACACGATCACACGAATGTAATTTACGTATCAAAGATTAAGTTTGTTGGTTTCAGGAAACGTGCGCAGTGTTGATTTGATTGAATGATTTTGCAAATAAATTATTTAATGCTAGTGACGAACAAACGTGATTTTAGTGAAGTAAACTTGCAATGATTACCATAGAAAAACACGTGTCTTTAATTGATTGCGAATTTTACCAACAGTAAGTTTGCGTGTTTTGTAAATTATGTATTTGTAAACCGTTGCAATAATTATTGAAATGCACTTGGCCTGAAAAAGCCGCATATTCAACAATTTTCCAATGCTTGAATAATATTAGTTTATTTGTTTATATCGTAAATTCGACAAGTGTAAGGTTAACTTCGGTCAAAGTGTGTGCGTGTATGTATTGCTGCATCTGTACGAATACGAACAGCGATGTATGTATCGTATTTTTTTTTTTTTCATTGAAGTTAAAATTTTCGTAGTTACGATAATTTCAATGTTATTTCCGTACGAGTAAAATTTTCCACTTCTCCATAGAAACAAAATGGAACTCATAATGGTACACACTCGTGTAAGAACTTCAAAACAATGCCGTCTCACGAATGACGTTAAACTAAAGCCCCCGACTTGCCACTTTTCCTTTTTTTTCCCTTCAAAATGAAATAAAAAGAACCCCAACAAAAATTTAACTTGGCAAATTACGAAAATAAAACAGGTTGGAGTGCCAACCTAGCGACAATAGCCTACATTAATCACACAGGTAAAGAGGAAAATGCAAGTGTGCATTGGACTCAAACATTTGTTTACAAGCGTATTTTTCTTCAGTGACAAAACAGCTGGGGTGGAGTGATACATTGTGGCCGTGCTACTTTTCTAGAACTGTCAAAATTAACCCCACTTACATGAAATGTACTCTATTAGAGTCGATGTCATTAGTTTTTTTTTTTTTGCGACATGGAGGACCGAGTTTTGCTTTTCACTTTGCTTTGCGTAATCCGAATTTCTTTTTTTTTTTTTTTTCGAATTTTCTTTTTTATATGCTTTGAGTGCTGTCAAATTAGTTGGCAACGAACCACAAAATATTACAAAACACACGTGTGCGTAGCGGTGTTTTCAGGTATGTAATTACGCGCATTTTTAATGTCTGTGTTTGCGAGAGGGGGGAGGGGTTAGCTCCCGCTCGCATAATTTTGCATTAATTATTTTTTATTGAACATGTCGTATTATATGTATATTTATTAGGTGTTTTGGGTGCCATCGAGCGGCGAAAATACCTCGATATAGGGGAACAGTAGACATTCAGGAGCGGGCAGAGTATCGGCCAAAACCTTTGTTTGTTAAGGTTGAAGTAAAGAATCTGCCCATGGAGCACTGCACCTGACTGTACAGTGCAAAGATCTCATAAAAAAAATAGTACCAACATCATGAAAATTGTCAGAAAATTGCGATCTATCCTGTATGTGAAAGAAGTTAATTATACAATAGATATGATGAATTGTTACTATGATTGTATTGCACACAATCACAGTAAATATTATGACGATCTTTCCTGAAGAGAATTTCCTTGTAAATTCTGCTTTCTGAAGCATCCTGAATGGAAAAATGCTTAGATTGTGTTAAAGATACAAACTATTTTAATCGATAATTTTTTTTATAGTTATAAGGTATATTTTAGTGTTATATTTTATAACGTTGCAAAATAACGTTCTTTAATACACAGAATAAATCGCAATTTTCTGACAATATTCATGATGTTGGTACTATTTTTTTAATGAGTTTTTCACATTGTGCGTGCAGTCAGGTGCAGTGCTCCAAAGGCAGTTGCTTTACTTCAGCCTTAAGGAACCGAGCTGTTATTTCCCTGGAGAGATTTCGGAAAACCATTGAAAACCTAAATCAGAATGGCCGGACCGGTGATAGAAACTGAGGTCTCCCGAATACAATTCCAGTTTTCTACCACAGCGCCACCTTGCTCGTTATGTAACGAGCAAATTTAATCTCGCTGCAGTTTTATTCTCCTTTCAGTAAGTTTGCTTAGATTAGCTCGTCAGCTTCCAAAGAGAGTTAAGTGACGCCATTGGCTTATACCTTCTGGAGTGTTGTAACTATAATCCTTCACGGTTACTACGCACTTTTTCTGAAGTCCTGCTAAAGTTCTACTTCCAGGATATTCCTCCGCCCCATTGAAACTAAGCTTAATCGAGTGTAGAAAATTACACAAAAGGACAACGCAAATAATTCATGCGCACTCAGTTGTAACAATATTTAGCATTAGAACTATATCTTTCTAGGCGCTACCAACACGCATGTTTTATCGCAGTTTTTAATGGTATTTATTATAAATTAAATATTATAGTTTATAAATAAAATATTGGCAAAAGTTCAATTTATTGAAAAATGAGATTTTCTTATATTAACAGAGGTATACAACTCCTATGATAAAAAAACATACTTAGAAAATAACTAAACATGTCATACATGGGGTGATTTTTCAAAGGTTTGATTCAAAAAGTGTGAAGAAACTATGAATGAACTATATAGTCTAAGGGCTGGACCATGTTCTGTTGGAAAGTTTGCATATACCGGGTTTTCTCTTCAGGTATTATTTAATATGTGTGATGTTTTTATATTGGGTACATGACCAAAGTGTCATCAGTTTTTTTTCAAAATGGCCTCCAAAATATGGAACATGGTTTTTTGATGCATAACGGCTTTTAATTCATAATATAACTTGGGAAGTTTGTGTACAGAGAATTTCTCTTCATATATCGTTATATATATATATATATATATATATATATATCTTGTGATCATTTTAAGTTGGGTAGGCCTACATGACCATTGTGTAGTCAATTTTTTTCAAAATGGCATACAAATATGAAATATGGTTTGTTTATATATAGCTGCTTTTAACTCATAATATGAGTTGGGAATTTTGTATATACAGGATCTATTTTAATATATTGTGTAATATATTTCATTTGAGGTTTTTTCTCTTAATTAAATAATCACATATTAATCTTTTTTACATCTGCATAGTATATTACTTCGCTGTATAAATACAACAGCACTTAATGCACAGTATGACCAAGTATGATACCAAATTAATGCTCTTGTTCACACTTAATTTACATATATTAAAAAGAACATTGCTAACAAATTGGCAACACTGAGTTTGCGCCACAAATATACACAATTATTTGTTATGAGTATTGCGACAGTTTGCAGCACACATGCAAAATCTTGAGCACGTCATTTCTGTTTTGCGGCATGGGCAAACAGTGTCTCTCAAACATGTTTTGCAAGTGCAGGGATGTGGAAAATCATCCCGAATGTTTTTAATGGTGACTTGGGGCTGTTGTTCACCATCACTCTCTATATATCCATACAATATTGGTTGCAAGGTGGGTGCTTAAACAAGTACATTGTACTACCTGAAATATTGCAAAAAAATCTTTGTTTGATATGTAACCGTATACTGAAAGTCGGTGGCGGTAGCTTCTATAGATCAAGCCTTTTCATTTGATGGCACCGGTGAGCCCGCAGTTTGTTTCCAAAATTGAAATTTAATTGATAGCATGCCAACAAGAAACTCTTCGGCATCATCCATCATTGCTTCACAAATGTCTGTTGTACCGAATGTTGGTAGTAGATGTGGTGACAGTTTACTATGCTTCAAAGCTGTAAGCTTTGTCCCAGATTTGCTTGTCGTGTCGCATCCTGTAATGGCATGTAAGGGTGGTAGAATTTCGATAGTGCTGTGATCCAGGTCTTCAACAAGTTTATGGATTGGCACCGCACGAGAAGTATTACCCTGTCCACATTGAACACATAGCTCCAACAATCCTTCCTTTTTAAAACTCTTAAAGGAATGGTATACAGCACGCACAAAGACATCAGTATCCGATGATGCTATTATAATGCGTTCTGCATTCCTGGCAACTGCATGATGTACACGAAGAAATAATCTCTCATCGGCTTCATCCAGGTCAGGCTGTAAACATGAAATGTCTTTATAGGTGTACTACTCAAATCATTGGATTCTACCAGATATTTAGTGAAGAACGCCTGTAACAGGTATTTATTACTTGAAGATGACCAGAACGAATTGATGTCTTTTGGAATAGGGGTTTCTGGTCCACCAATATTCATGTTAATTGGATATGTAGTTTACCTTCGTCACCGTTCATAAGATTTGAAACTATCTTCTTTGTATACATCGAAGATGACATCAATTCTAGAACAATTTAATGAAAAGGCTTTCATTCTCTTTATAATAAGTTTTGCTGAGTCTCCAAAAGTGTTTAAAGGCTTAGACATAGCTGCTTGAATTTGTCGTGCGATTGACATAAAATCAAACATGATAGTGGTATTGTGAGACGAACGAGGAGGCGGCACTGTGAAAGTTGACTCTTTGAGATTTTATTCTACTTCTTGTACTAAACTTGCTTTATAAGGTTTTCTTAGAAATCAATCTTTTGCCAAGAAAAAACGATGTAGAAACGTGTTCGTAGCACAGCAATTTATCAATGGAGTGTTCTCTTTCTCTTGCAACATCAACTAAATGTAGGGCATCTGAAGTTTCCCTTTGGGTATCAATGTTCTTCATGTTTTAGTTTGTCATTCTCATCAAGTTCGTCAAAATGTTGACCAGTGACAATGTTATACATCTTTTCTTCTGTATTTTTCAAATCAAAGGGATTTTTTTTTCGTTCTATAATGTAATCCAAGAAGCCTTCAATATTTTCCTAATCTGATTGAGTTAAAGAAGACGAAAATTCATGATGTAATGTGGAAGACCACACATATTTTGATAGAATCGGTTTATGCATAACTTTTCGTGTTTAATAATATCTCTTTGTGCAATTGCCTGCTTCCGGCGAGTGAGTCCTATGATGCCTCCATGACCTTAAGCAGATTTATTATAGAGCTACTCGAGGGCTTGGTCCATTCCAACACTACTAAACTTTCTGGTTCCATGTTGAACAACAAATGTGCCCTTCTTGAATGATTTATAAATATCTGGGTGCAGTTCTCCCAGTTTCTTACAATCCTCAGTATATACAGACCCCCTCCCCCCTACCCCATTAATTCATTTTTCAAAATGCAAAGAACAAAGCAAGTGCTTTTTCAAATGCATATAAATGTAAATGCCAGTTCCCTTCTCTGTCTGCCCGTATCACATTTCTGAGTATCAGAAATATATAATTCAAAAAAATGTTTCAGTACCGAAATAATTTTGAATTGTTAAAACTTCTTGTGATGAATAAATCAGATTCTTTGTCTAGCATTTCCATGTAACTGCAGACATCCTCAATCTGTTTTCCTGTTACAAATCCACCTTCTTTGCAGGAAAATTGCAGTAACTTTACTGCTTCAAATTCATTTGAAAACTTCTGGAGCTCTGCATGCTGCTTGAAGAATGCTATCATCTGTAGACTACTAATGGCTTCTGCCAAAAGAGATAGTCCTCTTACTTCTCGAGCATAATGACTGCCACTCATAACACTTTCTACAACCTTCAGCCTAAACGTTTCTGTTCCTGTTAGTGCTTCCCTTGCTCCACTATTGCCTAGACAAAGGCCAATAGAGTTCATTATAACTTTTCATGTATGGAAGGATCCAAGTCCTAAAAATATGTTTCGAAATTTATTTGGAAACCACAACTGTATTTCCTTGGCCAAGCGGTATACTCCTTCATCACATCATAATGAACCATCATCTTGCTGGACTTGTGACAATGCACCTTGAAATTTACCATCGATGTATAAACTGAGGACATCCTTGTTGCAGGATGAGGTAAAATTGGGGTGCAAGATATGTTCGTCTTAGGTAAGATTTGGGCAGTAATCAATGAATTGAAAGAACTCCGAGAAGGTACATCAGTTAACTCTGGAAAACCATAGTCAGGAATATATTTATCTCGAAAAAAACGAGCTATATATAAACACGATCTATCTGGGCTATAATCTTCTGTGGCTCATTTGAGATTTCCTTACTACATGGATTAAAATCTACTGAAATTTCACAACGATTCTTTGGTTTGAAATATCTGATAAGCTCCTGACACCTCAACTTTTCATCAAATGTTTTTTTTCTTCGTTTATTAAATATTAAGTCAATCATCAGGTTTGTAGCCTTATTTCGTGGCAAGTTTTCGCCATCTTCAAAGATGACCAGTACTGTATCATGTATCATGTATCATTCCGCCTATACTAGAGGGTGTATCTTCTTCCTTATCAAAGTTGTCCATTGATGCTCTAATAAGTATGTTTGGCAAAATAACAGAAGCAAATGGAACACGATGTCCTTCTCCAAGTGCCACAGTCCTGCATGCAAGTGCATAATCTTTTCGGTGTAAACTATCATAACTAACACATATTCCAAGACGATTGAATGCTGTAATGAGTAACTTCTATCGACACGTTTCATTAATTGCTTGGGCAGTATTTTTATGTAATGGGGTTTTATTCCTGCCACCAAAAACAATATGAAAGACTATCTGAAATACTGCATCACATTTCCTTTTCAGACCCTCTGATTTCTTACATCCTGGTATGAGAAAACTGAAAAATTCATCCCATGATTCTGGACGAGTATCTTGGTACGCAGTCAAAGAGTTTAGCAAGTCTTGTTCATCACACAACTTATCGTCTAAGTGAAAGTCGTATTCTTTGCATTCCTCCTGATGGATTACGGCAGCTGATTTTATAACATTGGTTGATCGGATCTTGTCTACAATGGACAATGTTTCGATACTTTATGGAAAAAATAACTGTGATTTATTCCTTTCTTTTGGATAAGAAAACGTAATGTTCTCACCATAGTGGTCTATCAGCATCTCTTTTAGTTGTTTGTTACTGATTGGGTCTTTTAGTTCACAGTTGATGATTGAACTCATTTCTGACAATGTGTATCCCTTATTTGGAAAATCCAACTTTTGAATCAGGATGACGAAGGTTCTTTCAATATTGTGATGCTGCGTTTCGAATTCAGGTATCAGTTTCTCCGAGGCTATACTAAGACACAGTAAGTGGGCACTCATGCATCGCCTATGATACAGAATGTCTGCTGCAAAAACACTATCATGATCTATGAGTGTGCTGGTTCGGTTAAACACGTCGTCATTAAGGTATCACGTTGCCGCCAAAATTAAATCAGCTCTGTCCGTTTCTCAGATTCTATACAATTAGGAATCCCCTTTGTAGGGTGTGTTGGTACAAATAATGCAGCTCTTTCAAGATCCAATACTCCTGGTCCACTGGAAACTTGATGAGCTACAACCAGCTCCAGCAGCATCGTCTTCTGTTCTTCTGTAGTAGTTGCTTGCTTCATTCTTCTAGCTTTCAGGATGTACGGTTTGTAACACTTCATATGGCACACGATGCACTGTATTATCATCTAAGTCCATCTAATTTTAATTTTTGTGAAGCATCCAGTTACTTTGAACGTCCATTTTCATGTCCATATACACTTTTGCCACCCATATCACGGTGGCGTAATATACATAAAGAGAAATTAACAGCTTCCTTGTTCGCTTTCCTCTTCACTGGCGAACGCTTCAATTGAATTATCTCCATACTGTGAATTCTAAGCCAGCTGGATCACACAACTTCTGAAACAAAAAATAATAATATATAGTGGTAGCTGATACACAATTAGATATACAAAACTGCAGTGTTGTTAGATACACTATAGAGAGAGCAAGGACTTCCATTTGACATAAACTTAGTCACAATACGAATTCATAGCAGTTGTAGATATAAAACCATGTTCCATATTTGGAGACCATTTTGGAAAAATATTATGGCACTTTGGCTATGTACCCAAGATAAAAAAAATATCACAGAACATATATTAAACGTTATCTAAAGAGAAATCCTCTATACGTAAACTTCCCAAGTCATATTACGAATTAAAAGCCGTTATACATCGCAACCCGTGTTCCATATTTGAAGAACACTAAAAAAAAATTACGACTCTTTGGTCATGTACCCAACATGATAATGATCACAGGATATATATTAAACTATATCTGAAGAGAAGTCATCTGTACACAAACTTCCCAAGTTATATTATGAATTAAAAGCCGTTATGCATCAAACAACCACGTTCCATATTCTCGAGGCCATTTTGAAAAAAAACTGGAGACACTGTGGTCATGTACCCAATATAAGAAACATCACAGGACACACATTAAATAATATCTGAAGAGAAATCCTGTATACGTAAATTTTCCGACACAACATGGGTTGGCCGCCGCACTAATAGACATAATTTTTCGTGTAGCCTCCAGTATTCACGTGACGGCAGAATGCAAAGTAGAGATGTGGAGTGGGGAAAACGGATGAACCCAGATGAAACATTACTTCGAAATTGTATTCTGCTATCCTACATGGGCCACATCGAGAGTACTGAACAGTAAATTTTTGGGTTCGAGTCCCGAGTACTCTATCGACGTGTTAGCGTTTTTATAGGATTATGTTCAGTGTAAGTAAATGTATAATTATACTCGCTCACACAATAGCATTCTAAAAAAGAATTTTAAAAAAACTACGTTCGTTTACAAGTCACGCCTTTGGGGCTGTATGTGATGGCGTTGAAAAATATTTGGATACGCGCTCTCTCTGCAGCTGCATTCGTCGAAAATCAGACCTGTAATATTCGGCGGTAATTTAAGAAACTGTTTTGCAAATCCTACTGCGTATCTATGTTCTTACACATTTTCCAAAACCTTCTACTGTGTTCCTGCACCGATCAAGTGTGAGGGTGAAGTTCATTTGTTATTTATGCGAACATTTCTAAGAAATATATATGGGGCCACGGTGGCTGACCGGTTGGCCCACTCGCCTCCCAACCATGGCGATCCGGGTTCAATCCCCGGACCGGACGGGTCACTCCGGATTTTCGTATGTGGGAATTGTGCCGAACGATGCCGTTGATCGGCGGGTTTTCTCGGATATCTCCCGCTTCCCCCATTCCTTCGCTCCGGCGCCGCTCCATACTCACCTCGATGTTAAGAGCCGTCCAAATTTCTTCACTTCACTTCACTTCTACGAAATATAGATATGTTACTAATATATTGCTTGTCATACACGCCATACCAGTAAATATCACTGTTGCAATTTCAATAAAACCTTGATAACATCAGACTATTTTCACTGCTTCACTGCGAACTTAGCTGCGAATACACCAGTCACGTGTCCGTGAAAATAATCGCAAATAGGGATAGACGAATTTTTAAAATATTAATTTCCAAAATTCGTTTATTAACAGCATACCTGTCATAGACCATTCCTGGTTACTTCCAAATTTCCTGAAGTCTTGCTCTTGCTGAAGTTTTATCTTCAATCTATTTCTAGGCCCCATGCAAACAATGCTCAACTAAGTTTAGGGAATTACACCAGAAGGACAATGCACCCATTTGTGCGCAATTAATTTAGTATTATTTTGCGCGAGAACTATTTCTCACTAGGCATTAACAACACGCGCATTTTCTCTCTTTTATTCGTGTTAATTATGAATGAAATATAATTTAGAAATAAAATATAAAAATATAAGTAACATTTCGATTGAACCAAATCTAAGATATTTTTAAGTTAACAGAAATATAAATTTTCTGTGATACATGATAAGAAAACTACAGAATACTATATATATATATATATATATATATATATATATGGTGACGCCCAAAGTCTTGATTGAAAATGTGTAAAGATACTGGGAATAGATTGTATCGTATATCTACTGTTTCTTTTGGGATTTGCACTGCTGTAGACTGTAAACTTATTTTTCTTTTCTTCTTATTGGTTCTCGACAGCCTTCAAAACTGTCACAATTACGCTTCGAAACCGTGTCATTATTATTTGTTCGTGTTTTGTTTTTCAATACTCGCATGTGGTTATAGAAGAAACAATTACTCCTACCTTGAATATATTCAAGTTCAATTTAATATTGGTCAGAGAAAATGTGAAAATATGTTCCTGTTTCTTTCGAGTATTCATGTAAACAATGAACTGACCTTATTCGTAGTCGCGTATTGTAACTCTTTCAGGCATGAATGCAAACGCAATCTTAGGTATCGCAACGAAAAATAAATTGTTGTCTGGAACCTTATCGTATGAGTATAACGCTGTGGCGTATGTCAGGACCAGTAGAAATGAGATTATGTTTTATAACACTGGCAGCAGCCGTATATGGGTCTATGGAATCACGTCTGAATGATGTTTCCTTCACCTGAGAGACTTGCCTATTGGATCCAGTTTTCTTTTGTGTCAATGTACATCATTATATCCACTTCCTGTAGAACTCCTAACATTTATTCCGCAATGGCTAGAAGGGATAACAGTTCTAGAGTGGGGAAATATTTGTTTTGGTGTTGTGGTTTTTTGACTGAAGATGGGACACACCAAGGTATCATTTCCTACTCATATTATCGAGAGCGGTTTAAGAATCGCAAAAAACACTGTGGAATCCGCGTTTTTTCAAGAATGATGTGACCTTTGTTTACAACAACAAACCTACGCTCTTACATTTTGAGTGTAAAACTGATGTGTTTTCTTTGTAACTTTGCGTAAAGTAGTAGTTTACTCGCATTTCAAATAGTTTATTTAAGTAAAGAGCTTGGTAACCTTAGTGGAAGCCACGATGTTTGGACAGCTGTGTAGGAAGAGAAGCATCACAATGTTGTGACACGGGGGTTGGTTTTACTGCGCGCCATGTATGCGCCCTCCACCCTACATTATCACGTGTTGGTTGTCCTTGAACAGCTGGACATCCAAGCACGCAGGGAGGCGACAGAGCCGAGGTTTGTGCAATCAACGCACAGGCGGTGTTGTTGGACGCCCCTGTGTCACAGGAAGAGGCCGATTACTCGCGTCATTGGCAGCCGCTCTAGGATGGTTGCTGCCCCCCCCCCCCCCCCTCACACTACTCCACACACACACACACACACTCTCTCTCTCTCTCTCCCCTCCACCCACTCTCTCACACTCTCGTCCGTCACTGTCATGTCAGTCAGTGGGACCGCCGCGAGGGGAGTGGACTGCGCGTGCGAAGGTGCGTGTGTGTGCGTGTGTGTGGTAGCTGGAAGACAACTGGACACGAGGAGATCGGGGTGAGTGCACACGCATCCTGCTGCTATTGTTTCCGTTGAAGTTCGTTAATCGGAGTACGTCACGCAGATACCTGGCGCGTGCTTCGAGTTGCAGGGTACTTCTTATATGACAGGCATTGCTATGATGTATACATGAATACATATATACGTATATATGTCATGCATTAATATATATAAATGCACATGTGTATATATATATACACTATAATATACGAATGTTATATGTGAGTGCATATATGTACAGTACACATACATACGAAAATAAATATCTACTTGTATATGTATTATAGCTCGTGCATATATGTATAACAATGTATATACCAGGTGTAGCAAAATTCAATACCGAAATTACGAGGGTTTATAGAAGATATAGTGACAAACGTTTCATGTTGGCCCATTCCAGACCGATGTAAACAGTTGTATACATTAAGCTCCTGCAGGTAATTGTTGGTCTGTAATGTACACTACGAATCCCGATGACCGATGATCATTCCTTTTAATAAATGATTCGCAAACCGTCTTACCGGGCAAGGTCATAATTCGTTCATATCACTGTAGCGGAACGTTCAGCTCATTGGCGGTGCCAACGAAACAAGTGTTTTGTCGACTTCGTACAGCACGAATCGTAAATATTTTTACTTGCAACACCTGGAACTGTAAATTAACTTGTGTCTGGAATGATTAAATAACTATGAGCATTACATACTCCGTTTAAGCGTGATCTTACGCCAGGATACAATGTGTGTGGCAGCGACAATATACACTATGTGCTTTGTCAATCATTTAGAGCAGAAATAGGGAACATTTCACAACGGCGTGTGACTTTTCAAACCCAAGGTCTGAGCTGTGACAACATGGCAGACAGTGAATGTTTGTCGCACCCACTCATTAAAGAGGATGTTGAAGAAGAATAGAATTTGGTAGACGGGAAAGTTAAGCAAAAGATGAATTATAGTGATAGAGAGAGAGAGAGAGAGAGAGAGAGAGTAAATAAAGTATCTACTGATCATGTCAAACTGTTATTAACTAGTTACAAAGCATAAAGATATGAAGCCAACGGTGGAAAGGATGATAGTTATAGTCTGTTCACGGTAAAACGATCACTTTTGAGAACCCTGCTTAGGATCTACTTGAATGCAAGTTGTGAATTCTTCCGCCTTATGTAAAATTAACATTGCCGTTGGCCTCATCACTTTTTTCATGCGTCGGCCAAGTCAAAGTCTGAAATAATTATGAAAGTAAATATTTTACAAACATGTTCATTTTTACACTTCGACGCACTAACGTAAACAGAAAGAGAAAGACATAATTTTAGCTATCACAAATGGTTTCCTAACACTTTTTAGTCAACATTATGATATTGAACTACTTTCTGTCCATCGTTACCAACTTAATGGGCTTATGTCACTCAGGGCGTTCGTTAAAATATATGTAGATACGGGCAGAGACATTTCTCAAACGTTGATTTCAAAAAAGCTCATTTTATCGTGAACAGCCTTTAAGGTTAATTAGGTTAGCGAGTGAGACAGATAGAGAGAGAGAGTATGATAGAGAAGGAACTGAAACTCACCACGTCTCGCACTCTGGTCTCGCACTCTGGCCTCACCGCCCCGAGGTAGGACGCCGCTACACTTGGTCTAGCACTCTGGTCTCGCACTCTGGCCTCACCGCCCCGAGGTAGGACGCCGCTACACTTGGACTCGCACTCTGGCCTCGCACTCTGGCCTCACCGCCCCGAGGTAGGACGCGCCGCTACACTTGGACTCGCACTCTGGCCTCACCGCCCCGAGGTAGGACGCCGCTACACTTGGACTCGCACTCTGGCCTCACCGCCCCGAGGTAGGACGCCGCTACATCACTTTGGACGCGCACTCTGCCTCTCCACCGCCCCGAGGTAGGACGCCGCTACACTTGGACTCGCACTCTGGCCTCACCGCCCCGAGGTAGGACGCCGCTACACTTGGACTCGCACTCTGGCCTCACCGCCCCGAGGTAGGACGCCGCTACACTTGGTCTCGCACTCTGGCCTCACCGCCCCGAGGTAGGACGCCGCTACACTTGGACTCGCACTCTGGCCTCACCGCCCCGAGGTAGGACGCCGCTACACTTGGACTCGCACTCTGGCCTCACCGCCCCGAGGTAGGACGCCGCAACTTGTCTCGCACTTGGTCTCGCACTCTGGCCTCACCGCCCCGAGGTAGGACGCCGCTACACTTGGTCTCGCACTCTGGCCTCACCGCCCCGAGGTAGGACGCCGCTACACTTGGACTCGCACTCTGGCCTCACCGCCCCGAGGTAGGACGCCGCTACACTTGGACTCGCACTCTGGCCTCACCGCCCCGAGGTAGGACGCCGCTACACTTGGACTCGCACTCTGGCCTCACCGCCCCGAGGTAGGACGCCGCTACACTTGGTCTCGCACTCTGACCTCGCACTCTGGCCTCCCGCCCCGAGGTAGGACGCCGCTACACTTGGACTCGCACTCTGACCTCGCACTCTGGCCTCCCGCCCCGAGGTAGGACGCCGCTACACTTGGACTCGCACTCTGGTCTGCACCTCTGGCCTCACCGCCCCGAGGTAGGACGCCGCTACACTTGGACTCGCACTCTGGCCTCACCGCCCCGAGGTAGGACACCGCTACACTTGGACTCGCACTCCGGCCTCACCGCCCCGAGGTAGGACGCCGCTACACTTGGTCTCGCACTCTGGTCTCGCACGCTGGCCTCACCGCCCCGAGGTAGGACGCCGCTACACTTGGACTCGCACTCTGGCCTCACCGCCCCGAGGTAGGACGCCGCTACACTTGGTCTCGCACTCTGGTCTCGCACGCTGGCCTCACCGCCCCGAGGTAGGACGCCGCTACACTTGGACTCGCACTCTAGGCCTCACCGCCCCGAGGTAGGACGCCGCTACACTTGGACTCGCACTCTGGCCTCACCGCCCCGAGGTAGGACGCCGCTACACTTGGTCTCGCACTCTGGTCTCGCACTGTGGCCTCACCGCCCCGAGGTAGGACGCCGCTACACTTGGTCTCGCACTCTGGTCTCGCACTCTGGCCTCACCGCCCCGAGGTAGGACGCCGCTACACTTGGACTCGCACTCTGGCCTCGCACTCTGGCCTCACCGCCCCGAGGTAGGACGCCGCTACACTTGGACTCGCACTCTGGCCTCGCACTCTGGCCTCCCCGCCCCGAGGTAGGACGCCGCTACACTTGGACTCGCACTCTGGCCTCGCACTCTGGCCTCACCGCCCCGAGGTAGGACGCCGCTACACTTGGACTCGCACTCTGGCCTCGCACTCTGGCCTCCCCGCCCCGAGGTAGGACGCCGCTACACTTGGACTCGCACTCTGGCCTCGCACTCTGGCCTCACCGCCCCGAGGTAGGACGCCGCTACACTTGGTCTCGCACTCTGGCCTCACCGCCCCGAGGTAGGACGCCGCTACACTTGGACTCGCACTCTGGCCTCGCTTAGAATCAGTTTAAAACCACTGACTGTTTCAGTGAAGAAATTTGACTGATTGAATTAGTGACGTGAAAAAATTTCACTTATTGAATAAGTGACAGCCGACTACAGTGTCGAATTAAATATTGTTTTAAGTAAATGTAGCGAAGTAATTATCTGAAATAAACATATTTACGATAGTTTACTATTTATACCGTTCAATGTAATGTATTTAAAAAATCTTGTAGGTGTTCGGGATTGAACTCACACATTCTTTATCGCTTTATTAATAGGCCGTCACCTGATCATCTGCGCTACGGAATCATGCTAGAAATATGAGAGGGAATTATTTGACTTATAGTTCTTATTTGATATCGTGAAGACTTTAAATTGTATGCTCTTAATTTTCGTTTTTTGGTTTATTGGTACCGTTAGGAATGTTAAAACAAATAGTATATATGAATGCACGCTCTTCTCTACCTTATATGCAGTTTATACCTTTAAACAGAGTGCTGAAATAGTTGCACGACCATTTTTTTAACTGTTCAACTGATCCATCGGTCAAAACTAAATCACTGAAAAACAGTGAAAAAATAACTGATGAATCAGTGAAATATGTCACTGAATCAATAAGTGAAGGAAATCTGTCATGTTTCCCTGATTCATCAGTTAAATCGACTGAAGTGACTGTTAAATCAGTCAGGTGCTGCTGACTGATCGAAATCGTTAGATTCCCACTGATTCAGATTTAGAATGCAGGAGAAGATTTTGTACCCTTAAAGAACCACTTCAATTTACAGCTTCACGGGTTGCAAATAAAACATTAATAATGCGTGCTCTAATTAAGTCGGCACAACACTTGTTTGGCTGTCACAGCAAACGAGCTGTATGTTCGGCTAAAGTTGTACGAACCAATTATGGCCCAGACCAGCAAGATGGTTTGCCAACACAGGTAGGAGCATCGGCCATCGAACTTCGCAGGGTGCAGTACAGACCAAAATTCACCCACACGTGCGTAATTTACACAAGAATGTTCACCGGGCTTGAGAGGGTTAATATCCCGGGAACAATTCATCAACAAGTTCATGACGTGTTGCACAGCAATTGCATGTTGACCACGTGACTGTTCGGCGGGTGTGGCATAAACAACAGCAAGGGAAGCGAGCTCCACAACAGAACGATTATCTTCGTCAGGGTGAGTTAGTTATGTCAATGATACACGCATGAAACCGCTATGGAATCTCGTTTTAGGAGGAGATTTGTGTATTTCATCGACGAAGCATCGTTCATCTGAGGTGGGAAAATCAGTTCATTCAACCAGGAATATTTATCCGTAGCCGAGTATGTTTTACGAAATGTACACTTTTACGGGGAACTACAATGTCTCGCATAAATAAAAGAGTTATGTAGACTTCGAGCACGTGCTCTTTTTCATGAGAATGTAAACACACGGTAGCTCTTTAGAGCACACACCCGGTGTAAGCGTGAGCTAGCAGCAAGATCAAAGCAATGGTGTGACTGAGTATTGGACAGTATTAAAATGTCCGGCAAACTGGCTCGAGTGTACTGCTGGCAAACCAATCTGCGAAATAAACGAGGCTCTTAAAATCGACACAATTGTGGACGCACGGATCGACTGTGGCCGAGTGAGTCGACAAGATTTGGACGGTTCTTAAATCGAGGTCTTGAGAGCCGATGAAGGTGAAAAGGTGTGCATGGAGCAGCGCTGGAATGGAATAGCGAGGGAAACTGGAGATCCCTGAGAAAACCCGCCGCCGACCAGTGGCCTCATCAGGCATGATTCACACATACCCGGGACTAACCCCGCCAGGAATCGAACTCGGTTCGCCTAAGAAGGAGACGGGTAGTCTGACCACTACCCCCCCCCCCCCAAAGTGACTGAATGTTCCAAATTTTGCACAAGAAGGCGATATTTTAGCAGCGTTGTACAAGACGAGGTTTTGAGAAATTATCTGCACTTAAAAACATTTTTTTAACCGTATCATTGTATTCGCATATTGAAAATACAAGTGTGGTGATGTATTTTCTTCCATACGTCTATGAGAGTTTTAATACATCTGTTCAAATAAGGTTAAAAATCGTGATGAATTTTCTAGCTGTGTATTGTAGAACATCTACAAATTTACAGTCGGGTAGATATAAATTTTTTCCGCACTACATCAAAGTTAAATTATTCCGTTAGAGTTAGGGAAGTTGACTGGAAAAATGTTTACAGTGCAATAATTTTTTTTTTTTCAGCAGGGACCTGCGAAAGTAACGATATATTTGGCACACGTTAGATTTCACAGCTCTGTATATGTACTGGAGTCAGCGTCCTATGTTTATTGGCTGTTGACTAGAAGTGAGTACACAGTGTTTTATAAAGTTTTGAGAGATTATAGAAATTTATTCAAACTAAACTACGTAATGTATATCAACGAAAAGAGTGCAGAATGAAATGGGATCACAAACAGTTTGGGTGTGTATGTTTACAACATTGGCTTATACCTCAGTTGTGGTAACACGGTGATATTTTTATTTTCAACAGGACGGCTGCCCATTTCGTCTCCACCTGAACACATGCTATCCATATAATGTATAGGGCGTGCAACTGAAGATTATCATCAACTGACACTGTGGCCCCCAAGATCACCGGACCTCAAACCGCGTGACTTTTTTTTTTTTTTGCGGTGTTAGATCGAAGACCCATAGCTGCCACGTAATATCGCTGTCCTGGGATCGCTGCAGCGATAGCCGCCATCGACAGGCCAATCCTGACGCGAGTGTGGCTAGCACTAGACTACCGTGTGGCTGTATGCAATGTCACCCCCGGTGCACATATTCGACATTCGTAGGTGCCACAAAAATCTGTTCGAGTTCCACGTTCATTCTGCACTGTTTTCATTACTCTACGTTCAGTGCTTTCTTCGCATTACAATTTTGTAATCTCGCAAATCTTTATGAGGCACCCTGTAGGCCTATACTGATTCCTAGGATTCAGCGTATTCCAAACATTTTCGACATTTTTCTTCCCGAAGTTGGGCGCCTTGGTGGAAAGCGAGCCGTCTAACCGCTCAGCTGCCACGTCCTCCAATTAATTAATAATTAATACATTATCGATGTAGCCATCATGTAAGTAGATAATACATTCATTTATCTTCCTGATATTGATTATTCAATTTTTGGAGATTTATTTATTGTTGCAGGAGAATGCGGAATAATATATAAAAAAAACAATAATAGGAAATCCATAATAGATATCGCAGGTGGGCCGAACAGACAATACTTGTAAACGTGTGAATACTGTTCACTAAAAAGGTAAGGAGTGTTTAGTAAAAAATGCTCGCGAAGAGAGATTCAGGAACCTGCCAGATACCATACAGAGTTATTAAGCTCGGGAAGATGAGCTGCATACACAGCAAAAACATTTTCTTTGTAGCAAAGAAAAACATTTCTTTAGGGCTCTTTAGCTTGCGGTAAAGAAATGTTGCTTAACAGCAAAGAAAATATTTTAAAAATATCTTTAGTGTTACCAAATATTTCCTTTCAAATGTTTTCTTTACCTTAATGCAATCAAGTATTTTGCCTTTGCTGCAACATAAAACTTGCTTTACGAAAACTGCAAAGTATCTTCAACTTAAAGATTAGTGCTAAGACTGCAAAAAATAATGGTAAAATTACCCGGCAAGTGTAAGGTAATATTCGCAAACTTGCGTGGGAAACATAGTTTTATTTACGCGTAAGGTAAAATTGCCATGTTCTGGAGTAAAATTCACGTACATGGTAATCAAAAACGCCATACATGGATGGGAGGTACGGGTGCGTCTCTCCAGAATAGTCACAGCAGCTAAGTGGGAGGACGGCCGGAAGAACAACCGTGTAACACTCTACTAATCACTGATGCCATCGTGCTGTCTTCGTGGTGTAATGGCTACCGCAACGGCCTATCGTGATATAGGACCATGGTTCGGTTGCTGTTCGTTAAGTTATAAAAAAATTAACAGGACTAATATCTCCGAACAATTTTATATTTAATTTTATTATACAATATAGTTAATATTACGTTAATTGTATGGGATTTCCCCCCGCTTTTGTCAGGTATTTTTTTCCGTACGATTAGGGATGTAAATTTACTCCATATTTAACAGGTAATTGTACCTTACGTGTAGAAGTAATTAGCTTCCCTTACATGTAATTTTACCTCAAATTCTTTTTAAGTGAAATTATTGTTACGGTAATGCAATGTTTTTGTTACCATTATTATATGCTTTAAACAGAAATTTTCCTTGCGTCAAAGCTACTTTGCAGTGGTTCATATTTAAACAAAAATTTTCTTTGCTGCAGCATAATTTGCATTGTGGCAAAGAAACTGTATTTAGAGTGTATTAACATAATTTACCTTTTAAAAGACTATGCTTCGACGTAAAGTAAAAAGTAGCAAACTGAACCCATTCATTCCTATAATAGTTTCCGCAACTGTGTGAGTAACAAACACGAAGGTCATTGTTTGTCAGAACTGTACGTTAAACTTCAAACACATGTACTTCTGCAAAAAGTTTGTTATTGAAATATACTTAATTTGGCACACCCTGGCTAACTCTACGCCAGTAAATGAACACTTCGCAATCGTATAGCCTAATCACATGCAGTCAAGTCAGAAAAGTAGTGACTAATCTGTGCAGCAGCCAATGTGGAACAGACGCCGGCTCGAGTATATACAGCACTGTGAAGTTCAGCCTGGTGCCAAATAATAAAGCGAATTTTGCAGGTCTCTACCTATGATCTTCCCCGCGGGTAACTGATTTGACAACCGAGCCGCTGTTCTAGATTATGAACGGTTCTTAATTTCTACAGGCTGATATTACACCTGTAGCTCGTTTGTTGTGATAGGGAAACAGGTGCTTGGTCGCGCCATAACGTTCCTTATTCTCAACACCTGAAACCATAAATTGAATTAAATCTGAGAAAATCAAATTTTTTTTTTTTAATATTTCCGGAGAAACTAATTTCTAGAAGATTTATTTATTGAGACAATCGTATTCGCATTTATGTAGGTGTTTACCTATTAAACATAAATTATTCTACCATGAAATAAGCTTTATAAAGTGTAATACAAAGCACTTCGATAGTCCTTCATCATCTTAGTGAAGTAAAGATGCAACATGACATATTTTAAATTACGAAGGAAGTTGGAAGAACCTCGTCTTGTTATGATTCACGCACAAATGCGTATCTATTATTGTTCTCTAAATACAAATGTTTAGCAAAAACATCCCTTTTGCTCTTGCCATTATTATTAAGGGAGGCTAAACATTACATTTAAAAATATAAATTTCTTGCTTTTAATTTAAGCATATATGTCATACCATACAATATTTCGGGCATGGTGCATATATATAATAGAGTGCATTCATAAGTTGAAGTGTTCTCAGGAAAATGATATGCAGTCAGAAAGGTGCGTCAGTTACAAATGAGAAACGCCATAGTTTGTGATACCAATGATATCGAGCACGAAATACGTTATAATGTTTGAGTAATTTTTTCAATGGGGTAAATGGTTGTCCGAATTATAATTATGGATATATGTTATTACAACACTTTAATACAGTCGCAGGAAAACCTCGCGAATGTTTACTGCTACTATAACAAAGTGTGCAGTGGCATATGTACATTACAATTATTTAGATAATCATGAAATACGTCATTCATCGTTCTCTGGGTGTAAGATTATGGTGCACGTGTGTGTGTATATATATATAATGTACTACTCCCGATAAATATTTCGTTTGTTGCAGAAAATAAAATTTAAAAAATGGGTTTGACTGATATGATTAAAATTATGTTATCCGATATACTGTGAGAATTACTTAGCTGTAGAAATATAAAAAAAAATGTAAGTATTTTCAGAAGCATGGTTGGAACTAAGAGATACCATCTTTGCTCCGATATCTTTAAAAGGGCTTTGGGATTATAAAAATAAAAAGGGTTGGAGTAGAAAAGCTGGCATTAGAATAGAAGAAGGACGTGCATTTCTAGAGAAATCTTTTCTGCGGCAGAAGAAACTGTTTCCTTGGCCTTGTAATAAAGATAGTTTTTTTCGGAACCTCGGAAGACTGAATTATTTACTGGAGTAAGTGGAAAGTCACATATCCTGTCGCAGCCCGCACGATCTTTTCCGTCTGACTGCGTGCAGTAAATCATATCAGATGCCTCTTTTCTCTCTTTATTTTTTTATCCTTTTTCCCTACCACTTTCACCGATCAAAAGATTTTTCTGTATCCTTTGCAGAATAAAATATGAATATCTCAACTGCGTTCTAAAAGTACAGATATTCGATTCGCTTTTTAAGAGAGGCTGGCATACAAAAACATTACAAGTGACACTTAACATCCTTGAAATAACCAAACTCCGAACACAGCTCCCCGAACCAGCAATGCTAAATGCTTCAAATTGTGTCCATCTCCATTAATATATAGTTTGCATTTTGAACGTGTAAGTGTTCCGCCTAGTGCATCTATTTCGGGTGTTCGCGGTCTCGCGGAACTCGTGGGTTGTAAGGCTGATTCTTACACACTCATCACTTGCCACGTCGCCTCTACGCTCTCGAAAAAAAAACTCTCACTCATTTTGCGGAAAAATGCTGGTCAAATATTCTCCACGAATATTCGTAAGCTACTCCGTAAAATTAGGGAAACGTTGCTTTTCAAAAACGGGACATTCCGTAAATTTTCTCAAAACTTCCAGTGAATACACGTAAGGTTTCAGTAAAATTTCTGTATATTTTTTCGTACTTCCTGTGTTTTCAACCGTCCATCTGCATTCTTCTTGTGGCATTGCTATCATGGCATAATTGAGGTATTAAGATGTAACGCCTTAAGCAATCTTTCTTAGTGTCTATCAAAGTTTAAGTGTTTCCAAATTTTACAGACACCTGATGCTATTTGTTATGTTTTAAAGGAATGTCTATAGGCTATTCACGGCAAAGTGAGCAATTTTGAATGTCCTCTCGTTTGGAATAATAGTCTAATAATATATTTTGTCTTAGCCTTAGACTTTAACTTCCGAGTCCAATGTGTTTATTACTTACATGGCGGTTTTTTATTTAAAAAGGTGGTTAAAGTACAAAATTGTGCTGAAAGGGGGAAGTAACTAGGGGGTTAAAAGTGCTCACTTTACCGTGAACTGCCTAGTTATAGGTGGCATGTATATCGTGTCTGCCGCAGGAACTTATTTTCTGGTTACAGTGCAGGCGAAGAAAGCTTCGCGTAGACTCGACATTGTTCGTTACCGGGACCTGAGGCGAATAGGAAATCCTGACACTTTTCGTATACTGTATTTACGGGGCTAGTCTCCGTTTTTCATCTTTACGGATTGCGTTTCCGTATTCTTACTGTACATTTCCGTAAAAGGGTCCGTAAATATACGGAAATATTTAACACTCGCAAGACGCTCAAATGGCGCGCATTCTCTCCGTATTTGACTGGTCTCGACGCGACTTTGTAGACTATGCTCGAGTGTAGCTCGAGCAAAGCTAATTTAAAAATTCCTTTGTTTGTTCAGAACTAAACTCACGCGGATGTGCAGCCTTTGTTCGGTTAGTGTTTAACATGACCTCACAAGAACACCACAGCGCAAAACAATTATATTTCTAACTATAGAAGTTGTTTTTTATGGCTACTCAAAGGCACATGATTGATTGCAAATTTCTTTATATGATAAAGGACATTTGATTGGGTCATTATCAGCTCGGCTCTCCATTGGTTGATGACTGGCCAATAATGAACGTTCTTAAGTACAGGGTTGTGTCCGGTGTGGTATGGACCAATAGGACGATGGTGAGTCCTAACACAGACACGAACAGAACTGCTGTTCTTGCAGCAGTGGATATAGTTGACTCAATTCTAATGTGTGTTTAGTGCTAGTAAATGTGTGCAGACCTCAATGTGTTAAGGGGAACGGTGCATGAAAACAGTGTATTTAGCCGATTCTCAATATAAGTCGTTTTCGAAAGGATTTATCGAAATTTTTGACTCGACAAGTCTTAAATAATGATTTTCAACACCTTTTTAAGTTGTTAGATTTTCACTGCCTTCATTATTCTAGGGGCACTGACGGAAGAAAGAAAATCTTTTTTTTTTCTTATCTTGAATCATATCTCCTAGAATAACGAACGCAGGGAATTTTTTTACCATGTGGTAAGGTGTTAAAAATTGATATTTACGTTTCGTCGAACCAAAAATTTCTAAAAATCCTCTTTAAAACTAACTGTGAAAAAAATTATATAAATATACGATTTTCGTGCACCACTCCCCTTAAGCGGTAACGCCATACTTGTAAGGCTTGCTAGTGAAGATACAAGTATCATGCGTGTCCAAAGACAACTCTATCGTAATTATCGCCGCCAAAAAAAAATTGTCCTCGGAATTGAAATGAGAACTTCAAACTCGTCTTTAGGCAATAAAAGTTTCTTAAATTCCGCAAGTGTACAGACACCACTAGAAAATATCCAGCCGTTTTGGATCACGTGTTTTCAAGGAATCTCTGCAATGCAATACATGCGCTAGCCAAACAGAACCTGTTATTATGCAGTACCTACAATGCACAAGAAAGAAAAATAATTTTAAAAAAAACTCGAAATCTTCGTACGTTCGAGCTAAAATAAAATAATTTTCTTAGTACTCATGGTAAACGCTTAACAATGTTAGTAGGACATACAGTTACACTTAACAATGTTAGTAGGACATACAGTTACACTTAACAATGTTAGTAGGACATACAGTTACACTTATTAAATCCATTGCACCATTGCAATGGACACCATGTGCAACAATGTTGCACTTAACTAGTCTTTAATATTCAACGTGCACACCTGTTTTATTGCCTGTTGGTAATCCGGCCGGCATTTTGGCGAGAAGACGTTATAGTAATTGAATATGCCAATCAGAGCTAAGATATTGATTTACTGAGCGCCTGCAATTCGCGGGCTGTCGCATAAGACTCGCTGAAGGTGAAAAACCGCCGAGTTGCTGAAGTGGATATAAGATAAATTTGTTTCATGCAACTGGAGCTGGCATTTTCTCGCCGAAATACTATTGTCCTAAATTGCTGCGTATTTTCCACAACGGTTGTATAGACATTTTCCTTTAGCGATGTATTCAACTATCAGGTTCGACAACTGTCTTGATTTCCCGGCTGGAATCGCGTAGTCCTAGAGTGCAGTCTACTCGTGGACTCTTCAACACTTTTGTAATCAAACCTTCTAAAAGTCACCCAGTTTATGACGTGTTTATTGTTTCCCGAATATGTCCTGTATCAAAGACATTTCGTAATTCTGTTCACATTGTTCATATTGAACTTCATGTTATATATTATTTCTAAAATAATTTATATATTTCATTTGTAATTAATATGAATAAAATAAAAGACAAAATAAATGTGTTATTAATGTACAGTAAGAAGAAGTTCCAATGCACAATACTATTAAACGGAGTGCATACAAATTCGATCCGTTGTCCTTTTGGTGTAGTTCTCTAAATGCAATTGAGCTTTATTTGCATGTGGCGGATGAATATCCGGAAAGTAGAACATTAGTAGGCCTTCAAAAAGAGGAAATAACCACAAATGGACTATAGCTAACGTTTCCCCGTACATTCAAGTAGGCATATCTAGGATTTATTGGCAGAAATCTATCACAAAGTGTGTAAATTACAGAGGAGTCTAATCTAAATGCTAAGGTAATTCGCTAAAATCCACGCACTGTACCTTCGCGAATGACGTATGAGCCAGACTCCAGATCTGTGTTATGAAACGTCAGCTGCAGTATCATCCTTGTCAAAGTAGCGTGGGATTTGAGTCTCGTTTCCTTGCAGCACGCTGTTGATTGATACTAGGATTTTGTTCCGTCGTAATTGCGCTAAACTTCTCAAACCTATAAATTATCGTGACCATCTGCATCGAATCCCGTGCCGTGTCGCCATCTCGCAATTGTCCACTGACAGGAGGAAACTCAGTCGGAGTGCCAACGTTCCAATATAAACCAAGGAAGTCACACAGGTTGCAAATAACACAATAAAACACTAAACAGAGATGAAGTTCAATTTTACTATTTACATCAACTCCTTGGGGGACCACTATACAGATTTATTGTTTATATTAGCCCATTGATGCCGAAAATGTAAACATTATGTAGTCGGACAAGAGGAAACCGTAGGCCAAAACAGAAATACAAGGAAAAACTGTAAAAGGAAAGCATTACTTATACCCCTGCATTGCCCAGAAGTGTACAGTTGTAGGGTTAGGCTGGCCAAGTTAAAAAAAATAATAATAAACACATACACTCATAGATGTCGTGGTTTGAATATTTCAGCATGTAGATTAAAGCGTCTTGTATATTTCTCAGTTGTTATTGCTCAAGGATTCATCTCACGAAGTTCATCGGTTGAATTCCACCCCATTCTGTATACACCGAGAAGAAATATCCAAGTCGCTAAAGCGAGCGAAGTGGTTTGGGCGGCTCTTAAGAGACGTGTGAACCTGCGCGTCCAAGGTCAAGAAGCGATGGAGCAATACGGGCGACACTAACACGCACGCCTAGCGCCTCATCGCTCCTACGCGCAAGGCGTGCAGTATTTCAGTCGTAACGCTGTACTGCGCAAATTAGATATGTAACAGTGGGGTTTTATTACACGCGATGAAATACCATAGATTAAACTACGCCCGTATCTTTGTACTTTTCTCTTGTCTCTTAACGAAACTGCTTAAGTAAGGTTTAAAAATGCGATATCTGACTACGTCCACGGATTTTTGTCTCCAAGAATACACATAATATGACAAAAGTAAAAAATAAGCGTCATAGATAATTGTTTTTAAATCTTTTGTGTCAAAAACTCATATTTTCAGAACTTTTATTTACCGAGATACGCGTTCACGCGCAAAAAACGATTTCACAGAAAACGTTCCAGTACATAGGAGGCGCGTTCGCACGGGATCGTGGGCTGAGCGAGAATACTATCAAGGTGACAAGCAGGCGTAATCACTATCTCGTGGGAGCTTTTGGTCGTGGTGCTTACAGTAGTTTACGACTCTATGGAGACGGTCGTGCTCACTCCAACAGCACGACCGTACCAATACAATCGTAGAGTGCTAGTGCTAGAGAACAGTCGTGTAACAATGTCTGTGTATAAAATGAATAACGCGCTGATCATACAATCCGTTGAACTACACTATCTACCAAAAAGTAACTGGGCACCTGTCCACAATGTTTGCTCGGTGGTTGTCACCCCGTTAGAATCTCGTAAGGCCACCTCTTGCTCTCCACGTGTGTTTGCAGGACATCCACGGGGATTCGTCGCCATTCCTCTTGCAACCATTCCATGAGTTAGCAATGGATTTTGGCCGCGCCCGGCGATCCAATTCGTCCCAAAGATGTTCTACAGGGTTGAGGCAGGGGCTCTGGGTGGACCAGTCCAATCGGGGAACATCGTTGTCGGCGGACCACTGCATAGCAGCCCTTGAAACATGGCGCCTGGTATTGTCATCCTGGACGTAACATGGGTACATTTCGTAAACACGCCACAATGTTGGGAGCATTTCATTATCCAGAAAGTTACAACAGGCCCCTGTGTTCATGCTACCACTGGCACACACCAGCGGTCTGACGCCGAAGGCCGTGAAACACAAGTCAACTGACGTACTGAATTACGGGTGCACAGTTACTTTTTGGTAGACAGTTTATACCCTGACTCCGATTGTCTGCGGAATGTAAGTTGTAAAGGATACAAAGACCGTGATTTCTGTGACAAAGCGGCGAAGGAAATTTCCGAAGACATGAACATTGACTGTTTTGGTCCCCGAGAAGTAGCCCAAAAGGTGAAAAATACAAAATCTTCACATTATCAAGAGATTAGAAAAATACCAAACAGAAAGAAATCCGGGGTTTCTGCAGAGGACGTGTACAAACCAAAAGTGCCTTGGTTTGATATCCTTGATGCTTTTTTTTAAAGAAAGTTTCTGAAATGTATCCCACGACTTCAAATGTGGTAAGTAACGCGTATGCTGATGACTAGTTTTAAAAATACAGTGTGTTTCGAAAAGAATTACCCAATTACATACTCATATCATATGTTTTAATTTTAGAGATGAAATTTTAATATGTTTGCAGGAAACGTAGGATTACTTAATGACCTGCATGATGTTATGTCAATGAAGCACATGTTTTAAAATATATAATTATTTGAAATCGATTAATTCGTTTCAGACACGCTGTATATACTTCCGGATAGTCACTGGACAAGCCACGTTGACAGGTTCGCCAGGAACAGCTGATGTGCGTAAGAAATGCTTAGTTCAGATCGCACTTCTGTGGACACGCCAAGTTCAATTGTTTCTGTATCTTCTCATTTATTGCAATACACTTTAATTATGACCGGCCCATGCCTAAGCTGCAAAAGTTTTACAGAATAAATAGCCGAAATACATTAAGGTATTAAAATATTTCACTAAACCAACCCTCAGATATTAAAATACACGGAAAAAAAAAACAATGTGTTGCGTACAGGTTGAACTTGGAGAGTATATTGCGAGACACATGTATTTTGAATATGTTATTTGTTGTAACGAATTAATCTGGCTATATCTGAAAGGTGAAATTCAAAAATCCGTACACCATATGTTGGCCAAACCATAGCATACTTCAAACGAGTAGAAACTTAAATGATAAATTTACACCCTATTTATATTTCCATTTACATATTCTTAAAGTCAATTAATTTTTTTACGTTACCGTTCTATCTTGTCATGGCACAGCGCCAGTGCCATTAAAATATAAGCAATAGCCTCTCCTCGTATTCGAGCAGCACGATCAGAAACTCTAGGCGGGACCTTTGCGTTCTGGTTCAGTTCTCCACAAACCTGGTGTGAATGTACAGCTATCCGCATATTATCTGTCCTCCAATCCAAGCGCAAATTAATCAGACTGTTCACCTGATCGCAGCCAATCGTGTTAGGCACATGTGGCACGAACAATTCGCATTGCAGTTTCAACAGATGTAGCGATAGGTTTCTCAAGAATTATAAATCGAGACACCAGAACACCGAAAGCGTTTTCATCAGTTCTCCTAGCTCTCGATAATCTGTAGTTGTATATCTTTCTCTCCTTGCACAAATCTCTTCTTGGGTATGGCCTCATCAAGTAGGGCTTTAGAAGGAACGCTTCATCCCCAACGAATACACTTTTTTTTTTTTCGGAATATTCATTTCACGATTGTCAATGCTTTTTTTCAAAGAACTGTGATCAAAAACTCCTCCATCTGAATGTCTGCCCGGAGCACCAACATCAATGTATCGGAAGCAGTAATTTGAATCTTTTACGGCTGACAGTACAATACTAAATGTATTTTAATGATTAGAATACTCGCTTCCACTATACACCGGTGTGCGAATCACAGCACGTTTACCATCGATCGATCCAATGCATCATGGGAAATCCCATTGTTCCCTAAATCCAAGTTCAATTTCTCGCCAACGTTCCACGATTTTCGGCACCTGTAGGGACAAAAACCACTGTTCATAGAAAATTGAGGAAATGTCGCAGTTTAATAACATTTTATGACACTAACGCACACACCACCAACTTTTTCTTTCATACGCACATGCTTGTGCGCATATATATATATGCGCAGATGTACAATCAATTGAAAACAGATATACTCGCGCAATCATGCACTTAAGTACTATGCATAAATATTAATTGATTCAATAAAAACTTTATTTATGATTTATTATAAATATATTTGTTTCAGGAGAATAAGAGAAAAATGAGTCATCGTTTAATGCAAGAAGCCGGTGAAATTTGTGAGAATTATGATCACAGCGGCATACAGGAGGAAACTGAAGTATCTGAGAAAGCTACTGTTACGCCACCTAAATTCACGTCACCACGTCTTAGTAAAAAACAAAATATTCAGTCATCTACACTGTCTTACATTACAGATGCACTGTATAAATGAGACAAATTATTTTCCAAGAAGGAAACTGAATTTGACATCTGGGCTAGGAGTGTAGCAATGTAGTTGAACAACATGGACTTGCACAGAGCTCTTCGTCTCCGATTGAAAATTCAATCGCTTATATCTGAAGAAAGAATTGCGTATGAATGCAACCAAGAACTTTCTAGTATAGCCATTAACTAGTTTGCACATTCATAAGCCCAAAGATTCCACTACTCTACTGTATCTCTGTCGTCCAATTTCTTATCTGTTGTATCAAGTGCTTCAACAGCGACAATTCAAGGCCCTACAAATCCAAAGTTCTTCTCAACAACATTAATATCGCCCACAAGCTACAGAACTTTGGACTCTCTAGAATCGTCTGGCTGGTATTACCAGGAAATGTAAAAATAAATAGTAATTTAACAGTTCGGTTAAATTTTGAAATTACAGTCACATAATGTGTTAGTTCATCCCGTATAAACTATCCACAATTTTTCAGTTCACTTCAAATGAACTTTTATTTGACAAGGATAATTGACAGGAAGGAAAATGCAAACAATGGAAAGTTTGTGTACAATATAGTGTGCTTATACCATCAATATAGTGTGCTTATACCATCAATATAGTGTGCTTATACCATCAATATAGTGTGCTTATACCATCAATATAGTGTGCTTATACCATCAATATTTTAAACTTATCAGAACAACTTAGTTTTGAATGTTTTCACCCATACCTTTATGTAGTCTTCTAAACCATTATAAATGGCGTCCAACACCTCTGGGATAAATTTGCTGATAGAATTTTTGGATATTCAAAATAAATATTGTAAGCTTGAATAGGAGTCTCCAAAAGCAAGGAACCTCAGAGCGACACCGAGTTTTGCTTCAGCAGGTAGGGCACTTCTCATATTGGTATAATTTTTTGGAATCGCCTTTTTCACTTTATTCAGCAAATTTGTGTACTGGTTGACGTTAAATCGGAAAAAAAAAAATTGTGTGGCCACTTTGATCCTCAACTCGCAATTCCTTACATAATGTACTTGACGCATCAAGCTTGTTTCGCATCTTAATCCACTCTCGAACACAAAACATCTTTTTTTTTTCTTACGTGTTAAATGATTTCGAAGTTAATTTATTAACTATTCACACACCACGGTTATTGCCTCCACATCTGCATCTGCCATGTTGATCGCACCATGTGTATCTCAAGAATGGCAGCAGATGAATACACGCCCGCAGTGGGAACGACTGACGGACGAAAAAACGCAAGGCAAACGAGCAGGTCGTGCGGCATACCCGTGGGAACGCGCCTTTAACCGCGAGGTCATCAGAGCCGAAGAAGGTGACTGATGTGAGTACGGAGCAGCGCCGGAACTAAGGGGTGGTTGAAACGGGAGAACCCCGAGAAAACTCACCGACCAGCTGCATCGTCCGGCACGAGTCCCAATTGCGAGAATCCGGGGAGTGACCAGGCCGGGGATTGAACCCGGTTCGCCTTGGCGAGTGGTCTAACAGTTCAGCCACCGCGGCCCCTCCAGGTTGCTGAAGTTACTCGGTTATGCACGTTGCTGAGACCTCTCATGGAGGAGCAGGCCACACATTAACTAGGGGGATCAAATGTATCTCAATAGATAAGCACTCGGATACAAAATACTAAGTTTATTAACACATTGAGGTCTGCACACATTTACTAGCACTACAGACAGATTACAATTGAATCACCTATACCCACTACTGCAAGAACACCGGTTCTGTTGGTGTCTGTGTTAGTACTCACCATCGTCCTATTGGTCCATACCACACCGGACACAACCCTGTACTTAAGAACGTTCATTATTCGCCGGTCATCAACCGATGGAGAGCCGAGCTGATACTGACCCAATAAAATGTCCTTTATCGTATAAAGGATTTACAATCAATTATGTCCCTTTGAGTGGCTATAAGAATCAATTTCTATAGTTAAAAATATAATTGTTTTGCGCTGTGGTGTTCTTGTGAGGTCATGTTAAACACTAAACGAACAAAGACTGCACATCCGTGTGAGTTTAGTTCTGAACAAACAAAGAAAATTTTTAATTAGCTTTGCTCGATCTACACTCGAGCATAGTCTACAAAGTGTTAAACCTTAAAACAATTGCAGTACGCCTCAAGTAGGTGTCTCAATCAAATATCAACTTTCACAAATTACCAGCAATATGTAGCATGAGACCGCTACAGGAACTAGTCTCATAACGGGGCGCTGATGCCAGTAATCAAGCTCAATACAACTTTAGATTAGGCAAACTAAAAATGATCGGATGGAGGTTAATGCCACCACAAGTCCCGCGCCCTATCGTGCTTCAAGTCTCCCTATTAGGGATTTAATATTTGCCCTTGTCTCGTCGAAGTCACACAGCTCTCTCGACGGCGGGCTCTCGTATGGCGTAGAAGGCGGTCCACGGGCTGCGGTCCTCTCTGATGGGCGTCCTCGCGTACAGCCTCCGGCGTCGGCAGGCAAGATGGCGTCCAGAGCCTCCAGTGCCCTGAGCTTATATACGACCTGTCTGACCTCGTGCTCGATCCCCCGGAAGATGTTGTTCAAAACAAGGCTCAGCTGTCCAAGGTCACTCTGCGCACCGCCTCATGCTCTGAGCCTCGCCCCACGCTCGGCACCCCGCCTCATACTCTGTGCACCGCCTCATGCTCTGCACCCCGCCTCACACTCTGTGCACCGCATCATGCTCTGAGCCTCGCCTCACACTCTGCACACCGCCTCACACTCTGTGCACCGCCTCATGCTCTGCGCCCCGCCTCACGCTCTGTGCACCGCCTCATGCTCTGAGCCTCGCCCCACGCTCGGCACCCCGCCACACTCTGCACACCGCCTCACACTCTGTGCACCGCCTCATGCTCTGCACCCCGCCATATGCTCTGTGCATCGCCTCATGCTCTGCGCCCCGCCTCACGCTCTGTGCACCGCCTCATGCTCTGAGCCTCATCCCACGCTCGGCACCCCACCTCACACTCTGCGCACCGCCTCATGCTCTGCGCCCCGCCTCACGTTCAGAGCCTCGCCTCATGCTCTGCGCCCCGCCTCAGCGTGACACAGCGCTACCACCGCGGGAGCTGGCCCCAGCAACGTGTTTAAGAAATGTACTTTCATCCAACCAATTCGCGGGAATATACCTTCCCTAACCAAAATCAAATGGTGTCTATGATCATATTCATGAAACTAAATATTCGTTATTATTTTTTAAAACGCAATACGAAGTTTTTTGTCCATATGCTCTTCATGGTAAAATGAGCCCTTTTGAAAGCCCTGCTTAAGCTCTACTTGTATGCACGTTTTGCGTCATTCCGCCTTATGTAAGATTTACATTGTATGGGCCGCATCACTTTATTCATGCGTCGGCCATGTGAAACTGTGAAATTTTTATTTAGAAAGTAAATATTTTACAAATCTGCTCATTTTTACACTTCGATGTATTTAAAAAAAGCACAAAGCGAAAGAAATAATTTCAACTATCAGAAATGTTACCTTACACTTTTTATTTGACGTTAAGATACGGGAATATTTTCCCATCCATCGTTACCAACTTTACTGGACGCATGTCACTCAGGGCACCCGTTAAAAATATATGCAGGTCGGGCAGTGACCTTTTTGTAAGGCTGATTTTAAAAGTCCTCACTTTATCGTGAATATCCTTTAGTGGAAAGAACTTTCGAAGGAAAGAGAAAATATACTGCACTGCGCAGCTCTTAGGGGAAAAATCAGGTTTCATATATTTATCATACTGCAGTATATACAGAGAGTGGCAGACTAAATAAATAATTTCTCTACTGCTGCTGAAATTTCTCTGGCGAAAGGAGAACAGTAGGTTTAGATTCAAAGCGCTTATTTCAGCGAAGATGAGAGTTGGAAAATGAAATACGACCGTTCCGTTTACAATTGCTCTGTAAATGTGGATCTCTGAAATTAGCTCCTTAACTTAAAACTTTATATTTTGCTATACTGTATATCTTAATTGGTTTGGTCGCTATAATTTATTTTTAATTTCCCTCTGCGCAAAACTATATTTTCTTTCGTATATTACTGCAGCTTGTATTTCCTTAACCAGACGAAGTCCCTCGCTTAGTTTTCTATCGCGGTTATGGAAACAGTAGTTCAACTACTTTGTAAATAGTTTATCAATAATTGCCATACCTTAATTTTGCGAATTCATTCAGCAGCAGCCCAGACGTCTCACTACACTTCGTACTTTAGTCAAAATATAATTATTTCATTGACTGTTGCCAAGATGTGTCCTATTTTAGCGAACTTGGCGATGGGTAATCAGTAGAGACGTGCCAAAATTCGCGTTATTATTAGGGATCAGGCTAAACTTCACAGTGCTGTATATATGTGAAGCCACTCCCTTTCTGACTTGATTGCCCGTGATTGGACTACACAATTGTGAAGTGTTCATTTACTGGCGCAGAGTTAGTTAGAGCGCAACAATAAAGTATGGTCCAATGGAAAGCTTATTGCAGACGTACATGTGTCCGAAGTTTAACATGTCCCTTATTAATAAAGTAAATATTGCAGGTCTCTAGAAAACAGAATTATAAGAAAACCGTCCTTTCCACATTCTAAAAAATTGTTTGACAACTTTGCATTTCAACGTATAAGCCTATTGATAAATGTTGAATAATAAAGTATTTCTCCATATGTTCATTGTATAGTTCCTACATTTATTCCAAGAATATAGATCAAAATGTGTAGTGAATATTTTAACTTTATTTATTAACGACGCCTAACATTTCTATATTCGTAGCCCGATATATGTTATGTTATCAAAACCATGTATAGGTAAAAAATCTCCATTATAATCAGGAAGATTTCTGAAATATATTGTCATTCTGTGTAGGTTTATATGTGCGTATCTCTAAAAATTTTAGAAAGCATACAAAATTGTTTATCTATATCTATATCTATATATATATATAATTAACAATGATTACAGCACTTGTTTGTCAAAATTCAACATCTGCTTAACACATATGACACTAAGGTTTTGTGAATTTTATTTTTATTAATTTTCGGTGTTACAGAATTATATTTAGCTACACAATAAGTTCCCAAAAATTATTTTTACACTTACAAAATAATTTTCACAGTTTATACGAAACGATTAGACTAATTTAGACGAAAACTTGAATGCTGACAGTATTTACAAGATAATTAAATTCATTTGTTCATACAATAATGTGTTCCTTTTGTAAGTTAACGTTTAAAATTACATTTCAGAATTTACCGAAACAAGTATAAGATTTTTTGTGTACTAGTAGTTAAATATCAGTGAATTTCACAAATTATTTCAATGCCATATAAGAACATATAATCGTGTGATTGGGCGACATTTATTTGGATATGCGCTGGACGACTCCATAGCCAGTAAGAAAAATGAAGAAATGTAGCTACAGTGTCACGTACAACCAAGAAGAAAAAAATGTAAGCCTGTCGGAACGGTAGTCTACCAATGAGTGAACATTTGTGGGTCAAACTTGCTAAAACGAATTTGTGATACTCATGTACCTCTAGTAATTATGTTGTTATACATATCATATTGAAATAATTCGAAATCAGTTGGCTACTTATATTCTAAATTACTGCCTCGTTGCAATTTTTGTTTTATACTGTTACGTGTCGCTGGTCTGCGCTGCTGACCTTGGCCCGTCCTGCTCGAGCGAGCGAAGATGACAGCGTTGTTATGTGATAGCGGTGGTCGCGTATCAGTTACCCAAAAAGCGAGCCGACAATATAATCTCTGGCGGCACAAACTGCTGACCCAGGATGTATTTACTTCTGCATTTTTCTGAAGAATACTCTGTATTACTGACCTCGTTCTCTTAGTGGGACACAGGGCTCCTTGAACCTTCGAGATAGACAAGGAAAACCTTGCTACGGTGCTCATTAGAAACAATTGACATTAAATGTAATGACAGAGCAGGAGAAAATGGAACCCTATGAATTATCAAATGCAACTTGATGGCCGCCATGTTTAAACTCTAAATTGAGATGAGGCCCTCTGCTTGGAGTTATTTTGTTCGCGTTTGAGGCCGAGAAGCGCACGGGCTCTAAGGGCTACACTGGCACGCGCCTCAAATGCGCCATCGCCTCTACGCGCAGGTATCTAAACTGGTATGCAGTGTGTTTGTCGTGCTGCTTGTACCTATGGGATTGTAAGCTGTAACTCTATAACTAGAGACCGGCAGAATTCGCGTTAGTATTTGGGGACACGTTAAACTTCAAACACACGAACCATTGGAATAAGTTTGTTATTGGGCCATAGATTATTTGACACATCCGGAGTAACTCTGCGCCAATAAATCAACACGTCACAATTGTTTAGTCCAATAAAGTTAAGTCCAGTCAGAAAGAGAGTGATTTTACACCTGTGCAGCAGCCAATGGAGAAACGACGCTGGTTCGAGTGTATACAGCACTTTGTAGTTTAGCCTGATGACAAATAATAAAGCGAATTTGGCAGGTCTCTACACATTACTATATTTAATGGAAAATGCGTAGCAAGGTTCAGTGCATGTAGCCCTCCTAGAGTACTTTTGTGAGTATATAACGCGTATATTTTAAGATACGGCGCTATTAAAAAGGCCGTTATTAGCCAAGTTGGAGTGTTCAAAAATTGTGTTTATAATGTGTGAGACGTCTTAAAAGTAATCGACAGGCATAGCTTGAAGTGTGTGTTCTTTTTGTAGACTAACAGATTGAACGTACGTATAACAGTTCCGTAGAAAAAACTGGATTTCAAACACCGTAACACAGTCCGAGTACAAGGCAGGCGGGGACCTTAAGGTGGCAGCCTGGTTAAAGAATTTCTGACCGTCTGAGTCCTAAAAGCGTGGGGGTGTTAGCGGTGCCCGAGACATGCGCATCAACTCCCTCATCGCCTCTACACGCAGAGCGCTGAACTGGAGTGCAGTCTTGCCGTCGATAACGCGTCTCTATGAGACATTCAGCGGAGATCCTACCATTTTACGGCGTAGTAATTAAAATAAGGATTCAATGCACGTCCCTGTACATTTTTAATGTTTTTTTTTTGTACCGGAATGTTCATATCTAAAAATGAACGCGAAGACACCCATTTGAGACATTTTCACTATCGCAAAAATACGCTTTACAGAGAAATGGAGGAACTGCAAAACGTACATAGACGTGTAGCTTATTCTAAATACCATTCGTAACCAGACCTCACTCAAACACGTTGGACAGTTGCATAATAAATCGTTTTTAGCTGGAGATCTGCACACCGTTCTGTGGCCTACCAAGGCGACCTGACCAGGTGACAAGCCCAGGCTACCTGCCCAGGTGATCTGCCCAGGTCACAAGCCCAAGCGACCTGCTCAGGCGACCTGTCCAGGCGACCTGCCCAGGGAACCTGTCCAGGTGACATGCCCAGGCGACCAGCCCAGGGGACCTGCCCAGGTGACCTGCCCAAACCACCTGCCCAGATGTCCTGCCCAGGCGACCTGCTCAGGCGACCTACCCAGAAGACCTGCAAAGGCAAACTGCCCAGGAAACCTCCCCAGGTGACCTGCCCAGGCGACCTTCCTAGGCGCCTTGCCCAGGTGACCTGCCCATTTGACCTACCTAGGCTACCTGCAAAGGAGAACTGCCCAGGCGACCTGCCAAGGCGACCTGCCCAGGCAACCTGCCCAGGAGACCTGCCCAGGCGACGTGCCTAAGCGACCTGCCCAGGGGACCTGTCCAGGTGCACTGCCCAGGCGACCTGCCCTTTGACCTGCCTAGGCGACCTGCCCATTTGACCTGCCCAGACGACCTGCCCATGCAACCTGCCCATTCGACCTGCCCAGGCGACCTGCCCAGGCAACCTGCCCAGGCGACCTGCACAGGTGACCTACCCAGGTGACCTACCCAGGCGACGTGCCCAGGCAACCTGCAAAGGCGACCTGACCAGGCGACCTACCCAAGCGACCTGCCAAGGCGACCTGCCCAGGCAACCTGCCTAGGTGACCTGCCCAGGCAACCTGCCTAGGTGACCTGCCCAGGCGACCTGCCCAAGCGACCTAACCAGGCGACCTGGACAGGCCTCCTGCAAAAGCGACCTCCCGAGGCGAACTGCCCAGTCGACCTGTTCAGACGAAATGCCCAGGCGACGTGCCGAGGCGACCTGCCCAGCGGACCTCTCCTGGTGCCCTGCCCAGGCGACCTGCCCTTTTGACCTGCCTAGGCGATCTGCCCAGGTGACCCACCCATTCGACCTGCCCAGGCGACCTGCCCAGACGACCTGGCAGGCGACCTGCCCATTTGATCTGCCCAGGCGACCTACCTAGGGGACCTGCCCAGGCATCCTTCCCAAGCGACCTGCCCAGTCGATCTGCCCAGATGACCTGCCCAGGCGATCTGCCTAGGCGACATGCCTAGGCGACCTGCCAAGGTGCCCTGTCCAAAAAAAACCGGCCCAGGTGACCTGTGAAGGCAACCTGCCTAGGCGACCTGCAAAGGTGACCTGCCCATTTGACCTACCCAGGTGACGGCGAAGGGGATATGCCCATTTGACCTGGCCAGGTGACCTGCACAGCCGACCTACCCAGGCGACGTGCCCAGGCCATCTGCAAAGGCGACCTCCCCAGGCGACCTGCCCAGGTGACCTGCCCACGCGACCTGCCCACGCGACCTGCCCATTTCACCTGCCCAGGCGACCTACCCAGTCGACCTGACCAGGCTATCTGCAAAGGCGACCTCCCCAGGCGACCTGCATAGGCTACCTATCCAGGCGACCTGCACAGGCGATCTGCCCAGATGACCTGCTTAGGCGACCTGCCCAGGCGACCTGCTCAGGCGACCTGCATAGACGACCTGTTCAGGCGACCTACCCAGGCGACCTGCCCAGGCTATCTGCAAAGGCAACCTGCCCAGGCGACCTGCCCAGGCGACCTGTTCAGGCGACCTGCCCAGGTGATATGCCCAGACGACCTGCTCAGGCGACCTGCCCAGATGACCTGCCCAGACGACCTGCCCAGGCGACGTGCCCAGGCGACCTGCTCAGACGACCTGCCCAGGCGATCTGCCCAGACGACCCATTCAGGTGACAGGGCCCAGACGACCTGCATGGCGACCAGCCCAGGTGACCTGCCCAGGTGACCTGGACGTTTGATCTGCCAGGTGACCTACCAAGGGGCCCTATCCAGGTGACCTGCCCAGGTGACCTGCCCAGGCGACCTGCCCAGACGACCTGCCTAGGCGACCAGCCCACGACCTGCTCAGGGGACCTGCCCATTTGATCTGCCCAGGCGACCTACCTAGGGGACCTGACGAGGTGACCTCCCCAGGTGACCTACCCAGTCGATCTGCCCTGTCGACCTGCCCAGGCGATCTGCCCATACGACCTGCCTAGGCGACCTGCCAGGGTGACCTGCCCATTTGACATATCCAAGAGACCGGGCCAGGGGATCTGCCCATTTGACCTGGCCAGGTGACCTGCCCAGGCGACCTGGACGTTTGATCTGCCCAGGTGACCTACCAAGGCGACCTGTCCAGGTGACCTGCCCAGGTGACCTGCCCAGGCGACCTGCCCAGACGACCTGCCTAGGCGACCAGCCCACACGACCTGCTCAGGGGACCTGCCCATTTGATCTGCCCAGGCGACCTACCTAGGGGACCTGACGAGGTGACCTCCCCAGGTGACCTACCCAGTCGATCTGCCCTGTCGACCTGCCCAGGCGATCTGCCCATACGACCTGCCTAGGCGACCTGCCAGGGTGACCTGCCCATTTGACATATCCAAGAGACCGGGCCAGGGGATCTGCCCATTTGACCTGGCCAGGTGACCTGCCCAGGCGACCTGTTCAGGCGACCTGCCCAGGCCACCTGCTCAGAGGAACTGCCCAGGTGACCTGCACTGGCGACCTGCCCAGGCGACCTGCCTAGGTGACCTGCCCATTTGACCTTCCAAGCGGACATACCCATGTGACCTGCCCAGGCGACCTGCCCATTTGACCTTCCCAGGCAACCTGCCCAGGCAGACAGCCCAGGCGATCTGCCTAGGCGCCCTGCCCAGGTGACCTGCATAGGCGATCTGCCCATTTGACCTGCCCAGGCGACCTACCCAGGCGACCTGCCCAGGCTATCTGCAAAGGCAAACTCCCCAGGCGACCTGCCCAGGCGACCTGTTCCGGCGATCTGCCCAGACGACCTACTTAGACGACCTACCCAGGCGATCTGTTCAGGCGACCTGCCCAGACGACCTGCTCAGGCGACCTGCCCAGGCAATCTGCTTAGACGAGCTGCTCAGGCGACCTGCCCAGACAACCTGCCCAGGCGACCTGCCCAGGCGACCTGCCCAGGCGACCTGCTCAGTCGAAACTGCCCAGGTGACCGGCACAGATGACCTGCCCTGGTGACATGCCCATTTGATCTGCCCAGGCGACCTACCTAGGGGACCTACCCAGGCGACCTGCCCAGGCGACCAGCCTAGTCGATCTGCCCAGGCGACCTGCCCAGGCGATATGCCCATGCGACCTGCCTAGGCGACCTTTCCAGGCGACCTGTCCAGGAAATATGCCAAGGTGACCTGCCCAGGCGACCTGCATAGGCGACCTGCCATGGTGACCTGCCCATTTGACCTACCCAGGCGACCGGCCAAGGGGATCTGCCTTTTTGACCTGGCCAGGTGACCTGCGCAGACGACCTGCCCAGGCGACCTACCCAGGCGACGTGCCCAGGGAACCTGCCCAGGCGACCCGACCAGGCGACCTACCCAATCGTCCTGCCCAGGCTACCTGTCCAGGCAACCTGCAGAGGTGACCTGCCCAGGCGACCCGCCCAGGCAACTTGCCCAGGTTACCTTCCCAGGCGATCTGCCCAGGTGACCTACCCAGGTTACCTGTCCAGGCCATCTGCAAAGGAGACCTCCCCAGCCGACCTGCCCAGGCGACCTGCCCAAGCGACCTGTTCAGGGGAAATGCCCAGGTGACCTGCCCAGGAGACCTGCCCAGGGGACCTGCCCAGGGGACCTGCCCAGGCGACCTGCCCAGGCGATCTGCCCATTTTACCTGCCCAGTCGACCTACCCAGGCGACCTGCCCAGGCTATCTGCAAAGGCGATCTGCCCAGGCGACCTGTTCAGGGGACCTGCCCAGGCGATCTGCCCAGACGACCTGCTTAGGCGACCTGCTTAGGCGACCTGCCCAGGCGATCTGCCCAGACGACCTTCTCAGACGACCTGTCCAGGCGACCTGCCCAGGCGACCTGCTCAGGGGAACTGCCCAGGTGACCTGCCCAGGGGAACTGCCCAGGTGATCTGTCTAGGCGATCTGCCCTTTTGACCTGCCCAGGCGACCTACCCAGGCGACCTGTTCAGGCGACCTGCCCAGGTGATCTGCCCAGACAACCTGCTTAGGCGACCTGCCCAGGCGACCTGCCTAGACGACCTGCCCAGGATACCTGTCCAGGTGACCTGTGCAGGTGACCTGCCCATTTGACGTGCCCAGGCGACCTGCCCATTTGACCTGCCCAGTGGACCTGCCCAGTGGACCTGCCCAGGTGACCTGCCCTGGCGACCTGCCCAGGCTACCTGTCCAGGCAACCTGTCCAGGCAACCTGTCCAGGCAACCTGTCCAGGCAACCTGCCCTGGTGTCCTGCCAACTCACGACAAATAAAGGAAACAGGAGAGATGCCTAACACTTGCACGAACGCTCCGATGGATGACGTCGCAGTTGACGTCACTGAGTGGCGCGAGAGCAGTTTCGCCTGTAAAATCTTGCAACAGAGTATTTGTACCATTGTTTTATTTTTGTCATACCTAGGGGCAGTTATATTTCGGGAAAAGATTTCTACACGAGATTCAGTTTAAACCACTGTGGGGTCGTGCAGCTTTTTTGATTGGCTGAAGCATGTTGTGGTAGGTGTTAACTGTTTGCGCACGATTAATTTATGCAGAATGTCGGAGTTACGGAATCCTGATTGGCTCGGTCAAATACGGAAACTACACCAGCAGCCAATGGAAGTATGACGACGGTCGCGGTGTGTATATATAGTATTGGAGTCTACTGTGTGCTCAGATTAATTGGCAAAAAACCAGTGGCCCTAGTCATGCCTCAAGTTTTCCCAAAATTTCTTCAAATGAAGCCGAAATCCCATGTCGCAGTCAGTTGATGCGCCGCCGGTCTGGCGTGAGGGAAGTTCTGGGTTCTTATCCCATGTAAGGCATGAGTGTAAGTTTAAGTTAGATCATAAGTTGGTTTCTAAGCCGTCACCTGATATGCCTACAGGACTAACACTGTGGGACGTTAAAAAGCTCTTTCCAACATATATCCTTAAAATGAAATAAATATTAAAACAGTAATTATCTTAGTATTTGTGTGGTGCATTCTAATTCCTATGAAGTGAATGAGCTGTCTGCATCCTCTGACCATAGAGGCATGCCCATAGCATTTTCCCCCATTTGTTTTGGTATGCGGGACAATGAATAATGTGGAAACGGGTTCTGAATGTCCTTGAAAACTTAAATGTTCCGCACTGTGCTCTTCGAAATTTGTTCTTGGTTACTTCCTACTCTACCTGAGCGGCGATGTACTTGTCTCGGATTCGTGCACAAGCTGTCACTAACAGGAAAACCATTTTAATATTTACGACTCCATCAGCGTGTTTAATCAGAGAGGCGCTTCCCGCAGAGACCAGCTTCGCTGCCTGAGGCGGGAGGAGTTAATTAATAAATTATCAATTATCTTCAGGGAGTTGCGCTTCATGATCCCGCGCTGCTCTGATCACTTCGTCTCAATTTTCTCCCCTCCTTTCCGTTTCACCTTAATTAATGCGCCGTCGCTAATTAGGCCTGTAGCCACCCGGTAAGAAACTCAATGAAGCGGAAACTGAACCGGGATAACATCTTTTCTTCCTGCTTCTAAGTGATGGTCGCACAAACGCGATACTTCCACTACGAGGAGTCTGTGAAAAATGCATTTCCCATACATACACAAAATGCATTTCCCGTACATACACAAAATGCATTTACCATACATACACAAAATGCATTTCCCATACATACACAAAATGCATTTACCATACATACACAAAATGCATTTACCATACATGCACAAAATGAACTGGGCGTATAATATTAACAACTCATTTCTGTATTTGTTTGACTAAATGGGAAAATCGTTACAGTCATATTGGTGAAATATAGTGTTACAGTTCGCTGTTACCTTCAAAATGAAATCTTGCAACACAAATCAATTTAACTAAAGAGATACTTACGGATAATTAGTAAAATTGTTCCCCTTCAGTGGACATTAAAAATAATTATGCTTAAAATTTGTTTGTATTCATATTTGTTCAACCTTATTAATATTGTGTTTTTACAAGTCGCGGCAGTAGCCATGTTAAAAGTAATAAGCAGATATTAATTTAACTACAAAAATTAGTACTGCTGAATGAATTGTTGTAATTGACCGACAATACAAATTATAGAGCTTTTAATATTATAACAATAGACAAAACTGAACTCACTTCGCAGATAACACTGCCACAGTATGAATATCACTGCCCGTGTTTATCACAGTTATATGTGGAAAAGCTCAATTGATCTCATGACAAAGACTACAGTTCAGACACATGATTTTATACAACCAGCATAACATTAAATATGTATATATAAAATCCTTTGTGCGTGACTAAACCGCATCATCACTGAAAAACCACTGGACCAATAATAGAGACCATATTCACATCATATATTATTGAGGTGGGGAGTAGGATTTTTGTTATGTTTTGTTCCGATAGGTGGCGCTGGAATCTAACTTCTACATCTATGGGCCGATTTCGCTCATATTTGCAGGAAGTGTTTGTTGATCTAAAAGAGAAAAATGCTAGCGATACCAGGGTCAAACATAGGTCGACGTACCAGACGTAATAGAGAGGACGCATTGAGAAGGCAAAATGGAACGTGAAAGAGGCAGAACAAGGTTCGCCGGGATCAGCTAGTTTATTAATATCTTGGTGAACTGTTTACGTGTCCACGCCGACACCTGGCTGGATCACATAGTTACTATACTTGTCCTAAGAGTCATCCGAGTGTGTCTCACGTTGGTAATACAACCACGATTCTCCAGTCTCACATTCCCGCTGCCTGTCGATATGCACACTCCGTCGCGGAAGTGTCGTTGAATACTTGACACCTTCGCAGTCAAGTCGCCAGTATTGAATCCCGCTGCGTTATCAACCCAGCTAACCCTGTTCTCAACTCATTGGCCCAGTAGCTCACTCGTTAGTAGCAGCACCAGTTTTTTGTGAAAAGATTCCACGAATTGTTATACTCCAAAAACACTCTGGTTACGTTCCGCTTTTGGATTTGAAAATAGTTTTTATTGCCACGCGTCTTAAGTGACTGCTCGCGAATCACAGAGGGACAGAGTCTTAGTAAACTTAATAATGATTGGCCCGGCCAGATATGATGGTGTCATCTATGAAATTTACTGAGCCAATAACCACATTAAATTTGAAACTGTGCACTAGGGTATTGAAGCCCAGACTGCGCTTAAATCTTTAAGCGAAAAACACATATTTGTACTTTTTATTTGGTTATTGGCCACGTGTATTTATCGACAGACTGTTCCTTACTTGACTGGGCCAATCAGAACTACGAAGTTCGACACTGAGTGTCAGTGATTCGCGGACATAGACACCTGCAATACGCGACAGTTAGAATTGTCCAATCACGAAAGTGGATCTGAACTCTAGTGTCTTTGAGTATAAGCAGTCCTGAAATCTTTTCGCGAAAAATAGGTCGCCCCACTCATCAGTGGCGACGTGCGAAAATTCTCGTCATTATTTCAAGACAGCCTAAGACTTCAAACACTTGTGATTTTGTATTGTCTTTGTCATTGGACTACAGATTGTTAGGACAGGCCCAGGATGACTTTGGTCCAATACGAAACCACTAACGGGAAGCTGGTCCAATCATGGCCAACCAAATGGAAAGGGAAAACTGTATCCCGCTGTTGCAGAAGTCAATAAAAAAAGGCAGCAACCCCAGTATGTACAGGACGGTGAATTACAGCGTGCTGCCAGAGAATAACGCTTACTTTGCAGTTCCCTGTTCATTAGTAGAGACCCGAGAATTTCGCGAGTTCAGTGTCCTGTAGGTTAGACTTCACAGTCTTATATAATCTCATACATACATGAACTGTTTATTGGTTGATTGTTGTAGTAGTAAAAGGCGGTGGTTGGGCGCACAATTCCTTTGCATATTTGTTGTTGGCTTATTTATCTCCAGGAGGTGTCAAAAACACGTCTACCAATAATAAACGTAACATGAACGTACATGTGTGTGAATGCCAACTTGTCTAGAAATGAACACGAGAGATTCTCTGGTCTTTGGCCATGAGGTAAAACTGGCCATAACTTGACTCGGATACGAGTAGCAGGCGCCAGCATTTATACACTCGAAACTCGAATCACTAATATCAGTAGGTGAAAAATTGTCAAAAGTCAGTTAACACAATGACGTCTGCAAACATTTACTGGCACTTAAGGTAAATTAGGAGTGAGTCACCTATATCCTTTACTGCAAGAACACCGGTTCTGTTGGTGTATGTGTTAGAGCTCCCCATCGTCCTATTGGTCCATACCACACTGGACACTACCCTGTACTTTACCCCGATAATTATTGGCTGGTATCAACCAATGGAAATTCGAACTGATATTGACACAAATAAATGTCCTTTATAGTATAAAAGGATTAACAATCAATCATGTCCCTTTGAGTCGCTCTAAAAAAATAAGTTATGCCGTTAGCGATATATTTGTTATTGCGCTGTGGTGTTCTTGTGAGGTCATGTTAAACACTAGCCAAACAAAGACGGCACGTCAATTAGAGTTTTTTTTTCTGAACAACAAAGACATTTTCAAATTAGCTTTGTTCGAACTACACTCGAGCATAGTCTACAAAGTGTTAAGAGGCCATTAGAGACTGCGCAGTCAGTATAATTAACCGGTGAGTCATGTCAGGAGCACATATCACATAGGAAAACAATGTGAGCCAGACGATTATTCGGCAAACTATTAGAAGGGAAAATATGTTTCGGTAGTTCAAATGTAGTATACTTTTTATCAATTGTGTGATTTCTGACTTTGGTATGGCTTCTCCAACACATGTGGTGATCAGGTGTGAGCGTTTTGGCCACAGCTACAGGCAAAGAACAGGTTTCGCAGCATGTTACTTCTCTTATAAAATAAGTTTATTATTATTATTATTATTATTGTGATGATGGTGGTGACTATGATGATGTTGATGATGAAGATGTTGTTGATGATGATGATGGTGGTGGTGGTGTTGATGATAATGATGATTAATGTTAAAAAATTGTAATAAATGTAGTTTTAAAAAAACTTCTCTGCGTACCTGAAATTCTGGAGAAACTGAAATATATATCTAGTAAAATATTTGAAGAGAAATGAATTGACCGATATTATCTGCTTTTGGTTTCCCCTATTCGCCATGTAAGTTGCATGTTTCTGTATAATTATTAGTCAAATTCGATTCTAAGATACTTCATTAAAATAAAAACAAAAATTATTTTCAAACTCACACGCATTTTTACGTCAATCACAAATGTTTAAAATAATTTACCCTAAGAAACTACAGGCTTGTATATTATTGCAGTTGGATAACATAGTTTATAAGCTAACCTGCGGACATCTGAAATACAACATTCAGGATAAAGATTGGAAATATTACATTATTTGATTTCATTTTAATAATGTTTTATTCGTATATTTTGATCTTTCAAATGCATTTAATAACGTATAAACTGTCAATATATATTCATTTGTGACTTTTCATAGCTGCCTCAGCATCGAGTAGGGTGTTTAACCTACCTGACACCTCACAGACGTGATGGTAGTCCTCCAGTAGACTACAATGACTCGTCACAGACCTGCTGGTAGTCCTCCAGTAGACTACATAGACTCGTCACAGACCTGCTGGTAGTCCTCCAGTAGACTACAATGACTCGTCACAGACGTGCTGGTAGTCCTCCAGTAGACTACAATGACTCGTCACAGACGTGCTGGTAGTCCTCCAGTAGACTACAATGACTCGTCACAGACGTGCTGGTAGTCCTCCAATAGACTACAATGACTCGTCACAGACCTGCTGGTAGTCCTCCTATAGACTACAATGACTCGTCACAGACGTGCTGGTAGTCCTCCAGTAGACTACAATGACTCGTCACAGACGTGCTGGTAGTCCTCCAGTAGACTACAATGACTCGTCACAGACCTGCTGGTAGTCCTCCAGTAGACTACAATGACTCGTCACAGACCTGCTGGTAGTCCTCCTATAGACTACAATGACTCGTCACAGACGTGCTGGTAGTCCTCCAGTAGACTACAATGACTCGTCACAGACGTGCTGGTAGTCCTCCAGTAGACTACAATGACTCGTCACAGACGTGCTGGTAGTCCTCCAGTAGACTACAATGACTCGTCACAGATGAGCAAGGCAATGAAAGCAGGGGAAAATTTCTGATGTATGCACTAAGAGAAAAGCCAACCAAATATTTGTATCCATAGGGCCAACAATATATTGAGAGGCCCCAACAAAATATTTTGTTCAGTACACAAAATTTGAAAAACAACTAATTAAATTTGCTACGTTTACAAAATACATGATTGAATTAACAATATCTCGGCGTTGGGCCGAAAGAAATTAGACTGTCAACAAACTATTTGGTTGATTTATTTGTATATAATTGTTTGGTTACTAATTTGATTTCCTTCGTTCGAAAATACATCTCAAGAGATTGTTTGTATTTCTGTGACAGTTAGAATTGAAACAATGTTGATTTAAGAACTTTGTTTGGAAACAGTAGTGTGTTTTCAAGAGAAGAAACTTGTATTGGTACTATCAGACAGGATATGTTGTCACGTGTTAGTGTTCACATTAGTGGCATAGGAGCTGGTCGGTATTACATTTGTTTACAAATCAATAACGGTATAAACATCCTAATAAAACAAGTTCAACAGATAACTAAAAACGCATGCTGTAATCTGGAAACATGTATTTGCGCATGTTAACCAGTATTTAAAACGTATGTATTAAAAAAATCGCTATTTAACAGACCAGTAGTCACGTTTACCGGGCTTGTTAAAGCGTAGCGCTCGATCGCATTTTACGTAGGTTCGAATCCCGGTCTCGCATAAAGTGTTTTTTTAATTGTAAGGAAACCTTTTAATGTACGTCGATCCAAACAAATCTTTAGTTTCACCAGCCAAATCTTTGTTTGTGGCAAAGAAATACGAACAACTAAATCATTTGGTTTCAACAACAACATATTTAGTCGCCCCTATACAAACAATTAATATGGTAGCGCCTAACTAAGTTCGATTCAACAAAACCTTTGTTCTGCTGACCTCCCGTGGCGCAGATGGTCGGCGCGTCACCGATCTGGGGTGCGGGAGGCTCCGGGTTCGAATCCCGGGCAAGGCATGGGTGTTAATTTAATTTAGGTTATAAGTTAGTCTGTAAGCCGTCCCCTGCCAAGCTTACCAACATTAAACCGGGGGACGTTAAAAAGCCCTCTACAATTGCGATTACAAAACTTTTTTTCTCAGTATGTAGCACTCCACGCACGGTAGAGGCTACATCAATGAAACTGCGAAGAGTCCGGAATGGATCCTAAGCCAGGGTGTGTTGTATTTCGGCGAGATCACGATTGATTGAACGAAGAACTAAGAACTGGAAATCGAGACGTTATCCCATACACACCTGATGAAGTGGTGACCTTGGTTTCAGACAGTAATCCGCCTAAGAAATTGTACAAAGTTATTTGTAATTAATTTCAAATATCGAAATTCCGATATCCACCCATCATACCACAAAGTTATAGAAGTAAAGAAGAAGACGTAGGTGACAAACAGGGGCGCTAAGGAACCCTCACGTAAACTGCCTCTGCGAGATATCTTCATCCGCACAACGAACAGGAGACTTAATGTTCCAAGCGAGACGAAGTATAATGGAAGACTGCCAACTTGTAGCAAGACATGCGTTTGACGGCGGCCGTTCTGGACGGTCACGTTTCATGCCAAAGTGGTAGTTGTGTACTGACGGCAGCTACCGTGAAGAGGACCAGCCGTGATATTTCTCAGAACTGAGTGATGAAAGCATTTCTCTCACTTCACTTGTTCCCCTCCGCCGAGTATCTCTTACATCGGGGGAGAGACTGTGGGAGAATCCTAGACCGATTTCAACTCCTTGTGAGTATGCTATTCGTATACGTTTTGTCAAACAAAATCCAAGTCATCTGAAATGGAGGCATTTACGTAAAGAAACAGATCAATAGATTGGGAGTCTATGCACTGAAAACTGTAAAGTAAATGACCAATTAAAAACGCCTACCTGTTGGGTTGCATTGCGTGTCAGGCTGCATAACTCTCGGGCGTTATTGCGCACGACATTCGAAATACACATGCCGATATCTATGAAACGGTTTACCTGAGTGAGTTCCCACCAGGCAACCTTCTTAGTGGATTATCACATTCAGATCACGTTATCGTTACAGAACATAAACTACAGCACAGTGTTTCGAAATTAGAGACGAAAATATGATGCCAACACCCAAGTAGCTCCTGAAGGAGGGATGATATTACCACGACATTCACACAGTCAATGTATTTTATTTAGCGCTGTTCGTAAGGTAACGGAGCATTCAATTCGATTTTCAGGGAGCCCATAACTGCCACAATTGATATTTTAAAAAAATATACATTTTCGATTCACTATAACGTAAGGAATCTCCTCCCAAAGTTAACACCCTCCATCCTTACTCATACTGCATATAATATGTGTGTATGATATACTCCATCGTGACTCACCCTTTATATACTGCGTATTTGTGCGTGTAACATATACTCCGTACTGACTCATGTATATGCTATGTATATATGTGTGTGAATTTATTTCTTAGCATTACAGACCCTCAAATTCTGCTAATTCATTTGGCCAAAGGGTGTACATGAAATACTTATACCTTAGTTTAATTTCTACCTTACTGCTTTACTTTCGACACTCCGTGGATGATTACGAGCGAGTTTATACACGTGAAAAAATACTGAGGCAGAACCACGAGCAATCTAGCACACATAAATGAAAAATAAATACCAATTGGGTTTCTAATAAATCAGGAGGCAGAGAAATGTAGTTTTTCTGCGAAATGAATTCGCGAAATTAGCTGGCCTGTAATAACGAGTATTTTAACAAACCGTTTTTACCTTCGCCGCGGGAAGGACTAAATTGCCACCCGCTCAGATCGCCGGTGCTGTGAATCACCCCCTCCCCCCCTACTTTCACCCGGGATGAGCTAACTGATAAACAAAGAGTCCGGTGCAAAACTGACGAGGACGCATCGCCAAACGAGTTAATTGGCCCCCGCTCCGGGATCCGGAGGAAAATTGAACCAACCCCATGGCCCGGTTGTATCGGCGGCAATTACTGCTACTTTAATGGCGCTCGTTCTGGCCGCCGCCCCTAGCTGACAGATATTACCCAATCCTGCACGCGTTCGTTTCGAGCTTCTGCATTGGCCACTTCCCGGCCATCGTGCGAACCGTTCACCGTGCAGTGTTTCAGAAACACTGAAACTGTGAGATGATCCACAACTGCGGAGTACGCTGTTAAAGAAAAAAACTTCCTTCATTTTACGGAAAAGTGCTGGCGAAAATTTTAAAAGAATTTATCCAGAAGTGTCCGTAAACTCTCCGCAAAATTAAGGACGCATTGGTTTTCAGAAACGGACTTTCCGCAAATTCCACGGAACCTCCGCGCTAATTTCCAAGTTAGTTTTCTGTATAGATCGTGACAACGTCTTTAATTTTCGTCGTGTGTGTGTTCTAACGTGTATAAAAATGATATTAAAAAAGTTAAAATGTTTTGCACTAAAGTGAGGTTTGAACCCAAGTCAAAAAGAAATTACCTGTCCATGACTCTAACCATTCACCTGCAACTGTCTCTTAAAATAGTGGTATAAACTTTATATTTATATTCAAAAGACAAAAGCAAATATTCAGTTTCTATTAAATTTAGAGTATTTTTAGAGTTACCAAATGTTACAGAAGACAGACGCTATTTTTTAAAGTTTGAAACAATAGGTCATAGTCGCGTGGATAACCTAATATGCCGCAGAAACGATAATTTTCTTGTTACAGTGGCGAAGAAAATTTCGTGTAGAATCGGCATTGTTCGTCCCCGTAACTCGAAGCCAAAGGGAATACGGAGACTCCGCATTTTGTATTTACGGACTTAACTCCGTTTTTCGTCATTAGAGATTGCCTTTCCGTATATAACAGTACATTTCTGTAAAACATTCCGTAAATATATATACGGAAAATTTTAACAGTGAGGTTGTCCAATATGTAGGGAGTAATCGTAACAATTTAGTTCAGATCTATTTTCTTTATCGCATATTCTCTGTGTTACGCGTCTAATTTGTCTACCCGCGAATTACAGACGTACAGTATCTGATTCTAATTGGCCAGGCAAGTAAATAAAACGTCTTCTCACAAACACACTCCGCCAATAAGCGAAAGAAGACTGCTGGTGCGCCCGTAGGGTATTGCAATCCACTGTAAGCGAAAATATTTTCGCGAAATTCGGATGTCCCTATGTATAGTACATTGCAAAATGTCCCTACGAACATATGTCCTAGTATCGACAGCTTCCGATGTACAGACCTTTCCGACATTGCACAACGCATATCGATAACAGTCGATATTTCACGAGGTGTGCTCGTTATGCGGAAGTCACGTAGCCCCGACAGACTCAGCACGATACGACAAAATCTGCAGCCACGGCACAACGTTTATATCAATGTGACTGCTCGAATTCACAGCCCGGCAGTTTACTGACACGACCCGAAGAGTAGAATTTTTTGGAGCCACTTAGAAGGCGCTCGTTAGCTACACTAGTTTCAAAGGCGGTGGACAGACGGGACATTTGGAAAACATGTTGGTGGTAAAGTACTATCGCTGATGCATACAAACGTAAAACTATTATTTTTAAAAGTTAAATACATTAATTTCCAATTCCTTTTTCTTTTAAGCTGCGTATTTGCCATTATAGGAAACGCTTGCCATACAATTTCATTTTGCAAGGTTGCACACTCTGTGCATCGTGCCTCACGACACGACGAAAATAGAAATAATTTCTGATCCAAAATTTATGTTTGGACGACAGACTTGTCGGGTATATGACAGATTTATCTTGTATTTCATTGGCTGTTTAGTATTAAGTTTCATGTCGGGGTTGTCGTGTCATGTTTGTCGGGGCTATGTGATTCCGGCATTAATGTAATCATATGGAGTGGCGTGAGAGTTATTATCTGCGCAATCACACAGTTGACAGCCGACTAACAATAAATGCAATGCACTTAAAGGCTGTTCACGATAAAGTGACCACTTTTTAAATCAACCATTGAAAAAATTCACTGCTCCTACTTACATACATTTTAACTCGCGCAGTGAGTGGCATACTCCAAGTCAAGTTGGTAACGATAGAGGGGAAAGTAGTTCTGTATCTTAACGTCGAACAAAAAGGGTTAAGTAACCATTTGTAGAGACCTGAATGATTCGCGGATTCATTTCGGGATAAGTTGGAATTCAAAACACACGTGTTTGTATAGCTTCATCTATTGGTCCACCCAGTGTTAGACAGCTCCTGGAGAACGCTGGCTCAATCGTCACCTTCCACTATGACAGCAGACAACCAATGTGCAGATGATATCGGCATATATGTTCATAAGACTGTTGAGTCTAGCCTACAGGTCGTTAAACTCGCGAATTTTTCAGGTCTCTAACCATTTGTAATAACTTAAATTATTGTCTTCGGTTTCTGGTTTTTTTTATGCATCCAAGTGTAAAAATGAACAGATGTGTAAAATATGTGCCTTTTAAATAATTGTACAGTTTCACTTAACCGACGTATGGATAAAGTAATGACGCCCATGACAATGTTCATTTTACACAAGGCGGATGATTATACAATGCGCATTTAAGCAGATCTTAAGCAGGGCTTTCAAAAGTGCTGAGTTCAAGGTGAATAACCTATAGAAACCCAGATGTCAACCCACTGCACTATGGCCTATGGGAACACCTAACAACCGTTATTTATGCAACTCCAGTTCCGGACATAGCAGTGCTTCGTCAGCGAGGGGATCAAGGCTGCCAGCAGATACGTGCAGTTCCTGGAGTATTTGAACATGTCAGACAATCAATGTCGCGGCGTGTTGAGGCGTGCATTCAGGCACAAGGTGGACATTTTGAGCGCTTGGTGTAGTTCAGTGTATCATTGCTGGTACACAAACATGACTACAGACACTCTAACTGGAATGTGTCAGAAAGGCGATTACTGATACACCCAGTACAACACCGGAAGTTCTGTATCTCGGAAACCATCGACTATAAGATATACGTTCACAAGGACATTTTGAGCGCTTTGTGAAGTTCATAGTATCATTGTTGGTACACAAACATGACTACAGACACTCTTACTGGAATGTGCCAGAAAGGATATTACTGATACACCCAGTACAACACCGGAAGTTCTGTATCTCGGAAACCATCGACTATAAGATATACGTTCACAAGGACATTTTGAGCGCTTTGTGAAGTTCATAGTATCATTGTTGGTACACAAACATGACTACAGACACTCTTACTGGAATGTGCCAGAAAGGATATTACTGATACACCCAGTACAACACCGGAAGTTCTGTATCTCGGAAACCATCGACTATAAGATATACGTTCACAAGGACATTTTGAGCGCTTTGTGAAGTTCATAGTATCATTGTTGGTACACAAACATGACTACAGACACTCTTACTGGAATGTGCCAGAAAGGATATTACTGATACACCCAGTACAACACCGGAAGTTCTGTATCTCGGAAACCATCGACTATAAGATATACGTTTACAAGGACATATTGTTTGGTTTCGGGGTATACAAAACACTCCCCAATTACTTCCTGCATATTTGGGAACTTCCAGTATATCACTCCTCCCTGTGTCATGGGCTGCACACGACAAAGTGGGCACTTTCTAATCTCGTGCTTAAAAGTCGGCTAATATATATTCTATTGACAATTTTTAATATTTAAATTTGTCATGTAACTAAGATACAAAGTGTATAACCTTAATGGCCCTCGAATTAGCGTAAAAGGACTGAATTAAACATAATTTTTTTATAATGCCTGCTGAGAGGACCATAAAAACAATTCACATTACCCCTAAATAACAAACAACAATTATTTCGGTACTACGATCAGAGCAGGGCATTATTTCAAATAAATGCATCAGGAAAATGTAGTACAAGTAAATGCAGAACTTAGTATTTTATTTTAATCCATAAAGTATTTTTAGTATTTTTATTCGAAATATTTGGCCATAAATTTTCAGTTAATAAATCCATATTATATTTCTACACTGACCATGACCAGAATGCCTGCTATTCTCATAAGACACAGTATCCACCCATGCTACGCATTTATGTGCTCTGCTATTTCTTGGTAAACGAAATCTCAGAGTGAGCAGCATTCTGAGAAAACAATGAAGCATTAGCTGCCTTAAAATGAAGCATATTTTGTGTTCAGAGCCACATTATATTCCCAAAGGCATTGACTGCTGTTTTTAAAAATCACCAGTGTTATTTTTTTATCGCACGTTGAGGTTTGGCCTTGCAAGTTAAGTCACGTTTGTTATTTATTAATTTCTAAATCGTAGAATACTGAAGTATGAAAACACTCCAACTTCGGGTTGGATATAGTGAGATGCCCTCAGTTAACGTCCATAATAAATCTTAATCAGCAACAAATAGTAAAGGATTTCATACGTTACAGCACAAGACTCTGCTTGTCAACACTTGGTTGTCGTGTTTCGTCCTGAATATTTTTAGATTGTACTGTCAGATAACACATAAAAAAATTTACTTTCTCAAAAGAGAAGGAAAAAATTGAAAATGTTATGCAAAATTATGCTGTTTAGATGATTTTATATATTTGAAAAGCTAAAATTTTGTCTTTATATACTCACCTGGAAAATGGAGTTCATTCATGTAAACTAATTACTTCTTAAGGTTGGTGCAGGGTGCTCAGCTAATTTAGGCCACTCTTGTTTTGTAATGTCTTCCTTAATGACATATTATATTTGCTTTATTATATAATGTGTTATAAACAGTAAGGTACGCCACTGTCATGCATCTTAAAAAATACAAAGAGAAATAAATGTGCCTTGCATCTAACCTTAGGACAATGTAGGGATATTTAGTGAGTTTCGGTAGGAATAACGTACAACACTCTACAGTGATACGTCAATCTATACAGATTTAGTGTTCGAAGGGGGGTTATGAGGGGCAAATAAAAATTACCTCCCCGCTCATGTCCCTACGCCAGCATGGGTGCAAATAACACAAGGAAGGAAAACTATGCCATGTCTGTATTTAGTGTGCTTTTCATATTTTAAGAATGTAATTTTTAAGTTTGTAATTTTTTCTTTATGTGCTATGTTTGTCATGGTAGCATCATGCCATTAAATTGTAATGTTACAGTGATTAAATTTTGAAAATCGGGAATATAGTTTTTGAGTTACGATTTTCGAAATGCATGAGGTGTAGAACATAACCTCAAAGTTGATGTGATGGCGGCTGGCCAGGCATCCTAATATTATATACGAATGCCGGGATACGTGAGCATTATACATGTTGTATGCTTGTATGTTCTATTTTGTTTGCTTGTACGTTATATTTTTAGCCGTCCTCACTCCGGATGCTAGAAATAAAATTAGTATTTCATTCTCTATGTTGGTAATGTGTATGCTCTACTCCATATTCCTCTCGCTTCACCCACATCGGCTCTCAAGACCAAGTTGTTAACAGCCGCCCAAACCTCTACAATCCACTCGACTACTCTTGTGAGACTTGGGAAAAGCGTTTCTTTCTGAAACTCCCTCATTGATTGTAAACCAGAGAAAAATAAGTAGCAAGAGTGTAGCCGATCATGTCCGACATAGTTAACACTAATAGAAGAACTGAAAAATTGCGAAAAATGTCTGAACCAACATATTTTATCAAAATACTTCAGCGTTTTTATTATTTCATTATTGAATAATGCACTTTTGACTCGACCTGGTACTTTACAGACCATTCATAAAAATTCGCTCTTAGAGTGGCATATTGCGCATTGTCCTAAAGAAATGGGAAAATTGTGTCATACACACTCAATAAATAACAATGAAAGAAATTTTCCTGGACTTGTGCACAATACGATGAAGCGTAAGAAATATTCAATTTTACACTCGATTAACCATTATCTATAAACACAGAAAGAAAGTTTTTTTTTTTTTTCATCTCGGCCGTGGCCAATCACTAGGGGCGCGAAATGATTTCAGGGCAAAATCTGTTCCAACGCACTTAAGTACAGAACCACTTTCGTGATTGGATAATTTGAATTGTTACGCGTCTTGTGTGTCTGCCCCCAAATAACGGACGGTCAGTATCGGAGAAACTTAATTCTGATTGGTTAACTCGTGTAAGGGACTCTCTACTCATCAACACAAGCGGTCAATAGTCAAATGAAGACTACAAGTGTGCACATAGGATATTTAAGTCTAGTCTCTGTGTAAATATTTTCGCAAAAAATTAATGGCCCTACCAATTAGTCACCAAACGTGGCTTGGCATTGAAACATTACTGGGATGTCGGGGAATGGAACTCGTATCTCTTTAAAGCGAGTATGGCGTAGCGAACAGCCACGGTTGTTTACATGGAAATTCTATAGTTTATTTGTAAACCCAGCTGCTCATAATTTCCATTACACTCAACTTTACATACATTAATTCGTACTAGAAACAAAATACTTTAGGAATTGGTTCTAATAAAGTAATACGAAACATTACTACGACATGTAGGCGAATCAATTGGGGGGGGGGGGGGTTGAGGATAACGCGGAATTCTCCCTATCCAGTTCCCCCCCCCCTTTTTTTTCTCATTTGAGAAAAAATGATACCATGCGAGGGAAAGCGATTTATCTCCCAAATGTAATCATGCGTGATGATTGTTGAGACAAATAATTCCCGCATACAAGTTATAACAGCGAATATTGAAGTCTACTTCTGATGAAAAGTACTCGTTGGAAAAAAAAAAAAACACATTAGAACACGGGCGACTGTCAAAACCCAGACTTGTGCTGAAGCGCGAAATTTCGTGCCGCCTTTGGTGCACTTAATTTCACACCAGTCACAGACTGGAGACATCAAACACTGCAGTTAGTTTCTAACCTATAAGGCAGTGCTTATTTCGGCCAACAGATATCAGCCACTTTGCTGAAAAACGCGATTTTTCAAAAGTCTCGAGTCTACCCCATCTTCCCATAAAAATTATCCGTCCACCCTCTACCCCCTCCGTCCACAAATCTTTTAATTTGCACCTTGAGTTCAACTGAGTTTGACAAAAGGCAGGGCATATTTTTTAAATATATTCTCTGCAGCGCCTATAAAATAGGAATGTGTTTTTATAACATTAATTTACTGCACCCTGTGTGCCGGATTTAGATCAAGAAAATCTAGTATTTGAGCAGTGAATCAAGAAACGTGGTGTCGTGTGTGTGTTAAGCCAATGTTTTAGCCATCAATCTGAAAACTTTACAGGAACTAAGTGAAAGAATTGAATAGCGCCTTTCATTTTTTCTTCAGTCGTAGACTATATTCAGTGAACTAGGAAATTCGCAACAGAAAACGGTGTAAAATATCAGGAGGTGGAAATATTTGATGTATGTAAACAAGACATTAATGGTGCACAGGGAAAGTACTTGTATTTGTACAAACTATTCTTCGTAAATTAGCTGCCAACGTAATTTCTGTAACTGTACAAATAAATTAAAGCAAATTCCACAACACGAAGCTGGGGTATGTGTAGAACTTAAGATGAATTTGACGAAACAAGTCACAAGTGTAGGGAAACACAAATTATATGCTGTGTTTCATGAACTATCGTCTTTTAAAGATGCATCAGCAAAAAAAAAATTGGCAACTATTTTCTAAATATTCTTAATAATACTAACAAAGAAACTTTTCCTGTGTGTACCTTATTATAGATATCATGGGCATAATATTTTTCTGGCCAAGTTCCCATATTTCCGGTACCACACCAAGTACTAATATAAGACTGTTCACGGTAAACTGATCACTTTTGTAAAACCTGCTTAAGTTCTCTTTGTTTACACATTATGTATTATTCCGTGTAACATTAATACTGCCATAAACCTGAGCACTTTATTCGTGCGTCGGTCAAGTAAAATCGTAATATTACTAGATAGTTAAAAAAAATTATTTTTTAACTTATCTACATTTCAAAACAGAAATTAAAACTATTAATTTAGGTATCCACAAATGATGGCGTAACACTACTAATTCAACGTTAAAATGTGGAACTACTTTCACTCCTTAGTTAACAACGTTATTGGGCACATGGCAGTTGGAGTGCCCGTTCAAATATACGCAGGTAGGCAGAGTGACATTATTAAAAGATTGATTTTGAAAGGGCTCAACTAATTATGAACAACATGAACCTCGTTGCGCAGTGATGAAACATATCGTTACTACTGATGCACTTGGAATCATGAAATGCGCCATGCCCAGGACCAATGAGAGATATACATGCATCTGAACTGTTTTTTGCGGTAACCACAATCAAGGAGAAGGCTTTATCGCTGGTTCAGCAACTTGTCGGCTCGACTCCACGATTGTCAGTATGTTCGACATTGAACTGCTGATGCATTAAGTAGAGGATGTTACCGTTTGACTGAGCACTTTGGAAACCAACCTTTGAAAACTACCGCTGATCGTACCTGCATATATTTTAATGAGCTCACCGGCTGGTATGAGGACAGTAGATTATGGTAGCGACGAATGGAAGTAGTACCATGTCCCAACACAGAACTTAAAGTGTTATCTACACATTAGTGAGCCCTGGAACTATTTAGGTTGATTTCTGTTTTCTTAATGCAAAACTGTAACAATTAGAAAATTTGCCAACTATATACATTTTTAATTATTTTACAGTTTCGCTGGACCGACGTATTACAAAATAATTATGTCCATCCATGGAGGTGTTACTTTAACATATTGTGGAAGAATTCACAATGTGCATACAAGTAGATATTAAGCAGGACTTTCAAAATGCTCAGGTTACAATCAACAACATTTACCTAGGATTGTGAAAGCAGTCACAATGGGTGCACGACTGAGCGCGAGGATGTGTGTGTGTGTGTTCCAGGGGGCGGCTGTGCATGGCGGTGGAGGCCAGGGGGCGGCTGGGGCGGCGCGCCTAGATGGCAGGTGGCGGTGGGCGGCGGCTGGCGGCGGCGAGGGCGGCGCTGCTGCTCTGTTGGCTGGCCGGGGGCGGGGCGGCGCCGCAGGGGGCGGGCGGCTCCTCGCAGAACTGCCCCGCCTCCAGTGACATACAGCCCTGCTCGTGCACTGTCAAGAAGAACGGGCTCGACGTGCTGTGCGAGTTCACCGACCTGGCGACCATTACACGCGCCATGGGCGTGCTCAAGGGCCGCTCCAACATCGTCATATTCTACCTCAAGCTGCGCCACAACAACTTGCCCAAGCTGCAGGGCTTCGTGTTCCTCGGCCTCGAGATACGCCACCTTACCATCCACAACAGCAGCCTCGCCGTCGTCGAGGAGTCCTCGCTCAGTTCCATCGGTGAGTTCAACCTGGATCTGGTCCTTAAGTCCCTACCTACTCCACTGCTGGCCCCACACACTCCACTGAATGCCTCACCCACTCCACTGCAGGCCCCACCCACTTCACAGCTGGTCACACCCAGCCCACTCCTGGCCCCACCCATTCCACTGCTGGCCCCACCCACTCCACTGTTGGCCCCACTTACTCCACTGCTTGTCCCACCCATTCCATTGCTACCCACCCACTCCACTGCATGCCCCACCCACTCCACTGCAGGCCCCACCCACTCCACTGCTGACCCCGCCCACTCCACTGCTGACCCCACCCACTCCACTGCAGGCCCCATCCACTCCACTGCTGACCCCACCCACTCCACTGCTCACCCCGCCCATTCCACTGCAGGCCCCACCCACTCCACTACTGACCCCGCCCACTCCACTGCTGACTCCACCTACTCCACTGCAGGCCCCACCCACTTCACAGCTGGTCACACCCAGCCCACTCCTGGCCCCACCCACTCCACTGCAGGCCCCACCCACCCCACTAATGGCTCGGCCCACACCACGACTCATCACTCACACTAATCCAAGTCAACCACAACCGTTTCTGCATTCACTGCCAATTTCACTACTCACCCCACCCTCTTCCAAAAGTTAATAGTCTATGTTTCTGCAAGTCTTACCCATTTCACTACTCACCCGACCTACTGCCACAAAGTCGCCAGTCACTGATCCTACAAGCCCCTCCCCTCTTACTCATCAACCTGTTCATCACCTAACATTACTGGTCACTGCTTCTGCAGATCCCTCCCATCTCGCTAGTACTCACATCACCCACATCCCCAAAGTCGTCATTAATCGCTTCTGCAAGCCCCTCCCCATCGCTACACACCCCATTCACTTACCAAAGTTGTTTACATCGGTTTCTGACCCTTCGCTACTCACTCACACCTCACAAGCTTGTCTGTTTCTTCTCCAACCAACCACCATCTCTTAGCAGATAGATCTACCCTACTGCATTGATTAAATCTCGCTCAGTGCCCAATAACACTTATTAAAAATCTGTAAGCCACTACATTATCATTCATCTCCTCTCTTACTATCCAATATTAATGTCCCTGGACATTTCCCCATTCATTCATTTTCCCTTCGGAATGAGGACTACTTACCACTTTCTTAGATATGTTTAAGCACTGCTTCAACTATTCCAACCTCCATTTGTTAAGTACTCATTAATAGAGGCGAGGATGATCGGAAAGCTGTGAGTAACATCACAAATAATTTATAACAGTACAGAATAGTTAAAGTGTTCAGCCTTTAAATTTCACCATGACTTACTTATAAGGCCAACTGTTACTTGACTTAGTGTTTAACTGTGGTAACATTAGTTGTAACATCACCATTCTGTACAATGTGTCATGGGAACAGATCGACAGTAATTATTAGATGCATTTACAGTTAAATGTGTAAGATTTATTTTATTTTATTAAAATTTTGCTTTTATATAGCACTTTCCAAATAGGTGGGGTATTTATAAGGGAAAATTAGAAGCATCCCTTACTCCAAGTATGAAAGTCATACGGTGTAGAGAAAGCTGTGTAAACACGGAATCTCACTTGCGTAGCACACAAACACGAGAATAACAGTCAACATGTAATAACAGCTAAGCTGTACATACCCGGGCGGAGAATAGTGAGCGCATTATATAATTATGAGTATTTAAAACTTCGAAGTGTTTGTCTTGGCATGTCGTATGACATGCCAAGACATGTTTTCAGTCTTGGCATATCATACGAGTCATGGTAGTAGGAAAATGTATGTTTAGGGCCAAGGGGATCGGGGATAGGACTATGTTTCGGGGGAGCCGCCATCTTGTTACGTCAACCGGCCGCCATCTTAGATGACCTTGACCTTGACTTCAGTGACCTCTGACCCCAAAAACCCACAAAATTGCGAAAAAATTCTAAAAAAATATAACAAAAAAAATTAGAAATAATTTTAAAATGTTATAAAGATTGTTAAAAAATTATTTTTATAAAATTTTATGTAATAACTTTCTTAATTTAAAAGTCGTTAACCCCAGTGGTAATTTCTTGCTTTTTTCCTTGAAAATTCCCTTTTTTTTTCTTAACATTTCCGGAAAGAATGTTTTTTTTTTTTTAAAGAACGTTTAAAAAATGTTATTTACAATCTTACATTTCTGGAGGTCTTCCCCCGCAACACCAATTACTCACCTCTGTTCTAATCCAGCAGATGACTGACTGCCTCACCTCCACCCCCCTTCACATAACTCACTCAGCCATCTTGATTTTTTCATTTGTCATGTGTTTACATGCTACTCGAGGCAGCCATATTTGTGTATATGTTACTGGAGACTGCTATATTTGTGTATATGTTACTGGAGGTGGCCATATTTGGTTTTTCCGTACATCATTTGTTTATATGTGTTCCTCGAGGCTGCCATGTCTGGAGGCAGCAATCTTGCTAGGTGCAGTCCTCCATTTTTTTATTGTGATTTGTTTTATAGTTTGTGTCTGACCTTTGTGCGACAACCCGATTATACCACCTGATGTAGGCCTGTATCGAATTGTGACATTGACCATTCCTTTAAGTACTGAAAGTTAATTTTTTAATTTTTTATTCTTTTATGTAAAACGGGAAAGGTTTTTTGAAATAAAATACAGTATATATTTTAATATACTATTAATTGTACACCTCGGTCGTATTGGCGACCCTGGAATGATAGCGGGCAAGGAAACCCCACCACTTGGTGTAGGACCTTCCATTATGCAGTTTCAGCACCTTTTCCACCAAATACATGACTGGAAACTTCGTCGGCCAGATCTCCTCAGTGTAGAAACCATCATGGTTGGGTACGTTGTTCAGATCTTCGAGATAGTCGGTCCTCGGTGAATAGTTACATATACGGTGCACACGAAATAGTTCGGGGCTCCAATTCGAAGACACCTTTCTGTTTGGAGATGCACACCAGATCATCGATCTTGGCTTTAGGCTTGTGTGAGTCCTTCCTCTTCGGAATAGCATACACAGTCCGAACCAGGGAGTCGTCCTTGACATCTGTGGCTTCATGCGAGTGGTCGAGTGCACTCTATAATTATACTCTCGCACAAGTTTCGGCAGGAACTCAAGCCACTTGTAGCTACCATTTGCTGCGAAATACTTCCACATCTTACCCTTCAGAGTCCTGTTGAACCTCTAGACTATTGAAGCTTTGATATTATGTATGTGGAATAATGATTTATGTTATGTTTTTTCATCAGGGCTTTTAACTTTGCATTGTAGAATTCCTTGCCCTGGTCGGTTTGCAAATTGGCCGGGATGTGTACTTCGCTCAACATATCTGCGATGGCCTTGGTGATGTCATGTGAATTCTTCGACTTGACCGACCTGGCCCAGGCGAATTTGCTTCAGGCACCAATGACTGTCAACATGTATTTGTAGCCTTTGTTGACTTGAGCATACGGTATCATCTCGACGAGGTTGGCTTGAAACAGATCGATCATCCCACAAATAATGACCTTGTGACGGCGGTAGTTGCACCTGGCAGCCACATGCAGTTCATTGGTGATACCAAATCGATTCATCGTATGTAGCCCGCCTCCTTAAGTTATTCTATGATTGAAACTATCTCGTTGGTATGGGAGTAGTATCCAACACTTTGTGAAGCAAGCAGTAGCTGCAGCCTATCGATCAGTTCGTTGGGATTGTCCCAAAACCTGTAATCAATGTTCTTGTCGTCATCTATTTTCTTCGGACCTTCACTGCTTTTCAGTGCTAGGTCACTGAAAAGGTCTCGGAATTGTTGTCTTGGTAAAGTGTGCGCATGAGTTCGAGCAAAGTCTTGTATTCCAGCATGTCGGATTCTGTAAAGTCCCTGATCTCTTCCATACTTTCTTCTTCTGTGGCAAATCCGCATCCGATCCATCGTCCTGATATGACTGTACTTCATAATGCTTTCGCTTCTGCAAAGACTTAGTAGTATTGTCACTTTCGGACTATACAGCTATTGGTGCTCCATAGCTCTCCCTGAGTACATCGAGACGATGAGTAATTGGCTTAAAAATTTCTTCATTTATATGGTCGCATGAAATTTTGGCTCTCTTGGCGATCAAATACTTTGAGCAGACAGTCTCAATCACTCGATGTAGTTCGCTGGAAATGTCCGTCATCATACTGAATAAAAATTCTCACTGTAATTCTTTTTATAGGTTTAGTTGTGAGTCTCCGCCAACATACTTTCAGTCTTGTTCAGATCTTCGCTGTAATCTTGAATATCTGTTTTCGTGCGAGGTGGGAAATCGAGGTATCGAATGTATGTGTCATATCCTTCCAGATTTTTCAGATTCTCTTCATTTTGTGCAGATGCTACATTCAATCTGTCGATAATTTGCCTTTGAACACTCGTCAAGTGCTCGTCCATGGCCACCATATCGCGGACGACCTCTGTCTTTACATGCTCCATCTTTGCTCTGAGTTTGGACTGGTAGGTTCGAAAGAATGTGTTTTGTTCGTCCAACATTCTGTGCAGTTCCAAAATGATGTCAGTACCAGTTTTGAGGATGAAGTGTTTAGTAGCAGCATCCCCAGATCACTTTGGGTCACCAACATTTCGAATTATTTTTCTACCAGTACTACAAGTTCCATGATCCCTTGGTATGAGACAACCACCATCATTGTCTTTATGATGGCGTATCTTGAGGTTACTCTGCCAGAATTTCGATATGCTGTAACTCATTCTCGATGGCTAGCGATGAACTGATCGAACCCATACCTGTACCTCCTCTTATATAGGGGCTAGTCCTTTACGGTCGCCAAAAATCCGTATTTGTCTTTTCAGCCCAAGCACACATCTGTATTTACACGTCTCTACAACACGTCTGTATTTACATGATCGTCGTGAACGTGACGTAAATTAGTGTCGTCCATGCGAAACAACACCATCACATTAGCATTATCATGAGCATCTGTTTGGATATGCGCGAATAATAAGTCTGGCCGAGGTACACACAGTCCATGCATGCATGCCGCCCCAATGCTAAAGTATTTTTGAATGCAAGTTTGTTTCTCCCAGGCAATGCAGTCGAAGACAAATATCTAGTTTCGCAGTGCTGCATTCGGATGTACGACATCTTCATTGTTGCTGCATGGGAAATAACCCATGCCTTCCATGGTCTGCAGTACTTATGCCAATCGCTGGTATTTCGGTTGCTGGATTGATTTGGACTATAGGATAAACGTTCTAGGACTGGGGACAGTTCTCTTCTTCCAGAAGGGTTCATTAGGACGCAAGCCTTGCCGCAACCCGATGACCATGCGATGTTGCACCTCACTGTATTCGGAAATAGGCTTCCAACCACTGTTCGTGGGCGATATCTTCATCTTCAGCATAAATACGTAAGGGTAGAGTAACATCTTGTTTAATGACCTCTATACTGTTTTTGTCTGCTTGGTTTAAATTATACTTTGGGGGAGGAGGAATAGGAGGAAGAGGTGGAGGAGGAGGAGTAGGAGGAGGTAGCATATACAGGCCTCTTGATGACATAAAGCACATTTTAGAATGTATCTTCAAGTTATCATGCCAAGTAAACTTTCTCTGGAAGAAATCGCACTGAAATGTCATACTGCAATGTGATATGCTCGTACTGTTCCAAGTATAGATTGGTACTGAAACAAAATGTATAAAAGGAGCATATTTATACTTATCTGACTGAGTTCACCACAATGTCTTGAAGAGGTAAGACCATAGCTGGAACCGGGGTAGTCGATATGCTGATCAACAATCTACCATTCGAGCTGCACATTCCTGGATACAGGTTCTGTGGGCCAGGAACGAAGCTGGCTAAAAGGCTGTCATGCAACAAGACAAGCATAAACGCCCTGGACGAGGCATGCAAGCAGCACGACATTGCCTATTCCCAGCACAAGGATCTGCAAGCCAGACACCGGGTAGACAAGATACTTGCACAGAAGGCAGACAAAATAAGAAAATCAGCAGATGCCAGGCTCGGAGAAAAATAGCAGCATGGGGTGTTTCCAACTTGATGAATGCCAAAGTGAAGATGGGCATGGGTGATAAGAGCAAAATAAATGCACAAGTGAAAAGAAAAGCAGTTACAAAAAGAAGAAAAGACGCCAAGTCAAGGAAAATATCTACCAGTGGATTTTTTTCTATTGCTTTTACCCACACTCGCAGCCCTTGGAGCTCTAATTGGAGCCACGAGTGGTATCGCCTGAGCCATCAACACAGCATCGAACGAAGAGAAGCAGTTGTCCAATGCCCAAAGACACAATGCAAGTATGGATGGTATCAATGGGTAAAAAAAATGGACAAGGCCTCTACCTAAGACTATACCCAGTAGGAGGCGGAAGTGTGCAAAAGTGATGCAGAAGAAAGAAAAAATAATAAAATATGAACCGAAATGAGCACTCATGAATGTGATTTGGAACAGTTTGCATGCAAATTGAAAATACCTCACTTTCGTGTAGTGTTTATGAGAGGTGGTTTACCTGCTAAACACAAGAGAGAATAATGACCTGTTGTTAATCTGGATACGACAGCAGGGCCTGGCACACACTGGGTAGCCTACGTAAAAAAAGGGTAAAACATGCACACTGTTATGATAGTTTTGGGAATTTGCATCCTCTGCCCGAATTGCGAGAGTTCCTGAATAATTGTAATCTAACTTACAATTACGAAACGAAGCAGCTGCCTTACACGTGGAACTACGAACATTTCTGCCTTTACTTCCTGGTTCGCTCTTACAAGTAATTGTATAAAAAGGCTATACATAGCAAGGAAACCATCAGATATGTGTATAACACATACCTTGATGGGTTGTAGCTCCGAGCTGCATGCGGTGCATTGTCCACCACTCGACCTGGAGGGGGAATGGAGCATAGGCCTCGTCGATTTTCAAACTTACAATGCGATTCCAAACATTGATGAAAAAACTGCAAGCTGTACCTCATAAAAAGTGGTAATGTTACCCACGAAGTTTCGCTACCCATTGTTTCATATGAAATAGACGATATTGCAAAGTACTTTGAAGATTCGCTGCCCCCAGACACTGAATTCGAACTACATGGGAATCCCAATACTCTGAAGGGTCTTATTAGATGCAATGAAGATATCGACTTTACGAAACCTGATTCCTTCGGACCGATACTGAGGTTCGAACCACACATCTATGAAGCTGGTAAACCCAGGTGTCGTCGAAGGCTGTAAATATTTTGCCAGTCAATTTAATACAAATAACCTGTAATTTGGCGAGCAGCACATACCTCAATGGCTGGCCGAGCAATACGTGGCATGAATTTTTGGTTATGGTGCCCCCAGGTTGTAAACTGGCCATGGCACCACAAAACATCACTTATGTTCTGGTCGCCATGAAGAGAGCACACGGGATGGTCGTGACATTCGTCTATCAGCGCGGAGAGTTGGTGAACTTTCGAAACATAGAAATCATCCTACGCCTGCATTTGAGAAGATGGTTCAGAAGCTGTAAATAATGAGCTGTGCAAAACCTACCCTAAGTACGTCACAGGCCTCCAGGGAGTTAACACATGCAAAACCTATCATAACGAAGGTGGAACTTCATGCGTACCAGTCGTTCCTGATCAGACCGTACACACTACCATCGGAGGTTCGGATAGCAGTCCAACACCAAGATATCTGTACTCTTCCTTGTTAGTCTTTCCTGCAAATCAGGGGGACTCTGTCGAAAGAGTATGGGACCAATTCAGCATCGACGAAAATAATTAGCAATAGAATTCTTCAACTGCTCGATCGCATCGCCTACTTTCTCAACGGTGCCGAGGTGGACCAGTCGCGAGATGTGGGCATAACATCAATGATCAAAAATTATATTTTGCTCTCCCCAAATGAGCTGCCTGCAGTCAAGATGGCAGGCTGGGGAATCGAAGATGGCAACAATGTTCCCATTTATGCCGAAGGAAGGTTCGAAGTTTGTGTTCCGCTCTTCATGCTATTGGGATTTTCCGAATACTAAAAACGAATTAATTATCTTCAATTCGAAGCAGGAACTGGTGATAATGCTCATCAATACACATTTGTATACCATAGTGGGTACAGGAGAAAACCTGGAGGCTGTGGACCTGAACCTACAGTCTATCGAATGGATGCTGCCTCATGTGCAGTTGAGCACTGTAGAATCCCTACACATGTTGCAGAATGTGGAACATGGTAAAAACATCGATGTGGCTTTCAGATTGTGGAGTCTGGAGACAAGCCCTGGATTGCCAGTAAGCCAGCACATTAACAGGCTGATGAAGACCAGCTTTGCTTCTGAGAAACCGAGGTACATCATTGTTGGACTACAGACCGGAAGACAGCACAATGTAAGAGTGTGCTGTTCGTAGTTCGACACATGCCCATACGTAGACATGAACACGAACTATGTAAATGGACAGTTCCTGATGGCATATCAGATGAACGCTCAATTCCAAACTGCATATTATGGACTAACCCAATCCCCGGTATTGAACACTGATACGTTCAAAAGTTTGGCTCCGCTCATGGTATTCGATTTGAGTAAACAGGTCGAACGTATTAACTCCAATGTGATCGACTGCAGGATATAATTCACTACACATGGAAATATTCCTGCCAACATGTTCATATTTCACCTGATACTTCACGACCGGCCTGTATTTTACAAATTCCAAGACAGGACCGTCAAAATACTGTCATGAGCTCAGCTGACTGTTCACACACTGTAACAGTTTACTTGTCGTCGAGCATTGCCAGCTTCAAGTGGTGGGGTTTCCCTACCTGCTACAACTCCTGGGTCGCCCAGGCGGACATCGAGCTGTGATTGTCGAAGAATATTAATGAACCTGTATATTTTACTATGTGTACAGTAAATTTTATGTAAACAAAGATATCCTGTGTTTTATTTCAAAAAACCATTCCCGCTTTATATATAAGAATAAAAAATAATTAATAAATTTTAAGTACTTTGCAGGAATGGTCAATGTCAACATTCGATACAGCCCTATATCAGATGGCATATTCGGATTGTCGCACAAAAGTCAGACACAAACTATAAAACACATGACAATAAAAAACATTGAGGACTGCACCTAGTATGATGGCTGCCTCCCGACATGGCAGCGTCCAGTAACATATATAAACAAACGATGTACGTAAAAAACCAAATATGGCCGCCTCCAGTAACGTATATAATCAAATAATGCACGAAAAAAACAAAGATGGCCACCTCCAGTAACATATACACAAAGATGGATGCATGTAAACAAATGACGAATGAAGAAATCAAGATGACTGAATGAGTGTATGTGAGGGGAATGGAGATGAGGCAGTCAGTCGTCTGCTGTAGTCCAACAGAGGTGAGTAATTTATGGTGTAGGGGAGACCTCCGGAAATGTAAGTTTCTAAATAGATTTTTAAACGATTTTTTAATTAAAAAGATTTCTTGGGGGAAATTTTAAGGGAAAAACGGAAAAATGGCCACGGGGTTAACGAATTTTAAATTAAAGTTTTTTTACATAACATTTTATAAAAATAAATTCTTTAACGATTTTTGTTTAAATTTTAAAATCATTTTTTATTAATTTAAAACGATTTTTTAATTAAATTATTTATAAATTGTTATGTATGTTTTTTATTTTAAACGATTTTTAATTACATTTTTTAGATTTTTTTAATTTTTTCGCAATTTTTTTCGATTTTTGGGGTCAGAGGTCACCGGAGTCAAGGTAAAGGGATAAAGTTCAAGGTAAAAGGTCTAGGTCACCCAATATGGCGTTTGGGTGACGGAACAAGAGGGTGACTCCCCCGAATCTTAATCCTATCCCCGATCACCCCTTGCACCCAAACATACATTTTCCTACTACTAGTCGTCATTTCAATTTATGTAATTATAAAAATATATTTATTGACGTGAATACGTCTTATTTTTTGCAACCGTACTGGGAGGCAATCCAGGAAATTGTATGAGTTTAATGTAAAAAATTAATAAAACTTATCACAATGTCGGCCTATACTCGTCAAAAAGCCAAGTCGAAATACACAAATCGTATACGGTTGGAAATAGCACCTCAAAAGCAATCCAGTGATACCCATAAAACCCCATTTGATCGAGTGAAAAGGTGCCGGGAACGTAAAATAAACACCAAGGCGTCCGAGCGCATCAACACAGCCACATCCCATTTTTTATTACTAAATTTAATTCTGAGAGATTAAAGATATTTTTCTGGTACTAATGAAGACAACTAACACACGGCAAATACGCAAGCGCGTGTTTTGCGTGTAAATTCATTTTTAATTAGTTCGTAGCTGAAGCTAAGACTCGGCTTTGTTGCGCGAAGTCTAAAAACCGCGCCATGAACAGAAATTATTCGCCAGTATAATGAAACGTCTAGCTACAGCTTTCTGGTACAACTAGAGAACTTCTTTTCTACTGAATTCCCATTTGTTTCTTCGTGTAGTACGAAAAATACATTTGGACAACCAATCTAGTGGTTGTATTCATAACTTTGGCAAAGGGAAGGATGGTATTTTTTTTTTTTTTCAGTGCTGTGTCTATAAAATGTAAACAGTTGGCAAGACGCCCAACACGCTATTTCCTTCTCTTAATTTTTTTTAAAGGATAATATAATGTTGTGGCACTTGTTTGCGATGAATTTGAAGGTTTCTCGTAATTCTCAGCGAACCGGATGTTCATAGCGCTGGGAACAATACTGATAGGTTTATTCTACTCGGGTTGGGGAGCTGAGCGCTTTCAATTTGCAACTAAAATTTTCCGCCTCCAGGTTGCACCGATGTTGCGTGTGTACCAGATTTATCCGTTTCGTATGTAATTAAGTTAGGGCCCTACTATACCTCATTACCATGTCCCCTGTCCTCTGATGTCCTCGGCTCTCTGTCCTCGCTGACGTCACGCGACTCACACACGATTTGCTGCTACAATAGATCCCATAAGTTATCCCAATAAGTAGGTTTCGTAAACTGCTACCAGGTAGCAGTAATTCCTTTCAGCCATTTTGCATTATATCTGATTGTTTAGATTCACGAATATTTGGTTGGTATAGTTTAGAGTTGTTGATTTGGCGGCGATTTTGATTATTATAGTAGTTTATCTATTTTGTTTATCGGTTATTAAAACATATTTTCTTTATATTCGCAATAGTTTTTTAAAATCCAAAATTGAATTCCTTCCTTGGAATAAAATTTCCCTTGATTTGGCATTTCTGAAATTTCTTTTTATACTGGATAATTCAGTCCGCAACTGCAAGGCGCATATTAATAATTTACAATATTAGTCCCGCTCGGAGCTCGTACACTCGGCATTCGCTTCGATGTCAATGTTTATGACAGATTTTGTTTACTATTACAGAATACGCGCGTATTTTCCCGCCAAATTCTTCTTCTTATTCTTCCATGAAGGACTAGAGGACATGCGAGGACAAGCGGGGACATGGCTCATGACGTCACATGATCACGTGGGCCAATAAGTGCTCTCGACGATAGTTCTAATAAGGTTAATTCTACTCTGGTAAGGAACAAAACGGAATTTCTCATGTAGGGATAGGAACATTTCGCGAGTTCATTTCAGGACACGATATACGTCAAACACGTGTACACTGAAGTTGACTTTGCAATTGGATCGCAGTTTATTAGACACGCCCTGGATCACTCTGAGCCAATAGCAGAGCTGCAAGGAAACAAGTAGCGAGTGCCATACTGCCAGGTGTGAAATAACACTGGCTACTCTACGGGGCAGCAGCCAATAAACAAACATCTGAGGCTCGAGTATACACATGACTGTGGAGTCTAGCCTACAGGTAATTGAACTAGCGAATTTTCCTATCCCCATCTATTCACTATGAAAAATACGCCTACTTCCACTACGCCATATATTACGAACCTATAGCAAAATCTGTCTCATACTTGATATCGATCTCTCCAAGATCGACGAATCGGAGATCCAGAATCATGAGATTTCGTTGGTGCAACACTTTTACGTTGGAAGAAAGATCAAACTGGATTCTTGATCGGAACTAGGATCATTCGATCTCTGATCGGGGGTGGTTTTTTTACAACCGCGACAGATGTGGGCGGAATCATTCGTTTGCCGCTCTGGGACACCGGAGCCGCGGTATTTACTGCTCTCTAACTTTCGCCCAACACAACATTATCGTCGGTCGCCGCGGGCCCCCACCGGAGCCTCACTCATTCGCGACGCCAACTCAAGTTAATACTCGCGTCGTACACTGCAAAAAAAATTGTTTGCGCTTTTACAAGCAGATCCTCTGTACAACTACAAACAGTTTTCTTGTAAAATCTGCAAAACATATGACTGTAATACTACAATACTACTTCCTCTATTGAGAAGTGGATGTAAAACCATTTTTTTCTTCTGGAAAGCAAACCTGACGAATTAACAATAGAGATTATGGAATCATTATTTCGAAATATAATTCACGAAGAGGAAAACCAAATGTTGCACCTTGCTAACACAGATAGGTAATCGAACCCATGTCCCTCGTGTCAATACCACACATCCTTAACCACAATACCAACTTTACTCACAAAATTTTACAATAACTTTTGTCCCCCCGACCGGATCGCTCCCGGATATTCGCGTGTGGGAATCGTGCCACACGATGGCGCTGGTCAGCGGGTTTTTCTCGGGGATCTCCCGTTTCCCCCTGCCTCTTCTTTCCGGCGCTGCTCCGTACCCTCACCTGTTCTCGATATCTCGCTGCTATGAGCTGCCGGAATCTCTTCGCTCACTCACGTCCAAGTGTAATCTGTAGACGATACAACTTCCTAGACGCATGGTAACTAGTTTCCAGGCATGGTATTGGAAATGTGCAACAGTGCAGACAAACCCCGGGGACCAATAGAACGTGCTGAGTGGAATATTGTTGTGGAGTTTCCCCGTCGCCCCGCTGGCCGACGCCCTTCTACACGACACGGCATCACGACCACGCAACGCTTTGCAGGGGACTCACCGCAGTAAATACAGGAAGTAACGTGCTGTCTCAGGTCATGCGCAGTTCGAGTTGCGGAATGAGGGAACCCACTAAGGCGAAAATGGCGCACTAAGTGACATTTACTCCAGCATAGTTCCAGGAAACTTCGGCCTGTTGTTGTGAGCGGACGGAGTTGTTTCTTGTGAACATGTTCTTTGGAAATAATTATTTTCAAAACACAACATTTTTGTTGTAGTTCTATGACTGGGCACACGATTTTTTTTTGCGCAGTCTAAATGTTTGCAAGTGGATCCCTGATAGACAGTACGCGGTTACAAGAATGTTAAAGTGAAATTTCGGGCAAATAATGGTAAAAAAAGTTATTCACATATATTAAAAAATTTACGAAAGCTTACTTTTTTTTTTTTTTTTATATTTCAAAGAACTTCTCGTGAGCTCACAAATCTATCCGTAAAACTGCTTAATAATTTTTATTTGTGAATTCGCCGTTTATAAATAGGAATTGCGAAAAGAAACTCGATTTTATTTCAGATGCGTGGTTGTTTTTATGTATCAGAAACTATAAAAGGTTTTTTTTTTTTTTCTGTTCTTTATGTGCACATAAAAAGTGCGACTTAGTGCAGCAAAAGCGACAAATGTTGCTAACATTCTCGCAGTCACACATGATCGTTGCATTACAGTGCTAATCACACGTGTGCCTACCGTACGACGGTATGGACCCCGCCCTTGGAGTGGCATTAGTCTCAATTTTAGGTGAGCCTACTTATTTTTTTTTTTTTTTAACTGTTAGAACCCAATGTGGTTTAGTTATCAGATATCAACAACGGAACAAAAATTTCGCTTTCAATATTTACAGAAGTAAAGTAAAATCTTCAATACTTCGGCCACCGTCACATTTAAGGTCTTGCGGCACGGAAAAAGCACAAAATGGCTTAAAAGTCTCTCCTAAGAAAGGCACTCACAAGTTCTCAATCAACATTGAATAGCGTATATAAATATACAATATTAAAAGGCGTGACAGTAGGATATCTATAGGGTCACCTGCTCTTCGCGAAACGATTCACGCCAAAGCTATTTGCTTTGCTATTGGTCGCTTGTCGTCGCGTGAAGAGAGAGTGTTGCATGCGCGAGCCAATCAGAATTTATTTTCTCCGATACTGACCGTCCGAGATTCACGGTCGGACAGATAACAAGAGTAACTATTAAAAGAACCCAATAACGAAATTGGTTCTAAACTAAAGTGTTTTGGAGCACACCTTGTACTGAACTCTCTTCGAGAAAAACAGGAGTCCCTAGATCGTCACAAGGTTCAACTTTTTAAGCGTTTCAAAAAGGTTCAGGAAGTCTTGGTCTAGCAGAGCGGCTCTCAATAAAGACATCAGGATCCGATTCATAACTGTCTCACATCCGATTTTTTCTCACGTGAAAGACGTGCGGCTATATGGCGCACCTTCTCGAGGTGCTCCCATTCACCTAGATTTCGCATTCTGGAGTCGCCCCATCTCAATCTCATTTTACTGGCAATACACGTCGAAACCCTCTTTCATGAAGCGTCCTTCAAATATCCCAGCTCATTCACCTGTTCAGATTTTTGTACGTGCGTTTAGACTAGAATAAAATCAGTTTTACACTAAGAAGCGTGGTTAAATGTAGCTATTACGTTTTTATGAGACACTTAGAGAGAGAGAGAGAGAGAGAGGGGGGGGCTAAGGGCGGCATTGCAGGCTGCTTTAAGTACCCAATCTACGTTATGTGCAAGAAGGGAAATTGGCGTGCAATCTGTCTGTCACGCAACTTGGAGCCAATAGGCTTTCTCCTGTAAGCATTCCATTATATGGCATAATAAGAAAGGTGAAATATTGCCTTGCGCTCCATTATCATTTCAAGTTTCTTGAATGAAATTAGCTTGTGTGGAAATAATACTGTGAACGGCCGTTATAGTGGTTTTCACGCCTGCAGAACGTTCACTTAGATTGTGAAATTAAAAAAGAACATTTAATTTAAAAGAACACTAATAACTTTATTAAATTTTCATCGTTGTATGAAATGAACCAATATTTTTTTTAAAACTAAATATTAGCAAATCATTAAGTGTATATGTAGTAGCCATACACTGAGTACAAATGCTACCTCATTAATATTCGTAGCTTAAAATATCACTTAAATACCGAAACAGGTTTTTTTTTTCTTTCCGGTTGCGTGAATTATTTTGTCGGGAATACGTTCGCGTTTGCGAAATTGAACTATTTGAAATTGTCTGACTTACTCGGACATCGTCATATAATGCCGTTTCAAATAAATCACTTCTCTGTTAATTTGCTCTAATTTGACAGTGCGTTTTAAAATAACCGACGTATGGTCTAGTACGGTGTGGAAAAAAAGCATTGTTTATAGCTCGCCGATGGCAGAAAAATGTGCATGCATTACGTTTAGTGTGATAAGTCTCTGCCTGCGTTATGAAATAGGTACGAACCGTTATTACCCGTGCCTTATTACACGGAATGGGTATTACTGCTTTATCGTCTTGATTCAGCGAAGACAAGAACATTGCACGTGCGTTCAGTGACGTATTAGTTGAGGCGATGAAGGAATTTATAGGCTCTTTCAAGAAAAGCTCTGAAAGCACTCTCACTTCAGGGCTGTTTCACGGTCAAATGAGCACTTTTGAAAGCTCTGCTTGCATCTACTTGCGTTCACATGGTGCTTTCTTCCGCCCTATGTAAGATTAACATTACCATGGCCCTCATGATTTTATCCATGCGTCGGTCGAGTGAAACTGTGAAATTATTACAAACGTTAATATTTGGCAAATATGGTCATTTTTTTCACTTTGATGCATAAAAATTTAAAATAAATAAATAAAAGTGAAAGAAATAATTTAAATTATTACAAATGGCTACGTGACACCGTTATATTCGACGTTAAGATACGGAACTATTTTACATTCTTCGTTAACAACTTGACTGGGCCCATGTCACTCAGTTCGACCGGTAAAATATATGCAGGTAGGGGCAGTGACTTTTTCCTAAGGTTAATTTAAAAAGCGCTCACTTTATCGTGGACAGCCTTTACGCACGAATGCGGTACGCTGCCCTTTGGTGTAATTTTATGGGCTCGGTTAAGCTTTGTTTGCATATGGTGGAGGAATAACCTGGAAGTAGAACCTTAGCAGAGTTTCAGATAAATTGGAAACAACAGTAAATTGACTATAATAATAATCCAGATGGTGGACTGTTAAAAAATATTTCCTTCATTTTACTGAAAAGTGCTGGTAAAAATTGATCCAAAAGTGTCCGTAAACTCTACGTAAAATTACGGACACATTCATTTTCGGAAATGGATTTTCCGTAAATGTTACGGAAATTCTCCGTTTATTTCCAAGTTAGTTTCCTATACTTTCCATTTAAAATAAAAAGAGATAATGAAAATGTATTTAATTTTCGTTATGTGGGTGTTCTAACGTGTATAAAAATGATATTAAAAAAGTGAAAATATTTTGCACTAAAGCGAGATTCGAGCCCTAGTCAAAAAGTTACCAGCCCACGACACTAACCATTCACCTACAACTCTCTCTTGAATATAGTGGTATAACTAATACATTTATAATAGAAAGACAAAAGCAAATATTTAGTTTCTATTAAGTTCAGTGTATTTTTAGTGTTGCCAAATGTTACAGAAGGCAGATGCTATTTTTTAATGTTTGAAAGAATAGGTCACAGTCGTGTGGATAATCTTAACTGCCGCAAAAACTATAATTTCCTTGTTACAGTGGCGAAAAAAGCTTTGTGTGTAGAATCGGCATTTTTCGTCCCCGTAACTCGAATCCAAAGGGAATACGGAGACTTTCCGTGTTTCTTATTTACGGACTTAACTCCGTTTTTCGTCATTACAGTTGCCTTTCCGTATACACACTGTACATTTCCGTAAAAAAGTAACGTAAATATACGGAAATTCTGGACAGTGTGTGGTGTTGCTCCTCTGATGTAGGTGCATCCATCCGCTGATTGTGAGCGTGAGCTACTGGCAGGTGGATGTTGTGTCTGATTGGCAGTTGCGTTCTGCGAAAGATTCCCTATTGGTCGGACTGTTGCCTGGTGTGCAACTTACGAGGCGCTGATTGGCCGACGGCGTGACGTCGTGTTGCTGGCCAGTGGCGCGACTGTTTGGCTTCTGTGTTGTTGAGTATTCTGTCACACCATCGTGTAAATGCTGCACAAGGAGTCTACATTTTGCGGTACAGTACACACCGGGGCCTAGAGCCCTGCGATCCTCGATGAGGGTTACTGATTCCTGCTACTTCTCTGGGTCATGGCTGGCTTCTTGTACGCTGTTAGAAAAAATGTCATAAACTATCCAGACATCTTCCTCACTTTACGAGCTCTTCGTTTTTTTTTTTTTTTTTTCAACAGCTTTCTCTCCTTAAATTTCACATAAATCTCTGTGAATTCACGGAATGTACCTATAAACTTGCAAATTTTTTTTTAAAGCTGATCTTTGTAAAAACGGATATAAAAAGTTTTACCTTCGTTTTATGGATGTTCTAATGTGTATAAAAAATTACTCTTAAAAAGTTTAAATAATGTTGTCAGGTTGCAGGATTTGAACACGGAAAACAAAATGACAGTTCAATACATTATCCACGCACCTACCACGACTTTCAAAGAAATAGTGTTGAAAATATGGTATTCATATAAAATGATGATGTGTGTGTGTATATATATTCTATTCATGCTAGAGTGTTTGCGAGTTCGGTTTTTTTATTCCAGGTTTACGAACAGGGATAAGAAAAATAGTTTTATTTTCGTAATGTGCGTATTTTATTGTATAGATAGGTCTTTTTTTTTTTCTTGTAGCGTAGCGGAATTTGAAAAAGAATCAAAGAATTAGCACTCCATCAGTGTTTCGCCACTCACCTACTACTATTTTACACGAAGTAGTATTGTTAAGATAGGATTTTATACGCTTCAGGTATCATCGGCATTGTTCGTGTCTTAAAATGAAAGCCACAAGAATACGAAAAACTATCGTATTTTTTACTTTTACGGAGCTAATTTTTCTATTCTTCATAACGAAGTGCCTTTTCGTAAAAAAGTTTCCTTTAATATACAGAAATTTCTAACAGAGTGCGCGTATTCATCATTTGGCAGAAAAATAGTTTGGCAGAATTCTCTGTCAAACGCCGGTTCTGTCGAATGACGGTTCGGTCAAGTGCATGTTGGTCGGTTTAAGAGGATTTCAGAAAAGCAAAATAAATGTATGCCAAATGCCTGTTCTGCCAAATGTCTCTGTGATTTGTGAAAGTAATTTTCGACCAAACGCCTGTTCGGCCAAATGCCGCCTCCTCTCCCTTTGTACAGTTTCCGATCAGAAATCGTAGCGATCTTAGCTCGTTATAAGAGAAAATGGATGTTTGCCACATTAGGTACATCACGCATGAAAATTCTTTTTACGGCACTTCGAACCACAAACTTAAAGTGCCTCTGGAAGATCTGGCAAAGACGGTATCCAAAAATGTAATCATCTCTACTGGAATGCGCATAGGTGCTACGTGACTGCAGACTGTAACACGAAATGATCGAATTTCTAACATTTACATATTGCGGAATAATAAATCACGAGAACTCCCGTAGTCATAAATACGTCTTCACCCCCAAAACGTAACTGGCACTCTACTGTAACAATTCTTTTAGAGTAGCTGTAGTTCGTTCTCACGACAGAAAGATACATGAATCTGTTTCAGGGAAGCTCAGGTATGCGCGCCGCGAATGGAATGTTGAGTTGATTTGAGAAATTTTGGCGGCTCTTAACAACGAGGTTATGAGAGCCGATGAGGGTGAAATGATGTTAGAATGGATCAGTGCCAAAATGCAAGGACCGGGGCAATCGAAAATTCCCCGAGAAAACCCATCGAGCAGCGGCATCATCCGGCACGATGGGGATGTTGGGAGTAAGGACCGTCGATGAGTTGTTGTGGGCATTTCAGAAGTGAGGGTTGTTGTATTGTTGTAGTGGACGTGTAAAGTGTAAGGCCTGTTGTTGTTCCAGGCAGGTATTGTTGTTGCAGGCAGATAAGATGTAAGTGTTGCTGTTGGAGCCAGGTAAGGGAAAAGTATTGTTGGTGTGCACAAGATGTGAGTGTTGTTGTTCCAGGCAGGTATTATTGTTGCAGGCAGATAAGATGTGAGTGTTGTTGTTGGAGGTAGGTAAGGAGAAAGTATTGTTGGTGTGGGCAAGATGTGAGTGTTGTTGTTCCAGGCAGGTATTGTTGTTGCAGGCAGGTAAGAGAAAAGTAATTTTGGTGGGGACAAGATGTGAGTGTTGTTGTTCCAGGCAGGTAAGATGTGAGTGTTGTTGTTGCAGGCAGGTAAGGGAAAAGTATTGTTGGTGTTCACAAGATGTGAGTGTTGTTGTTCCAGGCAGGTATTGTTGTTGCAGGCAGGTAAGATGTGAGTGTAGTTGTTGCAGGCAGGTAAGGGAAAAGTATTGTTGGTGTGGGCAAGATGTGAGTGTTGTTGTTACAGGCAGGTATTGTTGTTGCAGGCAGGTAAGACGTGAGTGTTGTTTTTGTTGCAGGTAAGGGCCTGACGCAGCTGGACCTGTCGCAGAACTCACTAGGCATGGTGCCGTCGAGCTCGTTCAGGAACCTACACCACCTGCTCATCCTCAACATGAACCACAACAAGGTGACGGCGCTGCACAGCCGAGCCTTCGAGGGCCTCGACACACTGGAGATACTCACTCTCTATGAGAACCGCCTCTCCTCCGTCGACTCGGACTCCTTCAAGGGACTCGAGAAGTAAGCAACTCTCCTTCCATCCCCATCACATAGAGAACTGAAAAATTCGTGAATTCAATTACCTGCAGGCTAGTCACTACAGTCTTATGTATACATATGCCGCTGTCAACTGTGCATTGGCTGTCTGCTGTCACAGTATAAGGCAGCGATTGGGCAAGCGTTCTCCAGGAAGTGTCAAAACACCGTGTGGACCAATAGGTAAAGTTATATTAACACACGTGTTTTGAAGTCTAACTTGTCCCAAAAGGAATCCGCGAATTCTTCAGGTCTCTACCACCACACCATAACTATAGGCTGTTCACGATAAAATTAGCACTTTTAAAGCCCTGCTTAAGATCTACTTGTACACACGTTGTGTAATATTCCGCCTTACGTAAAATTAACATTACTGTGGGCCTCAACACTTTATTCATGCCTCGGTAAAGTAAAACTATGAAATCAACATCAAAGTAAATATTTTACATATCTGCTCATTTTACACTTTGGTGCATTAAAAATCAGGAAGCGAAAGAAATAATTCGATGTATCGCAAATGGTTACCTGACAGTTTTTTCGACGTTAAGATATGGAACTATTTTCTATTCATCATTGCCAACTTTACACGCCCAATGTCACTCAGCGCACCCATTAAAATATATGCAGTTAGGGGCAGTGACTTTTTTCTAAGGTTCATTTCAAAAGTGCTCACTTTATCGTGAACAGCCTTTACACCATGTATAGGTAGGGAAAGGTGTTTTTCGCGATTATATTTATGCTCATGATCTACCTCAATATCCTAATTCCCCAACCAAAACTTCCTTTGTTTATTGGCAACGTGTCTACTTGAGAAGACGTGTTCTTATTCGACTGTGCCAATCGTAACAAAGTACTCCGATACTGACCGTCCACGGTTCGCGGGCGGACACTTAAGGCACGTGCGAAAATTAATTTACGACCTGTTGAATTTCGTGGCACCTTAGCTCAGACCAGTGGCGTGTAGTGAGTTTTTTTTTTTTTTACAGGGTAAGCAGTACATATATTTTACACTCAGTCTTGCTAGTGCCCGGGAAAGGAAATATGCAGGATTGGAGGACGCAAACAAAAAGACTGCTTACCTCGCCGAAGGAACACGGTTTGTGACAGAGGATCTCGAACGTGTGGCGTGTTGTTGCTTGCGAGTTCGATACATCGCTAGTCGCTCCCGTTTGTGGAAGTAAATACTAGATAGCAGCACTGTGCGTGTACAGTAGAGTACGGGAGTAACGAAAAACGAAAACTCTGTTTCTCGAATTGGAAACCTGAAAACTCAGAATTAAATGTGTTTAAAGTTAAGGCGAAAACTGTAAAGGTCAGACTTTGCCAATATGTGTATGGTAAGAATCGCTTACATTGCGTCTATGGAATGAACCCCACTGTCTCAGGCACACTTTTGTCATTGGATGATTTGCGTGTTACGTGTTTCAGGTGTCTACCCACGAATCACAGACGTACAGAATTGGAGTTGCCTAATTCCGATTGCCCAGTCAAGTGAGAAAATGTCTTCTCACAGAGACACGTCACTAATTATTAAAATATAACTGCCGTTGCGCCCGTAGGGTATTGGAACTTAGCATGTGCGGAAATAGTTTCGCGAAATTCTTGTGCCCCTACCTATAGGTCGTTCATGGTAAAGTGAAAACTTTTGTAATCAACCTCTAAAAAAAATATCTACCCGTTAGCTACATATATGCTTCCGAATATTTCCCATGTTTTGCGCTTTTAGTAATTGTTTAAATACGCCATGTATCACAAGCGTTGTATACCTCTGTTAAGATGAAACAATTTTATTTTTCTTTACATTAAAGTTTTACCTTAATTTTGTTTATGAATTATAATATTTCATTAAAGATAAATACGAAAAATAAAACAGTGCGAAAACAAGTATGTTGGTAGCACCTAGTAAGAAATAGTTCTCTTGCAAAGTTAATCTCCATCTGAACGAGTTTCCCAGACGATGGCCAGGGCGTGCATTTGAAGATGACTTGCACATAATGTTGTGGCCCGCAAGATCACCGGACCTTACACCGTGTGACTTTTTTTTAATGAGTTTCATCAAAGACAGGTTATATGCCTCACCGTTGCCCCGTAATATCGTATTCCATGTTAATGTGAGTGTGGGAATAACTAGAATGTAAATATTTGTACGTGCCACAGAAAACTGTTTTGAGTTCCACGTTCATTCTGCACTATTTTCATTTCTGTACGTTTAGTAGTTTCGCTGCAGTAAAATTTCGTAGTCGATCGAATATTTACAAAACATCGTGTGTTTTGTTGGGGTTTGATTCATTGACAAGGTAATTCACCGCCGGTAACTATCGTATACACAAATAGTTGATACCTTCTGTAGTTTAGAATTAAAAATGGCTGAAAATACAACTCTATGGTATTGACATTTATATTATCTACAATTCTATGGTATTTTGCGGAAAAAAATGTATTAATACAACCCACAAACACTCAAAATTGCCTGAATGATTGGTTTAATATTTATATATATGTTATAAAATTATTGTTTTTTAAACATAATCGTTTTACAGGAGATTTTAGCATCTTAAAATCTCCCGTAAAAAGATTATGTTTTTGTTATAATGAAAATGGTTTCTTTTTTAATTTCGGTTTTACTGATTTTTACACAATATAGGCCCATTATCCATCGTCCCGATGTACTCAGGGAGAGAGGTGGGACATACATAGCCGTGAAGACTGATTTTGCTATCAAGAAAACGATGTTTATTTCTTTCGAAAACTATGGGTTTCTTCGCTGATTACTCTATGATGATTATTTCAATTTTTTATGTACAGTCAGAAAAACAAACACAACAGAAATATATAAAGTTGTCAAAACACAAATCTTGATTTTTATATCGGATATTCAGTCACAGCCAACCCTTTCTTGAAGAAAAAGTAAAATGTATAGTGAAGTTTCCAGCACCCTACAGTAGGAGTTCTATACTTATAATTTTAAGTGTGGTATATTTCCCGTACTATGTATAGGTCAAATTCTTCCATTACGTTTCAAAAAGTTTACTGAAATATATTTTACACTACTTGCTGGACCAAAGGGGTGTTCTGCGAAGTGCCATTTCCTCTGTGATTGTATTTATGTTTCTTATACGTTTTTCGGCCTAAATAGTGTTCAGTCCATACGCCTTTTATACCCAACCAAAACTCGGTATGTCCCATATAGAAAACTTGACGACATAAGTTGTTTATTCCATTTTTGGTGCATACTTTCTGTTTACTTTGAGACAGTGAGAAGCATGGAGCAATATTTTGACGGAGTATTAAGAAAGGTATTTCATATCGAGAAAATGGCCAGACACCAAGGCTGCTGACAAATTATCAACTGCGACATAAATTTATACACACCTCCACACACACACATTTATATTTATATATAGTTGGTATATAAATATAGTACATTTATATAAGTGTGAATTAAAATATATTGCATATCATTTCTCGAATATTAAAGATTTGCAGAGTAATTGTTTTAAAAAAATGTATGTTTTATATTGTGTTTAGGTAAATAGCTAAAAGGCATTCAATTATCAGAGCTTATATGGTTATTGTCAGTAGAAGTACCTCGCTGCTAATTAATTGATTCGCCCTTCAGCACTCTGTGCCGTATGGTGACTTCATTGTCGCAGATGTTCGGAATAAATTTACACGATTCTCTTCGGTCAAATTTTATAATTAAAGTTTTTTTTTATTGCCGTTAACATTCATTAGTTTTAAAAGCGAATTGTCAGAAAATACAGGAGTTTAACACTTTAAGGACATGCTTGAGTTTATCTCGTGCAATGGTGTAATAACAGATTTTTTTTTTTGTCCTTGGAGATAAAACTCGCTCCGAGATACTTCCATCTCTTCACTAGTTTCTATATTGACCTTATGTATCACATAGGTTGTACTTTCTGTGAACAAGGATTTACATGTCAGTATGCAGGTTGTGGCGATATTGTGAGTCAATACTTTGGGGTAACATTCCTCACATCTGGAGAATGACAATATTTGTTATGAACATAGGTCCGCAGACGCTTCGTTTCTGTACTACAGCCCATATTACATAATCTACTGTGTATGGCCCGCTGGCTGGATCACGTTACTGCGGAATGCCATCGCAGCGTCCGTTTGTATGGTGCATGACACCTCATACTACGGCCTACTCCCAGAACAGTAGGAACTGCGCAGTAATTAGTAACACATGTGTGAAATCATTTTGTCGGCACTAAGGAAATGTTCGAAACGCCCTCCATCAGCACGAAAAAATGCATCAACCCGCCATTGCATGGACACCCGGGCGCATTGATATATCCCTGAAAATTCCCGATTGTTTCAACCCACTACAACGTTGGTTACGGAAAGTGCACACATCTTCCTCCATGGTTGCGTACGCGAGTGCCTTTAAATGTCCCCGCAAATAAAAGTTTACTGGATTCAAGTCAGGGCTCCTCGGGGGCTGGTATGAGGCGTGTGCTAATCACAGCAGCGATGGCATGATCCAGCCCGCGGGCCATACACAGTAGATTATGTAATATGGGCTGTAGTACGGAATTGCAACACTCTGTATCATAAAGATCTAGAGTATTACACATCACAAGACACTGTAATTGAGACACGGTCATGCTGCCAATTCATTGGTCGGCAGCCAGCCAATAATGGAACAAGTCTGTACGGTACGCATGTCCGATGCAATTTGTGCTAATAGACTGTTGGTAAGTGGAAATACACAGACCAATGGAGCTGGTCCTCCTATAGTGTGATATTCACACGACTTACTTCTAATGTCTTGTGACTGCCAGTAAATATTTTTGCAGTGACGTAATTTTCTTTTTAAGTGGTATTAGCTTATTTCTCCATAAATCGTGCGTCAACATGAACACATACTCGGACCTACTACCACAAATATAAAACCGAAAGCGTTCCAAGTGTACGGAAACTTAGCATAGCTGAAATTTTCTCTTGAAAACGGATTGGTATTGAATGCTTAAGATAATCTCGAAAGTTACCTGCTCATCTGGAACAAAGAGCCCTGTTACAATATTAACTCTTTCACGCCCATTGTAGACAATTGTCTGTCATGTTGCTATGGGAAGCCATATTTCAGTCGTGCTTCTCAACACAACGATGCTTAGTGCCTTATACTTCCCATGTGGGTAACTTATTCGTAAATTTTGCTGCTGCTCTACGTTATGACTTTTTCGTATCACTGATCCGAATACAAAGCCTATAACAAATTTCTGGTGATAACAAAACATGTTATTTACCATATTAAGTACAGTACACATCAAAATGTTTCTTATTTGCAGCACCAGAAAACATAGATTAATGTCGGAAGGAAAGGGTTATTACAGTGAAGGTATAATTTGTTGAGTTTAACAACTCGTATATTATACGACAGCCGACCACCCATGGCGCAGTCGGTTGGTGTGCCAAAGATTTGTGGTGCGGGAGGCTCTGGGCCCGAATCCCGGGTAAGGCATGGGTGATAATTTAAGTTAGATTATACGTTAGTCCGAAAGCCGTCCCCTGCTAAGCTTTCAAGCATAAAACTGGGGGACGTTAAAGAGACCTTTACAATACAATACAATATTAATACTCCACAGTTACCTGTATAATGGAGCCTTAGATGCCTGTTCATCTGCCACTGCCCCGGAGAGTAGCCAGCTTACATCAAAACAAGTAGACTGTGAATAGATCCTTGTTTTCTGATGTCCCTGTAACGCTGTCAGCTTTTTTTCCGCCGAATAAAGTTTAGTCAAGTAAAGATCGACAGTTGTAACGTTACCGAAAAGTAATAAATGCCGCCATATTTGTCTGAAAAAGTCGAATAGCTCCAGTTTCTATCAAACATTTTAGTATTGGAACGAAACTAATATTTATTTGATGTTTGACGTGCTCAGCCAATCAGTATCGTGCACGACAGAAATGGCCGCTCCAGACGTCACAATCAGTATCGTGCACGACAGAAATGGCCGCTCCCGACGTCCCAATCAGTATCGTGCACGACAGAAATGGCCGCTCCCGACGTCCCAATCAGTATCGTGCGCGACAGAAATGGCCGCTCCCGACGTCACAATCAGTATCGTACACGACAGAAATGGCCGCTCCCGACGTCCCAATCAGTATCGTGCACGACAGAAATGGTCGCTCCAGACGTCTCAATCAGTATCGTGCACGACAGAAATGGCCGCTCCCGACGTCACAATCAGTATCGTGCACGACAGAAATGGTCGCTCCCGACGTCACAATCAGTATCGTGCACGACAGAAATGGTCGCTCCAGACGTCTCAATCAGTATCGTGCACGACAGAAATGGCCGCTCCTGACGTCACAATCAGTATCGTGCACGACAGAAATGGCCGCTCCCGACGTCCCAATCGGCTCTCAAGAACTCGACGTTAAGAGCCGCCCAAATCTCTTCGCTCTCCACTCACCTGACGTCACTAAGTTTTGATATGACGAACAATTGCTGAAAGCGAAATAAATCTATGGAATTAATGTATTTATGTAGAATGTGTCTGTGCGTGAATGCCTTGTTAAGTGTATGTTGTACATAATATTAAGAACTCATAGACATTAGATTCCATTGTACAGAAAATAACTCTGATAAATAAAATTAAACTTATTAAAAAAGTGAAAATAATTTAACAAATTCGTTACATTTCTTCCGGTTATAGTCTGCATGGAACATCATTATCTCACTTTGGAAATTATTTTAAAATAAAAATTCGCACTATATTTCGCAAGTAAATAAAATAAAAGCATATATTTTCAAACGTATTCAAGATTATTTGGTCAAATTGGTTGGTAGATAATTTTGATGACCGCATTTCGCCTTGAAATTTTATTGGTAAATAAATTCGAAGGTGAAAACTTTACATTATGACAGAGCATTTATATGTTAGGCTATTGTTAAATACGTTGGTTTATCGTCGGATAAGTTAGCTGTTTCCTAGGATTCCACATAATGTACACATGTCCAAAGAATTTCCTTCCTTAAATGAAGATATAATTCCGTTCGATTGGGTCAGTGATGATTACGATACTCCAAAGCATAACGTTTGTGACTGGTCCACAAAGAACTTGGGCGAGTCAATAACTTGGTATTTGACTCTAACAGGATAAGCTAGATAAACTCTAACCGGAAATATGTTAGGTCAAAAATGTTTAGCGAGTTTTCTCTGTCTCTGGTTATTGGCCCGTATAATGTGTCTCATAAATTAATTTTAAACAGTGAAATAAATGGCAGTGCACGTGGAATTTTTCCACGTCAAAAAATAATTTCGTAAAATTTCTACGTTCTAAGTTCTTAAATTTCGATGTTTTCGCCGGTTCATTTGTCGCAAGGTGACAATTCACACACACGTATAGATATTTTTTCGTGGGAATGACTCTTCACTAAATGTGGTTTCTGTGATCTGTAATAACCAAATTTGCGTTTGATGTGCTGTAGGATACTCCTGCAGTCAGTCATTATAAATGAAATCATCGCTGCATTTAACATTTATTTTGTTATGTACTAATCCTTCCCTTCACCTTCCTGGCAAGTCAAGATGAATTATAAATACGGAGTGTATTTACGTGGTTCGCAGCAGATGATAAATTTATTAATGGTCACATTCTTGTGGTTATATTTCGTGGTGATAAATCGTATTCTCTTCGGCTAGCTTGAATCTCGTATCCATACTCTGTTTTCGACAGGTTGTAGGCTTAATTTACACACAAAATCACTTCAAATGTTATCGAGTGCTCTTAAAATCGAGGTATTGAGAGCCGATGAGGGTGGAGTGAGGTGAGAAGGGAGCAGCGCCCGAATGAAAGGACGTGGGAAACGAGAGACACCCAAGAAAACCCGCACACCAGAGGTATCGTCAGGAAAGATTTCCACTTGCGAAAATTTTGGAGTGCCTCCCCCCCCCCCCGGGGGATGAACCAGGTTTGCCTTGGTGGGAGGTAAGCAGGCTAACCGCTCAGCAACAGCGGCCCCAAATTTTTTTATCGATAACAACTTTTTTCTTACTATAGGAAATCACATGAGTGTTATTATCATGGCCTTGGTTGACTTTCAAGTTATCGCATGCACTTAACGTATTTTAAATTTTGCGTTTCCCAATCTTTCTTGATTCCAATCTTTTCAGTTCATAGTCATAAATATTTTTATAATATTGGGAGAATATACAGCATGCAAATATTATCCCAAATGCAATCTTTAATTCGTGCAAAGGAACTTAAATTTTGTATAGAATATGACAGAAGAGTATTATAATTTATCGAATTATTTTCGATTAATGGTTAAGTCAAAAATTGTTGAAGATTTATTATTTCTATAATAGTATTATTTTTTTATTAATATTTGTGGAAATGCTGTAATTCTGAGCTCCACTTGGATATTTATCGAAAACAGTACACGTAAATACGTATGAGAAAATATCTGTATTAAATAGCTTTATAAAGTACTATTAAGTCCTTATATATATACACACATATATATACTTTTTGGAGCCCTCCCATTTGGAATAATAACTAATAAGTATATTTTATTATATACTTAGATGTTAACATTCGAATCCGGTGAAATATATACACTGTGTTTATGATTTACTTAGCAATATATTTATATCAATATGCAGTTGGAGGATAAAAATGGCTGATAGTAAAAATGTAACTTGCGCTTCAAAATTTCTCAGTTTACCTCATAAACACCCCATACATGTGTGTGTGTGTGTGTGTGTGTGTATATATATATATATATATATATATATATATATATATATATATATATATATATATATATATATATATGGATGGATGTGTGAAATGGACTTTCCATTTTTTCACCCAGATGTCTTTTTTAATACTATCAGAAAAATGAAAAGCAGTCCTCCGCGTGATCATATAGCGAATATTATAGTTTGAGATCTGCACCGGCCGAGCTGCTAATGGCAGGTACAAGGGGAAATGGAAGAGAATAGTAAATGAGGTCGCACAACTCGTATTCTCGGACAGAGGAGCTCAGTAGGCAGGCGCTACAAGCGAGCACGCACGTCGAGATCAAAGAGAGGGGAATCATTTTCGCGGCGGACCGTAAACCAACAAGAGGGCGGACCGTAAATTGTCGTTGAGGAGGTTTTGCGTTCCGTGTCGTGGGCCCGTTTCCTGCTTCGCCGGCGGGGCAGCTTGCCCGAGGAATCTGCCCCAAATCTGTCCCCCGCATCGGCCTATCGTTCATGTCACGACAGACCGGGGCAGCGACGCGAATGTGGGCTACGAACATTTCATTCGAATTTCGAAGTGGGTTCAACGAGAGGCCAACGACATATATGTAGAGTGTATCACAGAGTAAAGAAATGCTAATAACATAGAGAACTGCATAATTCGCGTTGTTATTCGGGGACACGTTCAACTTCTACACATGTGCCTTTGCAATAAACTTGCCTTTGGGCCATACTTTATTGTTGCGCTCTAACTAACTCTGCGCCAGTAAATGAACACTTCGCAATTGTGTAGTCCAATCACGTTCAGTCAAGTCAGAAAGGGAGTGGCTTCACATATATACAGCACTGTGAAGTTTAGCCTGATGCCAAATAATAACGCGAATTTTGCAGGTCTCTATTAATACGTAATAATTTTAAAACACCAGAAATTTTCTGTTATTCATCTTGCTACATGGTACACAGAAAAAAAATGTTTTTACGTCGACAAACAAAATCTTGGTACTGTATTGGCGTGTGGTGAACTGTTGCAAGGTAAACTGGCGTTAGCTCAGTGCTGTACCCTGTTGATGATCAGGTTACACTTCCAACACTATAACGTAGTTCGACAGGTGATGCCACAGGACGTGTGTAATAGGTCACTTGCTGCTCGCTTGTGAGTGGTCGGAATTTATTAGGCCTATGTCTCCTGGCTCCTGCTGTGTGCACTGAGAATGTATACAGTAGTGAGCAAGCACCAGCTTACCTTGTAACACTCACTGAACCCCCTTACCTTGTAACACTGAACCCCCTTACCTTGTAACACTGAACCCCCTTACCTTGTAACACTGAACCCCCTTACCTTGTAAAACTGAACTCCCTTACCTTGTAACACTGAACCCCCTTACCTTGTAACACTGAACCCCCTTACCTTGAAACACTGAACCCCCTTACCTTGTAACACTGAACCCCCTTACCTTGAAACACTGAACCCCCTTACCTTGTAACACTGAACATCCTTACCTTGTACCACTGAGCCCCCTTACCTTGAAACACTGAACCCCCTTACCTTGTAACAATGAACCCCCTTACCTTGTAACACTGAACCCCCTTACCTTGTAACACTGAACCCCCTTACCTTGAAACACTGAACCCCCTTACCTTGTAACACTGAGCCCCCTTACCTTGTAACACTGAACCCCCTTACCTTGTAACACTGAACCCCCTTACCTTGTAACAATGAACCCCCTTACCTTGTAACACTGAACCCCCTTACCTTGTAACACTGAACCCCCTTACCTTGTAACACTGAACCCCCTTACCTTGTAACACTGAACCCCCTTACCTTGTAGCACTGAACCCCCTTACCTTGTAACACTGAACCCCCTTACCTTGTAACACTGAACCCCCTTACCTTGAAACACTGAACCCCCTTACCTTGTAACACTGAACCCCCTTACCTTGAAACACTGAACCCCCTTACCTTGTAACACTGAACCCCCTTACCTTGTAACACTGAACCCCCTTACCTTGTAACACTGAACCCCCTTACCTTGTAACATTGAACCCTCTTACCTTGTAATACTGAACCCCCTTACCTTGTAACACTGAACCACCTTACCTTGAAACACTGAACCCCCTTACACGATTGAAAACTTTAACATTTGGCTTTACGTTTGCTTTCCTGCATGTTGTTTCTTATGGAACTTTACACAATTGAACTGTCAAAGGTTAAGTCAAGCACTCATGATTTTACGTTATATTTAAAGTCAAATTCAAGCAGGCATTTTGCCGAGAATCTGACAGATGTTATGTGGAAATTGTGCTATTTTATTGTACGGCGATTTTAATATCGGTATAATAAACAAAGCTCTTCTTAAATTAAATAAATATCTAACGAATATAACGTGAAGAGGAAATATATTAATTGCCATTTTTCAATAAAGTAAATTAGTGTGTGTTTTTGTTTTGAAATAACTTTTAATCTAGATCTTAAGCGCGTCTTTAAAAAGGTACGTAAAACGCATTACTGGATAATATGATAATGATTTACATTACATGATACAAATTTTTACGAAGTTCGCAGAACCGTCGTTCAATTGTCTCAACTCTAACTTTACAGTTGTATTACGTATTGGTGGTTTCGTCAAGTAAAGTAAATGTTAAGTCAAATGTTAAAATTTTCTATTGTATAAGGGCCTTTAACCATGCGCCAGTTCTTGGTAGGTCAGATGCAAGAGGGAGCGGAGCGGAAGGTTTTGGGAGATCCTTAACATCAGGGTTCTGAGAGACGATGAGCATGAAAGAGTTGATTATTTAGCAGGGCCGGAATGCAAAGGCGTGGGAAAATATAGGAGACCGCCGAGAAAACCCGCCGAACAGCAGCGTCGTCCGTCACGATCCACAACTTCGAAAATCCATAGGTGACTCCGCCCGGAATCGAATTCAGTTCGCCCGGGTGAAAGGCGTGTTCTCTAACTGCTGCCTCGCTACCGCCGCGAAGGATCGTCAAGCCTTGCTCGTTGCGAATTTCAAACCAAATGCAGTCTCTACTAGTCGTTCATCTCTACTAATAAAACACGTTATCTAATCACTGTCTCGCTCAGCATTTATGAATAATACATGTAATCATTTTGAATTCTATCCTGTCGACTGGGTTTTTATAACGCCCTTGCCAGTTTTTCCCGGTCTCTTCTAGTATTAGCTTAGCCGTAAGTACACTTAGGGAGGTAGTCATGGACCCAATTGCAGGCCATGGCTGCCTAATCCCTCTCTTCCGCGATGCATGTCTCCTTGCATGATTCCCTATCCTTGTAGGCGTAAGGGGTTCGCCCTGAGACGCAATCAGCCCTCGCGCTACCTTCGGGATTCCACCTAACACTTAATAATAGGGTAGCTAAAAAAAAATCTCAAATTTCAATCATTGTTGAGAATACATGAAATCAAAATCTTATTTTCTGCACATTCATGACGCTGGCCATAACCAACTCCACCCTCTTCTCTCAAATAATCATGTTTAGTTAGGGGTATCAGTCCACGCCATCTTGGATGTTTAGAATTTTCGCAAAAAAACCTGCATTATAGATCTTGTATTGAATTTTACAGAACGACAGGGCACCGGAAAATCGTTTGTACTTTTTATGAAGTTGTAACTGCTTGACTGCAGTGGATAGTTGAACTGCTGAAGTCATCTGCAAGGAAAAATTACGTATTTCTTCCCAGCTGTTACTAGTTAAAAATTAATAAACACAATGAACAAATAACAATTTTATAAAGCGTGAGAATGTGTTATTTACGTTGTGTTGTCCAAAAAACTCAATTAAACTAACTTAAATAAAAATGAATAAATCCAAGATGGCGGGAACAGATCCCCCTGAAGCAAAATTTATTAACATTCAAATACATCTTAAACTGTAAAATGCATGCCGTCCAGTGAAGTCAAGTATACCTGGTAAAACATCAGTAAAAAATATGAGTACACGATGCACCTACATGAGTAATTTTGCAGCACTCAAAACGTGGGTTTTGGTGTAATTTGCCAAATAACCAGAGGACTCTAGCTAGATATTTTTAATTTAGAATGTTACCTAGCCTGGTAATGTTTGCTTCCCTAAACAAATGGCACCTAAAAAAATATTATCGGTGGTGCAATATTACCTTAGCAGATGAAAATTAGCCCCATTTTACGGTACTCCAATCCTATAAGCACCCAAGGGCAGTTTGTCTATCGCCATTCGTTCCTGTCTGCTTGATAAGGCGTTTCCATATTTGACCGGGCCACTCAGAATTAATTAACATCGGCACGGCCCCTAAGTGTGCAGGCAGTTAACACGTGTCAGGAAGTAATTCAATCAATCAAGGTAGTTAAACCACCCTACAGTGTCTTGAAGTATAACTTGCCTTGAAATGTTTTCGCGAAATTTCACGACCCCTAGACATCAGTGACTTTTGGAATGCATATAATTTCAATGAACAGTAAGTAACATGACTATTTCAACTACTCAGTGAACATTTATGACAATAGAAACGAATGTATACTATAATTACTATTACAAGTGACGGGAAATGCAAGCTGACAGCATATGAGCTTGTGAATCCACAAAATATTTCAGTTCTTCATGAAAACGTCAAATCCGGGAACAAAACTTAATTAAAGGCTGTTCACGATAAAGTGTGCACTTTAGGAATGAACCTTAGAAAAAAAATCACTGCCCCTGCGTGCACATATTTTAATGGGTGCACTTAGTGACATTCGCTCAGTAAAGTTGGTAAGGATAGATGAAAAGCAGTTGCATATCCTAACGTCAAATGAAAAATGTTAAGTTACCATTTGTGATAACTTAATATTATTTCTTTCGCTTTCTGTTTTTTTTTTTTTAATGATTCTAAGTGTAAAAAAGTTAAGATTAGTTAGGTATTTACTTTTTTAATTATTTCACAGTTTCATTTGACCGACACATGAATAAAGTGATGACGCCCATGGCAATATTAATTTTATATATGGCGGAGGAATACAAAACGTGTATGCAAGTAGATCTTAAGCAGGGCTTTTGAAAGTTCTCATTCTACCGTGAACAGCCTACAACTGCGTGGACTCGCAATGCTTGAACGTTTAGTATTTTTCTGAAGACGTTAAACAGTTGATTGTTTGAAAAGCCGTGGAAACACATTCGGTAAAAACACGCAAGCGAAATTGTGTGGCAGTTCCTTTTGATGGCATAGTACGAGTTCTCTCATTGGACCTGCGAGAGTCTAAAGAAAAAAAAAAGGTAGGGGCTTATTGTCTTTGATTGCCTACTAAATACCTGAGCGAAGTTACGATCTTTTAGGGCTGTTGTCTGGCAATTTGGTCTCCAGTAACAGATGGGTGAGTGATTTCCATCCATTCTGCCACCGAGAGGGCCGGAGGTCATGTTGCTATGTTTTTAATATTTTGAAACAGGGACTAGGGAGGATTTGTGCTATTAAGAGGGAAGAACTGAAATTATGGTATTTAATTTAACTGTTATGACATACATTAATTATAAGGTATTGGCGAGGCAGGTCCTAATCAATTACAGTGCATGACTAACCTAAATGACACAGTCGCCGAAAGCTGAGTGTTGAGATGGACGGACTGACAGCTCCTGTACAAAATGTTGCCAAGTGTTATATAGTTTCTGGAAGGCGTAATTGTCCCAAATACCGTGCCGTCGGGAGAGGAGCTCCGCTGATATGTCTTATAAACTATTATCGCTGTAGTGTATTTTGGGTTCTTCGCCTGGCCTGGACACCGATGCGTCGCTGCAGTTAGCTAGGCTTGTCCGCCTTTACCGGTGTCTATATCTGTGTTTTCTCATAGTTCTGCTAGTATAGTCTAATGATGGTATGTTCACACTTTGTGAATCAAAGCTTTGAAAAATAATCCCAGGTGTGACGTGTTTGGTCGTTTCCTAAATATTTTATGTATCACAAACGCCTTATTATTGTGTTAACATGAAAGTGCCTTATTTGCTGTTAAATTGATTTTTTAGTATGATTTTATATATAATTTACTGTATTTCATTGATAATTTATATAAAACAAAAACAGAGAGAAAATAGGCATTTTGTAATAAATGGACTATAGTAGAGAATGGATTAGGGAGATTAATGAAGTAAGTTAGATCTTCATGGCCTATACAGGAAATTCAGTGTGATTATCAGTAGGGGGCGGGTTTTGTTCGCGAAAATATTTATGGCCGTGATAGACATCGATATCCTACTCCCACACCCGCAACATCCTTCGGTTATTGGCCACGTGTGAGAAGACATGTTCTTATTTGACTGGGTCAATAGGAATAAAGAACTCCGATACTGAACCGTCCACGATTCGCGCACAGACAGTTGAAGAACGTGGCATTTCAAATCATCCAACCACGAAAGCGCTTATGAACTAAAGTGTTTTGGAGTACAACTGGTCTTGAAAACTTTTCGCGAAAAAACACCCGTCCCTAACTCTAAGTATAGACTATTCTCCAGTCATCGGCCCACCCGGAAGAACCTGGTTCTATTCGTGGCGGGGTCATTCTCGCATCTTCGTATATAATAATCTTGCCGGACGATGCCGCTGGTCGACGGGTTTTCTCAGGGATCTCCCGTTTCTCCCGTCCTTGCATTCCGGTGCTGCTCCACACTCCCCTCACTCCACCCTCATCGGCTGTCAAGACCTCGCTGTTAAGAGCCGCCCAAATCTCTTCGCCCCACTTCTAACTGATTGGTCAGGCGAGTGTCTGAGCTTACTGTAATCAGTTTCTACCTCAATTTAGCGAATTAATTTGACGCCGAACGAGACTTCACACACGCGCTCACTCTCGTAATGGTTGCAGTTAGGTTGGATCACACGTATTAGACACGCCCAGGTGAACTCTGAGCCAATAATAGCCGGGCCAATAATAGTCGAATTCCTTGCCACCAGGTGTGAGGGGAAGGTGGCTATACTCTTGAGGCAGCAACTAGTGAGGAGATAGCTGAAGCTTGAGATCTCACACGACCGTGGAGTCTCGGATAAAGTTCTTTTAAAACGCGATATTATCCTGTACCTATCCTTAAACGACACACTAATTTCCTGGGTCCAAGTGTTGCAATCACATAATTTTTCGTCTTGCGCTGTACTTATGTTAAGCAAATGACTCGCAGCCGCATTGTGAAATAATGTGTAATTTTTTACTGAGAAATTGTTTGTAATTTTACAAATACTTGTAACAGTACAAAGATTTATCTTGTAAAACTACCCGTTTGTCAAATTACAAGGGCCAAGTTTATAACAGACCTCAAGAAATGTTTGTACTATACTGACCCCTAGCCACGAGCTTAGGCAAAATAGCGGACACTCAACAATATAAAACCGTATATAGCTGTTTCTGCGAAAACTATGGGTGATGTAAAGTGCAGTTACGTGCAAAAAGAAACGTACTGAAAGTTTTCAAAATGTAAAACACTTAAATCAACTCAAATAACCAAAATAAAAAGACAATTTTAATAAAACCTAACTTTATTACTTATTAAATGATAAATTTCCCTAGATACAGAGAACTTTTAAATTGAAAGAAATGTATTCTTCTTAATCAAATAATTTCCTTAATATTTTGTAGGTACTTGCAGATATATTTACTATAGCATTAAGTACTAAGCTCGTAAGTCAAGTTGGTTTTATGGTTAAGGTTGCGGGTTAATAATGCAAGGAACTTAGGTTATAATTCCCGTACTGACAATGCGTCATAAATTATATTTAGAATTATTTTTTGTTATTAGCTGTTATTAATTCATCGCTTCCATGTTCTAGAAGAAAAATAATAATTTCACGTACAATTCTCAGGTATTTAAGTTGTAATAGAAAGCTATAATTTGTAATATTACAAATATTTGCTTTGCAGATTTTACAAGAAAACAGTTTGCAATATTACGAAGGATTTTCTTGGCAACTGGGTTCCCAAGGATTTTTCTTGTAAAGGTACCAAAGAAAATTAGGTTGCGGTGATCAACGTTATGCGTGCTCGTTGATATTGGCATTATAACCATTCACGTGGAACAGGCTAGTAAAACTCTCCGCCAAGCAGGTTGGCCACAAGGAAGAATGGACAATGGTTTCTTACGGTGTACAGTGCCCTTCATACATTAATCTGCAACATGTCCAAGATCGTGGACGTGGTAACTGAACGAGTTCAAAATTACCCTCCAAATTCGGCTGGACTATCTCCTTTGTCGAAGCCCATCACCGAAAAGTGAGAAAAACCTTAAAAATATTTTCCACGTAAGTAGTTGAACGGGGTAAAGACCTATTTTTTTTTTAATGTTTTAATTTTTGTAGATAAACCCCTCACTGTTAGGCTTTCACGGTTTAACCAGTAATTATCAGTACACTGCAATAACCACACAATCCACCAAAAAAAAAAAAAAAAATTTGAAAGAAAAAAAAATTGATTTTACAAATTTGCTAGAATAACACGACATTGCCTATTCAAGGTAACTTAACACTTTTAGAATCAAACATTAGAAAAATCAGCCAACTTTATGACGTGTTTTATTGTTTCTAAAGATACAAAATATGTAATTTATGAAGAGCAATTTATATTTTTTTTAACATACAATTAACTTATTTTTGGTTAACTATAACTTTTCCTTGAACTGTATCTGGAAATTACAATATTTTATTAATACTAATAGAAACCGAAAGTAAAGATATGTTGGTAATTCCTAGTAAAGATATGTTGGTAATTCATAGTAAAGATATGTTGGCAATTCCTAGTAAAGATATGTTGGTAATTCCTAGTAAATATATGCTGGTAATTCCTAGTAAAGATATGTTGGTAATTCCTAGTAAAGATATGTTGGTAATTCCTAGTAAAGGCCATTCGCGGTAAAGTGAGCAGTTTTGAAAGCCCTCTCATTTGGAATAATAGTCAATAAATATATTTTAATTTAGCTTTAGACGTTCAGTTAAGAGTGTGGTAGAATATACACACTGTGTTTATAACTTACATGGCAATATTTATTTAAAATAGGGTAAAGGTTACAAAATGGCTGCAAGAAAAAAGTAACTAGGACCTCAAAAGTGCTCACTTTACCGTGAACAGCCTATAATATGCTGTGCTCTTGCCAATTTTTACTAAACTGATTGTGCACGAATGCGGGCCGATTTCACATGAAAGTAAATTTCTAGATTTAGTTAAGGTTTCTTTATTTTTTTTCACAGTATGAAAGTATAACTTTAGCAGGGCTTCATAAAATATGTAAGTAACCATAAATGAGTGAGTGAAGCGATTTGGGTGGCTCTTAACAGCGAGGTTTTGAGAGCCGACACGGGTGATTGAGGTGAGTACGGTACAGCGTCGAAATTAAAGGGCAGGGGAAACGGGAGATCCCCGAGAAAACCCTCCGACCAGCGGCACGATCCCCACATGTGAAAATCCGAGAGTGACCCGGCCGGGGGGTTTGAACGGGGTTCGCCTTGGCGGGAGGCGAGCAGGCTAACCGCTCAGCCACCGCGGCCCCATAACCATGAATACATTTTGTTCAAACCCGAGGTCACGATAAACAGCACAATGTAGTTTGGATTGCATTGTTCAGTAACAGAGGAACACAGAGACTAGCTTAACCAGTGTTCTTGTATATGTGTATACACAGGCAACAAGCGTATACCTTGTTCTGAATGCTATTTAGCATGCGCCGAGCTCAAATTAATAAAACTCCGTAGCAAAAATCTATCTTTATGCAGGAAGATACTATGAAACTAATTGAAAAGATAAAATAATTTTGCACAAACATGCAACTATGAAAATGCATTATTCACCCAAAAACAGAGAGAAGAATACCCTAAAATAACACTACGAAAAATAAACCAGACAATAATAAGACATTACAAATCTCTGCAACAGGCAGAAATTACAAATTTTATCTTTATAAGAATTTTCTATCGTCATGAATGTGGGCCTGAACTAAAAAGTTTTGAAATTCAAATCGCCATAAAGCATATTTCGCATTTTTAAAAAATGTTTGTCCCGTATCCTTGCCATAAATTATCATAAATCGCATTTAGATATTTCTGCTTATAAACCTGTAAAGTGAAAAATAAAATTAATTTCCGTACTTTGCTCGCGTTCATTTGATTACAAACCCAGCGAACTTTAAAATGCGGAAATGATTCTCCCGTTTTCTGAGCCGCGCGTGTGGAGTTCCAGAGACATAGCTTGACCGCGAGATAAGTTCCGGAGGCATAGGTCGACCGCGATAAGCGAAATCGCGTCATCAGCATTATTCCCCCCTCCAACCGTCGAACATCGAGCTCACGCACGGGTCATGCCATGAACTGTATATCTCGGGACATTAGTTCTTTTTCTTTTTTTTTTTTTTTTCTTCCTTTGCTCGATAAGTACAGTTACCGCGTTCCTCGCCAATTCCGTAAGTCACGAAACTCCTGCGACGAGTGTCACGCTCGCCGTCAGAGGCAGTGAATTACGCGTCTTATCCGGCCGTTACGGCAACTGGGGTAGAGGTTTTTTTTTATAGTGTGCTGCCTACCAGGAGGTGAGGGAGTTGAAACGGCGACCCGGACACGCGCATAACATGCCTCGTCAGAGCTCACTGTTAGAAATATCCGTGTATTTACGGGAAATTTTACGGAACTATACAGTATATACTCGGAAACGCAATCCATATTGACGGAACATGCTGCTTGAACTCAACCCTGAGAGAAAATCAAACAAAATATTTGTTTGTATAGTGCCAAATATATATTTAGTTGCCCCAACAAAATACATTGTTGAGCAAACAAAATTTGAAAAGCAACAAAATTACTTTTGTTCGTCTAACAAAATATATGTTCGAATAAACAAAATTTCTTTTTACGGATAAAAAAAATTTCATTAAAGATTTTGTTGACTCAACTGTATATATTTGTTTGACCACTCATTAGACTGCCTTCGTTCAAAAATACAGCTTGAAAGTTTGTTTGTATTTTTTGTAACAATTAGTATAGTAACTCTGTATGTTAGTGCATCTATTGATGCTGAACAATCGTATAAACATATTAATAAAACAATTCAGCAATAAACTCACAAGTAGAGTTGTAAAACTTTAAATATTTGTTTGCACTTGTTGCTCAATATTTGCACTTGATCTATTTCAAAGCTTTCCAACTCCATTAGCTGGCATTACTAAGCCGTAGCGCTCGGACGCAAGTATTCTAGGTTCGAAACTCTGTCAAACTTGTAAAATATCTAATATCCGCCCAAACTAGTATTATGTACGTGTAGCCAAACAATTCTCTAGTTGCACCAACCAAATCTTAACACTTTGGGGCAACCAAATGAGAACAACAAAATAATTTGGTTTCAGCAACAAAACAGTTCATTGCTCCTGTACAAACAAAAAAAAAATTGGTTACAGCAAACAAGTCTCGTTTGATTCAACAAAACCTTTTTCTCAGTGTGTATATACAAAATACAGAAAGTCTCTGTATTTACAGTTTGTTTCGGGTTTCGGGGACGAACAATGCCGTGTTTGCACGAAGATCTCTTCGTCACTGTAACCATGCCAATGAGACGTGAAGTGAAGTACAGTGAAGAGATGTTAACGGCTCTTAATATCGAGGTCTTGAGAGCCGATGAGGGTGATTGAGGCGAGTATGGAGCAGCGCCAGAATGAAAGGGCGGGGGAAAAGGGAGATCCCCGAGGAAACCCGTCGACCAATGGCATCGTCCGGTACAATTCCCACATGCGAAAATCCGGGAGTGACCCGGCCGGGGATTGAGCCCGGATCGCATTGGTGGGAGGCGAGCAGGCTAACCGTTCAGCCACCGTGGCCCCGCCAATGAAACCTATGCTTTCACACAGGCGTGTGTAACATCTAGCAACACTTAAAATACACTAACGTTAGTAGAAACTGAAGAAGTTGCTTGTGTGACTATACAAAGAAATACAAAAAGCTATACAAGAACTATCATGGCGAGTGGTTAAAGTCGTGGTCTTGTAGTTTATTTTTTATTTGGGTTCAAATCTCGCTCAAGTAAACTTTCTTAGTAAATTATTTACACAGCAGAACACCCATTAAAAGATAATTAAAGTCTTCATGCTCGTCCTTTTTTATTTTAAACTGGAAATGCAGAAAACTCACTAAAAAACTGACAGAGTGGTTCCGTGAATTCGAGGAAAAGTTTTGCGAAATTTACTGCAACTCTGTTTTTGAATATCAATGTGTCCGTAATTTTACGAAGAGTTTACGGACACCTCTGGATACAAGCAGAACTTCTCGGTGAAATTAAGGACATTTTATTTAAACAGTGAGGCCGTGTTGGAATTAGCACATTTAGTTTGCAAAAAGCTCACGTGGCCCAAATGAGTCGACTATATTATTATCGTATTTGTAGGAATAGAAAATTTCGCCTTTTAAAGCACCCATGGGACAGACTAAACTGCGCCCCTGTATTATAGGGCTTTAGCATTCCGTTCATTGGCTCCTGCTCGAGTAGGTAGCCAGTTTTACGCCAGAGTAGGAAATGCTGCAATTGGAGCTTTTTTCCTTGCAGGTATTGGAATAGTGATCGCCTAGGCATATCTGATAAATTGTGATATAATTGTAACATAAGGGAAGTACACATATGTTGAAGATCTGGCTTGTCCTAAAATGAATTTGCGAAATTTCGCAGCCCCCAAACTACTCGCTCAAGTTACCAGATCGCAGCCATTGCCCAACATGTGATTATCGACGGCGTCCGAACTGAACACTGTTTAAATACTATAATATTAATACCCCGTATGTCACACGCCAGCAAAATGGCGTCACTCGCCCGCAACATGTCGGTACTTAGTTCACCAATCAGCGCCTGGTAACATTCTCGCCAGCTGAAATTCCAGAAAATAGAAAACCATTTGCAACGTTTGGTAGCCAATAAGACACAAAGCTCGTTCACACTGCCTTGCTCAGCCACTAACAGAATGTGCACGCCCATGTCAAAGCAACCTCTACGCTTTTACTTCATTTGTCTACTCTGTGGCCTGAGTATCTATGCATTTATCTAAGCTGTGGTCATACTCTCTATGCATTTATCTACTCTGCGTCCATAATCTATATGTATTTATCTACTCTGTATCCATAGTCTATGTATTTATCTACTCTGTGGTCATAGTCCCTGTGTTTTATCTACTCTATGGCCAAGGTCTCTATGTATGTATCTACTCTGTGGCCATAGTCTCTATGTATTTATGTACTCTGTGGTAATTTTCCTTGTGTACTTATCTACCTGTGGCCATAGTCCCTGTGTATTATATACTCAGTGGCCAAGATCTCTATGTATGTATGTACTCTGTGGGCATTTTCCTCGTGTGCTTATCTACCCTGTGGCCATAGACGCTGTGTTTTATCTACTCTATAGCCAAGGTCTCTATGTATTTATGAACTCTGCGTCCATAGTCTCTATGTATTTATATACTCTATGGCAATAGTCTCTGTATATTTGTCTAATCCGTGGCCATATTCTCTATATTTGTATCTACTCTGTGGTCACAGAGTCTACGCTCAAGGCGCTTGAACTGGCGTGCAAAGTCTTTCTCCACACAACATTTCTCAACAAGTTGAGGTACGTGAACTTTGCAAATCCATTTGGCACCAGCCTAGACTTCTTAGTCAATGACGTATCTGGCCTATAATTGCCCACTAGAGATAGGAGAATGTCGCGAGTTCAGTGACCCGTAGGTGAGACTCCACACTCCTCTCTGTGACTCAGATGTTTGCTCCAGATAAGTAGGCAGTGTAGCTCCTCATCTGGCAGTATGAACACTCGCTACTTGTTTCCTCACGAGTGTATTATTGGCTCGGAGTCGTCTAGGGCGTGTCTGATGAACTGCGATCCAATTTAAGAGGTGCTTTCAGTGTACAAGTCTTGGACATCGATCTTGTCCTGAGAGGAATTCGCGATGTGTTCCTATCCCTACAGCACAGAAAAACGTCTATAAGCTGTTCGCTGTTACTTCCAGCTTTTCTGAAGCCCTGCCAGAGTTCTACTTTCAGGATGTTCCTCCGCCTCACACGAACGAAGCTTAACCGAGTATAGAAAATTGCACCAACGAGACAATGCACCGTATTTGTGTGCACTCAATTTAATATCATTTGGCCTAAGAACTATTTCTTACTAGGAGATACCTACACACCTATTTTCCACCTCCTTTTATTCATATTAATTTCAATTATAATTGCCATGATTGAAAAATTAATATAAGTGTAAGTTCAGTTCAAATAAAAATTAAGTACTTTAAATTTACAAATGTATAAAATGCTTGTAATACTTAACAAATTTTGGAAACAACCAAACGTGTCACATATGGCGTTATTTCTAAATGTGTGAATAAACAGCGAACAGGTTATAATATTGTGACAACAATATTAATTTTACTAGAAGAGTAATAATGTTTTGTTATCTGTAAACCGTCAATAACTAATGTTCCGGCTAATGTATTATATTTGTAAGCTAGGCATTAATTTAAATTTTATACTATGTACTTTTGTAACAACGTTACCTCATTGCTGTTCTGTCAACATTGAGGCGGTTATTATGATGGTGTGATTTGGACTTTGTCCATTGCCGACCATGAGACCAAATGTACTATTGACAAGGAAACCGTTTTTCAAAATTATCTGTCTGTGGTGGTGTACATTTTTTTTTTTTTTTTTTTTTTTTTCGTTTATGTCTTTCTGAGTTGTGTGTGTAAGAGTGTGTATGTGTGCGATTTATAACTGTTTTATTTAGTCTCATCACAGTCTAATCACATGATCATAATAATAGGTACTTGCTATTGTTATTAAACTTCAAAGATAAAATTAAAGTTGTGTTTATGTTGCGGCGAAACTTATTTACTGTTTAATTGACACATATTTTTACAAATTGTCTTGTTTTTTCTTTACTTTAAAAAAAAATTCCCGTGTAAAAAAGTATAATTATTTTGTCACCAAAAGAAATATTACCAACTTAGAAAACAATCAAGGCTGGGAGGGAAATAGAACTCGCGGCTTGAGAGCTTGTCGTTCCCCACTTGGTGGAACCTGGCACCCTTCCAACTGATCCATCACACGTCTCAGTGTGTTTCATATTGTGGGTATTCAGTACAGCATAACCACTAAAGGCTGTTCACGGTAGAATGAGCACTTTTCAAAGCCCTATTCAATATATACTTGAACACATGTTGTGTGTTCTTCCGCCTTAGGTAAAATCAACATTGCCATGGGCCTCATCACTTCATTTACGCATAGGTCAAGGGGAACTGTGAAATTATTAGAAAAGTAAATATTGTACAAATCTGCTCAATGTTATACTTCGACGCATTAAATAATACGGAAGGCAAGATAAATAATATAAGTTATTACAAATAGTTACCCAACACTTTTGTGAGACGTTAATATATGAAACTACTTTCCCCTCCATCGTTACCAACTTTACTGTACACATGTCACTCAGTTTGCTCGTTAAAATATATGCAGGCATGAGCAGTAACTTTTTGCTAAGGTTCATTTCAAAAGTGCTCACTTTATCGCGAACAGCCTTTAATTACAGTTCTCCTTTGTTACGTGGAATTACTTAATGCTCAATAAATATAGGCATAATTGTTACACGTAAACTGCTTTGCAAAGTTTGACGGTTGGTCTAAGCTACATTTAGTTCTCATACTACGACATAGAACTTAAATGAACAGTTCATTCTCGACTGGAAGAGACGTGTGAAAATTAACCTTTGAAAAATCACCCTAGGCGTAACATGTCAACCTGTTTTTTTTTTTTTTTTTTTTTTTTTTTTTCAATAACCAGTATTCTACAAATATATAACACTGTGGTTAACTTTAGAGTACTGCAGTATTGAATAAATTAAACTTTACCTTAATATCTTCTATAAATTGTAATATTTATTTCTTTTTAAATATGAATTAACAATAGCGAGAGCAGCGACGTGTTGGCAACGGCCGGTAAGAGATAATTCACAGTTAAATATTATTTGAACATAGTTTTTTAGTATGCTATTTGTAAATTAAACGGTGCCTATTGAAATATTTAAATATTTAGGTAGCCCTGGTGGCAACATATTTCATTTTTACAGTTTAAAATAACAGCGCAAAATATCGTGCGTAGGCCGTAGTGGCTCGATCTTTGTTTTATCAACTGAGGAAGCAACTGTCGGCTGGGCGAGGCTTGTCGCTCTCTCTCTCTCTCTCTCTCTCTCTCTCTCTCTCTCTCTCTCTCTCTCTCTCTTTCATTGTTTCTCTAACACTGGGAAGTTTTGAATCGCTAGTTAACAATACATTATAGATGTTTTCAATTGTAGCATATCCCATTTTTATTAAAGAAAAAATTTTTATTTTTTTTTTAATTTACAACTGAAAAGAGATCTCAGTATTAGAAAACTTATTTTAATATATTTAGATATGATGGCGGGACGGATACCATCGGAAGATGGCAGAAGTGGCGAGACATGACATGGCGTATTGCTTTTTGCCAAAGGAAGCGGAAATTTTTCTTACTCCGAAACATACTTCAAATCACCACATCATATTTGTAGATGTTGTGTTATTAAAACCTACCTAGGCAAGTTACGATGTTATGATAAATCTGTATTTCCGTGGCAGTAATGAATATACTGTGACGTGTGTTCCGTTAACAGCTGCGTGTGAAATGGCGTGGCGTTGCTGCGAGGAGGTCGTTACACTGGTCCTGTGTGTGTGTGTGTGCGCGTGATTTCAAATATTTTATGTGCACTCTTTATACGTTTTAACTGCGAACTGTTGTGCCATGGCCGTAGGTGTTTCAAACACAGTCGTGTAACGTGATTTGCCAAAATACCAACAAAATACTAAGCCCAGTCCGATAAATTTCAACATACGTTATAAACAGTAAGTAGCAATATATAGAGATATGAGCGGAATAAAAATAACCGTAGGCTTATTTGTGTGCATGTTCACCGCTATATTTTAAGATTGTATAACATAAATGAGCAACACGAGTGGCGTGCTTGATTTTAATGTGCCTTTTTCGTTTGGTTGTCCCTTCGATTTAATACCTACTGAGGCCGTCCATTTAAAGAAATAATCCAACACACATCAATAACAGAAGAAAAATTAGTACAGCCCTTTACCTCGCAGTTGAAACAGTGTTAAACACAGTCGCGGCAAAATACTAACGTGCATTACATGTATTGAGCTACGTCGTGGAAAACAAATATGTTAATGTAAAATAACCGTAAGAACTATCGTCAATTCAGTCATTTTCAAAACGTTATAAAGCTGACCTAAATAATGTTAGAGGCTTAAACTGTGAATATTCGTAAGGAATAGTTTTTGGAATATGACATAATTCGTTGGAAAGCTTTAGACAGTAAACAGCACATTTGACAGGTATAAAAGTAGGAGTCACATCTAAATGTTTATGTTTAGGTGCAGCGAAAGTATACGAACACGTGTACACACACAATGACATGTAAACATTGATTTTGATAGATGCTACATGGCAGTCACATGGCAATGTTTGTTTACATTTGGGGAAGGATATGGAACGGGCTTGCAAGTAGATATTTGGCACGACTCCGAGAACGTTTCTTCAAGTGGGGAATGTACTATAGTTGTTTAATTTTACGAGATTACCGTTTTCCACTAGTATCCCCCATTTTCCATTAGGTCAGTGTAAACTGACTTGTGTTGGTTGGACATTTCTTTAATGTCGCAGCGACACAAGTATTTTGTTCTTCCTGTAAGTTTTAACGTAATCCAACTTTTCGCTGCGCCACATTACTTGCAGGCTTTATTAGAATTAACACGTCAACAGTACATTAATATTATAATAATATATTTGATAAACGGTAAACATTATTACTTTTGTCACAGAATTATTGATTTTATTTAAACATAAACGTTTAAATAAATATCTCAATAGCATTTATTTTTGTTGCAAAAGCATTTGATTTTTTTTTCTGTGTGCTTACTCATTGGCAGCATCCATTGTTTGAGGCTTTGTTTTATTCATCTTGACGGCACATGGTACCGTCTCTTTATTTCTTCTTCTTCTTCATTACTGGCTAGGGTATTTTCCGGAGTGTCTCACAACCCCCGTAAACCAGTTATAAATAGAGCCACCTCTTATTAGCGACGCTCGTCTCCCACCAAGACGAACCGGGTTCAGATCCCGGCCGGGTCACTCCCGGATTTTCGCAATCGGAAATCATGCCGGGCGATGCCGCTGGTGGGCGGGTTTTCTCTGGGATCTCCCGTTTCCCCACCCTTTTATTCCGGCGCCGCTCCATATTCACTTCATTCACCCTTATCGGCTCTCAAGACCTCGCCATTAAGAGCCGCCCAAATCTCTTCACTCACTCCGCATCGCGATAAGATTTACGCGGAAGCTAGACTACAATGTCGTGTGTTTCCACTTGCAATCTTAATTTGACTATTGGCCGCTGGTCTTTGCGTGAAGACAGTCTGTTGTATGAGTGGGTCAATCAGAATTATGTTTCTCCGATACTGAGCGCCCGTGATTCTCTGGCAGATAGATAACACGCGTGACAATCACAAGAGATCCAATCACGAGAGTGATTCTTAACTAAAGTGCATTGGAACACAACTTGTCCTAAAATATTTTCTCGAAAATAATTGCAAAATGAACGTACCTTTATCTGTAAGCATTCTGCTACTATCCCACCAGTATCTACTGAAAGTTACTAAACCTACTTTACATATAATGTACCATAAACTTCATACCTAACAATGACAGTGAGATCGCTGGTTTCAATCAAATACTTAAAAAAAAAAAAAATACACCCCATAATTAGTACCGGAAGATTGAATCTCGTCTTATAATGTAAAGTGTTTTGTATACGATATTCGTAAGCAAATATTACTCTGCTGCGTTGAACAGTTTTCAATATATTATGTTTTCTAAAATACTTACGTTGTGTAGACAGCACTATAAATACTCAAAGGTTAAAATGAGTTGAATTGAAATATTTGGACGGCTCTTAACAACGAGGTGAGAATGGAGCGGAGCCGGAATGCAAGGGCGTGGGATGCGGGAGATCCCTGAGAAAACCCGCCGACCAGCGGCATCGCCCGGCATGATTCCCGCTTGCGAAAATCCGGGAGTGACCCGGCCGGGGATTGAACACAGTTCGTCTTGGTGGGAAGCCAGGGGTCTAACCGCTGAACCACCGCGGCCCCACTGGTTAAGTGACTTTTGTACGCTGAGATCCACAGTTATCCGAATACTCCATCTTCACATCGATATTTATGCAATGGTTTCTGCCTTGGTGCGCAGTAAAGCACGTAATTTAATACTTGATTCCAAGCTTATTATGTGAATCCTACTCTTCCAGGGCGTGTCGTAAAATTGGTAGACATGGTTCTATCCCCCGAAAAATTTTCAGTGAATAGTTGTATTTTGAACCAAATTAAAGAAAAACTGCATGGTTGTGCCTGAGATATTGAAGTCTGTACTGTGTAGAATTTGGTTCTTCGCCAAGCATATGGTTTCGACTGACTTACAAATCACGAGTGCACAACTTTTCTAATTCATTCACTGACATGCTATTCATTTAATATCTACGTGTCCTCCGTACGCTTCTCATTGGATGATCGCCTATTCACCACGCCTTCGATGACGCTTAGCGAATAATAAATTCTGCAAGCAACGCCCATATTTTTTTAACAACCTGCATACATATAAATGGGCGTGGTTAGAGGCCACATCTCGCAAAAGGAGCCGCTGTGGATACGTGGTTAGCCTGCTAGCCTCCCACCAAGGCGAACCGGGTTCAATCCCCGGCCGGGTCACTCCCGGACTTTCGCATGTGGTAGCCGTGCCGGGCGATGCCGCTGATCGGGTGGGTTTTCTCGGGGACGTTCCGTTTTCCCCGCCCTTGTATTCCAGCGCTGCTCTATACTCACCTCAATCACCCTCATCGGCTTTCGAGACCTCGCTGTCAAGAGTGGGATGGAGCCCCGCGTCCAAGATCAAGAAGCGAGGGAGCGATACGGGCGACAGTTCCACGCACGCCTAGCGCCTCATCGCTCCTACGAGCAAGGTGTGTAGTGTTCCGCCGTGACGCTGTACTGTGCAAATTAGTTCTGTTACAGTGGGGTTTTATTTCACGCGATGAAAGACCACAGGTTAAACTACGTCCGTATCTTTGTACTTTTCTCTTGCCGCTTAAGGAAACTTCATAGGCAAGCTTCCAAAATGCGACATTTTACCATTTTCACGATTTTTTTTCTCCAAGCATATACTTAATACGACAAAAGTAAAGAAATGGTGGCATAGATAATTGTTTTTTTATATTTTCTGACAAAAGGTTGTATTTGCAGGACATTTATTTCCCGAGATACGCGTATTTGCGCAAACAACTATTTCACACAAAACGCAGGGGGTCCATCCCACTCTCAAGAGCCACCCATATCTCTTCACAGCGTTGAGTTATGCGGTGTGTTTGTTGACGCAGGAAGCTGCGGAGATTGAACCTGGGCGGGAACGAGCTGTCGGCGGTGCCAACACAAGCACTCTCCATCCTCGACACTCTGAAGAAGCTAGAGCTGCAGGAGAACCACATCACCGACATACACGAGGGCGACTTCGAGGGTGAGTTTCCATGCATAATTAAAGACCTGCAAAATTCATGTTATTATTAGAGACCTGCAAAATTCATGTTATTATTAGAGACCTGCAAAATTCGTGTTGTTATTAGAGATCTGTAAAATTCGTGTTGTTATTAGAGACCTGCAAAATTCGTGTTGTTATTAGAGATCTGTAAAATTCATGTTATTATTAAAGACCTACAAAATTCATGTTATTATTAGAGATCTGTAAAATTCGTGTTGTTATTAGAGACCTGCAAAATTCATGTTATTATTAAAGACCTGCAAAATTCTTGTTATTATTAGAGATCTGTAAAATTCGTGTTGTTATTTGGGGACAAGTTAAACTTCAGAAATATGTACCTTTGCAGTAATTTCCACATTGGACAATGCGTTATCTGACACATTCTGTATAACTCTGCGCCAATAAACAAGCACTTCACAACTGTGTACCCCAATGACATGTAGATCAGTAAGAAAAGGTGTAGCTTCACTTCTATGCAGCATCCAATGGAGAAACGATGCCGTCTCCGATATATACAGTTCTGTGATGTTCAACCTGGTGCTAAATAATAACTCGAATTTTGCATGTCCCTAGTTATTATGTAAGGACATATGAACTCCAAGTTACTATGCGTTTGACCATCTGCATGTCTGTCTCCCCTTGGAGTGCTCTTGAGCCAATAAGATAATATCAGCTGGGGAGTGGCCAATCTCTTTGAAGTAGAACAAGCAGGTAGGTCACGTTGATTAAAGGGCAGCGGCCAATGAAACCACAGACTGTGCTCGCTTGTTTATAAGGTAGTGGAGTCTATCCTGCCACCTAAATATAACGCGGATTTTGCACGTCTCTAGCTAAAAGAAGAGACCTGAAGAATTCGCGGATTCATTTTTTGGGACAAGTTAGACTTGAAAACACGTGTGTTAACATAACTTTACCCATTGGTCCACATTTCCTGGAGAACGCTGGCCCAATTGTCTCCTTGCACTGTGACAGCAGACAACCAATGCCCAGATGACATCGACGTAAGTGTACATAACACTGAAGAGATTAATCTTCAGGTCATTGAATTCGCGAATTTTTCAGATCTCTGGCTATAAGCTGTTCGCGGGTAGCGTTCATTCCACTCAGGTTAGAAACATAAATAAAAATCTTATGGGAGAGTTTTGCATAAAGAAAAGTTCCGCCGTTAGGTGCGCAGTTTTTCAAAAGGTAAATTTAATTAAAATGTTAACAACTCTGGATGCTACCGATGCAATATTTCGTCGCCAGAATTTAACTGCGTTGAATGGAGTTTGCTGTAACACTTTTACATCTGCATTATTTGAAGACACTGGCGATGAAATATCACTCCCCCAGCTGTGTTCATACTGATCTCTGCAACGTAATATTACGTCGTGAATATTCAACGCGTCCATTACTTAAATAAACCGGAAGGATTGTTCTTTACTTATACGCGGGAAAGAACTTTTTATCGGGACACTTTCAACAAGGTAGTATACTGGTAGAAAGCCGGCAAGGTTCATTATCTTTGTACAGTAAAGTAAGGCGTGTCCGGTGTTGTCAGAACCAATAAGAGTATTTTAAATGGGAATGGTGATACCAACAGAACTGATGGTTAGAAACCCGCAAAATTCGCGTTATTATTTGGCATCAGGCTAAACTTCACAACGCTGTATATACTCGAACTGACGTCGTCTCTCCATTGGCTACTGAGCAGATGTGAAGCCACTCCCTTTCTGACTGGACTGCACGTGATTGGACTACACAATCGTGAAGTGTTCATTTACTGGCGCAGAGTTAGACACGCACCTAAATAAGAGCGCGAACTTTGCAGGTCTCTACTGATGGTCATGCAGTTATGCATAAATATGACTTACCTCTAGCATGTATTACTTGTACGTAAACCTGTACATTACTTCAAGGTGTTAATCTACATTACTGATTTAAAACAAAGATTTTACTTAGTTACTAATATATTTTATGTTTTGTTTATGATTATTGCAATATAATTATCCTGTTTTCTAGAGTATGGGCTAGAGAAAATTCTTTTACATAGGCGACACTAGCGCTTACTCAGTGGCGAAAATCTTTTGTTGCCTAACATTTAACCATGATCTTCCCAACCTGAGTAGAAGTAATCTTATAAGGGGTAAAGTTGTTCATGGTTTTCTAATCCCTTTAGGGGAGTATAGTTCAATCAGATCAAGTAGGGGAGTCAGGTGACTTTTAAATAACTTCACTAATTAAATCTGGAAGATATTAACTGAGATAAATTACAATATATACAGTATGATGTGGGTAGTGGGGTTAGGGATTGAGGTAGGTTGTAAGGACAATCTGTTAAGGGAGGACAAGTGTATAAGGGGATCCGGGCTCGCTCTCTCACCCTAACGTACGACACTCACACCTAATCGCCGCCCAGAGACCGTCGTTCAGGGAGGTCTAATGCCAACTGACACCCCGGCACTGAACAACAGTGTACACCACACTTCTCGTTCACGCATACCTTCTCCGATATCCTTGATTCTTATTGGCTATCCCTTGTAGCCTGGCCGGGGTTTCTACCGTTAGATTTTGATGAAATTGCCGCAACCCCACTGTGTCAGCCAGACCCAGATATCCACCGTTCTTATGCAGATTCCTGCCGTTACACTCCCTGTTGTTTGTGAACGTTGTTTTAATAACAATCGTTGGCCGCATTCCTGTCTGACCCGGCTTTCTTCTTCTCGTGTTTTCATTTTAACAACGGTAAACTTAGCACTTTAGAAAGCCATGCTCAATATCTACTTGTACGCACGCTCTGTATTCTCCCACCATGTGAAATTAATTAGCATTGTCAGGGGCCTGAACACATTATTCATGGACTCAACGTACTGTGCACTTGCCAGGCAGTTAGCTTTCCTTATTGGCTGTCGTGCATGTATGAAGCCACTACCCCATTTCACTGGGCCAATGAGGATTCTGATACTATAAGGCAGCACGTTCGTGATTGGTCTGCAAACGAATTAGTCAGACTCAAGACATTGTTCATTCAATCATTAAGGAACAAACTAATTAGAGTGTTATGGAATATATGTTGGCTCAAAACTTTTTTCGCGATTTTCCATCATCTCTATTCATGCGTTATCAGAAACAAAAATATTTTACAAATATGCTAATTATTATACTCATATGTAGAGCGACTTATTCATCACGAAACTATTTTTGTGCAAACTGGACTTCAATAGCCAGAGTGCACTGCTGCAGCATTCCTTTTATTATTGGCAGGACCACCTATTTTTCCGCGAAAATATTTTAGGACAAGTTATGTTCCAAAACAATTTAGTTCAAACACACTTTCGTGATCGTATCATTTGAAATATTACGCGTCTTATCTGTCTGCCTGCGAATCACGGACGGTCAGTACAGGAGAAACTTATAATTATGATTAGGGACGGGTGCTTTTCGCGAAAAGATTTCAACACCAGTTGTACTCCAAAACACTTATGTTGATATGCACTTTTGTGATTGCATTATTCTAGATGTCACGTGCCTCAAGTGTCTGTCCGCGAAACATGGACGTTTAGTATCAGAGTACTTTATTCTGATTGGCCCAGTCAAATAAGAACATGCCTCCTCACGTATAGACGCAAAAAATATCCAAAGGAAGTTGTGGTTGTGGACTTAAGGATATTAAAGTCTAGCATGACCATTAATATTTACGCGAAAAACACCTGTCCCTACTTATTAGAGACCTGAAGAATTCGCGGATTCATTTTGGGACAAACTATAATTCAATTCACGTGCGTTTATATAACTGAAACTAGTGTTAGGGAAAACTCGCGACTTCATTTCAGGACAAGATAGATTTCAAACGCGTGTACACTGAAGTCACCTTTGTAATTTGATCAGAATTTATTATATACGCCGTGGACGACTTTACGCCAATAGCTGACTTGCAAGGGAACAAGAAGCGAATCCCGTACTGTCAAATGTGGGGTAGCACTGGGATAACAGCCAATGAAAAAACATACAAGGTTCGACTATAGAGAGGATTGTGGAGTCTAGCATGCAGGTCATTGAACTCGCGAATTCTTCAGGTCTCTACTAATCATGATTGACTCTCTCATCTAACATACTGTCTTCACGCAAAGACAGGCGGCCAGTAGGCAAAGAAAGGCTGTACTTGTGCACATAAGATATATTAAAGTCTTGCCTCCGGGTAAATGTTTTCGCAAGAAATAACAGTGTGTCCAAATTATTGGCTGTGTGTTTTTTACAAGACAGAATCAAGCTACTAAGACGCTACACGTCCATGATTCGAGGCCAGAAACCTAAGTCGAGTCACAGTTAAAATCATACAATCACGCAAGTGAACCTCAACTAAAATCTTTTGGAGTTCATCAGGTCGTGCAATCTTTATACCGAAAGTAAAAGAAATCACTGCAGTATTCGCAAATATTTACGTATCACTAGAGATAGGAAAATTCCGCATGTTCGATGATGTGTAGGCTAGACTTCTCAGTCCTCTGCATACTGGAGCCTCAGCTGTGGGTTCATTGGCAGTTATAGGAGTCGCAAGGTGTTTCCTTGCAAGTCTGCTATTGGCTCAGAGGCGTGCAGGGCGGGTCTAATAAACTGTGATCCAATTGCGAAGGAGACTTCAGTCTATATGTGTTTGACATCTATCTTGTCACGAAATGAATTCGCGAAATTTTCCTATCCCTAATAATTGCTCTCGCTCATATCCAGCAAAAGCGCAATAGGAAATGTCGAATTTTATCACTGCAACCTGTTGAAATGCTTTCAGTATTAAAATAGATTTTTGAAACTATTCGAGGGAAGCCAGCAATCTTCCCTACCGCATCGCGATGGAAGTACGAACGTTAACATAGTTTATTAATTGAATATTTATTACATCCCTAATCTGTGTGTTGAGATGCGTAGATCCACTTTCACTCAGATTCTCTCCGCAACCTCCCTCTATCCCCTCTTCCCACACAGACATTGAGAAAAAAAGTAACTCCCAAAATAATATTTAATGCTTTTTTTAAGGAAAGAGAAAGTTTGGAACAAAATGAGCGAACTCGAGTACTTCCACGGTGTTTTAAGAACGTATTACAAACTGAAAACTAAAGGTAACGTTATACTTCTTAGCCTACTTTCTCTTTAAAAGATGGTCTTATGAAATTTTACAGCGGTCTGTAGAGCCCTCTCAAAAACTTTTAACCGCAGAACAGATTGTAATAAAATTTTTTAGGAACAGGACGCCAATAACGGACGACTCAGTGTGCAATATTTCATTAAAACTTACCTGCCGTGTTTATAAAAGAACGATTGTGTAAAATTCTCTGTGGGGATGCGTTGCATCAATTCAAATATGGTGTAAAAACCGATGATTGAGCGACTAAAAAAAATGTATCCATATACCTGTATATGTTTCTGTCTGTATGTTGCAATTAGTCACATGTAAATTAACCATTAATTCCACTTTTTTCCACGTGATAATAGTGCTGATAGTGATAATAGCTCTGTGCCTACTGTAGGTGGGGATGTTTGAAATATGAAAGCCTAGTATTTATAATAGCATAAACCTGCACAAAGGTGATATTTTATTGGATAGACCTTCCACGGCACGGAAAGAAATAACAACCCTATAAGGATGGGCGAATAATAACGATTCGTTACCTTAATAATCCTCACTGCGCTGGATCGGGAATAACGAGTACCGATTGTTGAAAATACTCGCTACTCTAGTAGCTATTCACAAAGCTGTCTCTGATCGTTACTGTGCAGGTTCGACAGGATTCTTACTGAAGAACGAAGCGAAGTTGCGCGGTAGAACAGTTACGAGAGGAGGTTGGAAACAGCGTCTTGCGGAGGGAGGGGTGAAACATAATATTTGTTAGTTCCGTGCGCCACGAAAGTATTGACTTTAGAAATATTATTATTTGGATTTAGGGGTACCCTGAATATATATTAATCAGTACAAAAGAGTGTTGAGTCATGCAACCTCACAGATGAGAAGTAACTTTTAAAAGTTTTTCACAAGTAGAACAGAAACACAAAGAACGTTAGAATTTTACATGCTCACAAATCAAACGCTATGATACGATCGTTTATGAAGTTGTAGTTCAATGAGATCTCATGTGTAAATAAATAAAATACGATGAGTATTCGAAAAACGTTATTTTTATATTTTGTTGTATTCTTGCCAATAAAGGGATACAATATCAATCCGCGCGGCTAGCTGTTAAAAAATAACGTGATCAGCTTATGCTTCAAAAATACCCAACCTAAATTATATGCACAGTAACATATCTACGATTTATTATGTTATGCAAAAATAATGGACTGAGTCGAGTTCGCTAAGCTTAGGTATTTTTATTCTTGTAAAAGACGGTGATTGAGTACTAATAATTCAGTAACGATTAATCAACTGGAGTAACTGTTCCTCTAGTCTGTTCACAGCCGGTAGAATGTAACGAATAACTAGGTAATGAATAATAAGTAACGCGTCTTCGAATGTGAAGTAACGAGTAGTAACGAATAACCGGATGTAACGAAACAGGTCAACCCCACGACTGTCGTAACAATGATAATCGTGTACTTTCAAAGATAACTGCATACACCCTGCGCACTCAGCAGATTCGATACGCAGATCAAACGAGATGTTTTCTCTTTGGTCGTTCACCGATAAAGTGTTTTTTTCTGGGTGTTTCATCTACACGCGACACGCATATCTATGACATTTCCGCGTGTTTGCGTTTCGCTGATAAAAAAACGTAGCAGTTAAAAATACATTTATTTCATCTCAACAAAATCATATCTCCGTCGGTGCAATATTGTGTATTTTGTTATGAAAGAGATAACACAGATTCAAGGAAAAGAAGATGAAAATAATTGTGCTTACACCATATCAAATGATACTGAGTTTCACGACGACATATCGCTCTTGTTATGAGTTTTTAACGTATTACAGCTAAGATAAACGGCACAATTTCAGTACAACTCATCTTTGTTGAACTCTATAATACAAAATTATTTGTTACAATCTTGAAATATATTATATATCTATGTTTTCAATGGTTGCCTTTTTGAATATGCTTAAATTAAGACGAGATCATCTTCCCTTACATTAAACCATAAAAACTCTAAATCGGAACAACCAAGAACAAAAACAAGATATCGAATGTTATTAAGAAAAATTACGTTTTTTTTAATAATAACATGCATTACAAAGCAAAACGAGAGGTGACTGTCTAACTCACTTAAATAACAAACTTTTTAGCTATATTTGTTATGCGACATGACAATGGAAATGAATTCAATGACTACCTTTATTAGTATAAATCTCAAACTAAACCAAGGTTAGAGGAAATAATATAATATGCATGTCAAAACAGGAAATAAATTCATTTTAGGTATAACAAACTTACAAATAATAAAAATAAATTAAACATGTACGTATCTATAAAATAGCAATTGCTTGTAATATGGTTATATTTGTAAATTTCTAATCCAAATTGCTGTATCGAACTTACAGACAAAAATATGCACAAGGGAAAAATATTTACTAAATATAAAAGCGAAAAACAAAAATTAAAATATCAAAGTGATTTCGCGCAATTATGAAAACCATTCAGCATTACATTCACACACTATATAATGCAGCTGTACATGTGTGAAACAAACTAATCAATAAGAGTTCAGTATGTTACAGATTTACGAACTGATGTGTATAGTCCATTCCTGAACGGAAGCGACTTAATAAAATCAACCTATGAAAAAACACTCTAGGCATAACATGTAAACCTGTTTTTTTTTTCAGTAACCTATATTTCACAAATATATAACACTGTGGTTGACTTTAGAGTACTGTATTATTGAATAAATGAAATTTCACCTTAATATATTCTATAACATGAAATATAATTTATTTTTAAATATGAATTAACAACAGTGAGAGCAGTGACATGTTGGCAATGACCGGTAAGAAATAGTTCACAGTTAAAATATTTTTTTAATTTAGTTTTTTAGTATACTATTTGTAAATTAAATGGTGTCTACTGAAATATTTAAATATTTAGGCAGCCCCGATGGCAACATCTATAATTTTTACTGTTTAAAATAACAGCGGAAAATATCGTGAGTAGGCCATAATGGTACGGTGTTGTTTTATCGAGCGAGAAAGCAACTGATAGCAACTGTCTGCTGGGCGAGGCTTGTCGCTCTCTCTCTCTCTCTCTCTCTCTCTCTCTCTCTCTCTCTCTCTTTCACGCTCGGGAAGTTTCACTTCGCTAGTAATCAAACAAATTATACGTGTTTTCCATTGTAGCATATCTCATTCTCATTATAGCAAAATAATGATTTTCGAATTTGTAATTTGAAACAGAAAAGAGATTTTAATGTTTGAATACTTATTTTAATATATTTAGCGATGACGGCGGAGATGTTATAAGGGAAGTTGGCAGACGTGACGAGCCATAAAATGTGTTGCTTTTTGCCAAACGAAGAGTAAATTATTCTTACACCGAAAAATACTTCAAATTACCACATCACGTTTGTAGACGTTAGGTTTTTTAAACCTACCTAAGCAAGTTACAATGTTGTGATAAATCTGTTTCCACGGCAGTAATAAATATAGTGTGACGTGTGTTTAGTTAATCATTGCGTCTGTGAAATGGCGTGCCTTTGTGCATCGTGGTCGATACGCTGGCCCTGTATGTGCGTGACTTCAAATATTTGATTAGCACTATTTATACATTTTGACTGCGAATTGGTTTTATGACGAAGTTAATTATTTACATCCACGTCTTTTTATTTATCACAACGTTGTACCTTTGCCCTAAGGGGTTCATAAAAACAGTTGCGTAACGTAATTTGCCACAATCTTAGTAGAAATATATTAAGCCCAGCCCGTTTAAATTTCAATAAACCTAATAAACATTAAGTAGCAATATATAGAAATATGAGTGGAAAAAGTTACCGTTGACTTATTGTGTGCATGTTCACCGCTATATTTTAAGTTTGTATAACAAAAATGAGCAACACGAGTGGCGTGCTTGAGTTTAATGTGCCTTTTTCGTTTGGTTGTCCCTTCGATTTAATACCTACTGAAGCCGTCCATTTAAAGAAATAATCCAACACACATCAATAACAGAAGAAAAACTAGTACAGCCCTTTACCTCGCAGTTGTAACAGTGTTAAACAGTCACGGCAAAATACTAACGTGCATTACATGTATGTGCTATATCGTGGAAAACAAATATGTTAATGTAAAATAACCCTAAGAACTATAGTCTATTCAGTCATTTTCAAAACGTTATAAAGCTGACCTAAATAATGTTAGAGGCTTAAACTGTGAATATTCGTAAGGAATAGTTTTTGGAATATGACAGAATTCTTTGAAATACTTTAGACAGTAAACAACACATTTGACAGGTATAAAAGTAGAAGTCACATTTCAATGTTTATGTTTAGGTGTAGCGAAAGTATACGAACACGTGTACACACACAAGGACATGTAAACATTGATTTTGACAGATGCTACATGGCAGTCACATGGCAATGTTTGTTTACATTTGGCGGAAGGATACGAAACGGACCTGCAAGTAGATATTTGGCAGGGCTCCGAGAAAGTTGCTTCCAGTGGGGAATAGAATATTATATATATATATATATATCGTTATTCTGTATAACTATGTTAATAAGCAAACACATTCCGTTTTAATTTAAATCATTATGTAAATGTTTGTGGAAGATTTTTCAACCAAATATGTATATATATATGAGTTATATAGAACGAAGTATCCTCACAGACTGACTGGTAGACTCATTGAAGCACGTGACAAACCACTAAACATAGAGATATTAAATTTTGGCATGGTTTACCTCTGGATATAGGCAGCAGTTAAGAACGGATGCTTCGACATTCGGCTGTAGCAGGAGTAAATATGGGGTACACGTGCTTACACGGAATATTCATCGTTTGAATGCCCCATATGTACAGGTGTTTTTCGCGAAAATATTTCAAGACCAGCTGTACTCCAAAACACTTTTGTTCATAAGCACTTCCGTGGTCGGATGATTTTTAATGCCACGTGCCTCAAGGGTCTGTCTGCGAATCTTGGATGTTCAGTATCAGAGTACGTTATTGCGATTGGCCCAGTCAAATAGTAACATGTTTTCTCATGTAGTCGTGCGGCCAATAACTAAAGCAAGTTGTGGTTGTAGACATAGGATATTGAAGTCTAGCATGGCCATAAATGTTTTCGCGAAATACACCCATCTCTGCCCATCCTCCTATATAATAACTAGGGGCCCAGCCCGTGATCCTTTTTGTTAGTATTGTCACCTGCCTAGAATAGTTACCATGTATAAATTTTGGTTATCATAAAAACACTGAAAAAAACATATTGCATATATATATATGTAGGTAATAATGAAATGATGTGAAATTAACTCAACATTGAAGTGACCGCTGTCCCATTTGATATTCCTCTATCCTCTTGGCCACTGTGACCCCACTTGATATTGTTCTATCCACTGAGCCACTGCTTCTCCACTTGGAATCTCTTATTCACTAAGCCACTAAGGCCCCATTTGATATATATATATATATCATATTTCAGCGAGATAAGACTACGCAATCATGAATTTCGACACCAAAAACTTATTTTTTAATTATTTTTCCTATGAAAGTTTTATATTTATGCATGTAGATTACCGCATAAGGATATAAAGGTAATGGAATATCATTTTTGTTCACTCTAAATGTCTCGCTTCAATTTTGAGTAAATTAAGTGGGGCCACAGTGGTAAAGTGGCTAGAGAGATTCCAAGTTAGGCCGAAGTTACTCAATGGATAGAGAAATATCAAACATGTTTTTTTTTTCAGTCTTTGTATAACATTTTTTAACATTGTAAATATTCTAGGCACGTGGCCATACTAAATACATGGTAACGGGCTAACCCCTATTATGATATGGCGATGTTTATTGTTTCACAATATTACAGATACAACTCCAAAACATAATTTTTGAAAAATTATAATTTACCCTAAATTTAGCGGAAAGGAAGGAAAATATGCTTTTACGGATTCCTTACTGAATAGTTTATGCCAGATGAGAAAATGCTTTTTTGCTTCAGAATATTACCTGTACAAACCCCTAAAAATGTATTCAATGTGCGAGAAAAAAAATTAATACTCTGGGAGGGCGTTACATATCGATCTAATCCGATCACACACTCCAATACTCCGTGCGATCATAGCAAAGTGGAAAAATTAAAAAATTCTCATCTGGCGCGAAAAATTCGTAACTGCCAAAACTACAGCTTAGTAGAAAAAAGTAATAACGAGAAAAATATTCTTTATATTCAATCTTTCAAACACAGAAATCATTATTTCGGGTGTACGAGTATTGAATTATACAAATCCATTTTGACTAGTGCTTAAAACACATAATTTTTACGTTGGTTCAACATAATATGTTTAAAAAATCTTAAAAATATATTATTCCATCAAATTTCATATATTTCGTACAACCCAGTATCTATTTTTGGCTCCTTGACCCTCAGATGTTTAGACCTCTGTGAAATAGTTCAGTGTTGTGTTTGAGCAAGAATCCGAATATTTCAGGACAAAGTTCGGCAAATAATACGGTGTAAAGTTGTTGCAAATTACTTTCGTATATGTAGTTGGATCGTCACTCATATAGAATGTCAAACGGGGATTGTAAACGAGTGGCAAAATATTTCATACTCGAGTGGCCTATTCGCCTTAGGTCAAGTGGTGGCTGGTAAGTGAGGGGGCAGCCACAATCAACAGTTATATCGTCTGTGAAGTATAAACACGACTGTGTAGTTAAGCATGATGGTCGAATATTTCGCTAATAAGTGAAGTTTTATTCAAGAGAAAAATCCATACAAATTTGTTGCCTATTCGCACGTCATATTTATAGAGACGAAACTGCACTTCCCAGAATTATTTTATATCATATTTTCAATTTCAGTGACTTTCGGATATATGGGGGGGGGGGGGCGGTCACGATTGCTAGCATACCTTCTTACTATGGTGTGGAGGAAGTTCGATCCGCGAATGAATAATCGTTTATTTAAACTACTGATAAACCGTACATAAAAATTTCCGTGGCTCTACAGATTTTTTTTCTTATGATAAGCTGACTGTGTATAATTTTCTGTAATAAAGTTTTAGTGTTTTTTTTATAAGTGATGCTTTCATATATGTTTCAACTAAAATTATGAATAAATTTTCACATAAACCCTTGTCAATGGCTATACTAAGCATGCACATACATATATTTATGTTTCTTATATCATCACATCTTGCAGGAATTTGTACAAATCAAGGCATTGTGTACGATCATCATGAAGAAACGAATATTTGATACTAAAATGAATAACATCGATGCACATTTACCTCAGACTGGTCGTATTCGTTGCTCCTGGACAGCTTAGTATAACAAGGGATAAAAATAAAGGAATAACACAGAAGCTATTAGTCTTAATCCTTTTTCCCGAACAGTTTAACATGGACAGGGATAAAAATAAAGGAATAACACAGAAGCTATTTGTATACTTGAACTTTATTTTACAGACTTGTAAAAAATATAATAGTTACACACTCAAACTCATTCTTCATTCGACAAATCAATTATGATTTTGTCCTGTTGCAGGTAGGCATGTAGGAGTTAATAGACAGATTTTATTCCGTGTCAAGCATACGCGAGAAGGAATTCTTCAGGCAGGTTTGCAAGCTTGGTATATCTGCCAAGTGCTGCAAGTGATTTAATCTTTCCATATGTAACGATAGATGATACAATTTTATGACCACTAGAACAGCATCCCGTCATTTTTACTATGTCCTCTCGACGAGAGAAAGAAGTTATAGAATATATGTACTAGTTCAAGCATCCTTTATAGACCGGAAATGGGTAAGCCATTGTGCTGAGTTTTGTAGAGGATTACAAGCGCGTAATTATTAATTCCAGACAAGAATTGATTATTCTCTAAACCAACACACGGGTGGTCTATAACAACAATGTCTTGAGAGGCGCTTTGCAGGAAAAATAAACAAAAGTTTGTTTATCATCTGATCTACTTACATTCTGGACTTGAAATCTTTTCTCGGAAAACAACAGTCCTTAGCTATAGTCAGTTCACAGTTAACTGAGCTCTTTTGAAAACCCTGCTAAGGACCTACTTTTCTCGTTTTGTATCCTTCCGTCAAACGTAAAACCAACACAGCGATGGACCGCCTCGCCTTTTTCATGCGTCGTCAAAGTGAAAATAAATGTTGAATTTGTAAGAAAAATAATGTGTTGATAATATTGAAATTGGCTCTCTTTTGTGCATACAAGACACTCAGACTTTAGAAACAAAAAAATGTGAACATTACACTCTCAAAACAGCATCGAGTATGAGAATTAGTTTTGTTGTTTCGTACAATCAGCTACGTGTTGTAAACGAAGGTTATATTTGATCAGTACTGTACACCGCGAAGCTTAGTGTCCAATAATCTTCCATCGTACTACGGCTCTACACTACGGCAGGTTCATATCTCCGACCACTACAGTTAACACGTTTGCAGCTCATTTGGTTGTATTAACGAAGCATGTTCTTTGCTAAATCTAGTACAGCACGAATCAAAAAAATTGTTATTTGCAACGCCATAAATAATACATTTAAGTGGGGATGAAAGGGTTAACAAGAAGCCTGCACTGTAGCAATATACGTATAGTTATGAGCTGTGATTCTTTCAAATGTTTTATTTCAAAAGTGCTCACTTTACCGTGAACAGCCCCTAGCTAGCTTCTCAAGAGTTGAATGTGTGCGATGATTGCAGGAAGTGGTGTGTTATGTTTCGTACAGGACTGCGCAGCCTGGACTCACTAAGCCTGGCCCACAACAACCTGAAGGAGGTTCCAGCCAGAGTGTTCTCTCACCTCACTCTGCTCAACTCTCTGGAGCTGGAAGGAAACTCCATCACGTACGTGGACCCACTCGCCTTCGTCGGACTGGAAGGTACAGCCATCCTCAGGTCTCTCACTCCAGTACTTCCTCTGCATGCTCGACAACATTCTGATACCACCCGCAGTCAGTGATTTCTTGGAGTTACTAGTAACCGAGTGTAGGCTGCCACGCAACACGTCAACTTCTTGCCCGTACAGTCCCGAACTTACACGTTAAATTCGAATCAGTGGAAAATCACTGATTAGCAGTGAAATTTAAATACTCCGATCAGTGAAAAAGGCTTCACTTAGAATCAGTGAAACTTTCAGTGAAAAATTTCACTGATTGAATTAGTGACGTAGAACAATATCACTGATCGAATAATTGACGGCCGACTACAGTGGCGAATTGAATGTTGTTTTAATTGAATTTAGCCAATTAAATACGTGAAATAAACCTATTTACGATTGTTCACTATTTTTACTCCGCAGTTTACCGCAATTTAAAGAAGTAAAGGAATTGTATGAAGTGGTCGGGATTGAACTCACACTATCTTTCTACTTCGCTTTTAGGCCGCTACCTTACCATTTGCGCTACCAAGTCGTAAAATATATGTCTTATAATTACTATCGAAATTGCGAAGATTTAAATAGTATGCTCTTACTTCTAGTTTTTGGTTTAATTGGCACCGTTTGGGTCGTTAAAACGAATAGTATATATGAGTCCACTTTCTTCATCACATTTTACGCAGTTTAAACCTTCAAACAAAGCGCTGTAATGATTACATCAAAACGAAATACAGTACGTTAAAACGGAATGAAAGGCGGAACCTTCATATTACCTCCTAAAATGGTGTTTTGAAAGACGAAACACATTTTATAAAGTATTTTGGTTTGGTTCTATTAGTTTATTCGCTGTCATTTCACTTGGTACGCGATGTTTAACAAATTTTTTTTTAACATTGTTTGACGGCCCTTTTAACACGCTATTAAAATGATACATTTGTAAAAAAAAAAAAAAAAAAATACGAACCACTGAAAAACAGTACAAAAATGACTCATGGATCAGTGGAAAATGTCACAGAATCAATAAGTGAAGGAAATCTGGCCATTTTCTCACTGATTCGTCAGTTAAATTCACTGAAGTGACTGTTGAATGAGTCAGGTAATGTTGACTGATTGAAACAGTGACAGTCTCACTGTTTCAGATTTAGAGTGTACTTATGTACTCAAGGGTTGCAATTGTTTGAACTTGTGAAATTCATTGTACTTGTGTTGAACGTTCTCCTCACAATTAGTAAACGACGTATAACTTATTCGCTGTAACTTCCAACTTTTCTGAAGCCCTGGTAAAGTTATACTTCGCAGATATTCCTCAGCCTCATGCAAACGAAGCTTAACTATGTCCAAAAAATTACAACAAAAGAACAGGGATCGTGTGCACTGAGTTTAATATTGTTTCGCATATCAACTATTTATTACTAGGTTGATACCGCTTGCCGACGGGTTTTCTCGGGGTTCTCCCGTTTCCCCCGCCCTTGCATTCCAGCGCCACTCCATCCTAGGGTCTAATTTCATGTCATGTTCAAGGATGGCGAGCACCTCCGGGTCCCAGCTGGAAAGCCCGTCACTCGGAGGGTGTTGCCTCGCCCTGAGTCCAGCCCCCCCCCCCCCCCCAATACACATTTATTATTATTTATTAATATTTATCAATACATAAATATTCTCCCTTTCGTATTCATGTCAATAATGAATATAATATAATTTACAGACTTAATGTAAGTAAAAGTTCAATTTAACAAAAAATAAGATTATTCAAAGTTTACAGATGTAATATATAACATGTGATATATTAAATATGTAAGAAACAACCAAACACGTCATACATGGGATGAATTTTCAAATGTTTAATTCTAAAGTGTGAAGAAACCGTGAACTGACTATAGTGTGCATTTGTTGATCTCAGCATTAACATTTCGCAGATTACGAGTTGTTATGATCTTAGCCCGATTATAAACTATCGCTTTATTGAGGGATAGGAGTAGGTAAAGGCTGTTCACGATAAAGTCAGCACTTTATAAATGAATTTAGAAAAAAAAACCACTGTCCTTGCATGCATATATTTTAACGGGTGCACTGAGTGACATGCACCCAGTAAAGTTGGCAATAGTGGATAAAAAGTAGTTCCATATCTTAACGACGATTATAGAGTGTTAGGTAACCATTTATAATAACTTAAATTAATTTATTTCCCTTCATGCTTTTTTTTAATGCATCGACGTGTAAAAATGAGCAGACTTTTAAAGTATTTACTTTCTAAATAATTTCACAGTTTAATTTGACCGACGCATGAATAAAGTGATAAGGCAAATGGCAATATTAATTTTGCATAACGCAGAAGACTACACAACGTGTATACAAGTAGATCTTAAACAGAGCTTTCAAAAGTGCTCATTTTACCGCGAACAACCTATAACTAGGGATAGGAAAATTTCGCGTGTTCAATGACGTGTAGGCTAGACTCTTCAGTCCTCTGCATACTGGAGCCTCAGCTGTATGTTCATTTGGCTGTTGTCCCACACCTGGCAGTTATAGGATTCGCAAGGTTTTTCCTTGCAAGTCTGCTATTGGCTCAGAAGCATGCAGGGCGGGTCTAATAAACTGTGATGGTGACTTCACCGTATATGTGTTTGATGTTTATCTTGTGCAGAAATGACTTCGCGAAATTTTACTATCCCTACCTATAACAGGATGCGCTAATAAGAAGATTAATAAATAAAGAGTGACTAAGGCATTTACTGGACACCATGCCGATACACACTGTTGCCAGAGTACAAACAAAGTGACCAAGGGAGGTTAAGGAGAAAGGGGAAGGCTTTATTAGTTTAAGAGAGAAGCATGGTTGAGAGGGAACTCACCAGAGTCCCACGCCCTGGACTAGTTGCCCCGGACGCTGCCCCACCAAGACCCACAGCTGACCTGCCCGATGACAATCGCCGCCTGTATCGCTGACAGTCCTCGGTGACCAACCCACGCTTCGTGCCTCCCCCCCCCCCTCCCCCTCTCCACGTGCGTGTGTGTGTGTATGTTGAGACGTGGTCCCTTCTGATTGTTTCCCGTTGTGCACTGGGAGCAGAGTCAGCTCGTGGTTTGTTGTAATTATACAAGAATGTCCTAAGCTTAGCTGGGACTCACACCTTCTGTTGTTTTTGCGCGTTTCTCTAATAGCACAAGTCTGCAATATTTAGACCATTAAAATTTTTTTTTACGATTGATGCTATTCTGACATATTCTAGAATGCTTAAATTTACTCATTAATTACATTTAATAGGCATATAGTCCATTTTCCTCTTGTTCATGGTTTTTTTTTTCAATGAGTTGGTATGAAGTAAAGAATTTCCTTAAAGATGAAAAATGTGCATCTTACATTAGTCGGTTACATAACCACATTTTGTGGAAAAACATTACGTGTTATGAGAAATCGAGTACCATTTCCGAATTCAGCACAAGCAAATATATATGAAAGAGGTAAAATTATAAAAAAAAAAAAAGGGTTTTGTCATCTCAAGCCTGTGAGTTGATACAATACACTACGGCTCGATGTAATGATTTGGTGGTTTACAAATCTCGCCTGTGGCCTTCCTCCCGGCTGTTATTTTGACAAGTGGTGCACAATGGGGCTGTGTTTTACATCGTGCAAAATATTCAGTAAATCTTACGAGGAACTCTGCCTACTGATTCCTCGCTCTGTGCCGTTTCAACCACAGATATACTCTACGTGCGAGGTGTCCTCTGTCATGAACACGCCGCCCTGAGTGTAGGCAACCACGCATCACGGCCTACACGAACTTACTGCGTATACGAGACGAGTCAGCACAACGCTGGCAGAGGCCGCCTCTAGCATGCCCCTTATGGAAAAAATAATTTGTAAACGTGTTTTTAGAGCTACGGTCGAAGATGATTCCTAAGTGCGGTTCACGTTGTTGAAGGTGGAGCTAAAACACGAGTTGAAATTGAGCTACAAGATGGCGTGTGGTTGAACGAATGTATGCAAAACCCATCGCTGCCATCAAATGTTGTCTTAGAAACAATAGAGGCCGTGACCCTGATGCGACATGCTATTGTGCGATTGCATTGTTTTCCAATGACAGTTTAGTAATCAGCGCGTTGACATTAACGTATATGTTCTGGAGGAATTCATGCGGGAAGTTAGAAAATACTGTGATGTCACACACGCCAGGAGGGCGAATGTGGTTAATGACAGGATGACAAGAAGGCCATTGTGACTAGTTTTTAAAGTTCTGAATAACGGCACATCTTTGCAAAACCCTTAAACCTTCGGGCATCAGAGCTGCAACTAATATTATTTCTAAGAGAAAAATTACTATTGCATCGACGGGTTTTGCAGCGAATGTAGGTACTCGTTCAACAACCCACTATCTGAAACTCGCGATTCCAAGAAAAAAAACCGTAATGTAATAATTGAGTACGTTCTCTTTTCTTTTAGCTCCCTTTCAATGGCCGTTAGCAAGCATTTTCACCCAAACGCGTTTTCGAATTATATTTTCGTACAGAATATGCAGGTGGAGTTTGTGAGTGTAGTTCAGATTCATCCTGTTTATTTCAACCCGCTCGATCAAACAATCACGTAAAACAGAATTTCTCAACCAATGTGTCTAGTAAACCTGGTGCACCAAGAACTATCACCTATCATCCACGAGTTGTTTCTCGAGCGAAGCAACTCTTAGACAACAGTAACTTTTTGGCATATCATTTTACTACGTTTTTACTTCGCGATGCACATGTCTCTATGTTTCTCTTTAAGGAGCCCATAACGTAAAATTAATGTAATCATCGCTGGCAGTTAAAACACTTAGTTTCATATGCACCGTGTGTTTCTATACGAACTGCGTGAATGTCTTTAATGGCAAGAGTAGATATATAAAGATAGATCTAGACCACTTAACATTTTCATCGGAAAACAAAACTAATTTAAGCCAAAATCAAGTAAATTTCTCGTTTTCAAGCAACTTTTTTCATGGTCTAGAAACGACATTTTTTCGATACACAAAAACTAGCAAATCTAAGCAATAATCAACTAAATTTACAATTTTTTTCACAAATAGTCATGCAGGAATTGTGTAAATTGAAAAACCATCAAATTTTAAGCCAAAATAAAGTCAATTTCTCGATTACAAGCAACTTTTTCACGTTTCTAGAAACGTTAATTTATCAAGGGAGCAATCTAAATCAACTAAATTTAATCATAAAGCATGTAAATTTAAGTCAAATCAAATTAAATATTAGGTTATTATTAATTATAGTTTATATTCAATGTTCTACTAACTTTTTAAACACTTCTTCTATATGTTCAAATTCATCACCTGTTTCTCGAAGTACATATTTATCGTCAATATTTCTAAGAGAAAAAATTGTCAGTTTGGTAGATTTAGACGAAATTTGAAAACTATTTCTCTGAGTTCGTCGGCAGCATTATCTAATTTATAGGAAGGTGTATTTGAAACATCAGCACCTTTAAAAAAGTCTGTTCTACTGTATGGCAACATAGGCGTTTTCACTTTTATTTATAAAGAAAGAAATTTATTACGAGAAATAAAAATCTCAATTAGTTTTAACAAAATGATTTTTTTATTTGACTAAACAACTTAGCAATATATCTAAAAATTTGTATTAAACTATCGAAGCATTTTCCTGATTCTGGAAAACCATTTATTTCCTCCATTTATTAATTTTAAAATTTATACATCTTCAGTAATTCTTTATTTCAAATTATCATAAGTTAGATTCATTTGGCTAATTAAAACAACATTACAAAATTTATCTCCTTTAATAGCTTCAGCGAAATCAACACTAATTTTCAAACTTCTTTTTTCTTTGACTACAGTTGTTTTTCTATATAAACAATCAATAACAAATAATGGTCTTTTCCCAAAAAAATAATAATAATTGATATCTCCTTGAGTGATTACAGTTGGTTTATAATGAAGTTCATTATTTCTATATAGAGTATCTAGTTTCGTTTTTGAATTTCTAACCATTAAATGCAAGAAATATTTTATCACAAAGGCCATATCAAGGTTCCAATTTTTTTTTTTGGAAAAATTTCATTTCTTCCGCTTTTAACATAAATATTTCTTACAGTACCATGATCAAACATAGAAATGTGTACATCCTGTCTTGCTCGATTTTTTCTATTAGTTTGAAATTCAAGAATCACAAGATCAGGCATGTCAAATTGTAAATTATTAAACTGATATTTTATGTCAAAGTTAAAAACAGTTGTTTCGGCAGGAAAAACTTTTTATAAAAATTGCCAACAATGAAAACTAATAAGAATTTCTGTATATTTGCACGATGTCTTTAATTGCAATGGCTGTGTTAGATTCGTATTTAACGATTGGCCACATAATTTCTAATTTCTGAATAACCATTTTACCTGGATCAGCATTACTTTTCTGAACTGCGCCATCTTCATTCTTAGTATTCATAAACATATAAAAAATTGTTATCAGAGGAATTTCGAATACAAGTAATTTTATAACCGCCTTCCCAGTAAATTTAATTGTTTTCGCGAACAAAGCCAAACAGATTTCTCAGTGAGTAGGTTGTTTCATTTCTTTGATCACTTTAAACAAGTGTTACATGATATTTATTATCAACACCAGTAAATTCTAAATAATTTTATTCACTAGGGGATCTTAACAAATTATTCATCATTGTTGGTGTTAAACCTGGGTTATCAACAGCCTCAATAATATGCCCATGTTTTGAGATTTCTACTCTAGAAAACTGAAAAGGGAAAAAGTTAGCACAAACATCAATATTATCTAATTTTGAATATTTTTCCTCATCTTCTTTATCTATCTTTCGTAACCTAAATTTCTCAAAAACAAGGCATCATTTGGGAAAGAAAATCCATCCACTCTATGAATATTAAATTCAATTCTACTATTGTAAACATTTAAATTCCCTCTAGTTGGATCATTTGGAGGAAAAGTTTATCTTTCAAAACTCTCGATATTTTTATATTACGAAATATTGGTAAAAATAAAAAAAATAAAAAAATAAAAGTAGAACAAGTAATTGAAGAAAATAAAAATTTATTATCAACACTAGTTACATATGCAGCAAAAAAATTAGATTATCCACGAACACCACAAGAAACATCTTTTGAAAGATGATTATTTTCAGAACAAAATTCTCTTTTTTGGAAGAGCAAATGGGAATCGTGCCATTGGAAAATTTACCACATGCAGGGTCTGATTCTACTACGAATCTCGGAAAAGAAATACAAAAAATTTACGTTATTGATACTCAATATGGTTTATGTGCAGGAGGACAACATTTTTACATAGGTAATACGCAAGTAAAGATAGAGATGATAAAATATCTGTAAAAATAAAGAATATAAATTAACGAAAGGACTTCTTAATTTATTAAAAAAAGAAAAATAATAAAATCTTGAGGATAATTTCACTGATAATGACTATGAAAATTACACGAAAATTGTTTTAGATACCGATGTTGCATCCCAAAAATATAATCCAAAAAAGAAAATAAACTCGAATAAAAGTTGGAAATACATAAATATAATTAAATCAATTTATGATAACTATATAAAAGAATTACAATCAAGATCAATGCCAAACAAACCCAAGAGACTGATATCTCCAAGAACTCCTAGATCAGCAGAAGGCATTAAAAAATACAATAGTTTACCAAAAGAATAGGTTTGGATGTGCGATGTTGGAGAATTAATAGACAGATTGTTAGATATACATAGTGAAGAAATTGCTTGAAATAATGATTACAATGAAAAAGCAAGCATAATGAATATGTTGAAAAATAAATTTTCTGATTTTGTTATTAATAATCCAAAAGGAATTCCTTACTTTATAAGAGTTTAAAACGTAATTCCACATTCATTTTGGAATTCTGAACATCACGGTAAAGGTATTATAAATTGGACACTAAACAATTTAAATCTAACCGAAATCCATTTGCTTGGTTATAATTATTTTGGTCCATTAAAAAAATTTAACGAAAGACTAGAAAAAGGTGACAATGGCATAAATAAACTAGAAGAAGCCTGCAAAAATCATGACATTGCTTACAGAGACCATAAAAATTTATAATCTAGACATGTTGCTGACAAAATTTTACAAAAAGAAGCCAAGGAGATTGTGTTAAATAAAGATACTCTAAGCTGTGGCAAAGTTGCTTCTGTGGCTGTTGCTTCTATTATGTTTACAAAAATGAAATTATGATAGTGCATTACAATTTATTAATTATAATTTTTTTTACGTATAAATGAAGATAACAAATATACTTTTGATATAACCATTGATCAACTTAGAGATTTGGGTATAGATAAATTTTTAACAAAAGATCAACTTGAGAGAGAAAATAAAAATAAAAGAAGGAAAATGTTTTTAATTAATTTTACCACATCTAATAATCAAAAAAATATTATAAGAGAAATTTAGAAGTGGGAGTTTTTTCCATTTTTTATTACAGTTTTAGCTGCACTCAGTGCTTTAGCTGGTGGAACTAGCTCAATTTACAATTCTGTTCAACAAATTAGAAAAATAAAAAAGAATTAGAAGAACACCAGAGATATAAATTAGCAATAGAAAATAAATCAGGAAGTGGTTTAGTTGCAAAAAGGGGTAGGCCAAAAAAAAAATGGAATATATCTTAATTTCCTAATTTTGATATTCGAAAATATGTAATAATACTAAATATTAGGGATTTCAGAAATGTTAATATGACTTATCAATTACCAAAAAGGAATGCACAAATATGAATGTACTGTGGTTAATTTCGACATTTCATCAAATCCCGGAACTCATTGGGTTTGTTAATTTAACTAAAATAATGATGCTTAATATTTTTATTCATTTGGAGGTAATATTCCTATTAATTTGAATAATTACTTCAAAAAGAGAAATGTTTATTACAATGATAATAGGATTCAGAATTATAATTCAGATATCTGTGGAGATTTATGTTCAATTGTATTACATGTTTTTTGAAAGGTTTTAAGTTTAATGATATAATTTATTTGTTATTAAATGATGGATAAATTTGGAAAACCAGTAATCAAATATTTAAATAAAAACTCTGACACCAATCCTAATGAATTAAAAACATATGTAGATTCAAAATACAAAATTATTATTTCTGCTTTACGAGATCAACTAAGGAAAGTTTTAGTTTATACAACTGATTATGTTTCTCTTCAAAACCTTAGCATTAATAATTTAGCTGATCCTATAGATAGAAAAGGTGCAGCCAGCATAATATTTTTTGATAAATAAATAGCTAATAAATAGCTAAATTTAATACAATCAGTTTTGAGTTATTGTGATACACTAGTTTACTCAAAAGTTGAAAAATGTAAGGAAGAAAATCTTATATATATTATATTAATCTGCAATGTGGGATAAAAAAATATATTTTTCACCTAGATAGTAATTAAATTTTCTTTTACTTTTTGATGGATTGTATGGTTTAAAAAATAATTATGCTTAATCTCAATTTACCTGATGATACTGTGACTGTTATTTATGATTCTAAAAAAATGGATTATAGTAAACTTTTCGATGTTAACATAGGTGATAATTTATTTTTTTAAATCAGAAAAAATAAAATAGTTAGTTATGATGATGGATTTATGACCACAGTAGGAATATTCGTAAATTATAAAGATAAAATATTTTTTTTACTATTAAATGGAGAATACTTGGTGCTTGAAGTGTACTGAAAATAATAATATAAAAAATGAAAATACTTAAAATGGATGATTAGTTCAGAAATGTAAATGTCCAATATGTTATTCTAATAAACCAACATATAAAAAAAATTTCCTATGTAAGATAAGGAATAATCTATGAATTATATAAGCAAGAATTATATAATTATATAGCAAGGAAAAAATTTCCAAGAAAAAAAATAACATAATATGGAATATATGATTTATGGCAAATTAATTTTGTTGAGATGGATACTGGAAATTTAAAAGGAATAATATCACATATAAATAATGGAAACAAAATATATCATGGCAATTATTGATGTTTTTTTCAAAATATGCATTTGTTATACCTATAAGAGATAACACTGCTAAAAATGTAGCAAATGCTTTAGAATGTATACTGGTTAAAAGAAAACCACATGAGTCCGAATTTCATATTAAAATACTTAAAGAACTTATGCAAAAATATAACATCAATCACTATTCTACATTCAGCGAACTTAAAGCCAGTATTGTAGAAAGATATAATCATAACATGAAGAATAAAATGTGGAAAAAATTTGTATTGAATGGCAATTATAACTGGGCAAATATATTAGACTATTTAGAAAAGGAATACATCAATACCAAACATATAGCTATTGATATTAAACCAATTGAAGTTAATAAGAAAAATGTAAAAAAAATTTAAGACAGGATTTTGTGAATATGTTTACCGAACCGAAATATAAAAGTTGGCGATATTGTTAGTGAGAGCAAAAATAAATGATTTTTGAAAAGGGTTATACTCCTATTTGGACAGCTGAATTTTGATAATTCGCGTAACTCTTGGAATATTAAAACAAATGTTATGTAAGTTTAAAAATGAAAATGAGATTCTTACTCTAATTTGATAGAGATTTATTATCATCATTAATCAATTGTTGTTGAGTATAATTATTTCTGGCAACATTAAAATATTTACAAAAACACATAATGTGACCATTCAATGTTTCTTTAATTATTTGATATAAATAGATAGAATTTGTAATATAATCAAATATCAATAATTATTTACAGTTTGGATGTATATCTTCAATTCGATACAATTGTCTTTGAACATTTTTTCTTTGAGTACTGATAACATAATAATCATATTCACAATCATCATTAAATAATTTTAAAAGAATGAAAGTTGTATTTAAATTTTGATCTTGTGTTTGTTGTACAACGTGAGGGGTCATTTCTCTGATTTCCTCAATTCTGCGATCTATTAAATCTAAAGCCATATGAACTGATTCTCTTAAATTTTCAATATGGTCACCTTGAATTTTATTTATATCTTTTAAATTATTAACTCTAATTTCGTTCATATTTCAGTGTTCCATTTGGCCTTTGTATAAACGCATTACATATTTTTCAATTGTATATTCACCATGTTTTCTAATTGATGGAATAGCTTCTTCAAATATCCGTATTTTAAAAACCGTAGCAATTGTTCAATATTAGCTAAAAATAAGTTTGTATACACCCAGCGCACTCATATAAACTGCTTTATCATTATGGTAACTAATTTGGGATAAATTTTTCATTCCCATTATTTCTGATAAAGGTTTCTTATATTTTAATCAAATTGGGTTTTGTAATGCATATTTTGGGTTAGAATATTGTAATATTTCAACAACGTGTTTTTCCTCTAAACCAAGAATTACTTTCCTCATGAATAATCATAGAAACTTGTTTACCAGAGTAAATAACTTTGTTGTTATTTACATCTAGAATTGACTTCATTTTTTTTTGGAAATAATGCGCATTTGAAATTGGTGAGTTCTAATATGTAATTTTACAAATAGTATTTTTTAATAAGGAAATGCAAAGTTAAAGAAAATAAAATTAAAGAATAAAGACAATCTTCATTACCAAATTCTGAAATTTCTTTATATTCTCAGCTAGCACCATATTGGTGCCAGTCAAATCTTCATAACGTTTTCTATATTTTTCTTTCTTCTGAGTTAAATTTTCTAAATCATTAAAGATATCTTTCATTCTAATTATCATTTCATTATAATAATCACTCTTTATACCAACCAAGGAAATGTTTTTTTTACCAACTCTAGACCATTTTTTTTTGTAAATTCGTTATATTCACTGAAAGTTTTGTTGGTAAAGAAATACAGTAAACCATTCGTATATCTAAAAGCAGTCCCTGTCATATTTGGCACATTAGGAAATTTCTTTCTAATTAGGATATTCTATTTTATTTAGAAATGACATCCATATTTTTCAGCATAATATGTCTTTTTATAGAAGATAAAAGTTCTTCCCGAATATTAATTAAAAACTACATTTATTTTATATTCATCACTTAATCCAAGTGAAGAAAGTCCTTTGGGATATCCATTAATAGGATGATAATTTAGATAATCAACCATATAAATTTTATCATCGACTAATAGAACTAACTCATTCGAAGGTCTTTGGTATATAAAAAAATATTGAAATCAATTGGTAAAAACTGAAACATTTCTGCTATCAAAATTTGCTTATTGATTATTTTCTTGTGATTCAAGCTTTTTATCTAAACTTTTTATTGCAATAAATATACAAATCACTATAAATAATAATGTTTTTTTTTTGTATTGGTTTTTACACAAATGAATTGGTTAATTATCATTAAAATTAATATGTGTGGGTGGTCCATAAAATTTTGAATGTCATCTGGTTGAAAATCAAAAAATAATTTTAAGAATTTAATACTGATTGCATTTTTATCATTTGTATGCTGTAAACCCAACGCATGGCCTATTCATGAATCAAAATTGCTAGTAAATTAACTTTATTTTCAGGAGTGTTGTCCCTCCATTATAGAAATGTTCTAGTTTGTTGATATAAATTTCAGCAAGGCTATTTTGTTGATTTGGAAAAAAATTAATGAGCTATTGCACTACCATGAAAAAATTATGTATAAGGACAAAATCCACATAATCTCTGACATCTATGTTTGTTTTGTTTAATGAGATATAACTATGTCTGGAGAATGTGTATTGTAAATGAATTTCAAATATGTGTGTTTTTGCCTAATATTAAAAGCCTCTTCAGATAACTTTGTAATTAAGTTATTTACATTTGCAAAATTCCATTTTAATGTTTTAAATTTCATTTGTTTGTCGCTGTGTAGCTACCATATATTGTGTTTAACACTACTTCTTGGCTTATTTTATATTAAGTGTTTCTTATCATGTTTACCATCAATTGAAGAAATGTTATGATATTCTCGAAATATTAAGAATTTTCATACCTTTCAATATAAATTTTGAAAGCAAATTTGCATCACTATCTAGATATTCATTTTCATTTAAAAAGTTGATAACACATTATGTTGGATTCTCTTTTTTGGACAGTGCTAAATTTATATTTGTTATAGAGAAAAATGTTATATGTCTTCATTTATATATAAAAACCATTTAACAGATTCTAAGAAGGCTAATCATTTCAAATGTAACATAGTTTAACATACATAAATTGCATTCAACATTCATTCATTCATTATTCATTAAAAACACATTTCTCCAATGGTGAGCTTTATTTTTAAAAATTACAAAAGCTTTTCAGGCTGTTACACCATGCCAGGGATCGTCCAGATTTACAGGCCATTATACCTCGCCAGTGACCTGTTATTTTTTTCGGCCTTGATATTGATATCAGCAAAACTCCAATTGGAGAAACCCAATCACCTGTCCACTCGGCCAGCCTGGTTTTTAATTTATTTTTCTAGTGAAGAGGTGATTGGTTCTTTTTTTTTATATTTTTAAATTTCTAATATCCCCCTTCCCATGTGATGTTGGTGTCTTACATAATTTGGGAACACTCCAGCTTATACATCTGTTACATTACAAGTGTAGCATAGAGATCATAATTACTGGTGCTTGAGTTGATATCAATTAATTACATGTATTGCTCACATGTTTATATATAAGCATGAGCAATGGTTTTAGCTCTACTTTTGAACGACTTGGGTGATAATTTAAGAGTGTGAGTGCCTTCACACCATTATATTACCCTCATGAACTGAGATTCGAACCTGTGTCGCACAAATTTAAAGTCGGACATCTTGGCACAGAGCTAAAGTGTCCAGATTCTCAAGTCAATGAATATAGGAAGCCTCTTGCAGTGAGTGATTCGCCAACTGTGGCGCTCACCCAAGGTCTGGCAGAGAAGATATTCGCAGCTCGAGGGCAGCTTGCTACGTCACCAAGGCTCTGAGACCATATATTTTATCTTCTCTCTATGAGCAATCACCTATTTCCTGTTGAGTGTAGATGTCAGTACAGTAAGAAAAGCTTTCTTCTCTTGCAGCTAGTTTGCAGCATGTTTACCAAAGCAGACAAAAGAATTCATACATAATAAGTGCAACTTTGAATTAAATTTCTTATTGAGACAAAGTTATTTTATAAATTCTTTTAATTTTATTACAATTCTTCTCTTCCTTCATTTTTATACTCAAATCTAATGTTATAAAACCATAGTGTACACCCCAACAGCTTGCACAAATCTCTTTAAATTTCTCATAAGTGATATCTCCATCGACAAAATTGTTATAAATATGTTTTAGGTTCATGTTGTCTTATCTAAATATACACAGAAAATTTACATTATCTCTCATAAGTTGTTTGGCACTCTCAAATATGTTTGTGCAAATAAAATATATCAATATTGTATGCCTTCCTATAGTAAAGTCCTCATAGACATCTTTCTTTGAAATGACATCATCAAATATAACTAGAGAATTATTTTCACAGTGGTCTAAAAGATTAATTTCATTTTTGCTATTTAAAAAATAAGTCATGATTTCATTTAATGTTTTGGATAATACATCAAAATCATTTTGTAACTGAATATATTTGGTTTTATTTAAACTTTTTTGAGCAAACATAACATTTATTAAAATTTAATAAAAATTAATAAAATAAATCATCAGGTTGGATTTCCCACTATTACTAGGACCAGCTATATATTGTCAGGCAAAAGTTTGCCATTCTTTATATTTTTGGAAGTTTCTTCAGAAATTAAAACACCAATGCTCTAATCAATTTTTTTAACTTAATAAAATTTTTTATGATAAATGAACAATAAAGCATTCAAGTTAACAAACAAAAGTTCAACACTTAAGAAAAACCTTCATTATACCATCCAAAAATATAAATCGATTACTTTTATTAGTTTGCATACAAAATTTGTAGCAACTAACATAAACAACATTGATTAATAAGAACAAAGTTACAAATATACCTATAGGACAATACAATATTGAATCACTAAAGGAAACTATCAATTCAATTGAACCATTTTCAGCCTATAATATTGAACTAACAGACAATGCGAAAAATAGAGTTTTAGTTGAAATTAAGTTTGATCATAAATTTAATGATCGATTGTCCGATATTATTGGTTTTGAAAGAAATATGACTATTGTAAAAGAAAAAATGTACTTGGTATATTGTCAATTTTTGATCAATTTAAAACAATAACTGTTCATTGTAATTTAGCATATGGAATTTTTATAAAATATGATGAGACTAACAATTTAGAAACCTACATGATTGCAAGTTTTCCACTTGAAAAAATGTTTGATTTTAGAGATTATATTATTTATGAGCCTGCATATCCAATTTATTATAAAATTGATAATGAGTGGTTTAATCATATTGTTTTGGAAATTAGGGATGAAAATGGTAAACTGATTGATTTTGATGGTTCTGCTATTGATATTGTTTTGGAAACAAATTATGCAAAAAAAAATTACAGATTTTGTGAATCCATAAACTGTTTATAAGATAATAATATACAATTTACTAACAAAAAAATGAATTAAAAATATTCATTTTGATATTTGTATTGTAATGTATCTATTTTATTTTCTAGTATAATCATTTTGTCATCACAATGATTTAATGCAATTTTATTAATTGCTACAGCATATATTTTATGCTTTTCACTACTTATTAATTCCTTTGTTCCTTATTGCATTTCCTCATCAAACATACAGTTCTTATAGTCGTCAAATGTAATTCTCTTGCTTACGTCACACTTCTTTATACCTTTAGATTTTTGTCTTCTTTATCCCCACCTCTATATGCTTACATTTTTGCACATTAACCAACAAACCCTTTTTACATTTCGCTATTACATTCATCTTTTATGTTGACTAAAACTTTTTTATTAATTTGAAGCATGTTATATATATTGTTATTTCGATAATCACTTGTATCAAATTTATCCAACATTGACACCATATCTTTGTAAAATCTTCTGTTTTATGTTATAAATATACAAGTTGGTATCTTGATCGCATAGTTCAATTTTATCACCATATTTTGGTTTCATTACTTTATAATGAAAGTTGTACAGTGACTTTTTTGAAATGTCCAAAATTGACATACCCAGATTGAATTTTACTTTTTTTTATATGTATCACCACAAGATGCTCATTAAATATAGTACTTATATTGAAATTTGTTTTGCAACTAAGTCATCACAGGCTTTTTAATTTGAGATCAGTCTTATACCCACCCTATTTCTTATATTTTCCATTGTTTTACAAAACACAGAATTATTCATCAGTTTATAAAAATCTTTTTCTAATTGGTTTTTTGCATTAGTTCTTATTTCCGTGTACTTTTTCAACCAATTAGACTGATTAAAATTCAATATTCTAGTATTTTAGTAAGTTTTAATCCATTATTTAGACACTGTTTCAAATTACGATAATATATTACATACTTTTGTTTCTTATGTAAAGTTATTAACAATTTAGGTAGATTTGTTCCTGAAACTACCTTATTTTCTGGACATAATGGAAAATATTTATGTGAATTATGTAGTTCTTGTGTATACTCTAAATCAACTTCTAATAAGTATCCATGTTGTAAATCGTCCTTAAAATTTCATATGTATTTTTGCCAGAAATTTAATATATATTCTAGATAATCAACCCATTCGAAACCACCATATGACAAATATTGACGCATTACCCACCCATAAAGATTATTTGCATCGAGATTAGCTAAATAGTTGAGCTTATGATTATGATTAAAATCTTCTAAATATTTATTATTTGTTTTAACATATAATTTACAACATTGCAATATTTCACCTCTAATCCTATTTTCTACCATTAAAATCATATCATAATTATGCAATAAATCTAATGGTTGTTAAGTATTTTTAACATTAAATTCCATTATAATCCTGGTGCTGTAAAGTACCAAGCTGAATCTAAATCATAAGCATTAATACAAGTTTCTCTAAAGTATTCAAAAATATCTGCCAACATTAGTAAATCATGTTTTAAGTATATGTAGTGATATTCACCAAGATTTTTCATATGAAATTGATTCCATACTCATTTTGCATGTTCTTTATCATCGTCTGTTATATAAGAATCATTTAATTTATTGAAAATTTCAATTTTTGGTGGAAGATCACTTTCTTAAAATTTCTTTCAACTATCCAGATAATCATATGTATACCCACCATTTCTTATACCTAAATCTATTTGATCTTTTGGAAAAAAAAATTCTGGATATTTAATTGGTTTTTGCTTAAATTTGATGATAATTTATGTAAACTACTCCATTATTTTCACTTAAATCAATATTTTTATCATCATATCCTTGCTCTTTAATTAATAAATGTGTGTCATATCCAGCTAAGTTATGAAAATAAATTGGAACAAAAAGTGGGTAATTCTAATTGTTGGTTATAGTTATTACATACTGGATTAATGAATTTTCCAGTTATATGGCCATGATAAAGTACATTTTTATTATCCTTCATATATTCACGTTCACACACAGTACATTTTTTAGATCTATTATATATCACTCTTTCTTCTTTTGTTGGTGGATGCATTGGTTCAATTTGTGAATATATTTCCCCAATCTCTTCTACTTCCCTTTTCATTGCTTGTATAAACATATTATGTGCATTTGGGCCTCGATGTACTATTGAAGGCTTATAATAGCCATAACTAGGTACAATATAATAACAAAAACCTGATGCTTTGTGTATCTAATATTTTATGGTATATGATTAATCATTTAACTTCAAATCAATGGTATTTATTTTACCATTAGTAAGTTTATATCTTTCTTTAAGTACCTCCTTATAAAAGCCATTATCAATATTCTCCTCTGTTAAAATGGGATATTTTGGATTAATTTTAATTTATTTTGTCCCTTGGTTATGGTTTAGCGGTTGATATATTTGTTTATAATTGATTCGAAATTAGCATATATAGAAAAGGAACTTTCGTTGTTTGTTTGTTTGTAGTTTTTAAATTTAATTTACTCTCCTTTAGCTGGTAAACTGATTCTTACGGATTATTCTTTAGAGCAGTCATCTACATGTTTATTTAATATTTTTTTGCGAGTAAAAGAAATGAAGACACATATCACATATATAAGTTTTACCATTATGTTTAGTTTTTTGTTCGGAAAGCAATTTCGATAAATCTTTTATCCAACAGTAATGTGAGTTTTCATCATCTTTGAAATAATGTAAATTGATATGTTTTCCATTTTTTTTTTGTAAATTTTAGTGGATGAACATTGTGACAGTCATCAAAAGAGTATATATTTATAGATGTTTCAATTTAATTTTATATTTTTGGTATATCATCGATTTTAATAGGATGTCCATATTTATCTATTACTTTATCAATATCAAGCCCAACATTTTTATATTTACTTACTCTGTCTGATTGATTATCGGCTGGATACAATGCTGACTTGATTGCCCAAAGAAAACATTTTTGGGCATTATTTCTCACATTAATACATGTTTTTTTGTCCGCAATTTACTTCGTTCAATATTTTATAGTTAGGTGACTGAAATGTAAATAATTCTACTTTATTATCATTTAGCTTACGGTAATTGGCATATAATCTAATGTTAGTTTTTGCTCCTCTAAAGTTTCTAAGATATTCATGTATTAACTAAAATTACTTATTTTTTTACTGAAGCTAAAAACTGATTAGGTTGTACCAATTTCAAATAGAGTAAGAAAATATTTCTTTTAATTCATTTCTATCTTTGGAATATAGTTAATGGATATTGGCATAAGAAAATGGAAAATTTGCAAAGTTTCTTTTTCTTTGTTGATATATAATAAATGTTATAATAGCTGTAATTAAATTAACTTTGTTTAACATATACCAATTATTAATTTAAACATCTCTACCTATAATTCCCAACTCCCTCACTCTCTTCTCGCCCAACACAACTGTTAGATTGATTGTTGCCATTATTATTATTATATTTATATAGAAAGAAAATTATTCAAGGTTTCAAAAAATATAAAGATTATATTTAAATATAAAATTAATATAAGTAAAGGAATGAAATTGTAATAGTGTTTCAATTATTGATAGTATTTATTTAAATATATATCTTCTTATATGGCAATATTTCTCATTAAAACATTTTTTTGCATATTGTTGTATGTTTGTCCTTTGTAGTTTTATGATGAGAAAATAATTTTGTTAGGATTATTCGCATTATATACTGTACATGTCATTGTTGGTTAGTTTTCATGTTGAATTTCACTAAGAATATCTACTAATGCATTGTGTGATGTAGTATTTTTATTCTCTTTGAGATATGCACTACAAACATATTCTCCAAAGTCGCATAGTATTTTCTCATTAAAACATTTTTTTCAATTTGTTGTGTGTTTGTCTATAGTCGCTTTATGATGATAAAATAATTGATAGGTTTATTATCTTTACATAATATACACGCCTTAGTTGAATAATCACTATGTCGATTTTCATTTGCATTGTGTAATTTAGTATTTTTATGCTGTTTGAGATATAGCTTAGATACATATTTTATACATTCACCTAATACTTTCTCTTTTTTGAAATCGTCTTGATTTCTAGCATATTCACTATAATATTTTTTACATGTGTTAATATGCTTATCTTTTGTGTGGTTATGTGATGGAAAACATTCAGTTTTTAATACTTCACCACATTTATTACATTGCTTACAAATGGTATTATTTTCCATTTCGAGCATTGATTGCATTTTATTTACAAGGAAAGAATTTAATAATGACAGAGAAAAAGTTTTTTTTAATCTTAAAATTTTTTTCTTTATAAATAAAACAAAATGGAATCACTTGACAAGAAGTTGAACAATTCATATTAATTGACTAAGCTACAAGATCTCGAAGAAGATAAAAAGTATTCTACAACCGAATTTCAAATATATGAATCTAAATCCGCAAAATAATTAGTTGTATTCCTGATAGCGAATGCAAAATTACCTTACCAGATTGCTATGTAAATATGTTTGATAAAAATGCTTTAAAATTAATAACTGAGAAACAAATTTTTAGAGCATATAAAGGTTTAATAGAAATGGAGAATGGAAAAACTATGCATGATACAGAATTCTCTTAAAATCTATCAATTCCTTTGATTTGACTTAAATTTGCAAGATTTAGGATTTAATTTGGTTGATTCAGATTGCTCGCTTAATAAGTTAACGTTTCTAGAAAACATGAAAAAATTGCTTGAAATCGAAAAATTTACTTGATTTTGGCTTAAGATTTGCTGTTTTTCAAATCTACACAAATCCTGCGCGACAATTTCTGGAAAAATTGAAAGTTTGCTTGATTGTTGCTTATATTTGCTTGTTTTTGTGAATCGAAAATTTTTTGTTTCTATAAACATGAAAAAGTTGCTTGAAAACTAGAAATTTAATTGATTTTGGCTTTAATATGTTTTGTTTTTCGATGAAAATGTTTAGTGTTCTCTCTCTCTCTCTCTCTCTCTCTCTCTCTCTCTCTCTCTCTCTCTCTCTCTCTTTATATATATCTACTGGTAAAGAAAGACAGATGTGAGTAATTTTATTTTTAATGTGGTTCCAACTACGTGACACTTAAGAAATTTCACTTTTGACGTAGGCCATTCTATGTGAAGAGCTTTAAATTAAAAAATATCAGTCATTTAACTTGGCCATAATGAAATAGACTTTACGTTTTCAAATGTTTTTAAATATATTATGAGCTTTATACAAAGTTTACAAGTAATTTAAGTACATATAAGAATTCAAAATACCTTAAAAGTTACATTTTTAAAATGTAACCCAAAATTATTATTCTGAAAAGGAAAATATTTTAAATAAAGTTTCATGAAATGGTAGTTTTTATCAAATATTTGGTAGGGTTATGAAGGAAATATTTATTTATATGGGGAAACGATGGTATGTTATGCTAATAACTGTTATCCACGCACAGACATCCATCAAACACTAATTTACGCAATTATAAAACTACAGCTGTGCAAATGTGCAAACCTGTTGTAGACTTTTGAATTATCAGTAATTCTCAGAATCTCGTACCTCAATATTTCCCCAGAGGTGACATCGTTAGATTCTTTCCCCGAGATATGACGCATCTTTTTCTTGCCATCTAAGGCTATACAACAGTTGGTACAGCTTTTTCTTGCCATCTAAGGGTATACAACAGTTGGTACATCTTTTTCTTGCCATCTAAGGCTATACAACAGTTGGTACAGCTTTTTCTTGCCATCTAAGGCTATACAACAGTTGGTACATCTTTTTCTTGCCATCTAAGGCTATACAACAGTTGGTACATCTTTTTCTTGCCATCTAAGGCTATACAACAGTTGGTACAGCTTTGTCTTGCCATCTAAGGCTATACAACAGTTGGTACAGCTTTTTCTTGCCATCTAAGGCTATACAACAGTTGGTACAGAGCAATAAAACATCAAGTCTGGGTTCGAGTCGCGGTGCAATCAATGTTTTTCTTCTAGCGATTATAGTTGAACTTTTTTCTTTGGGATTTATTGAATTTATTCATCACAATTGTTTTCTAGAACACAAAAAGTATTATGTGGCTTTTAAATAATGTAATTTTAAATACAAGTCTATATAGTTTGTAAAATTAAATGAATGTATTACATTTTTACAAGGAAAAATCTTCAGTGGCGCAAAATAGAGGAAAAGCACCAAAACCGACATTGTCTGGTAAACCGACTCACCTCTATGTCTCATCATGGTAGCAATTGAAATTCAAAACATAATTAAATTACTAATTATGGGATAGGTACAAACATGATAAGTGAGTATTTATGTAAAGAAAATTTTTCCCTTCTGTAGTTTCAATATAATCCCGTGCTATGTTCTTATTGTAACTTATAGCAGCAATATGCCCAGAATGTTTTATATAATTACTCGCCTGGTATAAAATAATTTTGTGTTTTTGCAACTGTAAAAATTTCTCTTTCTACTATGGAAAATGTGATTGTAGTGGATGTTTGAATTGCCTTTTTTAATTACTTCTTTAATCTTGTTTAATACTGCATGTTATGGTGTATGTATTTATGTTACTAATGTAATCATTACAAACTGTCCATATTTTATCGTATACCATTTCCCTTTATGAGCAGTTTTGAGCGTGAGAAACTGCAATAAATAAATACAAAAATAAAGAAATAATAAATAAAATAGTACTGCACTCGACCAGTCTGGCTGTGAACTCCGTCGTCCAGGTGTGTAAACGTGTCTGAAGCACGCCACAATCATTTCGCTCTCGTATTTGCATCGTTACAGAAGAGTGTGCGGTTTGTGACGTATCGAACTGTCTTTACTGTGAGTGTTAAGTCCATATTGTATTAACTCTGTAGCAACGACTAAATTTCTTACCAATACTGCGTTATTACATAGGGTTACACGATTCTCAAATTATCAAATTTCCACTTTTATCGTTACTGCCTCTCCTACATCAAAGAGAGGGATGTGGGAACAGTGTGATCTGTAAACCGACATACCATACGAGGTAGGGGGTTCGTACCCCGATATGCCCTGATGTTTAGCTTTGAACACGTCAATTCGCTATGAACAAATAATTGCAGATTGGTCATTTCAACTGTATTTATTTGTTATAGATTCCTCGTAAGAAAAATAGAAACGTGTGACCTCCTACATATATTAAAGGAGCAGAAATACGGCAGTGGAACCCAGGCACCATAAGGTATCAGACAAAAAGGTTTTGTTGACTCAAACAAGATTTGTTTGGTGCAACCAAATTATTTATTTGTATAAGGGCAATGAAATATTTTGTTGCTGAGACCGATTTATTTTGTTGTTCTCGTTTGGTTGCCCCAAACTGTAAGATCTGGTTGGTGCAACTAAAGATTTGTTTGGTTGCACCAAACTGTAAGATCTGGTTGGTGCAACTAAAGATTTGTTTGGTTGCCCCAAACTGTAAGATCTGGTTGGTGCAACTAAAGATTTGTTTGGTTGCCCCAAACTGTAAGATCTGGTTGGTGCAACTAAAGATTTGTTTGGTTGCCCCAAACTGTAAGATCTGGTTGGTTCAACTAAAGATTTGTTTGGTTGCCCCAAACTGTACGATCTGGTTGGTGCAACTAAAGATTTGTTTGGTTGCCCCAAACTGTAAGATCTGGTAGGTTCAACTAAAGATTTGTTTGGTTGCCCCAAACTGTACGATCTGGTTGGTGCAACTAAAGATTTGTTTGGTTGCACGTACATTAATCAGTTTGGACTTATATAAAAACTACTTTATAAACTCATCCGAGTTTCGAACCTAGATCACATGCGTCCGTGCGCTACTCCTTAGTAATCTCAACTAACGTGATAACGGATGATGCCGGAAAGCTTTTAGAGATTTACTGCAAATATCGGGCAACGTGTGCAAACCAATAATTCCAGTTTTACAGCTTTACCTGTCAGTTTCTGGTTTCATTGTTTTATTAATATGTTTATACGATTGTTAAGCATCAATAGATTCACCAACAGACACTGTTACTAGCCTAATTGTCACAAAAAATACAAACAAACTCTCGAGCTGTATTTTCGTACAAAGACAGTCAATTGAGTGGCCAAACAAATATATACAGTTGATTCAACAAAATCTTTAGTTCACAGTCTAAATGTTTTGCCCAACACAGAGATTTCGTTTATTCAAACATATATTTTGTTAGACCAACAAAAGTAATTTTGTTGCTTTTCAAATTTTGTTTGCTCAAAAATATATTTTCTTAGGGCTACTAAATATATATTTTGCCCTATAGAAACAAATATTGTGTTCGATTTTCTCGCATTGGAAGACTTCACCAAAGCCAATTCTCGTAAGCAACAGAGAGGAAATTCTTCAAGTAGAGAAAACTCCTCTGATGACTAGTTTCAACTCCCAAAAGCCCCTGAAAGTGATGATCCAGATAGCATTTTTTGATACCGACTTTATTCTCAAGATGTCAGTGGAGAGGAGTGGGTTCGATGCATCTCGTGACAAGTCTGGGCACACAGTGAGTGTAATGGTGCTGTGAATTTGTGATCTTTACCAATAATATATTTATTACTGTGTGGCTTATATTTTGTACACATGTCTATTGATAAACACTGTAAAATTCTAATAACTGCATGTAATTTTCAGTGTTTTGAAGTTATGTTGTAATTTTCCATTATTTATGATGATATGTCGGTTTTAGGGACCATTTTCTTATACTCATATTTTGCTTGACTGGACAAGACGTAGATTCTTAAAACTAAGTTATCATCTAATGTGATGTTTCATGAAGTCTAACTCTGTACCAAGAATGTATGTTTGTATCGCTTGAGCTCAACTGTTAGAGACCATTAACAGTAAGGTCTGTCGGTTTTGGTGTTTTTCCTGTACTAATTCAGAAACAGGATTTCCAATTACGTTAGTTGTAAAAGTACAGATGTGTCTTGCATTGTCGCCGTCCTAAGTCCGGCGAAGGATAGTAACGTTTCTTCCCGACGAAACTCTTGTCGTACTTGAAGTCACATCTGCTCTCAACTACGTTACTTGTAAAAGTACAGATGTGTCTTGCATTGTCGCCGTCCTAAGTCCGGCGAAGGATAGTAACGTTTCTTCCCGACGAAACTCTTGTCGTACTTGAAGTCACATCTGCTCTCAACTACGTTACTTGTAAAAGTACAGATGTGTCTTACATTGTCGCCGTCCTAAGTCCGGCGAAGGATAGTAACGTTTCTTCCCTACGAAACTCTTGTCGTACTTGAAGTCACATCTGCTCTCAACTACGCGCCAGAATTAACTCGCTGGTCTTGCCGAGAAGATGAGTATAGGCTATTCACGTTAAAATGAGCACTTTTCAAAGCCCTGCTTTACACTAGACTTACCAAGCAGTCATTATGAAGTTTTTCTTTTCCATTTTATACGGTATCTCTGGTTTTAATATTTTGTTGCTAATGAAATGTCACGACTTTTAACCATTTTTCACATGCTTTCACATGCCTTTCATAAAACTGCTTTGAATGGTTCTTTTGTGACTTATTTTACGTTACTAATATTCTTACCGAGCAATCACTTTGACTGCCATGTAGAAATAAAAAACTAAGTAGATGATCGTTTTTATTTTTGTCAGTTGTAATAACTTCCATGATACTGACCTGCTTTATTTTGCATGTGTTTATTGTGTGTTGTACAATATTATTTTTGTTATGAAAATTTATTGTTCATGAAACATTCATTAATGCCATGTTTACTTTCCATCATTTCATCTTACCCTTCTGAGACTGTTCGCTATTGCCATCAAAGCACTGTGGGGATTGAGTCATAAGGCTATAGGGTTTTATCTCGGACTGTTTATCATAAGGGTAGGTGCTGCGTCTTTTCCTGAGTGATAAGATAAGAGATGATGGGCGAGCCGAGTTCAAATTGTTGGTTTTCAGTGAGCTCCTCACTTCATTCCAGACGACATGGCATGACGGAAAGGGCTAACTGAAGCAGAGATGTACAAATTCCTTCAGTACTTGCAGGATATATCGCCATCGCAGTCAGGTAAAGATGATTCCCATTCAGACAGTAGTAAGCGTGATGGTGAGTTTATCCCTATTGGTGTAGATGAGTCGGATTCTAGCAACGATTCTATAGGCTTCCAAAAAGAAGGAAATTTTCCTGTTGTAGCAGTTTCAATTTATTCTGGTCCCAGTGATGGCCTTCTAAAAAAAAAAAAAAAAAAAAAAAAAAAAAAAAAAAAAAAAAAAAAAAAGTGCACCCGAAGAACTGAGAAGTGCCAAGAAACACAAACTATGCAGCAATACATTGTTTACGATGTCCAAAGTAAATGCCTATTTTTACAATTTCAATAGTACTTGCATTTTATATTTTACTTTTCTTTTACCCACATATTCTTTCAATATTACGATCTATTTTTCAAGTGAAGCAAACGACAACCTCGTAGGAATAGGACCATCCACTGAGCTCGTTTGCAGTGATTCTTCAGGCGATGCACCTGCACGTTCCAGTGAGAGGCCATCTCGTCATAGAGGAAGAGGTCGTGCATGACGGCATGGGTTGCAATCTTCAATGCAGCTGCATACACGTCAACGAGCCCAAGTTGCAGGACCTCCACAGGCTGGTGGAGAGAGAGCTGCAGATTATGCTGTGTGGAGTTGCATCACACCAGGTAATAACCCAGGTAGGCGAAGTGATCACAATGTTTTTCGAGAAGTGTCTGGACCTACAGGACATGCAAAGCGCAACATTGAGAATAGCTCACCAGCAAGTGCATGGCGCCTTTTCATAAACGAATCAATGATGCATCAAATAAAAAAATTTCACAGATCAGGAGGCTCGTTTTATGCTGAAAGATGATAACTGGACGATTTAATTTGAAGAACTGAAAGCATTCATTGCAATACTTTATGCATGAGAAGCATATGGTGCCAATGCCATTCATGTTCTTCGACTGTGGTCTAGCGAATGGGATCAATATTTTTTTTACTGATACAATGTCGAGGAATAGATTCACAGAGATTATGAGATTCATATGCTTTGATGAAAAATTCGCGTGCTCTAGTCGCAAGCAAGATGATACATGTTGTATTGTATCTGAGATTTGGAAAAGTTTGTGAACAATTGCATGATCTGTTACAAACCAACAGATAATAGAACAATAGATTAACAACTTTTCCCTTCGAAGTGATGTTGTCCATTTTTACAATATATGCCAAACAAACTAGACAAGTTTGGAGTGAAATACTGGCTGGCTGTAGATGCTAAAAATCTATACATTTTGAATGACTTTCCATATCTTGATAAATATGCAATCTGGCCTGCTGCCAGACCTCTAGGTGAACATGTAATGCTGCGACTGATGGAGCCATTCTTTGATAAGGGAATAAATGTGAGCACATGCAGTTATTTTACCCCTGCAAGTCTTGCTAACGAACTGAAGGGGAAAAAAAAACAAGCCTTGTTGGGACACTGAATAGAGCCAGACGGGAAGTACCATCCTTTGTGAAACATACAACTATCCTTCTCAAAAACAGTGGCATGGTCCTGACAACTTACCAAGGGAAGGTGACAAAAATGTGCTCTCTCTGAGTACTCTTCACATTGAGGTAGATATTGATCAGCAGACAGAGAAGAAGATACCAGAAACGAGTAAGTTTTATAATGGCACAGGATACGGAGTTGATATTGCTTACTAAATGGCATGTAAATACACTACGAGAGCCATGAGCCGCAGGTGGCCAGTTCATGGGTTTTATAACATCCTTGACTTAGCACGCATCAATGCTCACACGCTCTATAAGGATGTTACAAGGGAGAAGATTTCAAGAAGAGATTTTATACTTTCTTTGGCGAAAAAGTTAGCCGGAACATATGTGGCAATACGTTCACGCGCTCCAAAGCCTTTCCCAAGTATCTTGGGGGGGGGGGGGGATGTTCCACAAGATGCTCGTGACAACCAACGTTTACAGTGCCAAATATCCATGTGTAATAAAAATAAAACCAGAGACAAATGTCAGTGTAGGAAACCAGTTTATGGAGTGTGTACCAGCAGACAAGGAAGAATGTGCAAAAAATGTGACGAGTAATTCAGAAAACAAATTTTATTGACAGTAATATTCCCTAGAGTTGAATTAAAACATTTCAATCAATATAAATAATTGGAAAATGTAACTTTTGTTTCTGTATGCCAAACCGTAGTCAATCATTTTCTTCTTATTATTATTTGTTATAATTATTCTTATAGCAAAATATTATATGGCATGCATATATATTTTCTTAGTAGCAATTTCGCTGTTGAACGTTTAGAACCTTTCCAAGTGTAATTACTTATAAATTAAAAATTATACGAGCGTAAAAAATTGATTGCACATTTCATTCCTTACATATTTTTCTGTGGTAAATTACAAGTACAAACAGACACCAAATTATTTTCCTTAAAAAAATTAAAGCAGTCAAATTGACTACATCGGTAGGGTCAGGTAATGCTAGTACCGCAGTCATCATATATCGAAAATGTAACTGTTAATTTTGCACGCAAAAATGTAGCCAACAATTTTGCTTCGAAAATGTATTATTTGTGCAACAATGCTCTGTATATATTTATATTTGACATGTATAGGTAAGGTATTCTATGTAGTAATTTTTTTGTAGAATGTATGTCATCTTCTCAAGTGTAAAACATTGTAAAGTAAAAATCAAACAAGAAAAAATACTTTTTCACGCATTTCATTCCTTTTATAAATTTAATGTAGTGAATTTAATGTAGTGACAATAGGGAAAATAATATACTTTTCACTAAAAATTTAAAAGCAGTCAAAATGAGTGCATCGGTAAGACTAGGGGGACAGGTAATCCCGGAAAGCCTAGTGTTAAGATATACGTGTATGTACGTTGTGTAATCGTCCGCCTTGTGTAAAATTAACGTTGGCGTGTACCTCACCATGCTTCAGTCAGCTGATTCTGGGGAATTATTTGAACAATAAATATGTCACAAATCTGGTCATATTTACACTTCGATGCATTATAAAAACAGTAAGAGAAAGAAACATGATACGTTATTACAAACGGTTCCCTAACACTTTTTATTTGACGTTAAGATATGGAACTACTTTCTCTCCACCGTTATCAAATTCAGTGGGCGCTAGTTAATCAGCGTGCAATTTAAAATACATGCAGTTAGTGGCAGTAACATTTTTCACACGTTTATTTCAAAAGTGCTCACTTTAACGTAAACAGCCTTTTTCCTATTTCATTGGACCGATGATGTTTCTGATATTGTAAAGCAGGACAATTGTGAGTGAGTGAAGATATTTGGGTGGCTCTTAACATCGAGGTCTTGATACCCGATGAGGGTGCAGCGAGATAAGTATGGAGCAGCGCCGGAATGAAAGGACAGGGGTAAATGGGAGATCCGCGAGAAAACCCACATGCGAGAATCTGGGAGCGATCACTCCTAGGTGGTATTCGAGTAGTCTGACCACCACACCACCGTGGCCCCCTAGGAAGTATGCGACTGGTCTGCAAAGAACTTGGCCGAATCACAAACTTGATCATCCAATAATCAAAGGGACCATTGTGGTATAGTGGTTAGACTACCCGCCTCACACCGAGGTAAACTGGGCTCGATTCCAAACGGTGTCGCTTGTTGGGAAAAGTCGGGAACATATTAATAAAACATGCATATTTTCCCGATTTTTTACAACAAGCAGATAGCACACAATTTAAATTACGTACAAGAATATTTAACTCGTAAAATTAAAATTTCCTCAAATCGTACAGTGTCAGTAATTACTATTAATTAGAAATTAGAAAGCCCCTCGAAAATCCCAAAATTTTGGTTCGGGTCCATATCTCACTTCAGTATTTTAAGTTTACTAAGTTTTTTTTTTTTTTTTTTTTTTTAAAGAATATCCTCACAAAGAAAATAGTTTTTTTTCTGCTATTTTTTTTTTCAACTGAGAATAAGTAAAACAAAGCAGAAAATTTATGGAGATGTCCTCTGAATTCACGGAAAATTCTGCTGTGAAATGTAAGGAAAATCTTTTCGAAAAGCGACGTGTATAATTTTACTGTCAGTTCTGGTAAATTTTGGACAAGCACTTTTACGTAAAATGAAGAAATATTTTTTTTTTAATGTGTGGTAAAAAGCACTTGGAAAATTTAGTGGAAACAGTTTTTTTTTTATGAGTTACCGTAATTTCACACACTTCCTGTGAATTCGTGCAAGCTCGAAATGTAACATAATTTGTTTCTATGCCCGTGTTTACTAGTGTATAAAGCAAATTAAACAAGTATAAATAATTGTCTTGGAGCAGAATTTGAACACGAGTCAAAAATTCCGTAACCACTGCACTATAAAATTCCAACACAATATTATGATTTGATTAGTTTAAGTTATTTTAGATGTAACACTTCAAAACACTAGGATCATGTAGTTATTTTACAATTTATATGAGTTATTCCTCTTCAGTTAATATTTACGACTGCATATTTCAGTGCATTGCCATTTTATTTAATAAATAATATCTTTGATTTTATTAGAAAAGAAAAATGGCCTACAAAAATATGTTTTTTTATTTAAATGAGTTATTTTTCACACTCTTTAATGCGTCTTCTTAAGTGGGGCAAATTTTGCCCGCTTTGATCTAAAACTTACAATTTCTGAGACATTAAAACTTTTATGATGTTATGCTTAATTAAGTTTTCCTGTGTCGTACAGCACAATTATAGGCGTGTGCAGGATCACGTAATTTAAGGGGGGTGGAGGAAGGGGCGAACTACACAATGAAGATCCCCTTTTATGAGATTAAAAATACAAAGTAAGGATATAATGAGCCATATATTTCACACTAGGCACATCAAACCTGTTGTTAATTAAGTGGCAATTTTAAACACTTAAACGGTCTAGTGAAAATACGAGATCGGCAATACAATTTTTTTTATAACAGAATGATGCAATAGAGGGTGCAAATGCATCCCCTGAACCCTGAACCTTGTTCATAATAATAAGGCCACACATTAATAACATTATTCCTTTGCAGTACATTCCTGTTGCTGCTCTCACAGGCGTATCTTGACAAATTCATATGTATTATCTTGACGTTCCAAGGTTAGAATGTATCCTGATACAGTGTAGCCTTGAAATTTCAAGATAATACATGTCAACTCATCAAGATGAGCCAGTGAAAGCAGCAACAGGAGTGTACAAAGAAGAAATAATGTAGAGATAATTAATGTGAACTGCATAAGTTCACATGGCCTATTGTGTGTCAAATTAGGCGAATGTCGGGTGAGTAGTTTTCGAGATACAATGTTGAAGCATTATTTTTCCTTGTATATCTATCTTAAAAAATGACACGCCAACAGCGACATCCATCCATAAATTCAATGTTCACATGATCCACTGTTGCCTTACAGAGTTTGGTTGAAATCTGTTAGATGGTTTCGCGAGGTATGACGTATAACTCTAAACTTTATGGCAGCCATTTAGAAAATAAGCACACGGAGTAGTTGAAAACTATAAAAACCGGATTTCCTTACAACGTTTACTATATGTTTATCGAGTTTGGTAAATAAGGTTTACGCGTTCAAAGGAGTTTAGAGGGACACTTACACACACTCATAAAGACTCATACACAGAGGCATTAAAATTATCTCACGAGCCTATCTTTCCTTCGGATATTTGACTAAAAATGGCGGCTGTAAAAATTAGTTTCTTTTTTTTTCCTATTACTGGGGGGGGGGGGAATCATATTACCAGAGCATTCATTTACTGATAAACGTGCAAAAACTGATTTCGCAGACAGCATAGTACAATATACGATGTGGCAGGATCGCAGAGCCAAAAGAGTTTCCGGGTCTTATTAGAGGCAAGTGGCACAAGTCTGGAAACCAAGTAGCCTAAAATCGCATAGAGCTACAGCAAAGAACTATATCAGTTTTACAGAAACATTAAAACAATTATAAAAAAATTGTGATACATTTTTCTTATAGTTAGGGACGATCAAAAAAATAAAAACCTTAAAATATTGCATTTTTATAACCTGTTACTGAACATAGATATTTGGAACGAGTGGAACCTAATGTTGATCGAAATTATGTGGGAGAAACACACGCCTTTGTGTAATATAAAACTTATTACAATGGAATTTATTAACGTGCATTTTACCTTTCAGTTTGGCAAATATCAATTCTCAAAGTTCTTTGTATCTTTTGATATATTTACTGTGCGACCCCGTTATGGAATTATGATTGATGTCACATTATAAGATTAAACACTTGGGCATATTACAATAGTGATATCGTCATAATAATTTAAAATAATTTCTCGAGTGTAATTGGAAAAAACAATTAAATAAGAAAATATTTTTAAAAATTTACTTTATTATGTAGCCTAAATCTGCGATCTTCGATATTACAAAATGACGGGTCGTAAACTTTGTTGTTTAGTAGTCTATAGGCTGTTCGCAGTAAACTGAGCCCTTTTTAAAGCCTTGCTTAAGATCTACTTGTGTATTCTTCCACCATATGTAAAATTAATTTTGCCATGGGCCTGATCACTTTATTCGGGCATCGGTCAAGTGAAACTGCGAAATTATTGGAAAAGTGAATATCTTAAAATCTGCTAATTTTGCACTTCGTAGCATTAAAGAATGACAAAGCTAAATAAAAATGTTAAGTTATCACGAATGGTTGCCCTAAGACTTTTTATTCGACGTTATGATATGGAACATCGTTACCAACTTTACTGGGCGCATACCACTCAATGCGCCCGTTAAAACATATGGAGGTAGGAACAGTGATTTTTTTCTAAGGTTGATATCAAAAGTGCTCACTTTATCGCGAACGGCCTTTTAGTCTGTGATGAATCGTTAGGGGTAGTGAAATTTCGCGAAAAGGTTTCAAGACAAGTTATAATTCAAAACACCGTAGTATCAGTTACCTATCTTGAATGGCTGAATTACTTTTTATCACGTGTTAACTGTCTGCACACGAATCACGTAGGAGCGATCTCGTTGTTACCGAATTCTGAGTGGCACGGTATGATCTGAAAGCACGGTCTCAAGCAGACAGCAACAAATTGAAATACACAAACTGCTGTTGGATGCTTATACTGTTCAAGTCTACTGTGTACCCGTATTTTTTTTTCGCGAAAAATCACTAGCTCTATGAATCTCCCAAACTGGCGCATCATGCGGACAGAGGGCAGGGCTGGGCTGTGACCCCCGGCGACCTCTGGCAGGCGACGTGGTGCCTTCATGTCACGCCTCGCCCTAGCACCGATGTAATGGCTGGACTGCCCCTCCCAGGTGACCCCCTGACCCCTCCTCGACAATACACAGACCCCGTGTTGGCGGGGGGGTGGGGAAGGGGAGGGGGAGGGCAGTTGACGTGCCTCCGGACCTGGCACGTAACGTGATTACTCCCCGGGGAGCAGGTAATTCGATTCCGGGACGCCGAAAATAAAAAAAAAGTGAAAAATAATTGGGCGTGACCGACTGCGTCCCTCGCGTACACCGGACGAGAAAGTTCCAGGCGAGTGGCGGGTTGGGGGAAGTTTCAAGGGATGAAAGGTTTCGCGTCCGCAAGGGTTGAACCGCGTCGAGACCTGAATATGAACGCTGCTTTTATATGTGCTGTCTTATAAGGCCACGTCCGAATTCAGGTACATACTTGCGTACTTGCATCCTTGCATGTTTCACTTACCCTTGGAACCAAACTTGGTGAACTCGGGCAGTCTGTTTTGTTGGCTTCGACAACAGTTATTAGCCAGCTAACCACTTTTAATGTATGTATTCCGAATAAGAATTTGATAATATTGCCGAAAGTTTTAAGTGTTAAATCAAGTATTAAATAATATTTCATTTTGATTAACATTAACATGTATTGTCTTGCATTATTGCATGCTAGTGCAATTCGGATTGCTTATTTATCTTAGCTAATACGAGTTTATTGTTTAGAACTTTTTGTAACGTAAACCTTGCGATAGTTATTCACTAAGCACAAAATTCTATGTATACGAAGTAGTAATGTTGCCCTATAAAACTTTAAATAAAATAATTATGTAAGAAATAAAATATAACCTACAAATAGCTTATCAAAATGGCGGGACATATTCTGCAAGTACGTGAGAAGTATACAATTTCGTTCGCTGGTATACTTGCTTACTATACTTGCAGTTCGGACCGCACTTACGACGTCACTTCCGGGGACAAGTAAGCGCAAGTATGTACTTCAGGCGAATTCGGACACATCCTAGGTCTGATGCTATAGCGCAGAATAGATAAATACACAGGTGCGGAATGGCGCGAAGTTTTCTTTCATGTGGGCGTCCCCATTCTCTAATTGGTCGCGTGAAGCTGTGAGATCGGGACTTGCGTCTAATTGGCCACTGCGTGCTGCGGAAGGTTCCCTATTGGCTGGGCTGGCGGGCGCTGATTGGCGAACGGCGTCCCGACGTCTTGCTGGCGTGAGCGGCTGTAGTTCGTGGTATCAGCTGCTATGTTTGAGGTGTGAAAGAACAAGCGTCCGAAAGGGTCTATGCCCGACAAGACGTCACTGCAGTCCTAATGCGCTCGTATTGTCCTCGTGGACTGATGGAGTTGTGTAGTTCGAGTAAATGCCGATGTTAACACGACAATCTCCACGTCAACTACAAAAAACATAAATGCGACTACAGGAGAATATAATGCAAACACCTCAAAAATTTTCTAAATGGCTCAAGATTGATAGATACGACAAATTTATATGTTCATAGACAAATTGCATTAAATAACTATATCTGTATAACCAACCTGATTTTCAAACAATAAAAGAATATAAAAATAACCATTACAAAAAAAAAAATATTAGTATAAAAAAAAATAATTGTCATTGAGGAAAATGTTTTCTGAAAGTAGTTGCAAGAACAATGTTGTAGAGGAAAGTTGGCTGAATTAATTTCTCAGTGACTTGTTATTAATTTTATTATTTTTTTCCCCCCTTGTATAGTCTTGGGGCCAGCAGGTATGACGCGAGCGGCTAATGTTTGCAGAGAATCCGTCTCCATTTAGCACAAAGTTCTCATGCGTGCCGATCCAGCCTGTGTTTATACGGGACCGTGCAAATCTACATCTATAGGCTGTTCACGGTAAAGTGAGCACCTTTTTAAGCTGTTTCATCAGTCAAAATAACTAATAAATACATGTCATTGTGGCCTCGGACTTTTGGTTTTGGGTATGGTGAAATGTATACACTGTGTTTATTACTCACATAGCAGGGTTTACAATAACAAGTGGCGGAAGGATATAAATTGGTTGAAAGAAAAGAAGTAACTACGGCTTAAAAAGTGCTCATTTTACCGTTAACGGCCTACCTTCCCTGTGATCGTGTTGCATTGTTTACTTTCACATTTGTTTCCAGTGTGATGTCCAATGAGTAGCCGTGGCACAGCAACAGGGGGATACAGAAGTGTGGCCAGCTCTTTAGATACTGAGCGAGGGGCACGGTCGAGCTTATTAAGGGTGTTTCGAAATCTCGATCCGATATCAGCAGCCATCGTCGACAAATGTAGTTTTAAAATACGCCAACAGATAGAACTACGTTCGATTGTTTTCTTGGGAAATTAAAACAACATTATACGTACCTGAATATTATTTAGTGAAATTCGTACATAAATAATCCACTTAAAAAAGATTAAAAAAATCGCACATCTAGTTCTATCTGTTATGAAAAATACGCCTACTTCCACTACGCCATATATTACGAACCTATAGCAAAATTTGTCTCATACTTAATATCGATCTCTCCAAGATCGACGAATCGGAGATCCAGAATCATGAAATTTCGTTGGTGCAACACTTTTATATTGGAACAAAGATGAAACTGGATTCTGGTTCGGAACTAGGTTCATTCGATCTCGGATCGGGGGCGATGTTGGTGCAGCCGGCCCTAAGTCCTGATAGGTGTTCAAGAACGAGGCAGTAAGTGCCGGAGTGAGGTACAGATGGAGCAGGGGCGATATACAAAGGAAGTAGAGACGTGATTGCCTCGTGGAAACCCGGCTGCCAAAAGCAACGTCCGCCATGTGTTCAACACAAGAAAATCTGGGCGAGCCCGTCGAGAATCGAGGCTTGGTGGGAGTCGATTATTCTAACTATTCGAACACCACGGCCCCTGTTTCAGGCTCCGTCATTAGTTTGCCGCTACGTCGAACAGTGGGCTGGATCGAGTAATCATCGTGCAAAATATACTTTTGCCTTTACTAGTGCTCCAAATTACTTACAAGGGACATGACCTGAAAAAAAAAAAAACATGGCCATATATACAGGTTGTAAACGATAAGTGTTTACAACTGTACACAACAGTGTAGAGGGCTCCGAGACGAACAATTTGATGTAGGACACTTGTGGTCCATATAGTTGGGAAAGTACCGTAATATCGCTTGACAAATGTGTACCAAGACACGCGCTGTACGCTGCTGTGGGCCCGGCCTTAATCGACCTGCTGGTCAGCTGAAGTTAGTTTGTACAGAGGTCATATCGGGTAGGAAACGTTTAGTAATAGCTTTTGTTTGAAACACATGTTGCTTTGTCACAATACTACAGACAAGTTACAGAAATCAGGAAAGAAAGTCGATTAAGGCCGGGCCCACAGCGGCGCACTGCGCGTGTCTTAGTACACATTTGTCAAGCGATATTACGGTACTTTCCCAACTATATGGACCACAAGTGTCCTACATGGAGTTGCTCGTCTCGGAGCCCTGTACACTGTTGTGTACAGTTGTAAACACTTATCGTTTACACCCTGTATATTATTTTTAAAAGGGTAAGTTCATTCTGCATTGACCTGATGAGAAGGAGATAGGTGGAAGTTTGCGTTTACTTACATCGCACTAAATTTATTTATACTCCTTTGTATGTAATTTTTTTATTGTGTAATAATCGATTATATTTTAATGAATTAGATATATAACCAGAGAAACAAACTCTTGGGTGCGCTTACATCGCTCGATGTTAAAGAGAGGGATGGAAAGACGAACGGATTATAGTTCATCTATTTATTAGATAAAATATATTTATTTAATTATTAGCGTTTTACTACAGCCCATTACTCTACGTTTTCATATTTATATACTTGGCACATTTTTTCACATACTCTACGTTTTCATATTTATATACTTGGCACATTATTTCACATACTCTACCTTTTTCATATTTATATATTTGGCACATTATTTCACATACTCTACGTTTTCATATTTATATACTTGGCACATTTTTTCACATACTCTACGTTTTCATATTTATATACTTGGCACATTATTTCACATACTCTACGTTTTCATATTTATATACTTGGCACATTTTTTCACATACTCTACGTTTTCATATTTATATACTTGGCACATTATTTCACATACTCTACGTTTTCATATTTATATACTTGGCACATTTTTTTCTTTTGTCCACTGCAATGCACATACACATACAGCATAAATTTCCTTTTTTTTTTTTACATTTCCCTCTATTTTGCATTTTGAGATGTTTAAAAAAAGTGGTTCTACTGTATACAGAATCTTTAAGAAATATTTAAATGTATTTATACTATGGACTAACTAAAAATATTATAAATATTTCAATAAACCTTCATAAACAAATACATATATGGTCATCTAGAATATTTTTTTAATGTTTATAGCTCATAATACATATATACGTAAATAATAATACGATGAAAAAACAGTTTATGTATATTATTTAAATCCAATAATTTTTCTTACTATTTAGTCTAAATTGTTTTAGCATTATCATGTATTACTGTCCTCCTTGTAGTTATATTCTACCTCGCTAATATTAAAGCCTGAGGTAAAATATTAAATTTCATATTTTTATCTCTTTAGCAAGCCTTCAGTGTGGAGATGATGAAACGAGAGGTTCTTATCGTACTGGAATATGACTAAACAAATCTTTTACATTTAATATTTCTCAGTATTTTCTGCTGAAAAACTGTTTCTAAATCCTTATTCTTCACGTCATGTGCCTCCTCTGGCAATCTTACTGTGAGTGAGATGCGCTGCAGATAATTTATCCACTATAATGAAACATTTTATGAACAGCGGGTGTTAGTTCGTAACATCCATACATTGTTTATATAGTATGCCGAAGCGTTTTCGCAGTTTGAATCGAATCTATCAATACCGACAGAGTGCCCACTGTGGAAATGGCAAACGAAACTATTTACAACCTCTTCAGAAAGATTCTATAGAATACAATTGCTGTAGTTTCTGTATCTGAATAAGAAAATAACTTTACTGTATTCCAATATGTTCTTGAACCAAACCCTCGCGTTGAACGATTAAGGATTCGGCTCATTATCATTTTTATCCTTTGCCAAATAATTTTTTCTTCGTCTTGTCTTCTCGAGATTGTTTCCTTTCCTGTGACAAAATTTTCAACTAAAAATAGAGTTGTTTAAATATTCGGTATACCGAAACGAAAACAAATATTAAAACTTTCACGTTAGTTTTGTTATGAAATTTGATTGCCAAAGTTTGTAACCAAACTAAAATCCTCTGTGTCGGTTAACATTAAAATCATAAACAAAAAATTTTAAAATTAAAATTATTTTTTGTGTTATATAAATAGATAGAAGATGAACACCTAATGCCTAACGAGTGACCGCAGCTTGTGGGAACATTCTTTAGGGCAAATAGATAGAAGATGAACACCTAATGCCTAACGAGTGACCGCAGCTTGTGGGAACATTCTTTAGGACAAATAGATAGAAGATGAACACCTAATGCCTAACGAGTGACCGCAGCTTGTGGGAACATTCTTTAGGGCAAATAGATAGAAGATGAAAACCTAATGCCTAACGAGTGACCGCAGCTTGTGGGAACATTCTTTAGGGCAAATAGATAGAAGATGAAAACCTAATGCCTAACGAGTGACCGCAGCTTGTGGGAACATTCTTTAGGGCAAATAGATAGAAGATGAAAACCTAATGCCTAACGAGTGACCGCAGCTTGTGGGACCATTCTTTAGGGCAAATAGATAGAAGATGAAAACCTAATGCCTAACGAGTGACCGCAGCTTGTGGGAACATTCTTTAGGGCAAATAGATAGAAGATGAAAACCTAATGCCTAACGAGTGACCGCAGCTTGTGGGAACATTCTTTAGGGCAAATAGATAGAAGATGAACACCTAATGCCTAACGAGTGACCGCAGCTTGTGGGAACATTCTTTAGGGCAAATAGATAGAAGATGAAAACCTAATGCCTAACGAGTGACCGCAGCTTGTGGGAACATTCTTTAGGGCAAATAGATAGAAGATGAAAACCTAATGCCTAACGAGTGACCGCAGCTTGTGGGAACATTCTTTAGGGCAAATAGATAGAAGATGAAAACCTAATGCCTAACGAGTGACCGCAGCTTGTGGGAACATTCTTTAGGGCAAATAGATAGAAGATGAAAACCTAATGCCTAACGAGTGACCGCAGCTTGTGGGAACATTCTTTAGGGCAAATAGATAGAAGATGAAAACCTAATGCCTAACGAGTGACCGCAGCTTGTGGGAACATTCTTTAGGGCAAATAGATAGAAGATGAACACCTAATGCCTAACGAGTGACCGCAGCTTGTGGGAACATTCTTTAGGGCAAATAGATAGAAGATGGAAACCTAATGCCTAACGAGTGACCGCAGCTTGTGGGAACATTCTTTAGGGCAAATAGATAGAAGATGAAAACCTAATGCCTAACGAGTGACCGCAGCTTGTGGGAACATTCTTTAGGGCAAATAGATAGAAGATGAACACCTAATGCCTAACGAGTGACCGCAGCTTGTGGGAACATTCTTTAGGGCAAATAGATAGAAGATGAAAACCTAATGCCTAACGAGTGACCGCAGCTTGTGGGAACATTCTTTAGGGCAAATAGATAGAAGATGAACACCTAATGCCTAACGAGTGACCGCAGCTTGTGGGAACATTCTTTAGGGCAAATAGATAGAAGATGAACACCTAATGCCTAACGAGTGACCGCAGCTTGTGGGAACATTCTTTAGGGCAAATGCTTTTCTGCCAACACAACGTGCAAAGCAGGCGTGTATTGGATTTCAGGTTAGAACACGGTTTGGTAAATAAGTGCTTTGAGGTTTATGTATAATTCCTCTAACCAATTTGTAATGCAACTAGATTAAGATTAGTAGAAGTATTTTATTCATATAAAAGTGCTAGTCATTAGAAATCAAGATATAAACCAACACTTCTATCACTGTTAGTCCTGCACTTCTATCACTGTTAGTCCAACACTTCTATCACTGTTAGTCCTGCACTTCTATCACTGTTAGTCCTGCACTTCTATCACTGTTAGTCCAACACTTCTATCACTGTTAGTCCAACACTTCTATCACTGTTAGTCCTGCACTCTAAATCTTAATCAGTGAGAATTACAGTGTTTCAATCAGTCAAACCTATCTGACTGATACAACAGACACTTCAGTGGATTTAACTGATGAGCCAGTGAAAAAATGCAATATTTCCTTCACTGATTGATTCAGCGACATTTCCCACTGACTCGTCACTCATTTTTTACACTGTTTTCTCAGTGGTTTATATTTTGACTGATGGACCAGTGAAACATCTGAGCAACTTGCTCCGTCTCTAATTATTTTTGACTGATGTATCAGTGAAACTGCGTGTAAAAATCGCCGACGAACATCGTTTAAAAATGACCTTTAAACAACGTGGATCAGGTGGAGTAACAATGAATAAACGAGTGAAACTAATACAAAATACTTTCTAAAATGTGTTTCGTCTTTCAGAACACCATTTTACGAGGTAATATGAACACACAAACTTTAATTCCGTTCTTACGTTTTTCAATTCGTCTTTACGTCATTCATTTCGTTTGCATGTAATCGTCACAGCGCTCTGTTTGAAGGTTTAAACTGCATTTAATGCGGCAAAGAGAGTGCACTCATATATACTATTCGTTTTACAATCCTAACCGTACCAATCAAACCAAAAACGAAAAATATGAGAAAATAATTTCAAACTATACGATTTCGCAGCTATACTATAAAATATATATTTACCTCCAACCATCTCAACATGCCGTGGTACCTCAGGTGGTAGGGCAACGGCCTAGAAATGAATGGTGCACGAGTTCAACCCCGGCTACGTGCAAGACTCTTTCACTTTTTAAATAATGGTAAATTGCACAATATAAATATTAAACTATCGTAAATATGTTAATTTAATGTAATTATTTGCCTACATTCAATATAAACAATATTTAATTCGACACTGCAGTCAGCCGTCATTTATTCAATCAGTGAAATTGTTTCACGTCACTAATTCAACCAGTGAAATTTTTCACTAAAACTATGAGTGGTTTTCCGCTGATTCTAAGTGGAGCCATTTTCACTGATTATAGTAGTTGTATTTCACTGCGAATCAGTGGGAAACCACTTTGACAGTTGTGTTTTATTTGCGACAGGTCAATGTTGGCTACATGTGCAGAAGACGAATATAACCCATTCTCGGTTACTTCAAACTTTTCTGAAGCCCTGCAAAAGTTCTACTTCCAGGATATTCCTCACCTCGTACCAACTGAACTTCACTAATCCTGGAGAATTACACCAGGGAGACAACACGCCACATTCGTGTGCACTCAGTGTAACAGTATTTTGTATAAGGACTATTTCTCACTAGGCGCTACCAACATACCTATTTTCTCCCTGTTTTTATTCAAAGTATTAATAAATGAAGCCATTCAAAATTATAGATAAAATATTAACGTTTCGGTTTAACAGGGGAAAAAGCAACTTTTATGAACACGAGTATAAAACGATTGTGATACAGGGCGTATATAGGAAATACCTAAACACGGCATGTAGTGAGACTTTATTTCACGCGATGAAAGCCCACAGATTAAACTATGCCCATGCTTTTGTACTTTATTCTTGCCACTTAAGGAAACTGCATAGGCAAGTTTTAAAAATGCTATATTTGACCATTATCACGATTTTTTTTTATCCAAGAATACACTTTATATGACAAAAATAAAAAATAGGGGAACAGACAATTGAATCATGTATTTGAGAAACAGCATTAGTGGCCCACATGTGCAAATTAATAAACACAAAACTAACCGTGTTATTGATTAGGTCAACATAGACTTTAAAAGTATCATCAGCATGAATTGTGCATTTGAAAGAGGGACTGTATGCATACTTATTCATATTAATTGGCATTATTTTGTATGTGTATTAGTGTTAACATTCAGTATTGCTTTCTATACTTAACAATATATTTAATGTGTAATTAGTTTAGACTGGCCGCAAGCAAAACAACAAACTTCCAAACAATGTGTTTTGATTTTCTTTTGTGTATTTGAGAAACAATATAAGTCCAGCATTTTTTAATTCTTTTTGGGGGTAATCTAAATACTATGTTCTTTTTTTCCCAGGTAAAACAGTTGTAAATTCACTTTATAATCTCTCTCTCTCTCTCTCTCTCTCTATATATATATATATATATATATATATATATATATATATATATATATATATATATATATATATGTGTGTGTGTGTGTGTGTGTGTGTGTGTGTGTGTGTTTTCGCTATATGCCAATGACCATTATGTTTTTTTTCCAATTCCTGTAAAAGGTGTTGCTTGTGACTTATGGTCTTTCTCAAATTCATGATTCAATTGTTTATCTTTTCTGACAAAAAGTCGTATTTGCTGAACATTTATTTACCGAGAGACACGTATTCGCGCAAACAACTCTTTAACAAAAAAACGCGCGGGTCCATCCCACTCTTAACGTCGAGGCATTAAGAGCCAGTGAGGGTGGAGTGAGGTACGGATGGAGCTGGGGCGGAACGCGAAGGAGGGCAAGACATGAGCGCCTCGTGGAAACCCGCCGGCCAATAGCAACACCCGCCGTGTTTTCAACATGAAAATATCTGGTTGACCCCGTCGAGAATTCGAGTCCGGTTCGCCTTGGCGGGAGTCGATTATCCCAACTACTCGACCACCACGGAACAAAATACTTTATTGGCATCACACGAGTTTCTGCTGAGAATTAACAGGAGCGCTACATTCGCGGAATACTATTTATTGAAAACTTAATGTATTATAATTTGTTGACAAACCAGTCTAAAGAATAATATCATCTGTAATTACAAATTACTTTTCTAATTGCCTACATTCATTACGTGTGAATATTGTCTTAGAAATAATTGTAACACTTCGTGTGTAGTGTGTGCTGTTGAAGACGAGAGCTGTTGCAAGGCAGGGACGTGTGCGTGTTGCAGAGAACCTGCAATACCTGCGCCTGGGCGACAACAACATCCACACGATCCCCAGCGACGCCCTGAGGCGCCTGCACAGGCTGCGGCACCTCGACCTGCGAGCCAACAACATCAGCGCCATCGCTGAGGACGCCTTCACTGGCTTCGGCGACTCCATCACCTTCCTCAACCTCCAGAAGAACGAGTAAGTCTCTGTGCTTACCTCGTGCTCGTCACTCTGCTACCTCCATGTACCTGCATTCAAACAAATATTAGTAGTGCAATTATCGTCATCTCGAATTTAACCTCTTATTATTAGACACCTGCAAAATTCACGTTATTATTTGGGGACACGTTAAACTTGAGACACATGTACCTTTGTAATAAAACCTGTCATTACTAGACACCTGCAAAATTCACGTTATTGTTTGGGGACACGTTAAACTTGAGACACATGTACCTTTCTAATAAAACCAGTCATTACTAGACACCTTCAAAATTCACGTTATTATTTGGGGACACGTTAAACTTGAGACACATGTACCTTTGTAATAAAACCTGTCATTACTAGACACCTGCAAAATTCACGTTATTGTTTGGGGACACGTTAAACTTGAGACACATGTACCTTTCTAATAAAACCAGTCATTACTAGACACCTTCAAAATTCACGTTATTATTTGGGGACACGTTAAACTTGAGACACATGTACCTTTGTAATAAAACCTGTCATTACTAGACACCTGCAAAATTCACGTTATTATTTGGGGATACGTTAAACTTGAGACACATGTACCTTTGTAATAAAACCTGTCATTACTTGAGACCTGCAAAATTTGCGTTATTATTTGGGGACACGTTAAATTTCAAACACGTGTACCTTTGCAATACGTTTATTGGGCCATACTTTATTTGACACGTCCCGAGTAACTCTGCGCCAATAAATTGTGCAGTCCAATCACTAGGGGTAGCGAAATTTCGCAAAAATATTTCAAGGCATGTTATATTTCTCAACACTGTAGGATCATCTATCTATCTTGATTGGCTGAATTACTTTTTGACACGTGTTAACTGTCTGCACACGAATCACATAGGAGCCGTGCCGATGTTACTGAATTCTGAGTGGCCCGGTCAAATATGGAAACGCCTTCTCTAGCAGACAGTAACGAATGGCATTGGACAAATTGCTGTTGCGTGTTTATAGTATTGAAGTATACCGTGTACTCGTATATTGTTCGCGAAAATTCACTAGCTCTGTCAGTAACGGGCAGTCCAGTCAGGAAGCAAGTAACTTCACATCAGTGCAACAGCCATTGGAGAAACAACGCCGGTTCGAGCGCATATAGCACTGTGAAGTTTAGCCTGATGCCAAATAATAACATGAATTTCGCAGGTATCTATTTATTGCTCATAACTAGAGATCTGATAAACGCTGGCCCAATTGTCGGCTTCCACTGGAACAGCAGACAGCCAATGCGCAGTTGATGTCGGCACGATTGTACACAAGACTGTATAATCTAGGCTGCAGGTCATTGATCTTGCGAATTCTTCAGGTCTCTACTCATAACGTAGTGCAAAGAGTTACGAATTTAGACCTTGTTTGTAGAGACCTGTATAATTCGCGTTATTATCTGGGGACACGTTAAATTTCAGACACATTTACCTTTGCAATAAGTTAGTTATTGGGTCATACTTAATTTGACACGCTCCGTGTAACTTTGTGCCAATAAGTGAATGCTTCTCGATTGTGTAGTCCAGTCACGTGCAGTCAAGGCAGAAAGTGAGTGACTCCACATGTGCGCAGTAGCCAATGGAGAAATGACGCCGGTTCGGGTATATACAGCACTGTGAAGGAGAGTCTGATGCCAAATAATAACGCCAATTCTGCAAGTCCCTACTTATGTGCAATGGCCTAAACTCGGCCGAGCCAAACTTATCCGGCGATTGTTCTTTTTTCCGGTGGGAATCGACGATTACCAAAACAACCAACATTGGGTTTCTAGCGGCATCCACGTCACGATTCCACACGATTGTGCAGTTTGGACAAAACTTGTAATCAGTGCTCATTCACGTACAAATATAACTGCAGTAACACATACGATGCAATATGCAGTGAAGGGTTATCCTAATCGAATTTAGGTTACAAAGTTAAAAGAAGGTTTGAATAAAATTAAAACAAGATTAAAACTGCTAAAAGTGCTAAAAAAAAACCGTTGTTCATGCAAAAAGAATCTAAGTACCCTATCAACCACATAAGGACAGTTATATTCATACGACACACATGAAACATGGGTAAACGTCCTGCTACTGGCATAATAACAGTGATAATTGTTAAATTACAAACAAATAAACATTGTAGCGCCCTGCTACGATTGCTGAGTACGGATAAAAGAAAAATTGTTGAAAAATTACAAAAAAAAAACCATATTATTGCACAAAATATATAATTTATATTATAATGTAAATTTTATATCATTATTTTATTCCATTTTTTTTTTCAAATAGGAGCTAAGGGAAAAAATTGAAAGTAGTTGAAAATTTGAAACTTTGAATATTTTTCGTACGAAAAAATTTTTGTATATGTATGCATTTTTCCATTCTAAGAAAACTGTACGTTTTATAATGTACATATTCTTAAAATATCGATTTTAATTAAGAGGATTTAACTCTGATATATTTACAAACACACATATTACAGCTTTGAAAAATAGCCTTGCTTAAAAATACAAAACTGTACAGAGTGTACGCTAAAAATTATTGTTTTTACGAGCACAAAAACTTAATAGTCGTTTTCATAATATCGAGGGAGGCAAGCCAAAATTCATTAAAAAAAAAAAAAAAAGCGTATTTTTACAAGAGAAACCAAATTTCCCAGATAATCAAATTGAAAAATTGCTTATTTACTTTGGTAATTGACCGCGTGTATTAGTAGGCCGTTTGCTTGCCCAACGCGGCCAATCAGAATCACTCTACACCAGGCAGACCACTGAGGCGCGTGACATTTGAAATCATCCAATCCGGAATGTGGATCGAAGCAGCAGCCGTGGAATTTTTTTCGTGAAAAATAGGTGTTGATATAATAATATCGTCTTGTCTTAGTAATGTAACACAGCCCATTATCTTTAGAATAGTTTATTATCGCACTAGCTTACATCATTACTAGAGAGCCATGAGTTTTGTACATATTTTTAAACAATAACTGTTGAGGGGAATATGATTCATATAGTTCTCCTTCCAAGATATTCCTCCGCCTCGTGCAAACTAAGCTAAACTATGTACGCGTAAATCTTCAATTTAACGAGAAATAAAGTAATTCTATGTAACCAGAGGTATAAAATGCTCGAGATACCTGTCACATTTAGAAAATAACTAACCACGTCATATACAAGATGTTCGGAAACTACCTGTCAAAAAAAAAACCACGGCATCTGTGGGCGAATAGAAACAAGAAACCCTAGTCAGAAAATGTTCGTAAAGACCATTTAGTATGTTTAAATTGAAGTTGAATTTCGGCAAACGACGTCGGTGGACCAACAAATGACGCCGGCTGTCCGCAACCGTATGTACACGCGTGTACAACAAGTTGCATAACAAGAAGGCGAACTGATCCACGGGCAGTGCTGCACGCGGCACTCTGCGTCGCTTGTAGGTCGTGTGGGTTGCCTCTATCTCACGCACAGACGTCACTGCAGTGGCAGATGAGATTGCGTAGATCAAGGTTGCCTATGTACAGGCGCCAGCCGCATGTCGCGCCACCGCCGTTTGCCTTGGTGTTAATCAACTTTCTGTGCACATACGCACATACGGCTGCAGACGCCTGGCGTCCTTTGCCAACATTCAACTTCAATTTAAACATATTAAATGGCCTCGCCCAACAGAAGCTGTCTTTTGAATTTCGACAGGTAGTTTCCGAACATTTAATATAAGGTGGTTTATTCAAAAAAGTGTGAAGAAACTGCGGATAGATTATATTTACAGTAGCTGCGCGTCAAAGCTCAAGAATCGAGGAGCGATACGGGCGACACTAATACGCACCTCTAGCGCCTCATCGTCCCTACGCGCAAGGCGTTCAGTGTTTCTGTCGTGACGCTGTACTGTGCTAATTAGTTTTGTATCATTGGGACTTTATTGCACTCGATGAAAGCCCACAGATTAAACTAACCATTTTCACGATTTTTTCTTACCATGAATACACTTTAATGATGAATGTAAAAAAAATATGAATATATATAATAATTCTTTACCTATTCCGAGGTACGAGTTTTCGGGCAAACAACGATTTCACAGAAAATATTGCAGTACATAGCCTTCTTAAGAGACAATATCTCAGTTCTGTAATAACAAGACAACCTATCGGAACTATTTATAGACAAGTTCTTTGTAAAACGTACAAAATTTTTTACTGTGGAGGATACATACATAACAAAATTACTCATTTTCTTACAACTAACCTATAGTTAAGTGCTATCTGAAATTTTCATTTAAGGGAGAATATACGTAGTTTTTTTTCCGTTTCACTTTTTTTTTTTGCGTTACAAATACTGTGTATTTGATATTGACTCTGCTTGGTTATTATATCTAATGACATTACATTTTTGTCATATAAGTTTTTTTTAAGAAATAAATTTATAGTTAAAACCAAAACTGTATGGACATGTTAAAAAAAACGTTGTTTGGAATGTATATATATATATATATATATATATATATATATATATATATATATATATATATATTCTATAAAAAAACGTGTGTGTGTATATATATATATATATATATAAGATTTAGAAAATACTGAATAGATCCTTCTCCAAACAGAACCCGCATTAGGAAAATTATCATGCTTAAAGTAAGGCCAGAGAAAAAGCGGTATTTAGGAAATCCACGTAGGGTCGAGGTAAAGATCTGCTTTCACTATCTCTGGATAGTGCGCGATACAGATTAATCACACACCAGATAATGTTAAGCGAGCGTACCATAAAATGCTTCACAATCATAGTGTCTCCAATGTAAGTTAAAGGGCGCCTGATCGAGCACATATTATAGTGGATCAGGATGCAGTGATGAAAATTAACTTGAAATTCAAATCATAAATGGAATAATTTAATCATTGCAATCCTTCATTTGAGTTATAATTCATACAATTAGTGCTGTTTCGTCCAGCGCAAGCAGAACACTAAAGCGCCATAATTTATATTTATTTTTTACACGAACCATTTAGATTCTCTGAAAAAATCATATTTCAGAACAATGTATGTTACAACAAATTATTCAAGTGCCAGTACTTGAAATTCGTTCCTATTACGACTCAGTACCATTTTTAAGATTCTGGTCGTGTCTTGGATTCATGAACTATAGAAAAATAGGTAGAGGCTGTTCACAATAAAGTGAGCACTTTTGAAATCAAGCTTTTAAAAAAGTCACTGCTCCTACCTGAATATATTTTAAAGGGCGCACTGAATGTGACATGCGCCCAGTTAAGTCGGTAACGATGCATGGAAAATAGTTGCATATTTTAACTTGTTTTAGCAACCTTTCGTGATCAATTAAATTATTTATTTTTCTTTTTGTTTTCTTTAATGCATCGATTTGTAAAAATAAGCAGATTTGTAAAATAATTACTTTTCTAATTACTTCATAGTTTTACTTGACCGACGCTTCAATAAATTGATGATACCAATGGCAATGTTGGTTTTTCAAATGGTGTACATACATACAAGTAGATACAAGTACATACAAGTAGATCTTAAGCACGGCTTTCAAAAGTGCTCTGTTTATCGGGAATAGCCTATAGGTATATAGATTGAGGGCTTAACATCTCAACAGCGAAGTCGTCATGCGATGGAAACTTAAGAAAAGGAAACCTCAAAGACGGGCAAAGATAATACGCTATTTAAATTGGAGTTCGGGAGTGAAAGAAACTTCTTCCAGCTCAAATCGGAACGCATGCTGAAGAGCGGGTAATGGAGGGGGAAAAAAACTTTCGTGAATGCAAATGTTCTTCAGAATAAAAGGAAAAGCCATTTCTGATAATCCTTCGGCACGCCAGTGGATCGATGAGGGCGCACAAAACGGTTGGTAATACGACTGAGATTGCTCAATTTACACCCGGAATGTACAGTTTGACTGGAAGTTCCCGAGCAAATAAAAGCGCGAGTTGAACAAAGAGCCAGACGAGGCGGGCTTGAACTAGAATGGGGTCGGCGGCGGCTTAAAACTACTGAAGGAAGACTCCGTATTCACAGTCGACCCGACAAAAGGGACGAAACAAGAGCGAGAATAACATGAAAGGAAAAATTCGCAGACTCTCGCTTGCCAAAAATAATCCCAGTATTAATTAAATCTCGCGCAAATGAAATATACATTTGGCAGGCGTGTATCTTGTAGTTATTGAAATGCCTAAAAATAGTGAAAGGTTTTTTTTTTTTTTTTTTTTTTTCAATTTAGGAGTGTTACATGACTACTCTCCTACGACATTAACACTGGAAAAATAACTTATAAAAACTGAACATAAAAGCAGTAACTTTTACCATTACTGTAAAATGCAATTTCTTATTATACATGTAGTAGTAATGTTAAATTTCTAACGACGACTTGTTCATTCTACACATTTAAATATATTTCTTTATGTAAAATTTTCTCTTGCTTATTAATACACATTTTAATTGAAGTATACAACTAGTTTAGTTCTCAATACTTGTGTTAAAATAAATCGTAACATTTTCTCTTTTTTAGTTTTCAATTATAAACGGAAAATCTAGTACCTTTAATGTACTATTCGAATGCATTCACCTCGATTCACGACAAATTTACTAATTATAATTGGGGGGGGGGGGAAAGTATAAAGGATCATTCCCAAATTAAAAATATTAATCAGTTCATGTTTCCGTGACTGTCATAAAAGCTTTAAAGACCAATAATAAAATAACCAAAGTGTTATATATTTCACAGTAAATTTTAAGGCAGGATCTTAAAACAGAAATGTGTATATTTGGCAGAACACGTATTTACGGGATTAACGTACGATTTCATTTTAACGGAAAAAAAAGTTTACTTGTTGGTATAGGCTGTCCAATGTTTATCGAGCACTTTTGAAAGCACTATTAGGTTCTTATTTTCCTCTCATTTTTACCCATCTGTCATGTGTGAAATTAACATCGGTATGTACCCCCATCGTTCATTCGTGTGACATCTTAGTGAACATGGAGAATTTTTATGACCTTTAGGAGCAGAAATATTTCTTAATGCGTTAAAACAAGTGACACCGGCTTCCGGTGACGATAAAATTAAATATTATACAGTATGTTAGCAGTTAAGTGACACGAATATTAACGAAAGAAACTGCATTTTATTATGGCCTCAGACGTTCACGTTCAAAAGATATAACATGTATACACTATGTTTTTAGTCACACTGAATTTTTTATATTAAAAGAACTTTGAAACAGTGCTTTAAAAAGTTCTCACTTTACCAAGAATAGCCTCTACCAGAATAAGCGTCGAGTATTGGAACTATTTCCAGCGACTCGTTGTCATGTTGACTGTCATCACGTTTGTCTCTGTATACTGTAGCATACGTGTAGTTGTAGGCAGTCGTATTTTTCCAAAGGTTGGCCTTATCAAAGGTTCTGAATTTTCCGTGAAAAGTCTTTAACATAAATGTACACACGGAAATTTTTTTGCAAGTTTTTTAGGGTCCTCAAGAGGGTAAAATTATCTAACCTATTAGGTTTCCAGCTCGCTTTTCTTTGGAAAGGTGGGGTTGTGAAATCACCGGAGTGTCTCTCTAGATGTAACAACTTTTTAACCCCTGAGCAGATTGTAATAAAATTGTGTAGGGAAATGTTGCCACTAGCGAGCACCGCGAGGCAGTATTTTATTTATAACAACACACGTCCTATATTTATAAAACTCAGAGGGTGCAAACTTCCGAGTGTAAATGTGTCAGTACGCGAAGTGTATTCTTCCGCCGCGTATATGCCCGCCCGACGTTCGCAAGCTTCTTCCTTCAAGGTCCTTACACAACTGAAAACTTTAAATATTTGACTCTAAGATTTGACTTTACGTTTACTTTCCTACAAGATGTTTCTTGTGGAACTTGACACAATGGAGCTACCAAAGGTCAAGCACTCTTGAATTTACGATCTCGAAAAGGTGAAATTTAACGTCAAAGTCAAGCCGCCATTTTGCCGAGCATCTAACAGAGGTCATGTGGAAAGAGTTTTAATTTATTGTAAGGCGATTTTCATCTCGGTATATTAAACAAAGCTCGTATAAATTAAATCAATTTCAAATCAATATAATATGAAGAGGAAACATAAAAATTTATATTTTGAATAAAATAAACGAGTTTCTTGTTTTGAAATGAAATTTTAGTATATTTTTAAAGCCTTTTTGTAACAAATATACGTAACATGCATTCCTAGTTGATATGCTAATGATTTACTTAACAGAAGTGTAAATTATTACGAAGCTCACAGAACTGATCTCCAATTGTCTGAACTTTTTCTGTACAATTGTATTGTGTAATGGTGATTTCGTCAAAGGAAAGGGATGTAAAGTCAAATGCTAAAGTTCTCTAATGTGTAAGGTTTCTTCGCGTTAGTGTCTATAGTCAGTCACGGACCGGTCAGTAGTTGAATTATAACGGTCCGACAATCGTGAGACAGCTCCCCCCACACCCCCCCCCCCCCCCGACCAGGTTATGATCACGCCCAGCTATACAGGATATAAACGATAAGTGTTTACAACTGTACACAACAGTGTAGAGGGCTCCGAGACGAGCAATTTGATGTAGGACACTCGTGGTCCATATAATTGGGAAAGTACCGTAATATCGCTTGACAAATGTGTACCAAGCCACGCGCAATACGCCGCTGTGGGCCCGGCCTTAATCGACCTGCTGGTCAGCTGAAGTTAGTTTGTACAGAGGTCACATCTGGTAGGAAACGTTAAGTAAATAGCTTTTCTTTGAAACGCATGTTGCTTTGTCACAATACTACATACAAGTTACAGAAATCAGGAAAGAATGTATGAAATTGCAACATGTGTTTCAAACCAAAGCAATTACTAAACGTTTCCTGCCCGATTTGACCTCTGTACAAACTAGCTTCAGCTGAGGACAGCAGGTCGATTAAGGCCGGGTCCACAGCAGCGCGCTGCACGTGGCTTAGTACACATTTGTCAAACACGTTTACGGCTATTTCCCGACCCTCTGGACCACAAGTGTCCTACATCAAATTGTTCGTCTCGGAGCCCTGTACACTGTTGTGTACAGTTGTAAACACTTGTAGTTTACAACCTGTATGCTATTCACGTTAAAGAGAGCATTTTTTTGGCCCACTCATTTGGAATAATAGTCAAGAAATATAATTTATTGTAACCTTAGACGTTAACTTTCCAGTCCGGTGAAATATATGCGCTTTGTTAATATCTACATGGCAGTAATTATTTTTAAAGTGGAGGGAGGATAAAAAATGTATCATAGGAAATAAAGTAACTGGGGCCTCAAAAGTGCTCAGTTTACCGGGAACGGCCTATATATCCGTGTGACTTCAACAGATGCACCCTGCCCAGCGTCGTTTGCGGCAAGGGGCGATGTAATTGCAGTAATTACCAACCCGTGATTAAAATGACCTAACGCCAATTACATTTATTATGCTTCTGCACTGGGCGCACTGTTAATAACAGAATATTTCAATTATATAAACACATTTATTTAAAACATTTGCACGTCGCTTTAATTCATTTCAGTAATTGTGCTTAAGTACAGCTATACTAAGAGACAAACAACGGACATTTTGCACGTTTATGTGAGAAATTCTAATGGTGTTGTCATTTATTGCCAACTTCAATCCACCAACACACTAAGTTGGAATAACATTTAAGGTATTGGCATAAAACACTGTGTGAATTTACTTTGTTCCCTCGCTGACAATTTCCTTTCTTCTGAACGATTACTGGCTCAAGAATGCTCATTATTCTAAAAATTCAAATTTTACATTATGAAAACATGCAGAATTTTGTTGTTTTGTAAATAAAAGTTTATTTCGGCAAGAATACTACGTAAGATTATCCATTATTAGAAGGAAGAAAGACACTTACTCACTGAAAATCTAGATGCATTATTTATCCAAATCTACTTTGCAAGTATACTGTTAGCCAAAGATGTAGAGCTTCCATCTACTAACCAGAGGGTGTTAAATTCAAATCTCAGTCGACCCCATTCTTTTTGCTTGGTTTTATATTTAACTGGTGGTACATATTACCACGTGTACTATGTTGAATAAAGTCCATTATTATTATTAACTTTGCTAAATATTAAAATGGTCCATGAGGGATTGTTTGACGGATTTTAAGCGGTATTTTTTATTTGTCCCATAAACATACAATAATGTTCCGAGAGTTGTCATTGTATTTTAATTCGGTACCGATATTTTGCCGAATCACGGTTTAAAACCTCGTTATTTAAGGGTTCATACCTCCCTTGATATTCGGCTTAGGTATAAAGGGTCACATATGTTTTCCTTTTACTTTTTCATGAAGAATCACCTCCCGAAGTTTGTCGGTCTAATCGCGAATCATCACACTATTATTCCAAATGAGAGGGTTTTCAAAAGTGCTCACCTTACCGTGAATAGCCTATAAACGTGTGTAATTTACACAAGTGTGTACGCTGGTTAATTCAGAAGAGAGTAAATGAGTCCTGCTCTGACCAGCTGGCGAACTCTTGACCTCTGACACGCGACGGGCGGTACCGAAATAGAGGGCTGGGAGGGGTCAAAAGTGCAACCATATCAGCTGCCTGCTCCACGTGGTGACAGCCCTAGTGCTATAAACAATCCAAGGTTCCAAATCCAGTTAACTACCCCCCTCAACACCCCCCCCCCCCCCCACACTCACGCACGTGGCGCGACTGAAACATTGACGAGTTGGCGGTGACTCGACAGCAAGCTCGTGTCTGTCTCGAGATGAGCCGGGGCGTTGCCTGATTGCCTGATAGCCCCATCGCCGTCCAGGTTTCCTTTTGCTGTGAGCGCGCCGTATGCATAATTGAGCTCAAGTTATTCCTGGCTTCGACGTCTGGGCCGCAGCAGTTCTGAACTTACCCCCGTTCCTCCACACCACCATCCCCCCTTACCACCCGCCAAGTGTTCACATTTAGAAAACATCGATCGATCTGGTGGTGGAAGGAGGGTTGGTGTCGAGGGGTGGGTAGGCTGAAGGAATGTACATCAATATTGAAGTTGGGGCCCGCCCGAAAAATCGATCGGTGCACCTTGTTGATTGAAGCGGATCTACGCCCGGGACGATCCTTGTTGATTGGCGGACAAGTATAAAAACCATGCTGTCCTGCATCACTGAATATTGAATGTACATGTTGCTTGGAAAGTCTTTCCCTGATTACAAACTATATTTATATCCGCTATATGTGAGATAGAGATGTGAAGAAGGTGCAACAATATTGGCAAACTAACCAAGTTATTTGTTGCAGGTTACATTAATGTGGATGTATTTGTGCGGTTTTTTGTTTTGGCACTCGCTTAATTGTTACTTCTGTTATAGTGATCTTGTATTCCCTTCCTGGGAATATTTTTTGTTGTTTTCCTCGGCAAAGCCCTTTGTGTACATTTCCAGCACATAATTTTTTTACATTCCTATGTCAAGCAAAGTAAAATAATCTTTTTTGGTAACTGTCTCTGTAATCTCGCTAGCATGTGTTAACTCCTTGGAGACCTGCGACGTACTGATTGCAGGTATTGCACGGCAATTTGTCTTATTCCCATCTTCTCAAATGCACGCTTAGGGTGATTTCTTCGTTTCGAAAGTTCACCAACTCTCCGTGCTGGTCGAAGACTGTCACTACCACCTCGTGTGCTCTCTTCACGACGACCGGAACTAAATGATGCTTTGCGGTGCCACGACCAGTTTAAACCAGGAGGGACCATCGGCGAAAACTCGTGTAGCGTATTGCCCGGCCTGCCATTGAGGTACGTGCCAATCGTCAAATTGTAATTTATTCGTATCTCAATTGCCTGGCAAAATGTCTACGGGCTGCGACGACTCGTGTGTTTCGCCAGCCTTGTAGCTGTGTAGCTCGAACCACACCATTAGTCCAATAGTATCCGGTCTCGTAAAGTCAATACCTTCGCTGCAATCTGATGACGCTCTTCAGAGTATTGTGATTCCCATGTAGTTCGAATTCCACGATGAGGGACAGCGAATCTTCAATGTACCTTGCAATGTCGTCTATTTCGTAAGGGTCTACGGGGAATGTTACTTCATTGGAGACATTATCACCTTTTACGAATGTCTGACAGTTTTTTCAGCGATGTTCAGTATCGCATTGTAGGTTTAAAAATCGATAAGGCCTGTGCACCATCCCCCCTTCAGGTCGAGTGGTGGAAAGTGTACAGCATACAGCAGCTCGGAGCTACTTCCCACCAAGGTAAGCGTTATCGACCATTCTGATGGCATCCCTTCGATGTACTACCATTCTACACAATTACTTGTACAAACAAACGTGGGAACGAAGACACATATGTCCCCAGTGCCACATGTTGGGCAATTGCTCCATCTCATAATTGTAAGTTAGCTTCATTCTTTTCATGTACCATCGCAAATTCCCAAAACTGTCATAATAGTCTGTATGTATACCTTGTTTTATGTAAGCCACCCAGTGTGTACCGAGTTCAGCTGTCGTGTCCAGATTAGTTATGGCACACTCAATACATTTTGGTTTCTGTAGCAATTCGTATCTCATAATCACTGCCCTGAAATGCGGTATTTTCCATTTGTGTGCATACAGTTCCAAATACATAAAACCAATAAATAAATTGACGAGGGTTGGTCGTGGTGGGACCTCTGGAAATGCATTTTTTTAAATAATAATTTTAATAAATTTCTTACATATATTTAAAAAAAATTTTTGGATTTTTTAAAATAATTTTTTTACATGTTTATATTTTTTGAATTTTTTAGCATATTTTGGCTTCAAGGTCATCCAAGGTCTATATTGAAGGTCAAAATCAAGGTCATCGTCATCTAACGTGGCTAACGAGATGGACACTGGTTGAACTGGCGACGGCCGGTTGTGTCAGGAGCTTAGTCGATCCACCTGTGATTGAATCCCTGACCTGCTACATGTATATCTTTAAATAATTTTTCAAAATTTTCAAAATATTTGTTTCAATTTATTCAAATTAAATTTTTAAATTTTTATATTTTTTGGGGTGTTACAATTTTTTTTACAATTTTAAAATTTCTTTGGGTTCAAGGTCATCCAGGTTAAAGGGTACAGGGTCACTGTCGATGTCATGGGTCAAGGTCTAATGTCACCTGGATCCAACATGGTATTCGGGTGATGTTAAAACATGGCTGCCAGCGGGCGCCTGGTTCCTACTTCCCTGACTCATATAAATCATTCTACTCACGTGAACCTCATAAAAACGTATTATAAATATGTAATGAATATAGTACAGTGTGAAAGGAAATTGTATCACAAACATTTATAAAAATAACTTTAGGTCCAATAGTTTAGGTGCTACGATGTTCTGTGATTTTCGGCAAAAATTCAAAATGCTGAATTAAATTTTGTAAATTGCGGAACTTTCAGGAAGTTTCTCTAGAGGGTGTCTAAAATATATCCTCAAGTTTTCAGTTTGATTTTTCCAATGTATGGGTCAAAGTCTTAATATCCCTGTACTAACTTGGGCTGACCCGAGGATCCCCGAAGGGTATCCTCTTGGATCCAATCAGAGAGTCGGACACTATAAGCCCCGCCTACACCGTGTGTGATCCTTCCCGCGGTCACAAATTTATTTTCAAAATAAATACTACATAGGCTTCTCTGAGGAATGACTCTTAACAACTAATTAACACTGCCTCAAACAAGAAACAAAACAAATCTTGTTAATCTAACAAAATACATGTTTGAATAATAAATCCTTACTGTTGAGCTAAAAGAAATTATACTGTTAAATAACATTTTGTTGAATCTAATATGTATTTTTGTTGGGCCCCTCATTCGACTGCCTTCGTTCGAAAATACAGCTCGTGAATTTGTTTGCATTTATCGACACAGTAAAGATGGTAACATTGTTTTTTGGTGAATTTATTGATGCCTAATATTGTTATAAACATAAGCTTTGATTTTGACTCAATTGGGCAGTTTCTGTAGTGGAAATGTGCGTCCATTCAATATTATAAATTTAGGGCAGCTTGTATTAACATAAATTTAGAGTACGGTATATAATCAGTAGACATAGGACAATATGTCATATCCGAGCGTTATGTGACAGGTGTAAATGACGAGGCCAGTATAATTGAACAATAATTATTTTCTGATTTGAGATATGACAGACTCGAAGCAGTTTTTAGCTATATTCGAAGTCTTCAAAATAATATTTAGAGCATACGTGGCAAGTCTATAGTACCGTCACTTCCTCTTCTGGGATACGTCACTTCCTCTTCTGGGATACGTCACTTCCTCTTCTGGGATACGTCACTTCCTCTTCTGGGATATGTTGTCTTTTCGTCTGTAAACATAGTGAGGGCATGTTTAATAGTTTCGTCTGAAAAACCAGAATTTTAAACACTCTGTAACCCAGGTCAAGAGCCAGGTAAGAGGAACCATCAAGTTGTCAGTATTATGACGGTCGCTGATCCGAGAACAGAGTGTGTGTATGAAGAGAGGTCTTGAGAGCCGACGAGGGTAAAGCGAGGTGAGGATGGACCAACACCGGAATGAAGGGGCGGCGGGAGAAATGGGAGATCCCCGAGAAAACCCGCCGACCAGCGGCATCGTCCGGAACGTATCCCACATGCGAAAAATCCGGGAGCGACCCCTCCAGGAATCGAGCCCGGTTCAACCTAGGTGGGTGGAGAGAAGTCTAACCACTGGACTATCCCCCCACCCCTCCCCCCCCCCGGAGAAAGGAGTTACCACTCTCAGAGCTACAGTACACCGGCCCTGCCGCGTGTGGGTATATGTGCTATTCGCTGTAGAAAGAGCATTTTTGAAAGCCCTGCTTAAGACGCCCGTCTACCTAGAGCTTTTTCCCGCGTTTGAAGCCGAGAGGCGAGGGAGCGTTAAAGGCGACACTGCCACGCTCATCAAGTCCCATATCGCCACTAAGCGCAGGGCTCTGACCTTACGTGCAGTGTTCTCGTCGTGCTGCGTGTACCTATGGGTCTTTCAGCCGTGACCCTATTATTTTATTGGTGGAAAATGTATAAGAAGGTTCAATGCGTGCCCCTTGACTAGTTTCGTATGGATCTGAGACGTACATTTTGAGACACAGCGCTTTGAAAAGGCCGTTTTTAGCCATTTTGGTGTGCTCTGAAATGATGTTTCAAATTAACGCGAGGTCTTGACAATACTCAACAGCCCTCGTCTGAAATGTGTGTTCTTGTCGTAGGTCAGTACACTGGACGCACGTTTAATAGTTTCGTAAAAAAACGTGTATTTCGAACGCACTGCAACGCACTGCAACGCACTTCAAGCGCCACGTAGACGGGCGCCTTAAGACCTACTTGTATGCACGTTGTGTGTCCATCCGCCTTATGTAATATTAACATTCTCATGGGTCTCGTCACTTTATTTATGCGCCGTTCAAGTGAAACTGTGGAATTATTAGAAAAGTAAATATTTTACAAATCTGCTCATTTTTACACTTCGATGCATAAAAAAACCGAAAGCGAAAGAAATATTTTAAATTATCACAAATGGTCACTTAACACGTTTATTCGGCGTTAAGATACGGAACTACTTCCCACACGTCATTCACACACATATCACTCAGGGCGCCCGTTAAAATATATGCAGGCAGACAAGGGCAGTGGCACTTTCCTAAGGTTGATTTCAAAAGTCCTCACTTTATCGTGAACAGCCTTTACCTGCCAGTAGAAGACTATTGCAGATCTTGGCACAGCACAGTAATTTAACTAAAATTCACGCAAATTTCTCACTTTCAAGCTACAGTTTTTCAATCTCTTCTGAAAACATAAATCATCTCTTCAATTTCACACCCAAAATCAAGATAATTTGACCCAAAATCAAGATGATTTGACTCAAATCTGAATTCTCAATCAGGCGCACTTTATTTTAAAAACATACTTTGTTCACTCTTTGATCGTTGGTCCATTTTCAGGGTGAATGAGGCTAAAATTAGGTCAAAAAGGATAAATATTTACTTCAAATTTGAAAGCCACATCAATTAGTCAAAAATAATATCACAAGAAAAGTATGAAATTCCAAGAATTTCATCAAACATATAATGATTGAGCTTGAAAATGAGCCTTTGAAGAACCACACACAAAGATTGAACACAAGCTGGAAATTGATTTTGATTTGGACATTAAATATGATTGATTTTGAGTTGAGCTTTGAAAGATTTGACGGGGAATCAGAAATTTGTTTGAATTTAGCTTGAAATTGGTTGAATTTTAATTAGATTATTGAGCTGTCTGCAATAGACAACTACTCCAGCCCTGTAGCAAGACGACGTCTCCCTCGAGAAGACCGCTGTAAATGAGTTAGGACTCGGACCCTCACCACGTGTCCTTGGTCACTCACAGTAGTCCTTGGTAATCATGTTGGACATCCTCGACGACAACCGCGGGCCAACACTCACGTCACAAGTGTGCCGGACTGTTTTGACGCCTCCCCCATTCCAGTCGACGCGAAATAACACTCTTCGAATTCGTGGTGCGCTGAGTACACAGGTTTTGTTGAATCAAGCATAGTTTGTTCGGCGCAACGCAATTAATAGTCTGTATAGGGGCAGTGAAATATTCTGTTGTTGTTACCAATTTATTTGGTTGTCCTTGTTTGGTTGTCCGATACAAAGATTTGGTTGGTGTTTTTGGCTGTATGTATGTGCTGTACATTAAACAGTTTAGTTTAGGGCAATACAAAAATTATTGAACACCACAGGGAAAATTCCTCATAGGTCACATTTTGCTAACATATCAGTAAAGCCATTTTAAGTTTGGATGTGTTAAGTTCTTCTCCTGTATATTGACATTTCAAGTGGCTGTATTTTGTGGCTGATTGTGTTCTTCCCCATGACTGTAACACCAGAATAAAACACCCCATAGAAGCAAACAAATGGCAAAAAAAAAAAAAAAAACCCTGAAAATGAAAAGAAAAAAAAAAAAAAAATACGGACTTGTCAGATTTTTTCCCCTGTGGTCTTCTATTCGGAGCTCCACCGAGGTTCGAACCTACGGGTAATGTGACTACAGGTAATGTGCCTAGGTAATGTGACTACAAGTAATGTGCCTAGGAAATGTGACTACAAGTAATGTGCCTAGGTAATGTGACTACAAGTAATGTGCCTGGGTAATGTGACTACAAGTAATGTGCCTGGGTAATGTGACTACAAGTAATGTCGGGATGTTTTAAAATATGTACACTTAAAATATTCTACAACGTTGGCAAATAATTATTTATAGTTTTACAGTATTTTTACTTTTTAGCTTTCAGTTGAACTTGTCTGTTTATAAGGATGTTAATGCCATTACTAAGCTTCAATAAATGCACCAGCAAACACTATTACTATCTTCATTGTGGCAATAAATGCAAACAAAATGTCGATCTGCGTTTTCGAGGGAAGGCATTCAAATGCGAAGCCAAACAAATATACACAGTTGATTCAACAAATGATTTTGTTAACATTCTAATTTATTTTGGCACAACACAAAGGTTTCGTTTATTCAAACAAAATTACTTTTGTTGCTTTTTCAAGTTTGGTTTACGCAACAAAATATTTTGTAATGAAAACGATATATATATATATATATATATATATATATATATATATATATATATATATATATATATACACCCTATACTAACAAATATTTGTTTGGCATTTCTCTCAGTGTGATACTTCGCCCAAAACACGCTTGGACAAACCATTTAGTTGAATTTAGTTTGTAATTTCGCTGTATTCGTTTCACGGTTAAACTGTAAGCTTAGAGAAACATGTACTAAAAACTAGAAAATTTTCATTTCTATAATACGCTAAGAAATTATGTTACAGCAAAATTAATTTTTGAAGCATTAGGCTATATTATAAGCCATGATATTTTTGCACATGATTCTGAGACTCTGGAGAGTATGGAGTGTTCTAATTTCGAGAGTTAAATTATTACTTATTTGAAATGTTTATATTACTGTGTGGAATTTTTTGTTTTGTGTTTCAATCGCAGAAATATTTCGGTAATATAAAGCTCTGTGAGTGTTCTGTTTACACCCAGAATATAAAGAATTATAGGGAAGTTATAAGTATTTTAGTTATTAGTGCTAAACATTAAATCTTATATTATATTTATTAATATTTATGTATAGGCGAAGTGTGAAACTTGCCTATAATATGAGGTCGAAAGTTCGTAGCTTGAGATTATTAATTTACCTTGCACATTAAATATGGACTGTATATTAACTGGGGGAAAGTTATTGCTTCCTTTACATTGCCTTTACAGAACCTAAATTACCAAAAGCTTGCAATCTTTACTCTTGGAAAATTCGCATCATATATTTTGCGCTCATAGGCTATAAATTATTTTCTCTGCTAAAAAAAAAAAAAAAAAAAAACTAGTAATATAATTTTCATCAAATTATTTGGTAGGGTACGAAATTAATCATTCGGCTCGCATTAGATTCAGCTGCGTTTTGGACGAGAGACAAAAACCGTTTTACATTTTGCTATCATTTTATCGTCATTTTTCGACCTCCGATATAATTCCAGCACCATAGGCCTATATTTGTGTGCATGTGTGAACGTGTGATATATAGGAAATATCCTTAACTGAGTCAATTGAAAAATTTTAAACTGCAGCTAAGACGTGGAAATGAAGAATGTAAGTATTGCATGTTATTACCAGAGTAATAGAATCTCTCTCTCTCTCTCTCTCTCTCTCTCTCTCTCTCTCACACACACACACACACACACACACACACACACATATATATATATATATATATATATATATATATATATATATATATATATATATATATATATATATATATATATATATATATATATATATATATATATACATATATATATACATATATATAGGAACACGTCTGAGCTCACAAAGCCAACAACTAATTAAAATAAGTATTCGCATATAAAGTTCTTACATATTTCTTTTCTCAAAATAGCTTCACATGTACTACGCCCTGCTAAATTTTTAAACTTTCAGGGAAATGTTTTTTACAGTGTATTATTTCACCGACTGATTAAAAAAAATGAAGTTCGTAACATGCGGGAGTGGCGACGCCCGCATTTCTTACAACTCATCGTTCTTCTCCGAGGGCTTTTTCTAAAATGATAATAAAATTTTAACCTTCCACGATTCCATCCTGCCTCTCCTTTTTTATTTCCCTCCGCCCCAACAAACTACCATTTCCATTCGACTCTTCTCTCTCCCGGAAGAGGAACATCACAAACTTAGTTCCGCAGTCTCCAGCTTCGCCGCTCCGACAAATGGGAGGGAAAAAGCTGTTCAGAACCGAATTAAACAAAAAAAAAAAAAAAAAAAAAAGGCTGGTAGGATGTAATTTTTTTTTTCTGCTCCGTCCTTTCCTTTATCAGTGTAACGAATTTTCTTGTTCCGGTCGCCTTTATAAGGCCTCTGCCATACGAGATACGGCCTTACTTACGTCTCGTCGTTATTTGTACCATCCGGTGAGCCCACGCACTGAGAGAAGACAGAACGAAATATTTGTTTGTATATGGCCAAATATATATTTTGTTGCCATATAGTAATGAGCAAACAACATTTGAAAAGCAACAAAATTACCTTTGCGTCTAACGAAATACATGTTTGGATAAACGAAATCTCTGTGTTGGGCCAAAAAAAATATTAGACTGTAAACTAAATATTTTGTCGAAACGACTGTGTATATTTGTTTGGTCACTCGTTTGGCTAACTTCGTTCAGAAATGCAGCACGAGAGTTTGTTTGTATTTAGTGTGACAATTAGGATAGTAACTGTGTTTGTTAATGCATCTATTGATGCTTAACAATCTTATAAACACACTAATAAAACAGTGTCACAAGAAAATGACAAGTAAAGCTGTAAAACATGAAATTTTTGTTTGCACGCGTTGCCCAATATTTGGAGTGTATCTATTTAAAAGTTTTCTGTCGTTGTCAGTTGTCGTATTAGCTGAGATTACTAGGGCGTAGCGCTCGGTCGCTGGTGATCTAGGTTCGACACGTGGTCGATATTGTGAATACTTTTTATATTAGCCCAAACTGTTTAATGTACGTATAGCCAAACAAATCTTTATTTGCGCCAACAAAATCTTGCAGTTTTGGGGCGACCAAATGAGAACAACCAAACTGTTTGGTTTCAACAACAAAATATTTTAATTGCCCCTACAAAAACAAATAATTTGGTTGCACCAAAAAAAATCTTGCTTGATTCAACATACAATTTTTTTCTCAGTGCATTACTTCCAACTTTTCTGAAGTCCTGCTGCAGTTCTACTTCCAGGATATTCCTCCGCCTCGTGCAAACAAAACTTAACCAAGTCTAGAAAATTACGCCAAAGAGACAGTGCAACGCATTCGTCCTCATTCAGTGTAATAATATTTTGTTTAACAACTAATTCGTACTAGGCATTACCAACACTCCCCGTTGTTATTCATATTAATTATAAATTAAATATTATTATCGATAGTTAAATATATAAGGAAATGTTCCGTTAAATCGATAATAAGATATTTTTATGCTAACAAAAGTATAAAACGCTGTATTGCGTGAAATATTTAGGAAATAACCAACGCATATATGGGTGATTTTTCAAAGGTCTGATTTAAAAATTGTGAAGAAACCACTTGTTGAAGTTCTACTTTTAGGCTACTCACTATGTATTCCTCCGCCAGATATAAATAAAACGTAAACAAGTATGGAAGACAACGTCAAAGAGAAACCGACATTTTTATTTGTAGAACAGACATTCAAAAATAACTAATTTTTACATAAGTGTGAAATGTTTTTCCAACTTGGCATTCCTGAAAACCTATGTATGGCATTAAGAAACGTTTAATTTACAAATTACGTAATAACCTAATACAAAATTCATTCCGTTATAGGAGTTATAGTTCCCCTCTATCTTTATGGCCACCCTTAAGCGTAGCCCGTGACATGTTTCACTTTTCTATGCTGGTCATGTAGATGCGTAGAAAGTGTTCATATGTCATACTCTTTATCTCGTTACAGCATTTAGGTTCGGTAATCGCTTTCATTCCTACGAACAGAACGATATACATACAGGATGTCGTTTACGCCCATCAAGTGCCACTTTACGCCGAGAGAAAAAAAAAACTTGTTTTGCACAATGACGTATTTATACATATGGGCTATTCACGGCAAAGCGAGCACTTTTGAAAGCCCTCCGATTTTTAATAATAGTCAGTAAATTAATTTCATTTTAGCCTTAGATGTTAACATTCGAGTGCGGTGGAATACACAGACTGTGTTTATTACTTGCATGGCAGTATTTTACTTAAAAAGGTGGTTAAAGGATTTAAAAAAATGGCTGAAAGTAAAAAGTAACCAGGGCGTTAGAAGTGCTCGCTTTACCGTGAACATTCTGTAACATATAATGCCATAGAATCGCCCATACATGATTAAAGAGGGAATAGTTTACTAAAACACTGAAATACTTTCAAAGGAGAGAAATGCGAATGTAACTCTCACGTCAATGAGTCAGATGTAAACAATATGACATTTTTACAATTTAATGACGAAACAAATTCTAAAATTATAAAGTTCCCTCAAATGCAACAAAAATGAAATACAATTTCAGTAGAATGATTATGGCGAGTCTGGTCCAAGGGGATGGGGGATATGAGCTCGGAGCTGTTCATGCTCTGTCATTCCAGTCCCACGACGGCCATCTTGTCCGCAATGTTGGATGTCGATGACCTAGACCTTCTATTTTACCCTTTGACCTTGAAAACTCAAAAAATCACAAGAAAAAACTATAAAATTCATTAAAAAAACATTTTAGTTATTTATCATTTTATTAAAAAAAATTATAAAATTATAATTTTAAATGTTTGTACTCAGGGGGGAGGGGAGCCGGAGCCGACCGGCTGCCTTGTTTTGCCATCATCCAATCGCCATATTGGATGCCGGTGACCTTGACCTTAACTTTTGATACCTGTGACCTTTGACCTTTAACACTCAGAAATTTCCAAAAAATTTTAAAAAATCCAAAACATCCAAAAATAAAAAAAAATAAAAAAGAATAATTGTTCGTTAAAAATTTTATTTAAAAAACTCATATTTTAAAAACTTAAATTCTTGTGCACAGAGGGGACGAGAGACTGAAACCGACCAGTTACCATGTTATGACGTCACCCAATCACCATGTTGGACCCAGGTGACCTTAAACTTGACCCGGGATCTTGACCCTATAACCGTGACCTAGGATGACCTTGAAAACCAAAATTAATCAAAAATCCCAAACACGTCCTATGAATTTATATTAAAAAACCTTATAAAAACTAATTATTAGAAATTATTTCTTTAAAATTATTATTTGAAACTTACATTTCTGGAGGTCCTCCACAGCAGACGACTGACCACCCTCCAATCAATCACATTGTATTAACATTTCCTTCCACTAACCTCTCTCCTTTGCTTATTCTGAAGAATACACGCCACCTACAATATTGGTTTCTCGTTTATCATTTGTTTACATTTTCAACACCTAGGTGGCACTGATGACTCCGATCAACATGTTAGATCTGGATGACCTCCTTCATTACCTCACAACTGTGACCTTGACATTGTTCCCATGACCTAGGATAACCTTGCACCCAAAAATAAATTCCAGAAACTTTTTTAAAATACAGAAAATTCCCAAAAAAAATATTAAAATATAAAAAAATAAATTAAAGACATGTTTTTCATCAATATTTCGGTTAATCTCGCAATGTTTGCATCAACCATCCCCGCAATCAGCACCGCAATACCAGCCCTTGGATCAATCCAAATACTTGAATTAATCCCAATACTTGGGCAATTACAATCCTTTGATCAATCCCAATCCTTCGACAAATCCCAATCCTTCGATCAATACTAATCCTTCACTCAATCCTTAAGTTTGTCCCCCACCTAAATTTATAGAATTTACATTTGTTGGCCAACTGTCTCCAAATTTGTACATGTCGAGAAAATTTATATTTTGTATGAGACGTCAACTTTCCATGCATTTTTATACTGAAGTATTTATCATCATTAATTATGCAGATATTTCCGTCAGTAGTCGAGTGCTCATTGCATGATTATAAAGTTGTGATAATACGACACTCAAAAACAAAGAAAAACAATTATTCTATAATAGTTAATTATTATTTTGTAATTACAATTTCAGAAGAAAGCAGTGCATCATATCATGCTATACATCCCCTTTCCTTCAGTTTACTAATGATTGAAGATATCTGAACAATGCGCGAGAAATATCCACGTTTTGAAGATCAATCGAATATCTGTGTCCATCAACTTGTTCATTCGGGTGTAGCCGGTGTTCTCGGCGTGTTCTGCTTTTTTCGTGTCACTCATTGCAGCAAATATGTTGGAGGGGTTTATCAGTGCATCGAGTAAATCGCCATCATCATCTTCAACATTATCACTGTCTTCAAGTTCATTTCCATCTATGCCATCCTCATAATCGTCTTCATTCCCTGTTCAATTCTCAATGTTAAATTGACTTTTCTTTGTAGTAGGCGTTGTACGGTCATCAGTATTCAGAGCCGGTGACAGTTTATTTTGAAGTTCGTCAACTTCACGTGAAAGTCTTGCAAGTGTACATTCTGCGCAAAACCAACTAACCGCACTCATTCCAGATTCAGCTTTAACTGTCTCATCATTATCACCTGTCGAGTCGGTGCCCATCGATGCAGCAAGAGGTATTGCTGGTAATACTTTCTGACTCCCAGTAGATGAATCCTTGGAGATCTCGGTATTTCCTCTCGAAGTATCGCCTCGCACAAACTGCACAAACTGCACAAAGAGGGCTCTTCGAACAGGTAGTTATTTCATGCTGACGAGCATTTTGATCATAGGCGAAAACTCGATCACAGAATCGGCACTGGCGACAACCAGTTAGCGATGATGCAGGTCGCGACTCCTTAATCGTCGAGGTCAAAGGCAGCCCTTCGTATTCGGTATTCAACTTGGTGGTTTGACGAGAGACCACGTCCAAATCGATGTTTACCTCAGGGTGTTAGCAAACCAACTGTCATTTATTTCTATATAAATGAGGGTTTCTTACAGCAAAGAGCCTAGCTTGTGCTCACAAAAGGTCTTCCTCCATTAAATTTATATTTAAAAAGAAATGGGAGCACTGTTAGGAAACCCACATACTCGTTCGCCTCATAAGAAAACACGCAGATATTTACATAACAATATGTTATTTAAATATGCTTGTAGGCATATGTATATATATAAATTTAAAATAATATACATCCTCATATTTATATTTACATAATAATATTTTTAAGTGAATTAAAAATAATTTCATATTTATAAATGTGTACACCATCGTTTATAAAATAAATTTTAATAATTTATATATAATTATGTATATGTAATTCACTTACTGTTAAAATAGTGATTTCTATACTGAGAGAATTCGTTCTGTATGAAAATCTTATTATTGTGCTTTGTGTTATATCTGGACATATGAGTATTACATGTAGTAAAAGAATTAGAAAATGTATGATTTAATAAATAACTTAAAATTAAGATATGTAAAAACAGTTTTAATGAATGCCTGACTCTAAATAAACGAATAATTCCAACATGGTAGCAGAGATCCATAGGATTCGTGTGAAGAAAAACAAGCTAAACTAAAATATATGGCGGAATATAGAGATGACTTTATTCGTCAAACGTTTGATGGAACAAACTATAATAAATAGCGGTGCAAAATGAAACTGTTTTTGGAAATGAAAAACTGCTAGACGTCATACAACATGATATTAAGCCTCAGGTATGTCTGAAAAAGATTGGTATAAATTGGAGATTAAAGTTAAAAATTACATAGTTAACAGTGTTGATAACTTTAAACGGCAACTAACAATTTCAGAAGAAACTACAAAGGATATGATTAAAAAGCTTGATGAAACATATAAGCCGAAAAGTAGTGCAAATAAGATATTGTATAAACGAGAAAACGTTTAGAGCTTAGAATAAAGAAACCTGATAAAAATGTAGATTTATTAAATACATTCGGAAAAATTTGCAAGGAGTTGAAAAATGCAGACAAAGATGTGAACAAGGAAGACAAATTAAACTATATGTTACTATCTCTGCCAGAAGGTTACTCCTGCATTGTAAATATAATTTGTGCATTACCAGAAAAGGAAGAGTCCATTGAATATATCAAGTCAAAACAATAAAACATAATCATATAGCGATGAAACTAATTTTTTAACTTTCAATTCACATAGAGCAAGGGATATAAATATACAACAAAAATTCAAATAAATCTGATTTATTTACGATGACAAAACTATTATATGTTATGGATGTAACCAAGCAGGTCATATTCAATGTAATTGTCCGAAGTCAGAATGGAAGAAGCACAATTATTACCAAAGAGGAAATAGTACATGGAGAGGAAAATATTATGGAAACAGAAACAATATAATGGCAGAAAATTCGAATTTTTAGAACAAGTCATGCGTTAAGTTATTCATCGTAGATATTAAGACACAAAGAATGAATTCATCAAACAACACTGGAGTAAGCAGTAAATGAGTCACTTGGCTGTTGGATAGTAGGTGTTCAGATTATACCGTAAACGTTGATAAATATTTTTGTGAGTACAAATCTTTTGAATGAACTGTTGTAGGTGATGGCTTTTCTTCTAAAAGCTGATAGGATTGTGCGACATCTTGTTTTGACCTAATTGAGAGCCATATAAACAATAGCCTGTGTTTATATAACTATGTGTATGCTTATAGTAATGCGCATATATTTGAATCACTATTACTATGGTATTTTAAACTGAAAGATTGTCGTGTATGTTAATTATTTTATTCCACTTATAATTTTGAAAAGCAGCGTATTTTTATTTTATGTTTTGATAGTTTTGTTAAATTCTAGTCACGTCTATGTTATACGTAAGTTGGCGGCTGAGCATGACGTCACTAGCTGAGAGAGCTTTTTGAATGTGCTTTTAAGGTAAGTCTCATAACATAACGTTATTTTGAATTTGGAAATTCCACTGAAAAATGCATTATTGAGAACGAACCTGGACGACACATTAAAAGTGATAGTCGTTAAGCTGAGCTGTGAGAGCTATTGGCCGAGAGTTTTAAATTGATTAATTATGTGGTCGTTTGGTTGCATCGGTGTGGGGAAAGTATTTATTTATTGAATTAAGGCCAATCGAGTACTCAGGAGTGAAAATGTAGAGTGCCGATGAGTATATTCTGCATTTATACTTCAAGTAATATGGTATATTATGTAACATAATAATTTTCTGTGCGACGTACGTACCTGAGGTGAAGCAGTAATTATGCATTAATTTTGCACTAATTATGAAACCAGACTCCTTGTAACAATTCCACATAACCCTCAGAGAAAGATTTGATTGACTACTTTGAACTCAGCCAGGAAAGAATTTTAAATAAGTATTGTGTGATAAAGTAATTTTTGAACTGAACTTTGAGAAGGAAGCCATGACACGTAACTGTCAGCTGCCTAATTGCTTTAATATTAAATTTTTATTTTGCTACAAGTTAATTTAATTCCATACGCTGTATTAAAATCATTTGAATTCTTAATAAGGTTTTGAAACAGTTTCTCAAAGAAAGTCGTTGGCAAATAAAATTCATGCTTCACCAATGGGAATTTGTTTCTTGTAGTTTTCTGGTAGTATTGTGATCCTTTTTTTAAAGGTGCAATTGTTTTGCTTATGTGCCTCAAGAGAAGATGCGATATTATTCAACACACTTAATCTCCGGTGTGCAAGGGTGAGATACCATGTGGACCAATGTCTCACATCCTCATTCATTTCTGTATATGAAGAAGCAGAAAAACATTTTTATTCACTGGTATTTTTAGCCCACTTTTGTCACAATTTCCCCCGCCAAAAGCACGATACTTTTCACTGTATTTCCATACGTGAGAAATTTCCATACTCGCATAGAGCCACCACGCAATTATCCTTTTGAGTTGGTAATATTATAATGTTTTTCAATGTTGAAGGAACACCCATCAAAACTATAATTAATTATGTTTATTAGGCGACAAATATGCGACAAAATGTATTGACTGTTTCACGCACTGTCGGTAAGAAAATTTTGTTAACATTCAATAACAAAAACACTGAAATTTATGACACAAAAATGATTTGATTTATTCTGCGTTTAATAAAAATAAATTGTTTGAACTAGCAGGTAAAGTAGGATACAAAAATAATATAAAGGGATACACAAGTGACACTCGCATATCAAATAAGGAAAAATGGCACAAAATTCTTGGCCATACTAATTTCAATAACCTAAAAGAGTTGTGTGAAAATTAGGCACTAAATGGCTTACCTACCAAAATTTAAAATATTTTCATGTGATGCGAAATTTGCTTAGCAAGTAAAATTTCCATCTTGTCATTTGAAAATAACAGACATAGGGCAAATTATATATTGGAAATTATGCACACAGATGTCCATGGTCCAATTAATCCTACTGGATATAAAGGTGAAAGACATTTCGTAATATTTATTTACGACTATGTTAGAATTTCTATGGCGTATTGTATAAAAAAAACAAAAGTGAATTTTTGACTGCTTTGTACACTATAAAAATTTAGTACAAAATCAGACTGGTGAAAAGATATAAGAAATTCGTTGTGATAATTGAAGGGAATATATTAACAAATTTTTTTTACAGATTCGTGAAAGAAGAAGGTATATATTCAAAACCAGTACCAACATACACTTCCCAATGAAATGGCGTTGCGGAAAGATACAACAGAACTATCATGGATTGCGTCAGATATTTGATATCTGAAACAAATAGTTACAAGTGACACTGGCTTGAATGCATATATACTGCATGATTATTTAGGTAACAGTTTACTGACAAATTCGGATATCGTAAAAACCCCATATGAGATATTTTTCAACAAGAAATCAACTGCCTCAGATCTCAGAATGGAAGTACAGAATTTTGTAACAACTTCGAAAGCTGTTAAGTGTATACTCATTGGATACACAGTTATGTATTACAAAAGACTGGTATATAATGAAGTCATTTTCATTCGTCATGTGAAGTTTGTTGCAAAAACATCAAAATGCGTCATGGTCGGTAATGATGAAAAGGAGAGTAACAAAATTAGAAGCAATGAGACAAAGGAAGAAGTAAATGAAGAAAAGGCTGAAGAAGAAGAAAATATTGTTGAGGTAAAAGAAGAAGTAAATGAAGAAAAGGCTGAAGAAGAAGAAAATATTGTTGAGGTAAAGGAAGAAGTAAATGAATAAAAGGCTGAAGAAGAAGAAAATATTGTTGAGGTAAAGGACGCGAGTAGAATTGATATTCCATCGAGATAAATACGATTGCCAAAGAGATATGATGATTATGTCGTATATATGAATTTCTGTGATGCGTCAGTAACTATAAGTTACAAAGAAGCTTTAAACAGTTCAGAGTCTAATAAATGGACAAAAGCAAGGAATGAAGAGCGAGTAAGTGAAGAGATTTGGGCGGCTCTTAACAGCGAGGTCTTGAGAGCCGATGAGGGTGACTAAAGTGAATATAGAGCAGCGCCAGAATGAAGGGGCGAGGGAAACGGGAGATCCCAGAGAAAATCCGCCGACTAGCGGCATCGTCCGGCGGACTCCCACTTGCGAAAATCCAATGAATGAAGAGATAAATAGTTTGATGGAAAACAAAATCTGGGAGATCCTTAATGAAGTATGGTTGGATAAAGGTGGAGAAATAGGAAAGAGAAATAATAGTTAGGAATTTAGAGATGATTGTTCTATATTGAAGACCAATGAATACTTCGATAGTCAGTGTTTGGTAAGTCGTGAAAGAAAAAAGATATCTTGTAGATACAGTTATTTTTTTTATGAAGTAAAGGCAGATAACATAAGCTGTTAATTAAAAGGTGAAGAAAAATTTGTCCCACAAGCAATTAAAGATAATAATACTGTTACTGCTTTGTCTAAAAATGGTAAACTTTGCAAGAATTCCAACACATTAATATTAGTTATCATTTTGTGAATGGTTATGAAATAAAACGGTCTTATAAATGTGCATAAGATTTCCACTGATTATCAGTTAGCTAATATTTTAACTAAGTCTCTGAACAAAATCAAATTTCCAGAAGTTTAGTTATCTTGTGGGTATTACATAATTTGATTATGAGACAAAGGAACGAAATCCAGTAGGTTTGTTAAAATAGTGATTTTTGTACTAAGCGAATTCGTTCTCTATGATAATATTATTATTGAGTTTTATTTTATCTCATAATATGTGAGTCTTGCATGTAGTAAAAGAAGATGAAAAATTGTGATTTATTAAATATAAGTAAGATATTTAAAAGCAGTGTTTATTATTGTCTGACTCTAAATTAACAGAAAATTCCAATACTAAAAATTCGCAACAATAATAATATATTCGATTAGTTAAATAAAATATTTTTTTGTCTAAGCGTCATATTTGCAGAACATTTATTTACCGAAATACGCGTATTCGCGCAAACAACTATTTGACAAAAAATGCGGGGGTCCATCCCACACTTAAGCCACCCCTGGTTTGCAAATGTTGTGAATGTGACAGCGGCGTGTGGTGAACTGTTGCAAGGTGAGCTGTGTATTACTGTGTGCTATATGCCATCGTTGGATAGCTTACACATCGGCCACTTACACGTGATGGTGCAGCTGATGTCACAGCGCGTGTGTAATGGGTGCCTCGCCGCTCTCTCGTGAGTGGCCGCAGAACATCCAGTTTCTCGTGGCTCCACCGTGAGTCACAGGATCCTGCTGCGTGCGCCGGGTGATTACAGCACTGAGCAGGCACCAGCGTACCTCGCAACACTCCACCACACGCCTCTGAGATGTGGACTGGGTTGCCGTACAGATGTAGATCTGAGCTCTCTCTCTGTTGTGCGTGTTGCAGCATCAAGGCGCTGCCCGCGCTAGGGTTCGACAACCTCAACTCCATGGAGACGTTGAACCTGCAGAACAACAAACTGACTCACATCCCCGAGGAGGTGATGGACCCCATCGTCGACACGCTCCGAGTCATCGACATTATGGGTAACACTCTCCACTCACTATTTTGTCTCTTCCACTTTCCACCAAGGCGAACCGGGTTCAATCCCCTGCCGGGTCACAGTATTTTCTCAAGTATGCATCGTGACGAACGATGTCGTTGGTCGGCGGGTTTTCTCGGGGATCTCCCGTTTTCCCCACCCCTTCATTCCGGCACCGCTCCATATTCACTTCAATCACCCTCATCGCCTCTCAAGAAGTCGGTATTAAGAGCCGTCACTCTTCTACTTTCGTGTCAAATAAATAAATGTGCACCCAGGGTGAGGCGACATTCTCACAAGGACGAACTTTCAAGCAGCGACCCGCACACTGAGAGAAAATCGAACAAAATATTGGTTTGTATAGGGCCAAATATATATTTAGTTGCCCTAACAAAATATAACGTTGAGCAAACAAAATTTGAAAAGCAACAAAATTACTTTAGTTCGTCTAGAAAAATATGTATTTTTAATAAACAAAATCTCTGTTTTGGGCAAAAAAAATTAAACTGTCGACTAAATATTGTGTTGAATATACTGTATATATTTGTTTGGCCTCTCATTTGAATGCCTTCGTGCGAAAACACAACACGAGAGTTTGTTTTTAATTTTCGTGACAATTATGATAGTAACCGTGTTTGTTAGTGCATCTGTTAATGCTTAACAATCGTATAAGCATATTAATAAAACAATGAAACAAGAAACTGATAAATAAATATGTAAAACTTGAAATATTTGTTTGCACATGTTGCTCATTATGTGATATATATATATATATATATATATATATATATATATATATATATATATATATATATATATATATATATATATATATATATATATTTAAAAGCTTTCCAGCATCATTAGTTGTTACATTAGCGCTCGGACGCCGGTGATCTAAGTTCGAAACTCGATCTAACTTTTAAAATTGTTTTATGTCGGCCCAAACCGTTTAATGTACGTGTAGCCATTCAACTCTTTAGTTATACCAACTAAATCTTACAGTTTGGGGCTACCAAATGAGAACAACAACGAAATAATTTGGTTTCAGCAACAAAATGTTTCATCCGCTCTATACAAACTAATAATTTGGTTACACCAAAGAAATCTTTTTTGGTTCAACAAAACCTTTTCCTCAGTGCAGGTGCCTGTCATTTCTAGACACGATGGAGCGGCCCTGGAATGCTAGGGTGGGGAAAACGGGATCACGCCCAGAAAACCCGCCGGCAAGTGGCATCGCCTAGCATGATTCCCACATCCGGGAGTCACCCAACCTGGGATCGAACCCGATTGGTCGTGGTGGGAGGCGAGCGCCTTGGTCACCACGCCACTTTCATGTAGAGTGGAGTGAAAATGTTTGGGCGGCTCTCAACGATTTGAGTATGGAGCAGCAACGGAATGCAAGGGCGGGGGATACTGGAAGAACCACGAGAAAACCCGCGACCAGTCGCATCATCCTGCACGATTCCCGACGTGCGAAAATAATATTTCATGCGAAATTGTCCGCGTGTGGTCTCGGTAGAGCTGCCCTTAAAGCAATTTAGAAATACAACACACGCATTGCCATGAAAATAACTACATCCAAATGTAGACATTAGAACGTAAGGAAACTTCACACATACTATGGAATCTATGATACAAATAACTACATCCAAATGTAGACATTAGAATGTAAGGAAACTTCACACATACTATGGAATCTATGATACAAATAACAGACCTACAACATCAATACACGTGCGTTGTTTACTCAGGCAAAATTTCACAGACCAAAAGTATCTTCAATGCAACATTGTACTGCCGTTAACGCGGATATGTGAGGGGAAATGGCCTGGCATAGACTCATGAAAAGTCTTATCCTCTGAAATGTAGTCCCATGGTTGTTTCAAGTGCAGTTGCAGATGATGTGGACTCATTCATGTCTGAAGGTCCAGTCCTAACTGGACTCATGCATGTTCTATAGGCTACAAGTCTGGATACTGGGCATACCAAGGAAGGGAGCCTTGGTAAACCCATGTTCAACATGGGCTGGCACTATTCTGCTAACATTTTACGCATTAGGTCCGCACCACGAGGTCACAGAGTCTGCTGAACGCATCGCTCTACCAACCGTGTTCACCTTCTCATAGCCACTGAGTACTGATAATCACAGGAGATAGTCCCTCGCTCTACCAGTCGGCAAGTTCTGGGAGTGAGTCGCTCGGGACGACATAATTAACTCAACTAGGAATCGAGGCAATTCATGAATTCTGTAGCACCTAGGCAATTATTAAGTCAACCTGGAACTTACTAAACTCCGGATTTATGGTACCCCATTTTTAACAGAAAATCGTACCGGAATAAGTCACCTGGAGTTGAACTTACATAAAATTTAGGAAGCATCATGCCAACTTCAACGGAGGGTTTCATAACTTAACTAAGGCGTGAACTCAAAGCAATATAATGAAACAAATGCTTTTAGTGAATAAATCTTTAGTTTTCTGCATTATATCTCAATATTTTACATAGTATTTGATTCTCGGACGAAATTTTATATCTAAAAACCCCCCTTTTTTCATCGGACTTGACAGTACTGCCATTTTGCCACTGTGGCTCCACTTATGTAACTCAACATTGAAGCGAGACATTTAGAGTAAACAAAAATTATATTCCATTACCTTCATATCTCTATGCAATAATCTCTATGCATTAATACAAAACTTTCATTGGAAAAAAGTAATTAAAAATTTAGTTTTTAGGGTAAAATGAAATTATTTCGTAATCTGATTTTGCTGAAATTCGAACTTGACGTATATTTGACCCTTAGGATTCGCTCTGCAAAATTTGAAGAAATTCTGTTGAGTTTCAAGGGACTTAGAAGTATTAAAGACGGACAGGCAGACAGACAGAGATCGTCCTATTATATAATAGGAGGATAAAGGACACCATGACGTATCGGCGATGTACAAATGAAACAGTATAGAGGACATTACTCTTATTTGTGTGCTTTTACATGTCTTTTCATCGAGCGATGCTCAGATTTTCATCCCCGTTAGCATATTTTTTATTTAAATTCCTCTGTGTATTTACAATTAATGATTCCTGATTATTTATTTTATATTACATAAAATAGATGTTAATGTAAACTCTGAAAGTAAACTCCAATTGCTCTGTCCATAATGACCTCTTTGATTAGATGGTAGGACCTACCTGCATCAAAGTTTGGAGTTTGTATATTTTATTGTATGGCAGTCAGTGACTTGTGCCACATGTCAGTGTATGCGTGCCTGCTGATGGGTGTGTTGTTGTGTAGACAACCCGCTGGTGTGCGACTGCGAGCTACGCTGGTACATGGAGTGGCTCAAGAACCTGCATGACAAGGACGACGAGATCATGCAGAAGAAGCGTACTCTGTGCACGATGCCGCACGAGCACCGTGAGTATAGCCTGCAGAAGATGCCGCTCGCCTCCATGAACTGCGTCGGCAAGAACCTGGAGCACATCTCGGGCCACGCGCCCTCGGGGCACCTCGTGTGCCTGGGTGCCCTGGCGGCGGGCGTCGCTGTGCGGGGACTCTACTGACCGGCGCCGACGTGCCACTCTGCAGCGACGTCAGCTCTTCTCGGCCACGTCCTTACCTCCTCCACTGAGCGACTTTGGCGACTAGCTCAGGAGAGCAGACTCCAAGGACACTCTCCTCTGCTCCAGTCATGATGCTGGTTTCCTCAACAACCACTCCCAGGACACTCTCCTCTGCTCCTGTCATGATGCTGGTTTCCTCAACAACCACTCCCAGGACACTCTCCTCTGCTCCTGTCATGATGCTGGTTTCCTCAACAACCACTCCCAGGACACTCTCCTCTGCCCAGTCATGGTGCTGGTTTCCTCAACAACCACTCCCAGGACACTCTCCTCTGCTCCTGTCATGATGCTGGTTTCCTCAACAACCACTCCCAGGACACACTCCTCTGCTCCAGTCATGATGCTGGTTTCCTCAACAACCACTCCCAGGACACTCTCCTCTGCCCAGTCATGATGCTGGTTTCCTCAACAAACACTCCCAGGACACTCTCCTCTGCTCCTGTCATGATGCTGGTTTCCTCAACAACCACTCCCAGGACACTCTCCTCTGCTCCAGTCATGATGCTGGTTTCCTCAACAACCACTTCCAGGACACTCTCCTCTGCTCCTGTCATGATGTTGGTTTCCTCAACAACCACTCCCTGGCTGTATCATTTCATCTTCCAATCGCTTTAGCAGTTTCCTGGTACTGTGTCAGCAATCAAACTCTCAGGAGACCCTCTGATGGCTAATATGCTCAGTGATCATTCTGACAATCTTTTGTGTCGCCATAGTCTCACTTTTTTTTCGTTCCCCAGGTATACTTTTACTTTCAATGGCTACATCTGACATTGTGACATTGAGGAGGCCCTCTAGTGGTCAATACGTTCAGTGATGATGCTGACATTCTGCAACATCGCCATAGTTTTATGTTCAATTTCTGGCGATGCTTCTTTCTTCTCTGATAGCACTGGAAACTGTAGGGCTATTTCTGATGAAACAAATATAAATGCTGAAAAATTAAACACATATTTTTTTCCTTCAAAGACCTGCACTGCAAAGTTGTGCTCCTCATTGTATGTACACACTGTACACATGCCACGGATTAAATGGGGGAAGAAACAGTCCACTTCAGAACGTGAGAAGTGGTCAAAGTTGTGTACAATATTATTGACCAGTTGATGAGCAAGCTTACTGGTTGCTGCTCAAACTACTCATCTCCTACATCTTTCACTTCTTGCTTGGAGTTTAAAATAAATCACTTCGAACTCTTCTTCACTAGACCAAAGGTGCAGGTAAGAAATCGTGATAGGTGGGTAATGTACCAGCATGTCTGTTCTGAAAGGTTGCAGTAATTTGTCATGGCAATCGCTACATAAGACCTGACATTATCATGAAAAACGAACCCTCCCTGAGACAACTTCCACTAGTGCTTTGTCATGATGACAATTCTAAGGGCATGCAGTAATTAGTGTTAACAGGTAGAAGTTATTCTGTCACTTAGTTTCAGCCAGTCGATTTACAGGAGACGCTATTCGTCAAGAACACTGTTCAGCAAGAGGTTTCTACTTTTGGCAGTAGAATAAAATGTATTCGGACTGGGTGATCCTACATGCAGCCAGTCTCTTCTTGTCTTATTTGATTCTGGGTCAATCATAGGCGCTATATCTCTTCGTCAACAATTTTGAGCCGGAACAGGTATCTCGAAGTGTGGCAGAAAACGAGGTATCGTAGCACTAAGCTCAGATACACTATGAAATATGACAGCTGATTTATCAATGCTTCCCCCGGGGATTTCTGCAGTATCATATCGCCCAAAGCTCAACATTTTTGGTCCATAACTGCTTAATCTTGACTAGGTCAGAGAAGCCACAGACTTCCGCATGCCAACGCCTGATTTATTTGCACCACCATAACACTATGGGTTTTTAGGAGCAGAGTCACAGCAGTATGTCACTTTGAATGTTTTTGTGTGCAACTACATTTTACTTTTATGTTCTGATGTTCCAACACACCATACATTGATTTCGACAACATGTAAAAAAAAACAGCTTGTATAGTGGTGCTACGGTCTCCCACACTATTTTTGTCATAGCCACTAAAGGTCGTTTTTGATTCGAAGAAACCCTATATCTTAGCGACTGTCTGTGGGCAGAGTTTTGGGACACATCAACACATTTCATGGCGAAGCTTGCTATCTACAGTTCCTGAGTTGGTTGACGTCACGCGATTGTGTAGCTCTAATTCTCTTCAAGGAAACCGTACTCTATCTGGAAATGTCGGCCCTCTTTCGAACAAGGTTCCACCAGTATGTTATCTGAAACAGTTGCTATGATGTTTGTTTCATAAGATGATCAATGCTTCCGACAGAGCTGCTAACATCTGACATTATTCCAAGATGTTTTCTATTCTTTTCCAGCTACATTGTATTCTTGCCTGGGCTAACATTGCATTCTTGCCTGGGCTAACATTGCATTCTTGCCTGGGCTAACATATGCGAGCTTTCTTCTTAGAAATGTTTTACTTTCTTTAGTGTAGAAATAAAATTAAGTCACTTTTTCTCCCGATGTCCTCTTTTCCAGCATCACTGGGTTCAAAAATGTGTATCATCATCAAGAATCTTCTCAGGTAACACCCTGCTGGTCAAAACGTCGTGTGATAATACTGGTCGTTTGCCTCAGCTATGATTTTTAACCATTCATGACGAATCCTATCTAATATAAAAATTTATATTTTCCTTGCAACTGATAGTCATCCTATGATCAATTTATACACAGTTATAACTTTACATACTCAAAAAAAAAGTTATATATTTAAATAGAATTATTTAATTTATTTTTAGTTCAATCAAATATTTTAATTTGAAAAATAACTATTTCTTGCAATAAACTCTTTTAATGATCTTGTCACTAATAGTAAGTTATTATGGCACTCATTTGAAATTTCCACATTTCACAACACCGAAGGGATTGAGAAAGGGGTGATACTGGATCAAAAAGTTGTTTTATTTATACTTGATGGTTGAGTATGGAGTCTCTGTTGGAGTTATCATGCAAGAGTAGCGCATCAGCACTCACGAATGTAGCTACATGCCGAGAACATTGCTTGCTGTAGTGTGTTTGTGCGTGCATAATTAAAAACAAATATAATGGGAATCATGGTAGGTAATTAAGTATGTAATATTTAGAAAACATAATGATTTCCTTTTTTACCATAGTACTATGCATTAGAAGTGCATGAAAATTTTTAAGGAATCACTTAGGGATAGTCTCTTTTCGATTGAGTAAGGAATTGACTCTTTAATTTGCCGGGTTTAGTTTCAAATGAAATCTGAGAATTCAGTTTTGAAGTTATTTTACTGCATTAATGATTAAAACCATTCAAATATGCCTCATTAGTAGCATGCTGTATTTTTTCTAACATTAGTTATCTGCATAATAAAATTCAAAATATAATTTGGAATATATATATATATATATATATATATATATATATATATATATATATATATACACACACACACGCGACAGAATACATTTCTAAAAAAATTTAAAAAGATATACAGTAACCAAAATATATATTTTATATTGTTGGTACTTGATAGATAAGTTTAAGCCAGTAACCACACAATTGAGTTTTCTAATAATTTACATTTATTTTTATACGTGTTAATCTTACCAAAGTGAAAATAATTGATTGAATATTATACATTTTAACAGTATTTTTTTTATTTAAATTTTTTTAACATGCTGTATACCTATACATATGTATATAATAATTTTTTTTTTTTTAATTAACAGCCTGTATACGTAAGCTCGGCATTTTACCGTGAAATAAGTGAAATGTTAAGGGATCTGCCAGTGGTTCGAAGCGCCTCGCCGAGGATGAAGCAGATTGGTTTCCGTTCCGTGATAACATTAGCAGTGACGTTATTTGACAGTTTTATGAAACACGAGGCGTCTTGTCTCCTAGAGATAGAGCGAAGTTGACAGCCATGTTCCGTGTTGCAGGCGCCAAGCGATTTTTCCTGATAAGCAACTTGCGCACTGCTCAAAACCACGCGCCGCTGCCGTTAGACATTTCGTGGTAGCAATTTATCTTTTTCATTTTTTTGCTCCGCATAACTTCACGTGGGCTTTATGGATTTCATTACTATGGGCCGGCTTTTGATTCGTTACGTGAGCTGATAAATGAGTAAATAGTAAATGATGGTTCCTAAGGCCGTGATTAAACGATTGCTGTTAAACGCATTCAGCTAAATACATTCGGTAGCCACGTCTGAACAAGTTTAAAAACAGAATGTGTTCTCGTTGTCACGCACATGAAGCAGAATGAAATCAATGGAAATTCTACCCTAAACAAGCATGAGATTTAAAATGTATGATATTTAATTATGATAGTTTCCAACATTTGATCACTATTGATCTTTTTAATTGCTAGGAAACTTACACTTCTACTATAATGGAATGATGGGTGGGTATTAGTACATGCAACCTTAAACATAAGTTAATTCAACAAGTGCAGGAATTCCCGCCAAAAAACAGCAATATTTTTTACACTGCTTGTTTACTTCGAAGCAGCCAGAGAAGTCGTTCGAAACTACGTATGAAAACTGTTCACTTCGAATGAGAAACAACTGCGATCGGAACTCGTTCGAAGGTAGTGTATCCTCTTCGATAGCTGAGTTTGTTTATAGTGAAGGCATCGCGTGTAACCGCGGCCATACACTATTTTTTTAAAATTAAAGTGGATCCCAAATAAAGTGTAATATGTCACACATGACATATTCATACCAACTTAAAATTCTAATTCATGAAATGCTATAATTTCAGAAGCCAGTAAAATAAAAATATTAGTGGTTTGTTACGTTGCTTAAACTTCCTAAGTATATTTACATAATATTTTTGAGCTGGATGTAGCTAACATAAATTTAATTACTTGTGAAACGATGAAAACTATGTCGGGTGATCAGTTATTTCTTACTTTTACAAACAGTTACCGAACCTGGACGATCCGCATGAGTGTTTAAAACCGTTGGTGACAGTTTTTACGCAATTCATGCGAGAAATACTCCATACAGAGCAATAAAAATTGTACTGAGGATTTCCCGGGGATTTTTAAAGAAATCTTAATAAACTCACATTTTCCAAGACATTTGTTGAGCAACATACCTACATAAAACTGTGAAACCCAAAATAATAATAATTTAGTGTTTCATCATTTTATCACTGTGTATTACATATCATATTGTTACTACATAATATGTCCTTTGCGGTATTGATTACTAAACTAGTCTTTCATGTATTTTGAGAACTAGTTTATGTTCCAAGTTACACTTTAAAAATGCGCATGCTCTCCATCTACGCACAAATACAGAAACAAATATTGTAACGTCATGCGTAAATAAAACAAAGATGAATGGCTACGTTATGTATCCGATAGAGCTGAGGCTGTAACAGCAAACATATCACTTTCAATGTTACATCATATTGTTGTAAGATATACCTGTATTCTCGTGGCGAGTGGTACAAATGCTAAAGGACATGTTACCATATGATCACCCACGCATGTATCCGATAGAGCTGAGGCTGTAACAGCAAACATATCACTTTCAATGTTACATCATATTGTTGTAAGATATACCTGTATTCTCGTGGTGAGCGGTACAAATGCTAAAGGACATGTTACCATATGATCACTCACGCATGTATCCGATAGAGCTGAGGCTGTAACAGCAAACATATCACTTTCAATGTTACATCATATTGTTGTAAGATATACCTGTATTCTCGTGGCGAGTGGTACAAATGCTAAAGGACATGTTACCATATGATCACCCACGCATGTATCCGATGTATATATGTGTTGCGATATCGCAAGTATTTACATATCCAAACGCATGTGTATACATGCGTAAAACATAGAGATTAATTAGATTTGTACGTATATAATTAGAGTTGTATGTAAAATGTGAAGGCCTACGCTGTATCTACCTTTCGTTACTTCATCTCAGAGAGTTAATCTATATCAGTATATTTAAAAGGAATGCAATTTATGTAAGATGTACACTGTTATGTACATATGTTATTGTTGTGATAAAACTGCACCTAACGTACCACACGCACAGGTAACATTAATTCAGGTAAACCGAATGCAAAAAAAAAAATGTTTGCAAAAAAAAAAACATCCATTTCAAGGCCTTACAAAATAGTTGAAATTGCAATGATACATGAAGCAATTAATAAATGGGGAGTCACCAACATTAATTATCTTGACTTAATAATCTATTTGGTGTTGTGACTAACGTCTTAACTAACGTCAACAAACCATATCAACTACCATATCATTGATGTTTTCGTAAATTAGTTCTATATTTAAATAAACATTTTGCTGTAGACACGGGAATGCGAGATTGTGAGCGCATGTTGAAGTAATATAGAAAAATCTATTTAAATTCACTTCAAATTGTTTTTTTTTTAAATAATGCTGTACGAACAATGTTATTCCAGGACAAAAAAAAAATTACTTGGGAAGAATTTTATCTCTTGGTGTTGCAAAAAAAAAAAACGATATGTCGTTGGTGTATTTATGAATGTTTTTGATATATAAATTATATTAAGTATCATATATTGCTTGTATATTTGAAGCAATTTATAAAATCAACTGCGTTACGCAGTCAATGAACCATACACTAAACATATCCTTTTGATGTCCTTGTTGCGCGGACTTTCCGTAGACATCCAGATATAAAATACAATCCAATAAAATAATAATATTTTTATACGGAGCTTATAAGGCAAGTGTCAGGTCGTTATCTAGAATGTAAACGGAAAGGGCGCAACAGGACGTATAATTATATATATATATGACGTATATATTAAAAACATGTTTTTTTACATTTTGTGACTGTGGGGAAGTAGGCAATGCTGCTATGTGTTTACATGTCCAGCACTTCTGTAGACTGTAGTAATGTCTGTGTTGCACCAATTTCCTAACAAGCACAAAATAATTCTATTGGTGTATTTACTTATTACTTCAGGAGAAAAGAAGTTGAAAGGAAAAAGAAATATATGTAAACCTTAAATTTTTGTTTCTAAATGTAGTTCCTAGTATATAAAAGTGTTGCTTTCATGTAAATGATTGTAAATTCAGTTCAATAAACATTTTAAAATACAGTGAAGTGTTTTGTATTTGTTTCAAAATGTGGCGCTCGACGATGTGTGTTACCAGTTGAGCAAACATGCTTTAAATTTTATTCACGGAATTTAAACATCATTAGAAGTATTAAATAACTGCAACTAGAAATGTAGTCAATGTATGGTAAAGTCCATTAACCAGCTTGTTGAAATATAGTGTGCCACAAAATGTGGAATTTTTACAATTACAAATAAGCCTATTATAACTAACCAAAATTTTATTTCTTCTTAAACCACTGCCGTAAACACAATGGGAATATGCTGTTGTGCACAATAAACACATATGATGTAGTGCACAATAAACACAACTAAAATATGCTGTAATGCACAATACACACAATTAAAATATTTATTTGTGCACAATAAACAGAATTAAAATATGATCTAGTGCACAATAAACAGAATCAAAATATGCCGTAGTGCACAATAAACAAAAAATATGCCGTAGTGCACAATAAACTGAATGAATCACTCTGACACCAGAGCGTTATTACTGAGCTGTTTTGTTTTTGCAATCGCCAGATCTTCGAGCAGAATTGTCCTCAGGAAATTTTTACACGTCTAGTTTAGAAGTTAGCTAGTTACCACAATCAAGCAAATTAAACATGAAGGAGAGAACATTGCCACATATCAGAGGAATCAGTGGTAAATGGTGAGTTGGAAATTAGAGGCAGCGATGTAATTATTGAGTATTAAGGGAGGTACGAGCCCTTAAAACAGAGATTTCTAACAGTTATAATGCAAAATTTTGGAAACGAAGTGAAATTAAATAACAGTTCCCCGAACTTTCTATTGCGATATAGGAATCTTCGAGCTAAGAGCGAACTCTCATTAATACCACCCCCGTAATTAAAATGTAGGCTAATCACGGTAAAATGAGCACTTTTGAAAGCCCTGCTTAAGATTTACTTATATGCACGTTGTGTATTATTCGGCCTTATGTAAAATTAACATTGCCATGGACCTCATCACTTTATTCGTGCGTCGGTCAAGTGAAACTGTGTAATTATTGGAAAAACAAATATTTTACAAATCTGCTCATTTATACATTTCGATGCATTAAAAAAAAAAACAGAAAGCCAAAGAAATAATTTAAGTTATCACAAATGGTTTCCTAACACATTTTATACGACGCTAAGATATGGAACTATTTTCCGTCCAACGATACCAACTTTACTGTGCACTTGTCACTCAGTGCGCCCGTTATAACGTATGCAGGTAGAGATAGTGCCTTTCTTCTTAGGCTGGCATTGAAAGTGCTCACTATATCGTGAACAGACTTTAACAAGTTTGATCAAGCTCCTTTTCAAGACGACGTTTTCTCCGCCAGGAATTGTGACCGATTTATGCAGGTTTATTCAGCAATATAGCCTAACTGACGGAAATGGCTCTCTTACAGCAAATGCCCAGGACATACCGTTTTCGTGTCAAATGCCGCAACGATACTGTTCCTAAGGGCGTGAGTGAGTGAGTGAAGAGATTTCGACGTCTTGGAGCCGAGGAGGGTGAAGCGAGGAGAGTAAGGAGCAGCGCTGGAACGAGAGGGCTGGGTAAACGGGAGATCCGCGAGAAAACCCGCTGACCAGTGGCCTCCGGCAGCGACCCGCCTAGTGCATAGGCGATGCAAAAACTTGCTGCATGAAATCTCACACAGGCTGCTGCCTAAAACAAACAAGGAACTCCAGTACTGTAACCTTATTTATTTAAGGTTCACGGTAAAATAAGCACTTTTAAAAGCCCTGCTTAAGGTCTACTTGAGAGCACACTGTGTATTCTTCAGCCTTATGTAACATTAACATTGCCATGGACCTCATCACTTTATTCATACGTCGGTGAAGCGGAACTGTGAAATTATAGCAAAAGTAAATATTTTAGAAATCTGCAAATTTTTATACGTCGATACATTAAAAAAAAAAACAGAAAACGAAAGAAATAATTTACGTTATCACAAATGGTTACCTAACACTTTTTATTCGACGTTAAAATATGGAACTATTTTTCACCCATCGTTACCAACTTTACTATGCGCATGTCACTACGTGCGCGCATTTAAAAATATGCAGGCAGGGGCAGTGCCTTTTTTCTCAGGTTGGATTCAAAAGTGCTCACTTTATCGTGAACGGCCTTTACACGTTGTTTACAGTAAGTGTTACAAATTTCCTCCACCATCGTTTCTGCGATGGGCACAGCAGCTTACGACAGACGAATTTAGGTAGCATTGTCTACGTGCCAGGTCTGTGTGGCATTTATAGGCGCGCATCACTATAACGACACTTCCAACATCACATAAAAGTAATCCTACGAAATATATTATTGTATTTTTACAATTCAGCACAATTTACAAAAAAGAGGGTGAATTGTGTGAACTGGAGCTTTCGCGGTGACATTAAACTTTTCTGAAGCCCTGCTAAAGCTCTGTTACCAGGATATTCATCCGCCTCAAGCAAACAAGCTTAACTGAGTTTAAACAGTAAGTTACTGATATAACTAATGAACCTACTTTCTTCAACATGGGTGTCATTATTTTTAAATAATTTCTTAAAAGCTTTATTTGGTAGGAAGGATATGACTTCTCTTTTGAAGTCAATAACTTTAGAAATGAACCAGAAACTTGTGCAACAGTAGTGAGACAAATACACACATGCATTACCCTGGACTTGAACCAAGGAAACCTCGTACTTCAAGCTAGTGTGCAGTCCACTGCATGGCGGAAGTCGTATTCAGAGTATCGACTTCGTATTTAATCAGTCCACTGCATGGCGGAAGTTGTATTCAGAGGATCGACTTCGTATTTAATCAGTCCACTGCACGGCGGAAGTCGTATTCAAAGTATCGACTTCGTATTTAATCAGTCCAGTGTTTCGAATGGTAGGGTTTACTAGTCTAAAATATTTACAAGGCCTTTATATGGAGAATAAGTTACTGAGCCACATTAAACATACAAGTTTGCATGGCCTACCGTATGAATCGGTTGTTTGGTCCCTGGGATATTAGATATAAAACGTTATTTTCTTATTTGATGCTATCGTACAAAATTTCAAGAAAAAGAGGCTCTATGTACGATGCTTTTAATGTATACTGTCTAAATAAAATTTTTTGTTAAATTTGGTTAAATCGTTTACTATATGTCAAAATTACCTAAATGATTTATGAAGCTGCTATTTTAACATCGTTGTCTGATCATTTAAATCATGAAAGTTTACATGGCCTTATGTGCATAGTTTTGGTACAAATTAGTTTAAATTTTCCAGTGTAACATTTGGGGGAAAACAGTTTATTTGTCCTCGAGATATGGCACATACCTCCACAAATTTCATGTGCTTCATAAACGGATGACAAAAAATTACATAATAGCAATTTCGATGATTTTATACTGCCAATATACAAAGTTAAGTTAAAATCGACTACATAGTTTCGTATATATCACGCATGAAACTAGAATTATCTTAAAACCACCATTCTGAAAACAAGTGTGTCCTACTTTTGAAAAATACATTTATTATTATTGCCTACCACACTACATCTTCGCCAAATTTTGTAAGAATGGGTTGATTGTTTCCCAAGATACGAGATGAAATAATCTTTCATTGGTAGGGCTATTTTACAAAATGGCAGAGAAATGAGGCTCTGCGTAGACAAATTTGAACGTTATAATAGGTACTGCCAGGTTACAAAGTTAAGTTGGAATTTGTTTTGTTAGTAAAATATACTATACTTAATATTTATATAGTCACCATTTTGAAATAAGTGTCTGGCCTACATAAAACATAACAGTTAACACCACCTGCTGCAGTAGGTACTATTTGTTTGCCTAATTTGGAAGGAATCTGTCAATTGTTTCCCGAGATATGAGAGAAATTCTTTATTTACTCGCATGGTGCTATCTTACAAAATGACAGTCAAAAGATACCCTATGTACATACAGTTAATAGTTGTAATATATACTGCCACCATACAGAGTTTAGTTGAAATTGGTTACATGGTTTCGAAGATAGAGGATTCTAAGCTAAAAATATTTACATGGCCGCCATTTTGAAAATAAGTGTCTGGCATGCTTAAAACTTACCACTTGACCATTTGATATGACTGGGTCAATTCCTTCCCGAGATATTCCCTTCTATTTTATTAGCATGGCGCTATCTTACAAAATGGCGAACAAAAGATGTTCCATGTAGATACAGTTCATAGTTGTAATGTCTACTGTTAGAATACAAAGTCATGTTGGAATATATTATATAGTTTCGACGATATGGCATTACAAGCTACAGTGGCTATATGGCCACCATTTTGAAAATAAATGCCTAACATGCTTAAAATATATCAATTAACATAATCGTCATCAGTACTACCTGTTTACCAAATTTGGTAGAAATCGGTTAATTATTTACCGAGTTATATTACAAAACTTTATTTATTTGTATGGCGCTATCTTACAAAATGGCTAACAAATGTAGTTGTCTGCTTGTATACATGATCTTTGTAATAGATACTTTTAGTACACAAAGTTGGTTAAATGATATGGGAAATATACTAAATAAACTTTAAATATTTGTATAGCCGCTAATTTGAAAATAAGTAATTAATTAACTTCAATCACTTACTATTAAAGGCTGTTCACGATAAAGTGAGCACTTTGAAATTAACCTTAGAAAAAAGTCACTGCCCTTGCCTGCATATATTTTAACGGGTACACTGAGTGACACACACCCAGGAAAGTTGGTAACGATGGATGGAAAGTAGTTCCGTAGCTTAACATCCAATAAAACGTGTCAGGTAACCATTTGTGATAACTTATATTATTTTTTTCATATCCTGTGATTTTTAATACATCGAAGTGTAAAAATGAGTATATTTGTAAAATATTTACTTTACTAATAATTTCACAGTTTTACGTGGTCGACACATGAATAAAGTGACGAGGCCCATGGCAATGTTAATTTTAAATGATGCGGAAGAATACACAGCGTGCATACAAGTAGATCTTGAACAGGGCTTTCAAAAGTGCTCATTTTAAAGTGAACAGTCTATACATCGCATACCATAGTATTATTTATATTCCAAATTAGGTGATAATTGGTTGCATAATTTTCGAGATATAATATAAAATATTAATATTTTTTAATTGGTGCTATTTTCCAAAATGGTGCACAACAACCTCAAAATGTAATGCTTATACTATGTTCTACCAGCATACGAAGTTGAGTTTTAATCGGTTGAATGGTTCTCGACACCCTAAATTTTTTAATGTCCGCGATATGGAAGTAAGTGTTCGACTTGGTCGAAAACTATAAAAGTCAGGTGTCCTTATTAAGTAGTATATGTTTACCACGTTTGGTGAAATTCGGTTGAAGTCTTTAAAAATTTTAAAAATAAGGGGGGGGGGGCACTCATGCATAGACACACACGCATACATACACACACATAAACACACATCGACACACAGGCAGGAAAGTGATCTCATAAGCCTTTCTTTCAATCGGAAAGTAGGACAAAAACTTCACCAAAGGAAACACGCATCGCATTCGTACGTGCTCAGTGTAATGATATTTTGCATAAGAACTGTTTCTTACTAAGCATTAACACACTATCTTCTCTCTGTTTTTATCCGTATTAGCTATAAAAGAACTATCATAATTTAGAGATAGAAGATAAGTAAAAGTTTAATTTAAACAAGAATAAGGCACTTTTATGGTAATGCAAGTAGAAAACGCGTATTAATAAATGGCACATTTAGAAAACAAACACATCCTATATGATGTGAGCTTTCGAATTTTTTATCCAAAAAGTGCGCAGAAATCGCAGTTTATTCGCAATTTTTGAATCAAACCTTTGAATGTGGTATTTGGTTATTTTATAATATATTACATAAAGTACCACAAGTGTTTTATAGTTGTGTTAACATTAAAATACCTTATTTTTGGTTAAACTGAATTTTCACTTATACGCTACCTATAAATTATATAATATTTATAATTAAAACGAATAAAAACAGAGATATAATAAGTGTGTTGGTAATGCCTAGAAAGAAAAAGTTCTTACACAAAATGTCATTTGTCTGAGTGCGCACGAATGCAGCGAGTTTGGTGTAGTATCCTAGACTTTGTGGCGCCCTAAGGTGGATGCACAGACCACGTGATCATCGTCAGCCAGCCCAGAGAACCACAAGAGCACTGCATATCCTCGACCTTTACCACTCGGCACAAGATACACTGAAAACTGATAAGTAGTGGCGTTTAAAATACGAAAGGTAAAGAAAACTAACACAAATTGCAAAAAATAATCATTTTTCCCTTAATCGTACAATTGTCTCTCATCTATACTGTCAAAATATGCAGTATTGGTTACTTGACTTTGATCCCTAAATCAACAAATAGGGCATGATGTTGGAATTTCCCTCAATATTTACAATTAATTAAATATCTTCCAGCAAAGTTCACACACAAATCTGACAATTCTTCAAAAATTACATGAACACAGAAACTATAAATGTACTGAATAAAGTAACTGCCAAGCCCCGTAACTTCTCCTCAGCGTCATTTTCAAAAGGTCACCCATCCAATATTATAACCCAGGCCACAGCAGATTACGTTGGAAATTATCTATGAGTCTCCCTCCTCCCTTTGCTTCACATGTTACACATGATTCGTGCATTAAAATACAAATATTATTCATATGTAGTGATATTTTACGGGGAAATCCATTTGCTACTCAGTGACTTAAACCTCATGCGCAGTGACATCAAAAGGGCTCACAGTAAAGTGAGCACTTTTGAAGCACTAGCTAATTTTTCCTTTCAGCATTCTTTTATCCACTAGCCACCTGTTCAAATAAATATTACGATGGAAGTAATAAACACAGTGTGTATATTCCCACCGAACTGTGAAGTTAACTCGCCTCTCAAGAACTCGTTGTTAAGAGCCGCCCATTTCTCTCAGCTCAACTCAATTCGGAAGTCAACATCCAAGGCTAAAATAAGATATATTTATTGACCATTATTCTTAATGAAAGGGCTTTCAAAAGTGCTCGCTTTACCCCGAATTGCTGATAAGTAAAATCAATTTGCAACTACTTAGTGCAAAAGGTCTGTTAACGAACTGAGGGGTCATGACAACATATACTTAACTGCAGCAATCACCACTATTGCTAACGATCTCTTGGGGAGGCATCCAACTTTCTGCCAATCCAGGCAGTGTCAACCCTTAGATTTTCCAAAAATCGCATACATCTGCGACCCCTGTCGCCACACATATAAAATACAATTTTTATTAATTTTCAATATATCAATCCCCAAGTTGGCCGATCACAATTGATGAAAGTCTTTTGTCTTGGTGGCACACGTGCGAGATACTTCAGGAAACTTCAGAGCTGTGACGTCGGTAAAATCACGCCAGTTTTTATCGTTGGCGCAAGGACAGTGGCGCCCTCGTGGAATCACGGCCACCCCAAAGTGTCGAAGCGAAACTCTGTATTGCTCGTCCACTTCAGAGAACAAAGCTGAGGTAGAGATATCCTTCGTCTTCTGCGCATGTACTAAACATTCACCTAATTCAAAGGAACACAAAAGTCTAAGTCACACGTTTAACAGTGATGAACATGTTTTTTATAACTTAATATTTATTAGACAGTCAGTTATATATGAATCATATACTTTTACCAACTCTAATCGCATTAAACATTGTTTACAGAAAGTATACAAACATCTCAAAGAATTTGTTTCCGTAAACAGTGGTCTAACCTCAAATCCTATCTATGTTGTTTATGATGGTCATGTTGGCAGAAAAGCAGTTCAATATTAGTTTGGTTATGCCAGCAAGATCACACTACAATCACTCTGTGGTCCATTTGGCAGAGGAAAGTTGTCTGCAGACTGCGGCTCGATTGCATCCTGCCGGCGCAATTCAACTCCACCATCACACACTGGGGCAAACGGCAACAAAACCAGCCAGAAAATAGAAAAATGAAAAAAGGCCCGGGTCGGAATAATGGACAATTCAGAGTGGATGCCATATTTGTTTATATTTTTTTTAGAATTATAGGTTGCACTGTCGACAACCTCCACATTAGATTGTATTTTTCAACGCACATAGGTAATATCTATTATGTCACCTTATATAGGCCTGTACAAAATGGTGACATTGACCATTCCTGCAAAGTATGTAAACAGTCATATTTAATTTTTTTTGTCAACATAAGTATTTTTATTTAAAATAGTTTTATTTAAAATAATGTTTATATATAAAGCAGGCAGGTTTTTTTAAATTATTTACATAAAATTTAGAGTACACATAGTAAAATATACAGGTTTATTAATCTTCTTCGATGTTCACTGCTCGGTGTCCGTCTCAGCGACCCATGACTTGAAGCGGGTAGGGAAAGCCCACCACTTGACATATGCACCTTCTCAACCAAATACACCTTTGGAATCTTTGTAGGCTGGATCTCCTCTGCATAGAGACCACCATGGGTGGGAACATTATTCAGACCCTCGAGAAAATAGGTAATCGGGGCATAGTTGAATATACGTCGCACACAAAAGTGTTCGGGACTCCAATTCGCCATGAACCCTTTCTCAAGAACACCTTTCTATTTGGAGATGCGCACCAAGTATCCAACCTTGGCTTTAGGGTTGCATGGGTCCTTCTTTTTAATGTTAGTGTACACAGCCCGAACCAGGGAGTCGTTCTTCGCGTCTTTGGCTTCATGCGAGTGGAAAAATAAATGGTAGAATTATACTCGCTTATGAGTTTCGGGAGTAGTGTCAGTCACTTGTAGTTCCTGTTCGCAGCGAAATGCTTCCACATTATTCCCTCCAGAGTTCTGTTGAACCTCTCGACGATAGAAGCTTTGAGATTGCTGTATGTGGAATACTGATTTATGTTGTGTTTCTCCATCAAGGCTGTGGACTTTGCATTGCAGAATTTCTTGCCCTGGTTGGTTTGTGGATTAGTCTGGAAGCATCATTTGTGCAATACATCCACCATGGGCTCGGTGACATCACATGCATTCTTCGACTTGACATCAATGGCCCAGGCGAATTCGCTATATGCATCGAAGACTGTCAACATTTATTTGTAGCCCTTGTTGACCCAAGCATTCAGTTTTATCTCGACGAAGTCAGCTTGAAATAGGTCGTTCATCCCAAATACCATGACCTTACCGTGACAGTAGTTGCATCTGGCAGATTTGTGCAGTTCATTGGCGATTTCCAATCGACTCATTCTATGTAGCTTCCCTCCTTCAGTTCTTCGATGATTGAAACAATCTCGTTGGTGTTGGAGTAATTTCCAACACTTTGCGAAGCAAGCAGTAGCTGCAGTCTATCGACCAGCTTGTTCGGATCGTCCCAGAATACATAGTCAATGTTCTTGTCATCGTCTAATTTCTTCAGACCTTTGCCACTTTTCAGTTCTAGGCCACTGAAGAGGTCTTTAAGAATGTCGATTTTTTTCATGATCTTATCCATATAAATGCCTATCTTGAAATTATTATCTTAGTAAAGTGTGTCCATAAGTTCGAACAAAGCCTTGTATTCCAGCATGTCAGATTCTGTAAACTCCCTTGGCTCCTTGGCAAATAGAAGTTCGTATAGTCCAGGGTTTCCGTGTGTTGTGTAATCACCATCTCAGATGCTTCCAGCTGGTAGAAACTCTATTTCATCAGCACTAAGGAACCATTTATCATTATGCCTGTATACACCATATGTTGTATCATTATTACGATATGTGTACGATCATAGGTACCATCGAGCTAGAGCATAAGATTTCAGGGCTTTCTTCTGTACTTTTTTCATATGTGGCAAATCCGCATCCGATCCATCATCCTGATCTGACTGTATAAGACAGTTTCGTTGGTTCGATTCTGAAAGTCATTATATTTTTTACGCATGATAAAAATATCACGAATGTGACTTTAACCACAAGTTTAGCAAAGCTGACATAATTTTAGATTTCTTATAAATGAAGCTTATACATTAAGGAAAAGGTATTCTCGCCTATTGTATTTGAGTATATATCTCTAAAAATTAATTTCCAGACTCGGTTTTAAAAAACCAAGCTTTTCAGGGTACAGGGAATATCTTAACAGTTATTAGGAAGCCCACTTTAATTACATCACGTAATTCCTTCACATAAAAACCATAATCAAAATACCCTCATTATTTAATCATTCCCATCCCACACGGGAAAATATTGATATATCTGAAATCGTACAAAGTTAAGAAATTATGTTAAGTGGTATTCTATGTCATGTCAAACTTTGTTTTTTTAATGTCCTGATATTAAAGTTTGGTACGATGATTTGTAAATAAATCTAATATGGATGGGATACCACCCCCTTAAATCTAAAACTGATTTCTTAGGCCCCTGTCACACTGTCAAGTTTTTCTCGTGCAACTGCTTCCAATAAGTTTGGTAATATAAAGTTTGACCGTTGTGACGTCATCGGGAAGTCATAAACACCGCATATTTATCTCAGAGTGTTGGATAGCTTCAGTTTACATCAAACATTTTGACACAGGGTCCCGAAGTCTCTGTGGATAGAGGACGCGTTTGAGGAGCGGTGAGCATTTTGGGCTTTGGGAATTGTGGGAATAGGTGATATTACTCCGCTCGCGAGGCATCGTCCAGGCGATGCCAAAAAGATTCAACAGAGGCGACTCTTGATGTCCTCAGGGTTGTTCTGCCGACGACAGGGATGTTGCTTATCGATGGCGGGAAATTGCTGCTCCTGTGAATATAGAATTTACTACTTGCGTCCTACGCGGTGACCTATTAGGGCTGGTCACACGCCACACGGATCATATTGAAAACACAATGCAACACGCTGAGAAGACCCTAAAACACATTTAAACACGTGACGCGAAGAACACTTCGAAATTGGCGGGAGTAAGGGCCAGCACCCTGAAATTTCTGTTGGCACCGACTGAATGAAAACACGTGAAGTCCATCCGACGTAGTTTTATTCGTCTGACATTACATATTCTTCTAGGGATCAATTTACACGGTTACCGGGTTCGAACCTGCCGGCGATGGCAGAACAGACAAATAGACGCGAAGGCCGTTAACATTAATTAGAGGCGAATGAAACTCTCCCAGGCGATGTAAACTGTGGTAGAGATGAGGGATAGTGGCTCGAACAAGAACGGTTCTGATGATTAATAATCTATTGCAGTGACATGATCGGTAAACAATGTGCATGCCGCCCAGGTGTGCGCGACGGAAGACACGGCGACAACACGACCACCCCTCGAAGTTCTCACCGCTGACTGCCGTCCCAGGGTTGCCAGATGGTTCTTGTGGAAGTCGCCTAAATGGCCAATCTGTTGTCGCCCAAATGTCGCCCAATTTTATTACACATAATATTAAATGGTTTTTAAAAAATATGTTGTAAGTTTTCCATGTTATACATTTAATGCATGAAACATTAATAGTTTTAAAATTTAAAAATTATATAAGCCTAAAAAAATTAAAAAAAAATATGTTAATTTCATAAACGATTCCTCAATATTCAATTCGCCTATTCATAGAGACCTGAAAAATTCGCGAGTTTGATGACCTGTAGGTTAGATTCTACAGTTTTAAGTACAAATTTGTCGAAGTCATTTGTGCATTGGCAGTCTGCTGTTTCAGTGGAAGGCGACGATTGGGCCAGCGTTTTCCAGGTGCCAAACACCATGTGAAGCAATGGCTAATGTTATATAAACATACATGTTTTGAATTCTAACTTGCCCAAAATGAATCCGCGAATTTTTCAAGTCTCCGCATATTCATTGTCCACAGCGAGTAACAAGTCAGAACCAGGGACCCTCTTCGACTGTATCCGCAGTGGTTGCAGTTAAAAAAACTGACCTACTTATGAGAATTAGTTATCTTGTCCACAATCAAAAAAATATGCCAATACTAATTAAATAATTCCAAGTAGCCCAAATATCGCAAATTAATTACTAAAATCCGCCAAATTGCGATAGTCGCGTTTTCGTAACTTTTGGTCTCAAATTTTGCCTTGAAGTAGCCAAAACGTTGACAACTTGCACAATCTGGCAACCCTGGCAGGATGGAGAGCAATCCGGCGAGAGCGGACTAATACACCGCATGGAACTACTTACTAACCTCGGTAGCACAACTCTGTCCAAAATGATACATTTGCAGAAAGGAAATGCTTAATAAATACTCTCATTGACACTGAACAAACATAACACTTGCATTGATGTGGGTGAGGTGCGGGTAAAAACACGTGAGGTGGAATACAATCAACGTGAGCAGAAATACACTCTAGATGCTTTAACTGGCAAGAGGGATGTGTCCTCGGACGTCTTTGATGTCCACATAACAGGGCACTGGTACTATTTTACATATTCCTACGTGCTACTAGGCGCATGGCCACCCTGACGGCACGTTGCCCTCGTGGCACTTATTTAGGAAACTCTGCTCTCGCACTTCCCTGCACTGCACTCACACACTTTCACCAGGTAGCTCGTGGTTCGCGCGAGACGCACTGGTGTGCACCAAGTAGAGTGCGGCTCTCTGCTGCACTGAGTAGGCTTGCTGTGGCGGGCAAACTGTCTTAAGAGGGAGCCGTGGTCGGCGTCAATTTGAAGACTGCAGATTCTAAAATTTCTTTGGTATTTGACGGTGTCAGCCAATCAGATTCGTGCACGGCCAAAATGGTCGTCACGATAATTTAAAATAAAACAGTTCCCGGAAATGAAATAGATTATGAGGGCTATTAATTTATAAAGAAGCTGCCTGATAATGAATGCTATTTTAAGTGAATATTGCATATAATATTAAGAACTCAGAGGCATTAAATGTTATTGAGCTGGATAATCATCTCTGAAAAACAAGATTTGAATTAAGTAAAGAAGTGGCAATAAATCACGACAGGAGTTACATTTCTTTCTGCAATGCACTGCATTCAAACATAACAGAAAATTAATTTAAAAAAAAATGTTCATATTAGATCCTGCCATTAAAATAGTTGACACTGTGACACATTTTGAAACACATTCAATATTATTTGATCAAATTTGTTGAAAGGAAAAATTTGATGGCCGTATTTCGTCTACGAATTTTATTGTCAAATATATTTTAAGACAAAATTTGACAGTGTGATAGGGGCTTTAGATGTGCAAAAATTGTTGACCCCTTTGGAACCTTATATTTGTGCATTATGATAAACGGAATTACATTCAAAACGGTGTAATTAAAATCCAGAAACTCTCGCCACTGCTGTACAGTACTGGCAGCAGAGTTAATGTTTGGTTGGAGGATTGAAGACCTGTACAGCATAGCGCGTTGCCTTAACACTTTTATTCATTGTGTCCTACATCTGAGACCTTGTACAGACAATGGCTTTAAGGTTGTTCTCGGTAAACATTATACTTTTGAAGTCCCAGCTTGAGATATTATTGTACGTGCATTGTTGCCAAATGTATAACTAGCAATGGCCATGGGCCTGCTTACTTTGTTCATACGTTGGTCAATTGAAACTGAAAATTATCAGAAAAGTAAATATTATTCAAATTTGCAAATTCTCGCATCATGCTGCTGCGATCTACCAAGCGAGTATCCGACACTTGACTGGACGCCGCCCCCACCACGACGGTATCCGGAACGAAGCCTTGGAGCAGCGGCTTGTTTAATAAACCCGCAGCATGTATTTAATGCGCTCGGGGCATCGAAGAGGTGCCTGTCGCCAGCCCGCCGGCGAACCTCTAGACAATGCCACCTGAAGACGGGCCGCAAGTGAGCGTTCCGTTGCCACCGGCTCGAGACTTGTGCACAGCAGCCTTCGGCTACATTCAGGTGACCACATTCCAGTCAGACGCTGATTAGATTTGATATCCGTGGCTTTTATCAATGGTTATTTAAATATATTAATTAACTCCCCCGAGTTATGTACTAAATTGTACAAATTGTGTTAATTGTATATTGACTAAAGAACATAAAGACGTTGGGCCCAACTAGGTCTTTATTCCGACTTTACCTTCTGTGTTACGGCTCTTAATACAAGTTTCAACTAACATAATATGAGTATATGAGCTCAGTGTCTGTTTGCCGAAGACAGCCAGTTAGATACTGCTACGCTTAAAAGTAAATCGCAGCAATGGTGGATCCACCGTGCTTTCCCAAACTCTCGTAGGCCAAGCCAGTAAACTAAATAGCTATTAGCCACTTTATAGAAATGCTAAATAGTGGAAAAAGTTGCGTTCTTTTATACTCGTGGGCTAAAGTAAATCAATTAACTACCATACAGATATTGTTGGAAGTTAAGGCTTTAATTTTCCTCAAAGCACGCTAAGCTTTGGTATAATTCAACATAGTGGCATTGAAATTTAAGGAATTAACTAGCGTAAAAATTCGAAATCAGATGTGAGGAATAGTAATAAACACCTCCCCCCCCCCCTCGACAATATGTGTACCCCTCCCGACCAAACGAGAGAAATAATTGATTTTGGTGACAATATAAATGGGGCAAGGCGCAAAATTAATGAAACGAGGTTTCGATATAATTAAGTTAAGAATTGTTATTTTGTGTGTACATCGCAAGTGGTTTATCACACATATCACGCCACTTGTAAAGGTTTATCACATCAACGAAATAGTCAAGTGCGCGTGAAATTAATAGAAACTAGAAGAAGGAATTGCAGTACGAACAAATTCGGCGCGATAATGCAGCAACCGGTACTCATACAGCCACTTGTATTTCAGTTTAACATATGGAATCTAGAGGCAGGTTCGCACTGTACGAATGCTACATGTAGCAGAGTCACATCAAGTAGCAGGAGCACTTTGAAGCCTTGTCGGAGATTGCCGACAGAAGGGGTTAAAGAGCTGCCCTTAGTGCACATAATTTCAATTCATTATCATTAGATATATAGGGAGCATACAGAAGTCTCGCGCGTACGAGGTGATGTATGTACAATCCACAAAATAAATGGGTATCGAAAGTAAAAATCTGCATTGTAATGTCGACAAAATGAAGAGTTCATGCCATAAGTAATAGTGTGATAAGAAAAGTTAAAAGTAATTGTAGAAGTTCAAATTCAAGTCGTCAGCGTAAATAGTTAAAATCAATGTGGGTATTTATAGCTAAATAAGCTCTCATGCAGGTTGTCACATATATCGGTGCTAATAATGAGTGATAAAAATAGTGTTAATTAAGTAATTAGAAGTTCAAATCAAGCGCACGTAAATAGTAAACTTGGGTATTTTACTAAAATAACTTTAGCATTGTGCACATTACAGAAATGTGAAAATAAAAATAGACGTATTATGAAGTGCCTGAAGTTGAATGTTATAAAATAAAATTAATCAGTAAGAATATTAGCAACGAAGAGTACATATATATATATATCAAAACGAAGCAAAGCATAGTATTTTATTAGGATCTTAAAAGTATAGAAAGCCGAAAGCCATTCAAGTAACTAATCCAGATCGTTTAATATATATTAATGCAAAATAATGCATAGTACATCGCTATGTAGGAGGAACTCCCATAAAGTCAATTGGTGTGTAAATATAATAAAATATACAATCATATACAGAAAACAGTTCATGTTACATTAATATTGCTGTGACTCCTCTAAGTGAGGAGGCCATGCACTCAAATAGTGGTTATGCATAGACAAAGAAAGGTAAAGCACTTTCATACAAATCACTACTTTTATTCAATCCAAACATTTACAAACTCCGACGCATGAAGTGTGTCTTAATTAAATCAATAATTAATTTAGAATACGGATACTCTGAAACACCGGAACATGGAACAAATTATATACGTTATAGAATGTTCTAGCTCTTAAGGAGCACGCATGTCAGCCTTCACTATCCTGTAGCCTCATGCAACCTGCTTTGCCCAAACGGTAATTATATTTACCCTGAGGTACATCGACGGCAGCGTGGAGGCTCTTTCGATGACGGCGTCGTCAGGCGACGACCCAGGACCACTAGGATGGCGGTCCTCCTGTCAGCAGCATTCCGGGCAGGGCCTCCGGCGGCGACGGAACAAGATGCCTGTGAGCTACCAGCGCTCGCAGCTTATATATGCAGGGGCCCGACCTTGTTTGAATACCATTCCCCGGTGTTGTCATAACTTGGCAGGCTGACAGCCGAGGTCCCTTTCCTTCAATGTTAGCACTTGGCCTGGCAACCCTTGCTGGTGTAGATCACAGCAATATGCAATTAGTAAGCTCAAATGGAAGAATTATGTAAGGCATACATAAATAAGTTGGTATCATAACAGATAGATCTACATTAATAATTAATATTGATTATGAGTTGACAGAAATCAGATACCACTAAAAATGAGTCAAAATAAAAGAAATTATGGGGTGTTAAGAATTTTGTGGAATAATATAGAGTCGTACAGCAGAAGAATAAACCAAGTTAAATATATGGGTTTGTTGGATGTTTCAGAGCGCCGAGGAGCATGCATTCGTGCACCAAGGATGCAGGTGGTATCCGCGCGACCTGGTTTAGTGCATGTCGACACATTTCACAATCACCCAATTCCCCCACAGCCCTGCTGATGTGCAGACTTCCGCTTCGCGAGCAGCACGCACAACAAATTCAAAACATGCCAGCGAACACTCTGTAAACACACCGCGTGTTCAATTCATGTCACATTGTTTTTCAAACAAGCGTCCAATGCGTGATCCCCTTTTTATACAATGAAATTGTAATCAGAAATGGAAATTAACAGCGAAAACAAACCATGAAATAAAACATGCATATGCAAATAAAGTAAGTAAATTAAAATAAAAGCATTTGACATAGACTAAATGTAATAAGTCAATGTTATATGTATATTAAAAATTATTCCTTCAGAATGCTCATTTAGCTTGAAAGTGTTTCATGGCAACAAATGACAACATAACAACAAGCACCGATGTGCATACATGCCATCTATGCCACTTGGCACTGCAATCTCCTGAGAGCACAGACGAACCTCCAACTGCTGTGATGTTTCATGGCAACAAATGACAACATAACAACAACGAGCACCGATGTGCAGGCATGCCATCGATGCCACTTGGCACTGCAATCTCCTGAGAGCACAGACGAACATCCAACTGCTGTGATGTTTCATGGCAACAAATGACAACATAACAACAACGAGCACCGATGTGCAGACATGCCATCGATGCCACTTGGCACTGCAATCTCCTGAGAGCACAGACGAACAACCAACTGCTGTGATGTTTCATGGCAACAAATGACAACATAACAACAAAGAGAACCGATGTGCAGACATGCCATCGATGCCACTTGGCACTGCAATCTCCTGAGAGCACAGACGAACATCCAACTGCTGTGATGTTTCATGGCAACAAATGACAACATAACAACAACGAGCACCGATGTGCAGACATGCCATCGATGCCACTTGGCACTGCAATCTCCTGAGAGCACAGACGAACAACCAACTGCTGTGATGTTTCATGGCAACAAATGACAACATAACAACAAAGAGAACCGATGTGCAGACATGCCATCGATGCCACTTGGCACTGCAATCTCCTGAGAGCACAGACGAACAACCAACTGCTGTGATGTTTCATGGCAACAAATGACAACATAACAACAAAGAGAACCGATGTGCAGACATGCCATCGATGCCACTTGGCACTGCAATCTCCTGAGAGCACAGACGAACATCCAACTGCTGTGATGTTTCATGGCAACAAATGACAACATAACAACAAAGAGCACCGATGTGCAGACATGCCATCGATGCCACTTGGCACTGCAATCTCCTGAGAGCACAGACGAACATCCAACTGCTGTGATGTTTCATGGCAACAAATGACAAGATAACAACGAGCACAGATGTGCAGACATGCCATCGATGCCACTTGGCACTGCAATCTCCTGAGAGCACAGACGAACAACCAACTGCTGTGATGTTTCATGGCAACAAATGACAACATAACAACAAAGAGAACCGATGTGCAGACATGCCATCGATGCCACTTGGCACTGCAATCTCCTGAGAGCACAGACGAACATCCAACTGCTGTGATGTTTCATGGCAACAAATGACAACATAACAACAACGAGCACCGATGTGCAGACATGCCATCGATGCCACTTGGCACTGCAATCTCCTGAGAGCACAGACGAACAACCAACTGCTGTGATGTTTCATGGCAACAAATGACAACATAACAACAAAGAGAACCGATGTGCAGACATGCCATCGATGCCACTTGGCACTGCAATCTCCTGAGAGCACAGACGAACAACCAACTGCTGTGATGTTTCATGGCAACAAATGACAACATAACAACAAAGAGAACCGATGTGCAGACATGCCATCGATGCCACTTGGCACTGCAATCTCCTGAGAGCACAGACGAACATCCAACTGCTGTGATGTTTCATGGCAACAAATGACAACATAACAACAAAGAGCACCGATGTGCAGACATGCCATCGATGCCACTTGGCACTGCAATCTCCTGAGAGCACAGACGAACATCCAACTGCTGTGATGTTTCATGGCAACAAATGACAACATAACAACAAAGAGAACCGATGTGCAGACATGCCATCGATGCCACTTGGCACTGCAATCTCCTGAGAGCACAGACGAACAACCAACTGCTGTGATGTTTCATGGCAACAAATGACAACATAACAACAACGAGCACCGATGTGCAGACATGCCATCGATGCCACTTGGCACTGCAATCTCCTGAGAGCACAGACGAACAACCAACTGCTGTGATGTTACCAACGCACAACAGCGGTCTGCACATTTTGACATGCGGCAGTCTAAAAAGGCGGTTTTCTAGCTATGTTGGAGGGCTTGGAAATAGTGATTCTAACATGTGTAGTGTCATGAAAGCGACAATTCCGTCATCGTCTGAAGTTTGTTTTTTTTTTTTTTTTTTTTTTTTTTCGTGAATTAGCACATTGAACTCACGTGGAATACAAAGGTTGGGGCATGAGTCATGGCAACTATATATGTAGTGTGAGAACACCGGCGCGTGTGTGTAGTGTGGAATAGACACATGACAGGACAAGGTAAGCACTACGTGTCGCTCCTACCCACCTCGCGACTGCCCGATATGGAAGGGAATTATTGCCAACAGCTTCCACCAACTCCCTGCGACATTCTCTGGCAGTTCTCCCACGGAGAACGGCTATTGTGATGTACGAGCGCTGCTCAACACGGGTTACGTCCATCTGGCATGCCGGATCTCACACTGCTCTCTGCGCTCGTACACGCCAACCCTGCGCCATCTGGCATTGTCAACGCGCACTAGTCTGTCTGTCTTCCCCGCGACACATGTCATTACGTGCCCCGATGACAGTTCGTCACTAAATGTAATAGTTGCCATGACTTAGTCTCGTACAAAAAAAAAACGGATTTCCGAACACACTGTAGCACATTTCAAGACGCTGGTAGGCAGCCCCCTTAATAGCAGCCCAAATCTCTTCGCTCACTCATCGAGATCCCCAGCCTCCCCCCCCCCCCCCCCAAGGCCCAATGTCGTCCAGCGACTGGGATTCCCGCACAGATGGCAATCCGTCTTTTCCTGCGAGGCAACAGCCAATTGCAGATAAGATATCAGCCGGCTAATTAGCGGCTGTCGCGAGAATCGCTGTTGACAGCGGACAGTACTCGGTCAACGAGGCACTCGGCTGGGTTATGGGTCCGCCTGCAGCTCGGAGACCAACCATGCCCTCTCTCTACCTCCTGCTTATCAGGAGCCGACGTGCAGACCAACCGTGATGGATGGCGGGCTCTCGCTATTATCGAGAGAGGATCCAATCGCTTCTGTAAACACCATTTAGTCCCCCCCCCCCCCCCAATAGACAGAACACCTTCGCTTTTTTTTCTTTCTCTCCGAACATTCCCCAGTCTGGCATGAGTTGCAGGATTCTTCAACGTTCGTCGCCTGGATATCTTCTTGGACCGCCTGTGAGAAGATTCTCCGTCGAGCCGTGCGTTGTAATTCACGGATACGGCGTAGCGTTCTGCTGTGACGCTCTGCAATCAGGATACACGCAGCGTAATACATGCGTGAACCACGGCTCTCTGTCCATCGCGAAGTCGATGATGTGGAAAAGGGAAGCGAGAAAAACAGGTAATGCTACATGCAAATTTTGTTAATTTGTTGAATGTGACTCGCGAAATATCACCGTCAACGCTAGAGTGATACATTTTCATTTTTAACTCACGTTGGTGAGAAACAGGCATATAAATTTTTCTCTGAGAATTTTGGTCGTTGATTTGATGTGAACAATTAATAAATTGTTTTATTAATTTCTCTGTTATGTTCTTTACATATCATATTTTAAGGATGAATATTACGTAAAACAAAATTACAATAACCAAAATTTTAAATAAATCAAATCTTCGTAGATTTTTTATTTTGGTGTTGCGTTAAATACCTAATATTACAAAGCCAGTTTGTGGAGTTTTGTAGATATGTAGATACCATCGTTCTATATTGACGATAATGCTGAAAAGTGCATAGCAAGTGCTCTGGAACGGCAATATTGGGCAATGATAGAATGGAAAAACATTTTTAGGCGAGCATTAGTATAAAAAAATAATAAAACAACGCTCCTGTAGGATGTTCCCGATTAGTAATCAACATGTTTTAAAATCTTAGCGTGGCGTTTAAATATTTCGAATTTCTATTTTTTAACACAAGAACCTAAATTTTTTTATTCCTTTTCGTTGCACAGTTTCTGCCTGTTTTGTTTGTGATAGTGAAATGAGTGACTCCGCCCGGGGCTCGAACCCGGTTCGCCTCGGTGGATGACTTAGCTTTCTAGCCACTGTGTCACCGTGCTGTGGTGACTTGCCCTCGCTGTGTCGACTGTCTCATACTCCTCGCGCGCATTCTGACTCTAATGCAACAATATTGCTTGCTGAAACGACTTTCGCAATTTAGTGGCTATGCTATGTTACAAGTCACAAAAACACTAATGATTTGCAAACCCCGCGGTGGTACGCACACGATCGAAATTATACCTAATTTTATATCATTCATTATAGGCCTTTCCCTTTCTTGTCAATGGCTGTATTTCACTTACTAAATCGCTAAAATGTTAATAATTATTTATAATAATTTTTATTATTCTCGGTAAAAAATTTATTTTACAAAAAGTATATTTTATTAATATTGATATAAATATTTACAAATTTGCAACTTTTTTCATAAGAAAATACAGTATTTGCAGTAATTACTAAGGATTTATAGCACAGAGTTATGCGGAAAGTGCAGTACTTTAAAAAAAAAAATTGGAACATTCATTTAAACAAAAAAAATTTAAGTACGTAATTTTTTATTTAATTTTTTTTTTACTCGCGTGAAATTTGTCACATTCAAATTTTCTAGTTTATCGCTACCGTTTGAAAAACAATGGTTATAAGATTATAGCTGTTGTAGCTTATAAATTTAAAACTATATTTGCTAATATTTTTAAAGACATTAACACTTCACTTTAATTAATTACGATATCGTACAATTTTTTATTTGGGGTATAAACGTATATCTAAAGGCTGTTCACAATAAAATGAGCACTTCTGAAAGCAACCTTAGAAAAAAAAATCACTGCCCTTGCCTGCATATACTTTAACGCCCACACTGAGATACTTGCGCCCAGTGAAGTTGGTAACCATGGGTGAAAAGTAGTTCCATATCTTTACGTCGAATAAAAAGTGTAAGGTAACCATTTGAGATAACTTCAATTATTCCTTTCACTCGATGTCAAGAGCCACTCAAATCTCTCCGCTCCTGGCAGTTTTTGAATTTTCCCTGTTTGAATTGTACCACTTGGGGTGGAAGAGTCAAAATACGTATAACTTATGCCACCACGTTGTGAGCTAAAATGTAATATGTGAAGGATTTGTGGTAATCGTGAGAAAAAATATTCTGGATGGATTTATTTTGAATAAAGACAAATGCACTACGCATGGGCGCCAAAAATAATTATGTGAGAAAGTTATGTTGGTTGAGGAGGAAATTAATAATGTCCCTCGTAAGGGTGCAAAAATATATGTAGTGGTGTGAATGTGCTCTACCTTAATTAGATGCTAATTATATATGCCTGTTAGAAGTGAATAACTTATACATGTAATTGCACTTCAATACCTTAAGTTTAGCTTATTCAGGTAGTCTTGTCGACTCTGAAATATTTTCGCAATTTGAAAATTACTGAAAATTGATAAATGAATTAAACTGAAATAATTTAAAGCTACTCGAAAAATAAATCAAAACATGGCGTTACTGAAGTAGTTCTCTACTAGTGCCTTTAATCCTGTGATGGGTTTAGCGAGCTCCAGTTTAACTTTATGTTTATTAGTTTCTCAGTCCTCTAAATTAACTTAAGTTCGAACATCCTTATTATGAAATCTTTAAACTTGAAAAGACGTCCATTAAAAATGTTAATGTTCACCACTGAATATCTCGGGGTTTTTCAAATAATTTTGTGTTCCGGCGCTAAGCTCATAGGTAGAGCTGGACCTCTGTTTTTTTCTTCTTTTTTTCGTTAATAACCATGGCAACTATGAAATTAAATGTTCTGGAATAATGATATCTTCAAAATAAAATTTCTGAAGAATGTAGAGGTCACCTTAAATAGCGACTAAGGATGTCTCAAACTTCTAAAGGCGTAGGCGTGACCTATAGATAGGCCAATACTCATAGCCTTATCATAGCGTCGTAGTAGATACTCGCCGTCTCTTCTTAGCTGGAACCACTGAAAGATCCTAGATAAATGTACAGAGTCACAGCCTTCTTCTTTACGTGGCTGGCTCAGCAAAAATTAACTGGAATTCTGGGGATCAAAATACTACTTTAACTTTACGAAGATGCTGGGAATTTTTGACGTGAAAATCCCGGCGAAATTTCTCGCCGCTGGACCCTTTGAAGGTCCCTCCCTAGGCGCAATGACTTCCGGCACTATCGCAATAGTTTGCCTGGTAGGAGCGAAACTACTTCCGGTAAACGAAACAGAAATACAAATAAAATATTAATCACATTACAAAATAATAAAAGAAAGAATTATGTTTTAAAAATAAAGAAAATAAATACATAGATATAAAAATTACCATATAAGTTAAAATTTACATATTTAGGTTATCATATATCATATCTCAGGATACGTCTCAATATATCCTAGAGTAATAAAAATAAAAACGAATTGGTGATATCAAATGTAAATATTACGTGATTTTACTGCAACAGCTATAAATGAAGGAAGTGTTAGAATACTTAATGGCCATCAAAAATGCATGCAAATAAACGCGTGTTAAACTCCAAAACATATACATAACTGATGTACATATCTGACAAAGAAGCATAATTACATGCTCTACTTTGAACCTTCACACAGTGCTGATAATAGATAATTTTTTTTAGGCATGTTTACAATGTCTTGATTGCTGGCACTGAAGTAAATAGAGTTATTTAATTATTCTTCGGACACTATACGTGGCATTTTGTTATCACCATCTTTGTTTGAATGAGCTATAGCTCATTTTGACTCGAAGAAAATGTCGATTAATTTTGTCATTTCACACATTTTTATTGCCAGATAGTAAGATTACGTTCTCCGTAAACTAGAATTGAATAAAATAATTTATCTATTATTTAAATAATTTCAATAGCTCAACATGCTAATTTATTATAATAAACCGTCGTTGACTCATTCATCCGTGGTGTTTGTATGTAAATACATTATCACAAGCGTTTACACATCTCCACTGTACTGTCTACCTGCAAACATGCTATTAATGTAACATATTTTTTGCATATTAATTCCAAAAAAAAAAAAACACTTTAAATTTATATATAAAAGTTTCATTTTAAAGTGAAAATACATTCTCGAAAGAGTTTATTTTACCAATAAGAACAACTGCGTTTTGCCCGCACGAGGATACTTCAATGGTGCGTCACACATTACTTCTGTGTTTGGTTGAAACATTTGCTTCAAACCCATTCCGCTAAATATCTTTCAACTCCATTTTCTGTCTTTGCAAGTATATTATCTTACCTTAGACGATATACAGCTAAGCCAGTTGTGTCTAGGCGCAAGATACAGAACACTCAAGTATAAGATTCTTTACCCAGTAGCAGTTGTTCTACACAAATTGTTCACCTTTTGGAGAGAATTGTTTCGAGGTGATAAAAACGTGTTCTCCTGCGGAATTTCTTGTTTTAGTGGAAAAATTAATTAGGATGGCTGGCATTTAGAGCATGAGAACGCTATGTATCGATATGATGCACATCGCCCCTTGACTGCTGTAAACTTTCAAACATATTTGTGGAATGGAGTAGGGGAGACCGGGACAAGTTGTCAAATTGTAAAATCTACCGTTTGTGTGGACGTAACAAGAGTCACCATCTAGCGGGCAGAATATGAACAATTTGCCACTCACTGCTCTAGCTGCTTCTGAAGGGACGTTTGTTTGGATTAGTAGTGTGTTAGTAAAAAGACTGTACATGTTTCGTGCCTGAGTCTGACAACGTTACTGTAAAATGGTACAATATTAAATTACACTATCGTATTCTACGTACTTTTAGCTTTAAAAGCACTTAGCTCAACTTTCATGCCTAACATTTTAACATGTTAAAAGAAAAATAATTGAAAGTGAATTTTGTGACAACTAGCCCCGGTCTCCCCTACTAGGCAATGGACATTCATTTCGAGTCTTTCCTAAAATCGTATATTCTATGTTTATTACCTGCAAATTAGCAAGGGCTGCGGTGGCTGAGCGGTTAGACTGCTTACCTCCCACCAAGGCGAACCGGCTTAATTCCTCGTCCGGGTCACTCCCGGATTTTCGCAAGTGAGCATCGTGCTGGACGACGCCGCTGGTCGGCGGGTTTTCTCGGGGATCTCCCGTTTCCTCTACCCTTGCGTTCCGGCGCTGCTCCACACTCACCTCGCTTCACCATCATCGGCTCTCAGGACCTCGTTGTTAAGAGCCGCCCAAATATCTCAACTCGCCTGCAAATTGGTACGATTATTTACAAAATGATATTGCTTCCGTAATCGATTTTGTCTTTCAGTGCTAGTCGTTTTGCATTTCTGTGTGTTGCACGCGACATGATTATAATAGTAGTTAACCATCGTGTGTCAATATATGCTCCTACCCTTGCACATACTGCTTAGAGCAACTCATGGTTATTTATGTAAACACCGTACAAAACACACACACTTACATATAAAAAAAATGTTACCTGATGAAACTAACACGATTTACAAACGTGTTTCGATAGTTATTTTAAGCAGGAAATTTGGAAACACCATGTATATCGTTATCAAGACGTGAGCACTTTGTTGTGTTGTCTCCCGTTACGAAATCTTCCCGACACCCACGGATTTATGGTGGGATGCAATAATGTGACATCGCATCACTATCACTATCACTATATTGACACACAATGCAGTTCGTGCGTGTGCAATGTTCACCGCTGTGTTGTAAACGTGCGACAATGCGTTCATCAAGCGATTCCATCCAGTCGCCTTAAGCGACATGACCCACAGTTCATACTATAGAACATCCAAAGAATAACGGTTGGAACAAAACACTGCGTCCTTTCTTAAAATAAATTTCAAAGAGAACATTCCCGTTGGGCCTGCAAACAAGTCATTATAAACGTTTCGTTAAGATAGCTATTCGATATCCAAAGGTATACTTAGGTGCTTGAAGAGATTTGGTCGACTCTTAACATCGAGGTCTTGAGAGCCGATGAAGGTGAAGTGAGGTGAGTGTGGAGCCGCAAGGGTGGAGGAAACCCCCGAGAAAACCCGTAGAATAGCGGCATCGCATGGCACGATTCCCACGTGGGAAAATTAGGACATTATCGGGAATCGAGCCTGGTACTCCTAGGCAAGGAGCGAGCAGTCTAACCATTATATCACCGTGGCCCCCAAATATAAAATTCAAAAAGTATAAGTATATTATTTAAAAAAACACTAAAACACTTTTAACAAATCCGGACCATTAGCAAAAATACATTATGTCTAGGAATATCCTGGCAAGGATACCTAATTCACATACATTAACACAAAAAGTATTGAAATTTTTAAAAGTATCTCTTTAACAAATGTTGTGTTTCCTATCCGTTACTCGGGATTTAATCACTGTTACTGTAAGTGATTTCGTACGTTACAGATAAATTGCTAACAAAAACATGACCTTAATAAGATGAAGAAAAATTGGCAGGTAGGCTACTCGACGACGTAAAAGATTATAATTTTGTAAAATGTAGCATAATTTTTTTTTTTAATAGAAAATATTTTCACCAAATTTTCATATGAAATGTACTCACCTTGCCGAAGTAAACGTTTTGGTTCTTACAGTAATGGATGCTAGGAGAGCTATGGCTTGTCTGACCAAGACAATATTTTCTAAGATATGCATGCTCTCATTTGGGATAAAACTCATGGCAGGGACTTCCCTGAAGGTTTTCGATACTATGTAAGATAAGCCTACATTTTTATTCACTTCGCGAAATTCGTTTATTCATTAAAACTAAGCAAAAACATGATTCGTTTACATGAAAATCTGGGATCCCAGGCGTCTGTAATTAATCAAAAACAGTAGACCTACATCATTGTTTGGACGTATTCAGCTGTAGGATCTGCCACTCTAATATAATCTTCAGACAGCCGTGCCATAAAAGTTACTCCACCCATTTTTATGAGCTATTCGTCATCATATTTCTACTGCTGATCCCAGTAATATCACTAGTGCATGCTGGGAAATACCACTGGATTTAAGGTCTCCTCTGGGAGTGTTCTTCACTTTATTATTTATTCATTTAATTCGTGGCCCGTATTTACCTAACTTATATGTTCGCCAGGTTGACCAGGAAGAAGAGAGTAAGGAAAGGAGGTTCCTATTACCACCAGCCTTTATCAGTCCACACTTCCGAAAACAAGAGAGTGTACTAAAGTTATGTATGCAGTTGTTATTAGGGTGTATTCAAATGGTCATTCTACGTTCTCACTTTCTCTGCCCTTTAGCACCTAGTGAACCGCGTTCGATTCCCGAAGAGGTCGCTCCCGAAATTTCCGCACTGAGAATCGTGCCGGACGAAGCCGTTGGTCGGCGGGTTTTCTCAGGGATCTCCTATTTCTCCGCGCTTTCATTCCTGAGCTGCTCCACACTCACCTCGTTTCGTCCTCATCGGCTCGGTGTTGAGAGCCGGCGAAATCTCTTCTCCTCCTCTCCACAGGCCTTTAAATAACCGTGGTGTAGATTTTATAATCCTTTGGAAATGAATATAATAATCGAATAACAGCACCGAGATCTCTACTTTACCAGTTATTCGACCTGCGCAACCTAGTGGTCTAATACTAGTGTGAATGGTGTTCAAAACTACACTATGCATTGATAACACTGTGCGAACAATTGCAAAACAGTAATCTTATTGTAAATAACTCATTGTGTACTGTGACGTAGAGCTACAGCTTTGCTACTAGTACAAAACATTGTCCGGTAGGTATACTGCTGGTAACTTTTCATTCTGCCACGGTGGGTCGTCTATTTGCGAGACCTAGCCCCTTACAATTAGGTAAGTCGATAGGCTTTGAGCCTCTTTGAGCATTAGAGACAAGGAAATGACTTTCACTGTAAAGAATTACAAATATTTCTGAGATAGCTCAGCTGGTTGTAAAACCACCAAGTGTCTTTCACGTATGTAGGAGTACCATACGACCGCCACTTGGACTCACCAGAGGTTATCTCTGGTGACCAATCAATAACATTTGGACTTGAAATAAGGGTGGCCGAATCTCCACGTGCTGAAGGATGTCCGTTCGGAATACCACCTCCTGATAGAAGGCAGATGTAGTAAGAGATAACATAGCTCTGGCACATTTCCAAACATATGTTAGTAGAGCAGGCGACCGTACAGCGAAGCCTCGATTCTTTCTATGTGCTGCGGGCCTCAGTGCTGTGCGGTAGATGCTACGAGAAATCCAAATAGAATATTACTGATGCTTTGTTATCAAATGTTGTGATTACTGGATGTTAAGTTCATACCTATCCCAATTTGCCACAAGGTACGTTCCAAATTTTAGCATGTAAAGGAAACATCTGGTGGACAGAGAAATCTTGAAAGTCTGCACATAAATGTTACGTGCCAGTATAATAAATCCTATCCACTATGATTGGAAAGGTAGCAACAAAGTATGAATTCCAGTGATTAGATATATTAAATCTGTAAAAGAAATAAACATTTCTTCTAGATATGTAGTATATTTTACGGTCCCGTGACACGACATCAACGTTAAGTTTATGAAAGCTCCAAATTATATGAAAAAATTAATTTCGCCGTGTTTCTGAGCATAAATATGAAGTTTTTAAGTTAATATTTGATTCAGACAACTTTAGAAGAGTTATTTTATTTCAATGTTTAGTTTTGGGTAGAGTATTAATTGAAGTCACAAAAGTGGTCTGTTACAATTTATTTTAAATACGACAGTTGGTTTACCTGCAGTAACTGATTAATTTTAAGACATTTTTGTATTTAAATGTTACCTCACAATTTCCAAAGTGAAATATGACAATCTGGAAAGATGAACAATATTATTTTCAGCTGCACCATAAAATTGTATTTTGGTTCAATTGTAAGGTTTATAGGACAAAAATTATAAACGCCTAATAAGAAGTAATTCTTATGCAGAATATTATTAAATGAGTGTGCATGAATGCTGAGCGTTGTCCCTCTGGTGTAATTTTCTAGACTCCTTTAACACTTTGTAGACTATGCTCGAGTGTAGCTCGAGAAAAAATAATTTGAATATCTCTTTGTTGTTCAGAACAGAACTCGCATGGCTGTGCAGTCTTTGTTCGGCTAGTGTTTAACACGACAGTGCAGTAACAATGAAATTGCTAACGATAGAATATATATTTTTATAGCCCCTAAAAGGGACATGATTGATTGTAAATCCTTTTACACGATAAAGGACATTTGATTGGGTGTTGTATGGACCAATAGGACGATGGTGAGTTATAACACAGACACAAACAGAACCGGTGTTCTTGCAGTAGTGGATATAGGTGACCCACTTCTAATTTGCCGTAAGTGACAGTAAATGTGTGCAGACCTCAGTGTGTTAAGCTTCGTTTGCATGGCGCGGAGGAATAGTTTGAAAGTAGAACTTTAGGCAGTCGTCTGGTTGAGAATTTTGTATAGGGAAATACCTGCATGTTAATTAAATTCGGTTATTCGAATCGAATTATTAAGAAATAAACTTGAAACAAAAACCTAAGTGTGCGACAGAAATGATACTAAGCTCTGTATCAATACAAATATAAAAATAAGTTTTTCAGTATTTTTTATTTAATTATTAAGTTTCCTGATCTTTCCATAAAACAGGCTATAATGTTATTAATTGCTTCGATAGCAATGAAACGCGTATTTTTCTTCTCAAAAAAGTCCCTGGCGGGGTAGAAATATCTTTACCAGGAACGCCAAGAAACCAAATGTCACTAACACGTATTTCCCTATATCAAATTCTGAACCATGCAACAGCCTAAAGACCCTAACTATAAAAAACTTTAACATTTGACTACATTTCCTTTTACTTTGGCGAAACCACCAATACACTATACAATCGTAATGTAAGAGTTCAGACAATTGAACGTCGGTTCTGCAGGCTTCGTAGAAGTGTTTATCTTGTTATGTAAATCATACCATATTATCCAGGAATGGCTTAAAATAGGCTTAAAATTTATTTTCAAAAAATTCTTTCCACAACAAAAACTCAGTTGTTTACCTTATTCAAAAACGTAAATAAATATATTTCCTCTTCACATTATACACGTCTGTATTTATTTAATTTAGACGAGTTTTTTTTATATACCGACATGAAAATCGCCCTACAATAAAATTACACACTTTCCACATGCCTCTGTTAGATTGTCGACAAAATGGCTGCTTGACTTTGACTTGAAATGTCAACTTTGCGAAATCGTAATCGTAATCCATACGAAACAACATGTCTAAGAGCAAACGTAAAGTAAAATCTTAAAATCAAAAATTAATGTTTTAAATTGTGAAAGGGCCTCTAAGCAAGTGTTCAGAAAAGTTCGGACTACAATTTAACTTCCCTCCACTGTAGAAAATAATGGGAAAATTACCTGACAAGTGTGTGGTAATATTGGCAAACTTGTGTGGAAAGCATAGATTTCCTTACTTGAAAGGTAAAATTACGCACTCTGGAGTAAAATTGATGTACATAGAGGTGGAAAATCCCATACGTGGATGGGAAAATTAGCGTACGACGCGTGCATCTCTTCAGCATTTTCTCAACAGTTAAGTGGGAGGACGGCGGAAGAAACAATCCGTAACACGATAACATTCACGTGATATAAGGGATAGCGCATCGGCCTATCATGATAGAGAAGCATGGTTCGTGCCCACCCACCAGCAAGTGTCGAGGATTCTTGAGTTGAGGTTTCGGTAACTATTCATCAGAGGATATAGGTAATAACAAACTAACAGTACTAATACCCCGGGATATTTTCAATACGGATTTATTGCCCAATATAGTTAATATTCCTTTACTTGTATGGGATTTCCCCCACTTTAGTCGGGTACTTTTTTCTGTACGATTAGGGAATAGTTCTTTACTTGTTATGTAAATTTACTGTACATTTAAGAGATAATTTTACCTTACATGTAGAGTTATAGGCTGCTCACTGTAAAATGAGCACTTTTGAAAGCCCTGTTTTTGATCAACTTGTATGCACATTGCGTATCCTTCCGCCTTATGTAAAATTAACATTGCCATGGGCCTCATCAATTTATTTATGCGTCGGTCAAGTGAAACTGTGAAATTATTACAAAAGTAAATATTTTACAAATCTGCTCATTTTTACACTTCGATCCATAAAAAACAGTACTCGAAAGAAATAATTTAGATTATTACAAATGGTGATCTAACACGCTTTATTCGACGTTAAGATTATAGAACTACTTTCCCCTCCATCGTTACAAACTTTACTGAGCGTACGTCACTCATTCTGCCCGTTCAAATATATACAAGTAGGAGCAGTGACTTTTTTCTAAGGTTAAGTTTAAAAGTGCTCACTTTATCGTGAACAGCTTCCCTTACATGTATAGGCCGTTCACGATAAAGTGAGCACTTTTTGAACCTGTTTCATCAGACATTATAACCAATAAATACATTTCATTGCGGCCTCGGACTTTTAGTTTTGGGTATGATGAACGTATACACTGTGTTTATTACTCACATGGTAGGGTTTACATTAACAAGTGGCGGAAGTATATAAATTGGTTGAAAGAAAATAGTAACCAGGGCTTCAAAAGTGCTCACTTTAGCTTGAACGGCCTGTAAGGGAATATTTACCTCGGAATTAGTGGAGAGCGTGAGTTGGTTGCGGCCGGCAGGTGTGCGCGGAGATGCAGTATGCAGCGCTGGCTGTACTCCGGCGTGGTGGCGACCTGCTTCTTCGGCCTGCTGCTGGGCGCCATCTTCTACAAGAACGTCGGCAACAGCAAAAGTGGGCTGCCCGCCCACGTAGAGCGCACCCGGCAGTCCTCCAGGTGGGCGCCGGAGTGTCCCTTCTCCCCCAGGTGGTACGGCGCTTGCTCCGCCACCTGCGTGCTCGACCAGCCGCTGGAGAAGTGCTTAAACGCCTCCTTGGTGAGTTGCAACGTGTGCGCACCAGCGCGGGCTCTTCAAGGCCATTTGAGAGCTTTTCATATCAACTTTTGAACAATATCGCTGCCTCTTCCTGCGTGTATTTCAACGGCCGTGCTGGGTGGCACTTGCGCTGTAACCTTGATGTACGCTGAGAAAGAGGTTTTGTTCAATCAAACAAGATATTTGTTTGGTGGAGCCGAATTATTTGTTTGTAGAGGGGCAGTAAAAATTTTGCTGCTGAAACCAAATTATTTTGCTGTTCTCTTTTTTTCTTCTTCTAAACTACCTTATTCTAAGTGGTAAGTGTAAGTCCGAAGGTAGGGTCGGGTTCTAATTATATTTGGTTGCCCAAAACTGTCAGATTTATTTGGTGCAACTAACAATTTTTTTATGGCTACACGTACATTAAACATTTTGGGAGGATATAAAAAATTTTTTACAAGTTCGACTGAGTTTCTCTAACCGAGATCACATGCGTCTGAGCGCTACGCCTTAGTAATCACACCTCGTGTGGCAACTGATGGAACTGGAAAGCTTTTAAATACATATAATTCAAATATTGGACAACATGTGCAAACAAATATTGGACATGTGCAAACAAATATTCAAAGTTTTACCGCTTTTCTCGTCAATTTATTGTTGCATTGTTTTATTAATATAATTATACTATCGTTAAGCATCAATAGATGCACTAACAAACACGGTTACTATCCTAATTGTAACAAATAATACAAACAAACTCTCGAGCTGTGTTTTCGAACGAAGACAGTCAAATGAGTGACCAAGCGAATATATACAGTTGATTCAACAAAATATTTAATTGACAGTCTAATTCTTTTTGGCCCAACACAGAGACTTTGTTTATTCAAACATATATTTTGTTAGACAAACAAAACAATATATTTTGTAAGGGCAACTAAATATATATTGGGCCATATACAAACAAATATTTTGTTCGATTGTCTCTCAGTGTACACTGTTCACGTTAAAACTGAGCCCTTTGAAGCCCTGCTTAAGATCTATTTATATTCACAGTATGTATTCTTCCGCCTTGTATAAAATTAGTGCTGTCATAAACATAGTCGCTTTATTCATGTGTATGAAATTATTAGAAAGATAAATATTTTACAAATCTGCTAATTCTTACATTTAGATGCATTAAAAAAGAACAGGAAGTGAAATGAATAAATTTAAGTTGTCACAGATATCTAACACTTTTAATTCGACATTACGGCATGGACTTGCCTTTCTTCCATCGTCACCAACTTTATTGGGCACATGTCACTCAGTGCACCCGTTAAAATGCATGCGGGTAGAAGCAGTGACTTTTTCCCAAGGTTCATTTTAAAAGTGCTCCCTTCATCGTGAACAACCTTTAACGATGGAGGGAAAATGTTCTACGCCTTAACAGTGAATTAAAAGTGTTAATTACTGTTTTTGGTAAAGTGAATAATTTTGCAACAAACATTTGAAAAAAAAAACGCTACTACCCATAACTACATATTCTTTAGTAGACACTCTGGTATGTCGGTTCTCAGTTAAGTTGGTAGCTAATCAATGAAAATAGTTCTTATTGTTCTTGTTATTTGATGGTGTATTGCGAATGAAAAGCTTAAATATATAACCAATTGAGTTATTAATGTTTTTCCCCCCTTTTTTTGGGTTGGGGGGATGGGGGGAGTTCACATAACTGTATGGACTTGCATATTAGCAGCACATATTCATTCCTAACATTCCATCAATTTCGCTTGTATGGAGCACGAATAAAGTTATTAGCCCCATGGCAATGTTTATTTGACACATGGCGGAGAATACGCGATGTGCCTACAAGTAAATCTTGAGAAGGGCTTTCAGAAATGCTGAATTTACACTGAACAGTATATAAAGTGTTACTGTACTCGTTAAGAAATTATCTGTAAATTTACCATATCGATGTATACGTACAGCGAATGGTAAAATATGTTCCCATACAGGCATGATAACGTTCCTACAGTTACTCAGGAATGAGTCAAAAGCTTAGTGAAGTTCCCAACTTTGTATAGTAGTAATGCTAAACATTCCCATATTTTCAGCCTGGCACGTATTACTATTTCCATTCACTGTATACTGTGAGTTAAAACTTCCATTACAGTCTAGGGAGGTTACCAGAATTTTTTTACAGTGTACAGTTTGACACAAGTAGCTTTTTGTTTTGTCATTGAGTGGATTTTGGAACGCTCTCAACAACGAAGTCTTGATGGCCGATAAAGGCGAAGCAAGGTGAGTATGGAGCAGCACCGGAATGCAAGGGCAGGGTAAATGGGAGATCCCAAGAAAAACCCGCCGACCAGCGGCATTGTCCAGCACGATTCCCACGTGCTTTTATTTTCCAATGATATCATTAATACTCTCTTAGCTACTGCTATACATAAATGTTCCGCTCATTTGACGAGAAGGTAAAACCTGTGGTCCTAACTTAATTACCAAAGTCATGAATCAAAATTCGATCAAGATGCTTTTCGCAATGGGTTTAATTATACAACATAAACGTTTCATTTTATTGAGACCTTGTTAATGAAATATTGTATATATATATATATATATATATATATATATATATATATATATATATATATATATATATATATATATATATATATTTATATTTATATATATATTCTGCGCCACAAATTTAGTTGCTGAAATATGTAGTTCACTTTTCATACTCATAAGCGTGTGTTGTAAGAAAGTTACCTAAGGATTTTCATGTATAAACGATATGAAATAATATTTTCACCGCGGTTTCCGTGCCTTCTACGCTGAGAAACTAGTAAATAAAATGATCTGAAGTACCAGCACAGCATGAAATTTCGAGGAACACATCCATTCCATTTCTGTACTTCAACAAAGAGCGCCCATAATAGTTTTGAATAGTATCTCTAGACTTGGAAGTGTTTTACTAGCTAACCACTTTGCAGACAAATACTGTAACATTAAGTGAGAAAGTGTTAATGGTTATAGGAATAATTATACTGTATTTGCTGGCCTCAGTCGTGTTAACAAACTCCACGAATCTACACATTTATAACCCAAACAATTGGGAAAATATTCAATATATTTAAATAGAATAGACAACTTGAATTTTCGCTTGTAGTTGGGTAAAGTCATCTGAGCAACATGAGTATCTGCTTTTACATAGCATTACCTTAAATAAGTGATCTTCGGTAGACAATTTCTTCCCAAAAATAATATTATGAATCTCTTATATACTGTGTATATGATGAGAAAAAAATTGTTACAGATCATCAACCATTATTGGAATGATTAAACTATCTAATTTACGGATATGTATGGTTTACATCACAGTTTAAATTCATTGACGAATCGGAAAGTTAAGATATTTTATGAGCATAATACATTCCACTTATGTTAAAACACTTTGAATTTTGGCATCAGCTCACATATTTTGGTACTTATCACTCTCCGCAGCATATTAACATAACATTTTGGTCCCTGGTCATTTGATATTTATACTTTTATTAATGTAAAAACATAGTTGTATAATGCTTCTTAAAATAAAATTTTTGAGACATATCACATCCCGCCGGCAATAAAGGCTGGCGAAACAAATATGCCTAGATTAGCAAAATGGCATTGTTTTCAGTATTTAATACATATATTGTGAATATTTACGAATTTGTAACAAAAAATAATAAAATGCTTAAAATGTTATCGTTTTCTGCTATAATTAAGTCACCCAAACAACGATTTGGATTTTTCTATACCTTGTTTTTTATGACGGTGCTTCTTACATAACATTTTGAGGGAATTTTCCAGTATCTAGCAACACGAATGCTTTATACAGCCAGGTAATCGTACCTGAATTTTTAACCGTTATAGTAAATAATAAAATATTCATTCTATGTATAAATAATGAAAGATGCCATCTTAAATGCTTTGCCACTGATGTTTTATTATTATTCATATTACACCATTTACTAAATATTGGTATTGTATTGTATATGGTTTTAAATAGATTTTGTTAATTTTAAGTTATTATCATGTGCCCTTTAATTATATATTTTCGTTTCACTAGGTAATTTTTTAACTTCAGCAAAAGGATTGAGAAAAAAATGTGATTTCACGTTAACTCTTAGTAGCGCATCTTGCGATGAAATAACAGGCGAGAATGTCATTAAAAACCCTTCTACTAGATTCTCGGATCACATTTTGTAAATGTTTTCGGCCATGGAAAATATAAAATGAAGTCATTGCCCAATTACTATTTAATTTTAATTTTCTATGCTTAAACAATAAACAAATTCCAATAAGTGAAAAATGGTTCATCAAACGCTCATGAAAGTTTATAGCTAACAGTAATATTTGTGACTCGTGTGTGTCTGCTTGTATTAAATGTTTCCTTTATATCTGCATAGCATGCCTAGATAATAACATGAAAGCGAAAATTTTATTGCATATGTTATGTTCTAGTTACTAATAAGGGAATTTGTTTTTTTTTTTTTTTTTTCGCAGCAAACTTGTGAAGAAGGAGCAGTTTCTCTGAACCTCTTGTGTCCTGGAAGCAGTGAACTTTCCATATCCAGCGAGTATTTCTCAAAGGTTCAGTTGGATAAAAAAATAACTGAGTTTTACATAGTAAACAGCAGACTTATAACAGTACATGATGGTGCATTTGATACAGAATTGTTGGCAAAGCTTAAAGTCCTAGTGTTGGAACTGCCCTGTTTGAGAGCATTATCAAAAAACACATTCCAAGGCCTTGGGCATTTGAATGAATTGGCCATATGTAATGCTGTCAGTCTGCACCGTGTTGACAGTGGCGTACTGAATCCAGTTCGTTTCTCCCTGGAAAGGCTAAGTATATCAGGACTGCAGCAGTGTCGAAAGTGCAATTTGTTGACGAATTTCACCGGCACGGTGGAGCTCATCTCGGTGGAAATTCTGGACATTCGCTACAATAACATAACATACCTTCAATCTGGCACATTTAAAGGAGTTCCATCAGTCAGAAGTATGTACTTATCTCATTCGAATGTCCAGGAGATAGAGCCTGGCGCATTCTCTCACCTTGTCAGTATGGAACAACTTTTCCTGAACTGGAACTTCTTGAAGACTCTGGAGGAAGGTGTCTTCCATGGCATGCCCTATGTGAGGTCAGTTTGGCTGGACAATAATCCCTGGAATTGCAGCTGCTCCCTCCAGTGGTTGCAAACATGGCTCGGGAAAGGACTTGCGTTGTCTTCGACGCCCAAATGTTTGTACCCAGAAGAAATTTCTGGCAGGAACCTTGCTGACGTGACCCTATGCCAGGCTGCGACAATGTCTCCGGAATCTGTTGGTGCACCTTTGCCCGATGGCATGAACCAGCACACCACCAATATGTTTCTAACTCCAGGAAATACTTCAGAATCTACCATGGGGCTTTCTGTGATCAGTACAAAGTATGGTTATCAAACAACGACTCCAGAATATACCTTCAACACAACACAACTAAACAACTATAAACCTTACTTCAACCAATCTATAAATTTACTCTCACAGAAACCGAATATTTCCACAGTCACCAATATCGCCTCTCCGCAATTTACACCTACAAGAATATTTACAGGCCGTAGAACTACTTTAAACATAAATGTAAACTGTGATGATACAGAGAATTGTTTTTCCAATATAGCTAACATGACTACAAAAGCTATTTCAGGTGTATCTACTACTGCAACGAGTGAAAAAATAACCACAGATGACACAATTATGAAAACCACCAGTGGCTCATTTGACAGCAGCAATACATCGAGCTCAAAACAAAAACCAATTTCATCGTTCACGAAAAATACACAAAGCGCAATTATCCACTCTTCCACAATCAGCACAATTTTACTTAGTCCTCTCACAAATATTTCACCATCACTTACAACCTATGGTTCCTTACTTGTTACTGCGAATTCTACAATAAATGTATCTGAAACACCTAACATGAGTAAAATGCCAAATTCATCACTGTACAATAAAACCACTAATGAAGTTGCTTCACAAAATATGCCTACAGAAATAGTAACGAAATACACTGAAAGTACCACAACTGAACCAGACCCAATTTATGTGAGATCAACAGAAACCACCCCATCAAAACCAATTACAGCTGAAACAGTGCACACTGAAAAAACTAACAAAATATCCACCTCACTTGCAACATTAACAGTTATCAACGCATCACATGTGAGCTCGGCAGTATCCAAAACTTCTTCTTTTGAAGCATCTATGACTTCTCAGAGTACCTTTCATTTTACCATAGGGGGAAATTCTACGGAAACAACTATTACATATATTCAAACAAAGAACCCAATATCTAGTACAAGATATATAACACAAAGTACCCATGGCAAAAACACGCCTGTATCGCCAAACAAAACACACAGCATTTCTAATCAAAGTACTCAGCAACCTAAAGGCACCAGCAGTATCGGAAATAATATCACCTCTGCTCAGTTTTCAGAAACAACTTTTCAGCCAGTGGTGAATTCAACATATCATACACACGTGGCAAGATGCGAAGTATACAATGGGATGAAAGATTCTCAAGTAAACAGAAGCAGCAGCATGAATGCATCAGACACACTCTTCACAGCAATATTCATAGACGACAGAATTGTAGAGTTCCCTTCCAATACCCATAACTTTTTCATAATCAACGAGGCCTCTGACGATGGCCATACAGTAAAAATCACGATGAGAGTCCCCGAGTCCAGCACTCTGATTTGGATTAAGACGAGAAGCTTCCCAAGCGGCCTGGGCTGTCTCACGGAACTGTCGAGTGTCGTGACCATAACAGACCTCCTGCCAGACAAGTCCTACATGTTCTGCATACTGATGGGTCCGGACGTCAGATTCTCGCCATTCAACTGCCTGGCACATGACACTGGCTCGATGTACGAAGAACAGGCGTGGATCACAAACAGGGAGAAGGCGGTGGTTCTGTTTGGGTTCGCCTCCTGCCTGATGCTCGCAGTGTTGCTGGGCGCTGCTCTGCTGTTCCTTTACGTGAAGCGCCACCCCACGCTCATCAAAGGGAAACGCGTGCTGGTGGCCAAGCACAGGGTCGCTGATGTAATCATTCTCCCAAGCGACTACAAGGGCGAGCTGCTGTCTGCAGAGGTCCTCCAGGAACAGGTGGCGTCTGGCGACACTCTGAGGTCAGAGTGCAGCCGTGCCAGCACCTCCAGCTACGTGACCGTCAATGAGCCTACGGCACTGGAGCTGTTCGCCTACAGGTTCGAGCAGATGGCGGAGAGAATCGGGACATCTTTCAGAAGTCATGTTCATACACGAATGGGCGAGCTATGATAACTGGCCATGGTGGAATTGTGACATCTGGAGATAGTCTGGCCAGCAGTATCAGCTATAATGGTGAATGATGCCACAGAACTGGAGATGCTCGTTTACAAGATCGAGCAGATAGTTTGAAGGCTAAGCGCATACTTTGTGAAGTTAAACTGATGTTCAAGTGGTCCTATGACTTCTGGTGGTTTTATGATGGGACTGGTAGCCAGGAACCCATAAGGTAACTTTCGAGTGATCCTGGGTGAGCTGTGAAAACTGTTTACTACTTCAACAGTGTGACATGTATGGGAATACATGCCAGTTTTTTCATTGGAATACATTAATGTTCTCTTTGATATATGGACAGCATACTAAAACATAAAACAATATTGGCCATATTTTGAACACAAAAATAAAATTTAATTCTGTATTTTGAACTTTTGTCAGTTCTTTTAACAAATTATATGTAGGAAGTAGAAAAATACCATATAATATTTTTGTGTGAATTTTTTAGGTGCTCATGCTCAATATTATAATATTATTTATTCTGTAATAAGCATACTGAAGAGATATATCCCTCTTCTGCATCGTTCATTCACTGTAGTAATAACGCATAATCTCATCTATTTCTAGGACAGCAACTTACCAAGCAAGGTGATGCAGTGGTAGACTACTGGACTCGTACCCAGGAGGAGCTCGGTTCGAATCCCGGATTGGCAATCCTGATTTCAGTTTTTCATGGTTTCCTGGAATCACTCCAGGCGAATGCTGGAATGGTTTCTTACTAAAATCTCTAATGACCTCGCTGTCGATGAGAAGTTAAGCACTACCTACATTTAGTGGTGTGACATTATTTTCCATTAGCAAAGTCATGGACAACCAAAATAAATAAGAAGCATCTTTCCTAAGATGTCCCTAGCATCTGCAGTCTTCGATCCTTTCGTGTACGAAATTTTCAGGGAAACGTTCGTCTCGTGGACTCAGGAACTTCATTGGATATGAAGTATTCACTCTGGGTCGTCACTAGTACATCTATGGACCACTTCATTGAGTAGTTCTACAGTGACCTCAGACGTGAAGTATTCTAAAAAAAAGGACATTTTGGGAAATTCAGGCATTATATCAAAGTACTGTGTTTGCAGTTAAAATTTTGATATACACAAACCTTGTATCACTATAAATGTATGTATACAATTTCAAATACTTTTCAACCAGTTTACAGAACTGTAGCATGTATAGAATTAATTGAGTTAGTGATGGTCATTCCTTCGCATGATAAATATATTTCATTTCAATGCAGGAGTACATGACCCAGTATAATTTCTTTGTTGGCCTAACATCTGGCACTGGCATTGGGCCAACATTAAAAAACATAATTTACCACATCGTCAAAATGTCACTCGAAGAAATGTAGGCCTAGCATGTAATTTTTGCTTTGGCTGCCAACTGAAGGATGATGCTCAACCTACATTATTGGGCCAATAAAAAGTAATGGTTTTCGGCATGCTTTCCTAAATTCTCGTTCTTTCAAACATATGCCATTGTGCACAGACAATTCAGCGCGTTACATATAAATAACACCCATATTTCATGAAAACTGCTTTTTATTTCACTTTCAAAACTCAACAAGGATTAAGAGTGTTTAAATGAATCAACAACATAGCTAAAATAAAAACATGATTACCACTTAGTTTCAATCTATAATACTGACAAACGTATTTAAAATCACAAGCTTACAATAATTAATGCTGATCGGTAAGAAATGATGAGAATACTCACTTAGGGCATGAAAATCATTACATAAAAAATATATTGCCCCGACAACACGCCACATTTACTAGACGGCACACAGTGCCCAAAATATCTCAATGAAGGATTGAAGATAATTTCCTTGATGTTACCAGCCAGTTGACACAAAGGAAGATCCCTGTAGCCAATCCAGATTGCTCAAAGCAATTTTCAAAAACTATATCCTTTATTTCTCCGGATGATTTTCGGGTCACAATTTATTCTGATTAGGCTCCTGTAATTTAGATGTAGTTGGCCATCACATGGAATTTAATCAATCCGCCAATACTACAGTTAAATAAGCACGAACTCATGTGGCTAAGAGTTTCATTTAACTGTTACAATGTACTCCTAGTAACCAGCGAATCACATTAACTGACTCTTGAAGTGGTAAATACTATTCTCACCAGCGTACCGTTATGTATAAAATATTCCTTGAACCAATTCATCGACAGTAGATGACAAAAAATAATGAAACTCACTTTATGGGTGATCACAATTCCTATAAGGTGCCAACGCTCTTAATTATTAAAAAATTTCTTTAAGGCTTGCTGCTCACATTTTCATGCATACCATGTACACGCACGTAAGATAGGCGGTTTAGTAACAGAGCATACACATGAATGTTAAATATTACTTTGCTGCAAGCATGATTTATATTTAAATACATGGCAAACGCCGCAGCCAAAAGACCCATCAAGGGGCATTTACCATAAAAGCAACACTTCAAAATTGATCACACTAAAAGAGTCTGACAGGCTTTATTTACACTGTGGCACCCAATTTGAGTTTACTGGCCTCCTAAGCGTCGTGAAGCTGAATATTAGAAATTATGAAAAAGACAATTAAAAGGTTTCTGCTTCAGGCTAAGTGTGGACAGTTCGTCGATACAAGCAATATTGAGCCGGGCTAGACAAACGGGGCAGCGGCTAGCAAACTAGACCGCGCGTCTGCAATACAAAATGAGAATCTGAGATTCAAAATTATTCATACACACGATTACCATTTTAAATTTAGAAGGTGCAAGCCAGAAACTATACAAACATGCTCCTCTAGAAATCAAGTCCGCTCACCGCCAAAAATTAAGCACTCTCAACAGTTACAGGAGAATTACAAAACTTGACCCATTATCTTTTCTCAAACTGTCCAGCACTCACCGATACTGTTCGTTCCCGTCGAGGAAGATCATCTTACACAGCTGAAAATTAAAGCCTTTGCAAACAAACTATGTCAAGCTGAAATGGACATTATAATTTCAATCACGTAGTATCCACTATGACTATCGACGATGCCCTCTTAACAATATGCAGGTCGTCTCGATGTGGTGATCGGCAGCAGAATAAATTTGAGCGAGGTCAGTGCTACTACCCTCCAGTAGTCACGTGACCCCTCCAGTGAAATTTGGTCATGTGCTGTGGATGGAGAAAGGGGCGAGGGGGAAGAGAAAGGAGGAGGGAGGGTGGACCAGCTGGCCATGGAGAACGTCCTCGCGCGCTGGCGACGGTGGCGATGGCGCGAACTAATCGAAACAGCGCAGCACCGCTGCAACAGCAATCAAAAAACTAAAATGCTGTTTGTTGGCTTTGTGTTGGTTTATCGTGTGTGTATATTACATATCATCGATCTAATACAACAGGAACCCAATCACTAACATTGTTATTGCGTCGGTTATTCGTAGTATTTTTACCATTTGCTAAATAATGATCTTTCATCTTTCAGAAAGGCAGTCACACAGTCACTTATCCACAGATAGGAATGTTTTGCGAAGATGTGTTATTGCATACATAATGACAACTAATAAACAATGTTCTTTCAAAAAAAATAGTAACCAGTTTCTAAAATAAATTTGACCCGATAGAAAAAAAAAATTGAAAAAATGCATTAACTTTATTATTACTCATCGCATACCACTTCACATTATGACCTGAGATTCCGTTGGTTGATATCGAATTCAAAACTGTGCCTTTAAATTAACAAACTCGATGTCTTATGCACTAGACTATTGTAAGTTGTTATCTCTGGTGCAGAAATAGGTACCAGTACATATCATTATAGTCGAGTTCGAATATAATGTGTTATATTTGTTGTATATTTAAGTGAGAATTTACTACTCTGAAACTAAATTTTGAACCTGCCAGTTGCACGAATATATTTTCCAACTAATAACAAATGCACAACCTAAGACAGCCAGTTAATTTCTAAACAAACACCATGCAAAAAAAAAGAAAAAACTTTAAATATTAGGCAAATGAAACGAATTACATATGCATTTATTTCGAAAAAATCAATATACTATCCTATGATAGCATAGGTTAAACGAATATAATTATTTCTGAACGGCTATTAAACGGCATATTTAAACTTCTACTTTCTGAAACAAAAAATGTAAAAATTACATACTCACCAAACATAAATATGTATTCCAAAATAGTTTACAGCAAAAATCTTGCAAATGATTCCTTGCTAATCGTAACATGGTGGTATGCATGCAGGCACAAAGGATATTAATGATCAGAGAACAAATGCAAATGTGCATGTTCATAAATGATATGTGCATAATAAAATGTTCTCAGGTTCAAAATATTTGTGTGGGAAAAGTTGGATATATATTTGTTTATTAGAATTTGTCTTAATAATCTTAGTCAAGTATTTAGTATACATATAAACGTAAGGTTCGCTACGTGTATCATATTTAAAATATTCAGGAAAGTGTTTCGTTTTCCATTGTGTGCAACTATTCCATAATTTTGACAAAAATGTTGGTTATACAATGTTGGCCCAACATACAAACTTCATGCCAATTACCAACTATATGTCTACCAACGTGCTGCCAAAAATCAGCCAACAATGACCATTATAAGCTAATTGAAACCAAAATAATATGTATTAAAATCCTAACTGGTAAGCAAACATGAACAATTATCGATATGTTTTTCATCCCATACATAATACTGAGTATTGTTGGAAATGTGTTAGTTACGTAACATTGGCCAAACCGGCCAATAAAATTAAGAAAAGTACTAATTGCCAACTGTTTGGTTTCTAACATTATCCCAACGTAATATCAACAAAACACATTTCAAATAAAAATGCCCAGTTATGTGAAAAACATTTGTACTTCATTAAATGCATAAAGGGGCATTGTTTTTAATAAGAATAACTTAGTTATTTCCTAACTTCGATCATAAAATGTTGGTTGTACAATGTTGGCCTAACAAAAAATGAATACCAATTATCAACTGTATGTCTACCAACGTGTTGCCAACGTTCAGCCAACATTGATAATCCAATTAAATTTAAAACAAAAACATTTATGTATTAAAAAACGTAAATTTTAAGCAAACATTAAAAGCTATTGTTTTTTTTTTTCATTCCGCAAATACAATTTAGCATTGTTGGAAATATGTTTGTTATACAATGTTGGCCCACCTAAAAAAAAAAAAAAGTACCAATCACCATCTAATTGGTTTCAAACATTTTCCCAACATAAAACCAACTACACATAATTCAAAGAAATATTGTCAGTATTGTTTTAAAAAAATTGTATTTCATAAAATGCAGGAAAGGAGCATTTTATAAATTAAGAATATATATTCCCTAACTTGGCCATAAAATGTTGGTTTTACAACATTGGTCCAACATAAAAATACATACATGTTATCAATAGTTTGTCTACCAAATTGTTGCGAACATTTAGAAGACCATTTAAAGTTTTCAAAAATTGCTCTTGCGACATGTTCTGAAATTTTTTGATATAGTGAAATGTTGATGTGTGTTTTTCTAAGGTATCTCATTAAATTTTTCGAGTGAAAATATTTGATTGGCATATTACGTTGGGCTAATGTTGTATTTATGTATGTTATTTAACCCAAAACTGTGCCATTTTGCAGAAAGGTAAATTTTAAGTAAATACTCATGCTACTAGACATCAAATATTAGACATTTATTGGAATTATTATGTTTATCAGTCTTGTAAATACGAATAACTTACTCCATCGTAGAATTTTTGTATCCGAAAATCCACGCTTCCGTAAATCTAAGAAGCAAACAATATTGCAATCTGTCATTTAAAAATTTTTTGCAGTTTAAATATATGTGTTTGTGAATTTCCATCCACACTCTCAAGACGATATTTTTCTCGAAATTATGGTAGTTCACTTCACATTGTGATCTTGGACCAAGTGATACTCATTAGTGGATGCTGGGCATCAGTGCGGGTAGAGAGGTGATGTGGTGTAGCCGTGATGTTGGTTACTGGCAGCAAAGGTGCCGCGCTGACCTATGAGTCACCCCAGACCCCTCGATGGCTGACACCACTTCCTTATCGGGCATTGGGGTTCAGGGCGAGAGTGCAGTCGCGAGGGGACTAGGGGACGCTGGGCTCAATCGTGGCCACCGACAGCTTTCTGGGCAGCTGGGTGCCGGGCGTCGGTGTGGTTTAAGACCATGGTGTGAGAGTTGCTGTAGGCAGCCATTGAATGCCATTGCACATGTGTTGCACCACATTAAAGGATAATAGCGAAGTCAAAGGCAAGCAGCCCCACACATATTCTATTTCTTCTACCACTCTTCTGTTGGGTGTGAGAATGCTGGGTGGCATTGGGTTAAAAAGCAGTGGTGGTACTAGGACCAGTGGTTGTAGAAAGTGGGCCAGGATAAGTAGGGTGTCGCCTTTATTTCCATGATCTCTATTGGCAGTCTGGTTTCGGTCGTCGAGTGAGTGGCTGATGTGTCCTGTGCCGCCGCTTGTCACATGTGCTGCATGTGCAGGTTCGTACTCGTCATATACCCTTCTTCCTCGGGGCCCGCTCAATCCCTATTAGGCATCTGGGTTCAGGCATAGACCTCAGTCTTTGGGATAAAAAGGTTAGGTTGTTATGTAGGGGGAGGAGAGGTGGCACATCGTCTACCCCGTCGTCTGTCACCCTGACGTCGTCCCGATGTAGGTTCATTGGCGCCTGGTACTGATCTGGACAGAGTAGGTGCCTCCTGCTAGTCTTGCTGTGATAGGATAGGGGCCATTCCATTTTGCAGGTAGGTCTGCACAAGAGATTTTACTGCCAATAGATTGTGAGTGTTCGCACACAAACATGTTTTCGCTGGGTCGTATTCCCTGGATTGGCATTGGATGCTTGAAAGCCACATGCGAATGTATCGATGTTGTTTGTGTACTTGCTGGACAGTTTCGCTGTGTCGTAACTATATGTCCACATCGTTTTCTGGATTGTTGAGCGGGCTAGCTAACTGTCCAGGGCAAACTAGATTATATCCCTGCAGGATTTCGGCTGATGTTTTCCTTGTGACCATGTTTATGTGCACTGCACATACAGAACAAGGACAAGGCAGCCAGTAGGTGACGTAGCCAGCTTGTGTGATCCTTTCCCGCGTGCTTTATGATGTTCCAAAACTCCCACCCTAAACACGTGTGTATGTTTTTCCTGTAATTCTTACAAAATATTTCAATTTCCTAGACTGTCGAGTAGAGTCTGATTTTGAGATACTTAAATGTGCGTTACGCTATGTTTAACCTTATAGAGACTGCAAAAAATAATTGATGAAGCTTGATTTGTTTCAAAATTTGTGGTAAAATCCCAACTGTTAACACATGTGTGCATGCTGAGTGGCCGGAACACATATGGGTTGGGGAACCGTGAAATATAGATGTAAACATTTTGAGTGCTGGGATAAGATAGGGTTACCCGATTAGGTGGAAGCCATCGCCGGCAGACGATGATGTGGAGTTGAAATTGTTCTTAGAGTCGTGTGGCCATCCGTTGAGAAGTACTGTTGCTCCCTTTTAGAACTAAGCTACTGAAGTGCAAGAGTTAAGGCGTATCGTGGCTCTCCTCACGCCATTAATATACATGCCTAATCATCGCAGGCCCATACCAACCAATTTTTTTTTATATCCGCAGTGGTGTAGTCGTCAGACAACTCGCCTCCAACCAAGGAAAGCTCTGTTCGATTCCCAGGAGGTAACCCAGATTTTCGCCTGTGGGAATCATGCCAGATGATGCCACTGGTCGGTGGGTTTTCTCGCAGTTCTCCCATTTCCCCTTCACTGGCATTTTTTCATTCCAGCACTGCTCCTTGCTCGACTCACTTCGCCATCATCGGCTTTCAAGAACCCGATGTGTAAGAGCCGCCCAAGCATCTCTTCTCCGCCCCTTCCCACCTGACCAACATCAGCAAAACATGTGAAAATTGTTAATTTTAACATTAACTTGATGTTGCAACTTTCCAATAATCTACTTTATAGAGAATGTATCCCACTCTGGTATAGAAATTTTAATGTAATTCAATACTCTAACCCTAAATTACAAAATAAATGCGAAGGAGACATTAAAATGCTTATGTTCAAAACTTCTTAAATCTTCGAGACAGTGAAGTTCTTTTCATACTATAGGTAACAGTATGGATAGGTGCACATTTGCCGACTTTTGAAACAGTTCAAAAGAGACTTATTTGCAAAGAAGTAAGAAATTATGGTCAAAATGGATCATAAAATACTTTTGAATATAATGTTTTATTTTTTAATTTCAAAAAAATTTACAGTACAATCACTAGTGCCACATTTCGCATTTTTGATATATTTCCTGCACTTCACATGGCTGAAAACATCGTTTCTGCCACATTGTACAATCCTTATGTTGAACCTGCAATCACAGCCAAGAGCAAATTTATCCCGTTTGTATGACTTTCAAAAATTCACATAATTTATTTTAATAATCTTTCCTAAAAATCTGAAGATACACGTTTTCATCTCCTGTTGCATATTAATATATATACCACACATGCTGTAATAACTCCACTATGTCCAACTCGGGCATTTAATGACCAACCACTAAAGCTGTAAACACGCACAGTGTCAAAAGCATACATTAACACTTCAGCACTATTTACAACTTCAGTTGGGTAAAAACACGTTGCTATTGGCAACCAGTTCCTTTGTGTTAGCATGACACTGACGCAGATTTATATATTTACCTATGACCACACAAGGAAAAAGAAATACACAAAACGGAAATTTTCAATAAATTAAACGAAAACTAATGCAAAACCCCGTAAAACTTTAGTATAGGATGTTCACAGAAAACTGAGCAATATTGATATCTCTGTTTAAGATCTACTTACTTGTATACAAATTGTGTTGTATTCCACCATATGTGAAATTAACAATGGCATGTGTCTGGTCGCTTTATTCATGCATCGGTCAAGTGAAACTATGAAATTATTAAATAAAGTAGATATTTTTACAATTTCCTAATTATTACACTTATATAAATAAATAGCAAAAAGTAAAAGAAATAATTTCGTTATTCACAATTGTTATCTTAACACTTTTAATTAAACGTCGACTTTTTTCGGCGCACGCAAGTCATAGTATGCCCGTTAAAATACATGCAGTTAGGGGCAATTACATTTTTCAAAGGTTGTTTTCAAAAGTGCTCATTTTACAGTGAAAAGCCTTTACTCTTCAGTAAACTCATAAATATACTATCAAATATTTAAATTTGACAAGCAAACCACGAAAATGGTCAGGTATGCAGGCCTATTTAAGACTGGCCTTCATTCCTAATAAGTATAACTCCATAGAGAATTTGTACATGAATTAACACAAATTAAGATTTAAATTAAGGTTGTAATTAACGTCACACATAAGGCACAGAACAAATAAGTATCACAAGCGACATCGGCCGAGGTTTCACGAACTCGTCAAATCTGTTTTTACGTGGACCCGGCAGACATGTTTGCAGTGCGTTGTTTGTCATTGCGATACATAGCTGGCAATGTGTTTTATATGAGCTAATATGAGTTTGTCATTGCGATATATAGCTGGCAATGTGTTTTATATGAGCTAATTTGAGTTTGTCATTACGATACATAGCTGGCAATGTGTTTTATTGAGCTAATTTGAGTTTTGAGTGACTCTATAGTACGGGAACGTCTGAGGTGTTATGTTTCGTGATTGTGTCGTTTCGGATAATTGTTTATGAAGAGTTTTCATCCCATGGTTAACTGGAAATCGAAAAGCAAAAAACACGTGGCACAACCTATTGCTCCGCTATAAGTTGTTCAAACAATCAAAGACTAGATGATGTCAGAAGTTGACTTTTTGCATTTCCATTGGACCCAGTGAGGTAAGTTGCATTTCTTTCAGAATAAGTATCGTAATCACATAAGATAAATACATGGTTTGCCTCAAAATAACTATATATAACACTGCACAGGGACCTCTCTCAGGCATGTTCGTAAGGGTTGTAGTCAGTTTGGTATAATGCAGTACATTTCTATATGGGCTTTTCATGGTAAAATGAACAATTTTTAAAGCCCTGCTTAAGATCTACTTGTATGCACGCTGCGTATTCTTTCGCCTTATGTAAAATTAACATTGCCCATGCGCCAGTAATTTGAAACTGCGAAATTATTAGGAAAGTGAATATTTTACATATCTTCTGATTTTTACAATTTGATGAATTAAGAAAACATAAAGCAAAAGAAATAGTTTGAGCTATCGCAAATGGTTGCCTAACACTTTTTATTCGATGTTAAGAAATGGAACTACTTTCCATTCATCGTTACCAAATTTACTGGGCGAGTGTCACTCAGTGCACCCATTAAAATAGATGCAGGCAGGGGCAGTGACGTTTTTCTAAGGTTCATTTCAACAGTGTTCACTTTAGCATGAATAGCCCTTAATAAGAGTGTGTTTAATTAAATTAATAAAGCTATTAATTGGTACCTGAATATATATATATATATATATATATATATATATATATATATATATATATATATATATATATATATATATATATATATATATATATATATATATATATATATATATTCAGGTACCAATTAATAGCTTTATTAATTTAATAAAGAACTGCACAGAAACAACGTGCTCTCTACTGGGACTAGCCGCGTCCCGAACGTGGGCGGCCGCCCTTTCTGCATCCAAAGACAGAGCAGCATGTTTGGAAGTAACCCCCCCCCCCCCTAATACTCCCATGGGACCATTAGATTAAAGTGGCCTTCGTGATAATTTGCGCCATCTAATGTCCAAGAGAGTCACCAGTATAAATACCGCTGGGGAATGAATGCAGCAAGAGAGACACATCCGTTTCCGTATTCTAGTTACTCCTTGTGTGTCTCCTACATTCAGTGTTAACATCCCAGTGCGTGTGTTGTGAGCAAAGTGAGAGCATACAAAGCAGGTGGGCAAGAATCTAGTATATTGCACCATGTTGTAAACAACAAATTTCTCAGGGAACCAGTCATTATTTTTGTTTTAATTGAAATCGAGCACTCCTGCTCTGCACCCCTGCTGGGGAATAGTGGACTGATCCATGATGAGCCAGTCTGTTGCCACCCTCAAATTAGTTTCATTTTCATTTTGTTAAACAATGTCACACTCTATAAAATGTTAGTTTAATTGGCAAAAATGTATTAAATTAGCATATAAAATTACCCACATACACCAGTAGTTCATGATCTTCAATTATAGCCTCAATCATTCTTATTTCTTGGCCAAACGTATGTACAAACAAACACAACATTCATGTTTTACTGGAGCATTCAATGTAATTGTCATCTCGTTATACCCTCTATAATGGCCATTTTTGTGAATACAGTGCTACACTCTGGAGGCGTTGAAAACTCTTAATAGTACCAAAGTTCAAAACTTAAGCTGGTTTCATTACGAAATTCACAGCATACTACAGAAGGGATTTGCATCGCACGATATTGCAGCTTCTATTTTTATGTTGCAGCGAGTATAGCATAATTCGCAGCACGTCGAATATAGGCTGTAGCCAGCACAGGTGCTGTGCAGATGGTGCATCGCGCGTAGAGTGTAGAGCATAGATGGCATGTGCGGCACCATGAGCGTAGCCTGGTTGTATCGCTTCCGCTGCATGCTCGCTGACCCGTTCTTCGGATGGCAGGGTTGCTTGAGAGTGTGGAATGCAGTACGGTAAGGACAATAGCATGACTTTTATGATTAAAGGCAACCAGTCAAAGAGCAACACAAAGATCTCCATGAAAGAAATAACGCTTACAATACGATTGTACTGTTATGCCATGTTGACATGTGAAAAACAAAACTACAAATGGCACACTTTATAGCATTATTGAAATAATGTGACCTAAAGGGGGGGGGGGGGCATTAGATATGTGCCGAGTTCTATTCCCGTGGATCTATGTTGGTGAGATTACAGATAATGTAAAATTATTTAATGTAAAAATAATTTTAAATATTAGAAACAATAAAATTTTCATATCTTTAGAAAAATTATAATTTCTAAGTTTTTTTTTTTTTTTTTTTTTTTTTTTTTTTTTTTTTTTTTAGCGTTATGGAGAACACTGCTGCGTATTCTAACGAGAAAAAAAAATGTAATAGGTTTAGATGAGGTATAAGCTTTGTCAAAATGCAAACGTTTTACTTGTAGGAAGTTGTAACAGTTACATGAATAATTTTAATCGTCACAGTATGTTGCAGCTTTCAATTAGCCGAAGATTACATTATTCCAATGAGTTTTTTTCTTATGTTCATTTTCGTATAGTTTTAAATTGATCTTGTAGCATTCACCCATGTTTCTAGTAAAAAAAACCGGTGAAAAATGATTTCTTTGTGAGAGGAAATGAATACTAAGCCGTGAAATTCAACGCTATGCCAAAAACGATGTAGCAACGACGTTCACATCGTTTGCCATAAATATAGCTTGACGTGAACCATGCATCCACATGTGCCCTCCTGACCACTTGCGCCGCCGCAATCACTTACACCACATAGCCGACACATGGTCGAAGCGAATGCTCGGCCTAGATATTTTAGTGCAGGTCGACAAGAGCAGAACTCACACCGCCTCGTCGACACGTACGGGACTATGGAACTCAAAGGACCGTATCGCTTTATTTGCCTCAGGAGGTAACTCCTGCGATCAATTAGCAAGCGGTCCAACAGAGTGTCCCCCCGAAATACCACAGACATCGAGCGCACCTGCAATTGGACGTAACATCAGCGGAGCTGGTACCGCGATGCCCAATGCCTCTCTTTCCTGCGTGGTGCCGACTGGCCTGCTGGCCGAAGTGATAGTGCTATGTGGCTCCAACTGTATTTAAATAGTGGGGAATAATATTCCCTAGTAAAACCCAGAGCTAATTCTACTATAATTAACAAAGCCAATATAAATAATTTCATATAAGCTCGATCAAGCGTTGCTACCTACACCCCTATTCAGGGATGGTCTCGTCCAAGCCCTCAGATTGAAACTAGTTGGACTCACCCATTGGTAAAATACAAATTAGCCAACAATAAATTTAATGCAATGTTGAAAACAGTTATTCAGTCATTTTTCAAGTGCTAATTAAGTGTAATATTTGGAATGTATAATTGTTTTCTTTTTCCAGCAGACTGCCCATTATGGCCAAAGTTATTGTAATATAATTCTTCAAGTACGGTGATATCTCCAGTGATGCCACATTCTCAGACACGAAAAACACTCAGTTAATCATGGGGATGTCGCCAATACGTATGTAATCATCAAATATCATTGTGTGGCATATTTATAAGCATGTAAAGTGTTAATGTTCATTTTAACGCAATTTTTGACATCGGCCTCAGCAGTCATCAGAGGAAGCCAACACCATGAAAATAGTCTGACTTCAGCACTCGGACCGACCGGCAGCACAGAAGTTTCGCTCCGCGCGGACCCCTCGCCACTCACAACTTTAACTGTAACCATTTTTACCATCAATAGCAATTAAATAACAGGGACATTTTTCGTATTTAGTGCCGAGGGGAGGACTATCTGTCTCCTTGAACTTCAATCAGGGTTTAACTCGCTATGCGTCTTCAATGGAATTCTTATGTCTTAGGCCAATTTACCTGCATAGGTCACCGGCAGACCAGAGTGCCAGGTCTGTTATAGTTATACATAGCAGAGTAACCGTCTATGTAATTTAAAACAATTAAGTAAATGTCTCAAAACACGAGTGTATTATTTATTTTATCCCTTTGGATATTTCAGGTACTGCCCCCTATAGCCGAATCCATTAAGTGTAAGTAAGGCGTATGAGGTGGCTCAAAACCTCGCCAGTGTAATAAGTATATGCACTAAGTAAGTAGAGTTATTGGCAAGTTCAGCAACTACAATCAACCTAGCATGACAGAGGAGTAGAGGGTCCCATGGGTCGTCGACAGCACGACCCTCACTAACTCATGCTCACTGAGTTATTGCGCTGGGAAATTTCAACAGCTTTCGCCTTGACCTGATAAGTCAGATAAGGTGGGGACTAATATCAGGAACCCTAGAACCCCGCTTATATCACGTGTCTTTCCCAAATTGTGGGGCTATTCTTCAACAAAGTGCCACAATATGCCATTGTCCCTTGTCATAAGGCTTTCCCAACTAGGGAAGCCAATCAGAAACAACGTCAACAGAAAATGTGAGTACAATTGCAGTGAAACAGAACAGTAAATCGTTTTACGCTCTCTACATCCCAATTTTCCCATGCTCACATCTCATGGCGTTCTAGTGTATTGTATGCACATTTCCACATCACAGGAGGTTCAGTGTACCCTGTAGCTATTAATGCCAATAAAATTACAATTCATGCCACATCGCATGCACCATTACATACCAATAAACTGTACCCACACGTGTCTATCACATTTAAGAGTAACTTTTTTCTTCATCGTGACGTACATTTTTTGTTCGTTTTTGTTTGCACCTCATTCAAATTTTAAGGGTAATGTGTGTATTTAGAGTATTTATAATTTGTCAAGTACTTTGCCAACAAATATAGGTGTTCAAAAGCCTCCAGAATAAATTGCTACTAAAATAAATTTTGTACTTCAGACAATAAATTCCTCTTTCAGACATTCACGCAATTTTGAGGCAGTGTTGGACAAAGAGAGCATCCTTAACGCCACCATTGTGGACAAAGGCCAAGCCAGACAAACTGGCACCACCCCCTATCACATTCTAGCACAGATGGGTGAGGGGATGGACCACCTCCCAGGCACCTGCGATCATGCTCACTAATACCCACCCACGTGGTAACGGTATCCTCCCCAACAATCCCCCCCCCCCTTCTTCTCCTTCGCAATACATGCGCAAAAGGAGGTGGGTCAACAGTTCTGGCGTCAACAGCTGTCACCATGACAGCTCGCATGCAGAACCACATTGCCGAGCTTGACCCGGGGCGATGCAAACTGAACTGGTTCAGCAGTAATGGAGAAATTCGAACATTACGCCTGAAGTGTATGAGATCCTTGCTCCGGTACAACCCTTTTCGGATCACAAGGTGAGACAAGAAGTCTCATGATTGAAATTTCTCGCCACTCCAATTCTACCATTAACTCGCCTGCCCGCTACGATTTTTGCCTGTTTGGTGGTCTGATAGCCATCTCAGATTTGTTCATCAATATTACGCATTTTTCTACTCTTCGTACTTTCTAATATGACATCTTTGCAAATATTTGTAAGGCACTCTAATTTTTGAAGAAATGATGTGTATTGACACCGAACATGAAAAATACGTGTTGCTGCAGTGAGATTTCCCGATGCATAGACATGCGACCACTTGGCTCGGGCACTCATATGACTGAAAATGGCCAGCGCTCGTTGCCTGTGTGTTTACTGATCTGCCTGTTTGGGACGCTGAGAGCGCTGGACAGGAGGCAGTTGTGGACAACAGCTGTAAAGAGACTGTGCTGGAAACTATGTGATCGCCAGAAGTTGCTATACTTGTAAATACTAGTATTGAGTGGTATTTTTGATAAAGGTGGTGCTAGTTTGCCGGAAATTATTTTTTATCGGAGGACAGGTTAGGTCAATAAGAAATTTGGTGGGGAAGTTTTCCCCTGTTAATTTTTTTGCTTATAAATAGTCCCTCCAGTGGGCTGGTCGGGCAGAGAGACCTGGCCGTTGGGGGTGACCAGTCAGAACTGCAGATAATAAGATAAGTAACAAACTTTAGAGCCATAAGACCAGATTTCTGTAGAAATGGGTGCGGTAACCCTGTAAATTTGTAGACATTTTGAAATTTCCTGGTGACATATAAGTTATTTAAAAACAGAAAAAAAATTACTGAATTTAAAATCCAATATATAAATTTGGTATCTCGAAATTAAAGTGGTCCTGTATCAAGCAAAACCAACATGTTAATGCATTAATGTTTAAAGTTTCGAGTAAATGAAGTTTAAAATATATACTCATTTATGTAGTATTTTGATGAAAATATAAAATACGTATAACTATTTTGTATAATATTTGATTAACTTCTTTCTCATTTCTCAATTTACAGAAGTTCTTTATGCTTTTGTGCAATTACAACGCATAAAGATACTCTTGTCAGTATTAAATATGGAGGTGAAAGTTTTTATAAGGGAAAGTTATACCCAAAAGAATTTTTGACTCTTATAGGAGATTTGTTTTTAAAAACCTACAAAATATTGAGGTGTTGTGTTTGCAGGCATTTTATTCTCTCATTTTTAGCCTATTATAAGATTATCAAATGCTGGGAATTTTATATAGATCTTTCGTATTTATTGTATGCCAGGAATGTTCTCTTTTGGGTTTGAAATGAAGGTATTTTGTATACGAAGTTTGTAGAACCATGTGATGAAATGGTTCATAATAGAGCTTTTCTGAATTCATGTGTGTTTACCTGGTAGTGTGTTTCACCTTTTTTAAACTTTTAGCCTTTAGGGAATATTTATATAGCTGTTGGTTATCAACTTGGTCGTTAATATGTCTTTGCAGAAAGTGTCCTTGCTTGGTACTTACCCAAAGGGCTAAGCAAGGGCCCCATTCTGCGCACTCTGCTTGTCCCTTAAGGGCAAGCTTGCACTTTGGATTTAACATCCTCAATTTATCTTTCATTGCACTTTTGATTTGAATTTGGTGAATTCACATGAGGTGTGGAAGTGGTGCTGTAAGGAAGGGTACATATCTTGTCAGGTTAGTGTTATTTCCTGTGGTACTTAGTAATTTATATTTCTCCACCATGTCTGCAGGTTGCGTCCAGTCCCTCAGTAAACCAGTACTGTCCGAGTTACTAAAGGAAGCCGGTGATGAACTTTTAGATGCATATGGCGTGTCGGAACTTCGGATAAAAGCAAGTGCTTTGTTTTGTAAAGAAGATTTGGAAACTGGTGCTGAAGAAGCCAGAGCCTCGGGTGAGTTCTTTCTTGTTCTCAAGTATTTACAAAATTTACCACTTGGTCAGTTGGCTAGAGCACATGAACTTAAGAATTTACAACTAGAGTCTGTAGTTGCTTTTTTTGCGAGCTTGAATTCAGTACTTGCTCTTAACTTCTGCTGGCGACAAGTGATATTTGCCGCCACTATTTTTGAAGTGCCTGCAGAATTTCAGACTATTTTTGGGTTGGCACGTGATGAAAATTGGGGTATTTCTCACTTATACGCTATAGTATTTCAAACTACTGCTAGTGAGATTGCCCTCACAAGATTTAAAATTAAACTTTTAGAGAAACGCCAGTTACCTAACCATTCCATGAAGGAATTTGTATCTGAAGTTATAGAGATTGTAAATGTGGTATGATTGCCCTGCGCGGAGAATTATTTTGCACTGTTAATGTTTTGCAACCTATTGCCTCATAACAGAAGATTTTTTTTTCATTTTATTACCCGTCCTACTGCTTTGAGTCAGTTGCTTACTTTAGTATCTGATGTAGAAAAAACACTGCAGGACTGTGCTGGGCATTCGCCCTCTCATGTGCCGAAAGAAAACAAAAGGGAGGTTAGAAAAACTGAAACTTGGGCCTGCTTAATATGCAGACATCAAAATCATCTTGCCAAAGATTGTTTTTACAAGGACTCTGTATATACTGTGGCTAGTGATAAGGTTTATAGTTCAGGATGTCAGGTTACCAGTAGGAGTGTTACTAGAAGTACTTGGTCACAAAGATGGGACTGCTGATAAGATAAAATATTTTGAGGACAAATTAAAGTATATTCAATGTTGTTATTATTATAAGGAGAAGGGCCATCTTAGATCTCAGTGCCCTCAAAGGAAGAACGAAGTGGGGAAATATGAGTTTATATTTCGAAAGGAAGCATGGTTTGCTTTATGTCCCGGTTGTGATAGCCGATAAGATCGAAGTAGGGGCTTTGCTGGATTCGGGAGCCACCTGTTATCTTATTAGCCAGTCTTTTTGTAATTATTTGTTACGTCATATACATAAAGGATTAGTTTGTATTTGTCGGCAGAAGGCAATAGGATTTTCTTTAGCCATTGGAGGATAAATAGATTCCCAGTGCATGGCGTCTTTCTAAATAAAACTTGAGAAATTTTTGTGGAAGGTGAATTTTCTTGTATTGCCTCGACTTACTCATGATATTTTGTTAGGGGTAGATTTTCTTGGTAAAACCCGACCATGTATGAATGTTCATAACCATGAATTAATTTTAGAATCTAAGAAACAGAGTCATGTTAAGATCTCAACTAAACCTTTTCTTTTTCATAAAAATCTAGTGTCAGAAGTAGTAGATGAAAAGCAAAGTAAGGCAGAAGAGCTCTGTAATGAATTTTCTGATGTTGTAACTGTAAAGCTTGGTCATTAAACTATACAGTCCATTGTTTTGAAGCTGAGAGATGGGGATCATGTATCCTCAGTTCCTTGCAGGGTGGCACCTCCAAAATTAAAAATTTTCGAAAATTTGGTGTCTGAGTTACAAGCTCAGAATATAGTTGAAACGTCCATTAGTATGTATTCGAGTCCCGCCTTTTTGTTGCCCAAAAAGACACCTTGTAACAACCCTCTCTCTGATACCTATAAGTCCTACTGCAAGTCTACAGATTACTTCCTTTCGTTTATTCTTAATGTTCACAACTGGACACAACTGGACAAGGGTTGCCCAAAGGGTTTCACTAGATGGTAGAGCAATGATAGATACTTCTTAAGAAAACTCTTTTATTACAAACACTAAGGAATCGGCAATATAACACAATATAAAAAATGGGTAAGAAATGCTTGACATTAATAACTGGTAAGATACAGTACACATAAGGAGGATACAGATATTAAAAAGTCTAAGTCAATTTACTTCATAATTACTATTACTTTGAAACTCTAGGTAGAAATCTCTAATCGCCAATACTTGCCACGTTTATTAAGTTTGATGAGTTCTCGAGAAAGGGATTCCCGCCCTACTACTTGCCGAGGTTATGCTCACCAATGAATCAGCCGTGACGATCGTAGACAGGCCGGAGCTCCCTGGACCCTTGACGTCTACAATCAATGTTCGCTCCTGCACAGACGTGGACACTCTTCCGCCTCTGGTTGCCAGTTGGGAAGAAGGGAGCGCGCTCAAAGCTTATATACTCTTCCTGGAGTAGGTCGGTCGAGATTGTTGTTAAAACAGGGGCCCCGCAAGGGAATCTATAGTCCGTCCAAGTTTAACTTATCATATGTGGACCCCCAATGCTCGCTACAACCATGTAAATTGAGAGTTATTTGCGACTACCGTAATGTGAATAACAAACTTTTTGTAGATCCGTATCCACTTCCTACTATTGAATCGGTTTTCCAACATGTCGGGCAAGTGCAGAACAGCAGCTGGTTTTACATCAGTTCTTGTAGCTATAGATAGTTTTAGTAGGTTCTTGTTTTTGTTTCCTTTAAGAAGTATGAAGTCATCTGAAATATGTAAATTTTTTTAGCCAGTATCTATTCCCCTTGTATGGTTATCCAACGAATTGGGTTATGGATAATGCGGCCTATTTTGTGTCCTCAGAGATGAAAAATCTAGCATTTGCATGGGGTATCAATACGGTGCGAACCACCCCATATTATCTGAAAGCCAATTTAGTTGAGAGGTATAATCGAAACTTGAAGATTACGTTGAGAGCTTTCCAAATGGAGACCCATAAAGAATGGGATGGAGTACTCTACTAGCTTAGTTTAGCATTTAACAACGTAGTAAGTGACACAACAAGAAAGGTTCCATCAGAGATTTTTTTTGGGCGCAGATTGTTTCATCCTCCCGGGGTTTACATCATACGTGTATTGACTTGGTGAGATACAAACAGGATATTGAAACTATCTGGCTAGAAGCTGCAAGTAATTTAAAGAAATATCAAGTGAGGCTTGCATCTCAGCACAATAAAAAGTTGGCAGGTACATATTTTAAGGTTGGTGATAGAGTTCTCTTGGAGACACACTACTTTAGTAACAAAGCCACACAGTTTAGTGCGAAACTTGCACCTAAATATGTAGGGGGCTTTTATCATTCGTAGGTTTTTGACTCCCATTATGGTGTTACTGGAGAAAGAGAATAACCCTACGAATGTAGTTAAGGGTCGTCTCAATTGAAATAAATACGATATGGATGTTTTGGACAAGATGTGTTCCTTTTTCTTGTTTTTTATGTTAAGATAGTGTTTAGTGTACGTTTGTATACTGATAGTGTTGAAAATATTGTGTATCTTAAAATTATGTTCATTGTTTCTTGTCTCATTTAGGGTCATGTTTTTAGGGTAAAGGATTTAAATTCTGTACTGACCCCCAACGCCGGGTCTTTCATTCATTTTCATGATTTTTTTAATTTTTTTGTTCATCCTCATTTAGAATTAAGTTTTGAAAATCTAGTGTTATCTTGTGCAAGATGTTGCCAGCAAACTTTAAAAGTCTAAAATTTAATATATCTAGGTTTTCAAGGTTAGGGATTTCTTTTTTTTTTTTTTTTTTTTTGGTTATGGGGTTGGTCCCCATCGGCTGGGATCGGTTTATCTCTGAGGAGAGAGAAAGTGACCGTTGGAGTGAGGCATTTTTGTATTGCTGGCCTTGTAATCTCATGAAGGATTTTATATCTGTTTCTGAGTCCTATTGTGGATGAAGAAGAGGTGTTCCTGAGGAGATGGCTGGTAGGGGCCCATTCGGAATTGGCTATTCCGAATTGATTTCTGGCTGCTCCGATCCCGATCATCAGTTCTTCACCATCAGAGCAGGGCCTCTGATAGAGGCGGCAGATGAGACAAGAAGTCTTATGATTGAAATTTCTCGTCACTTCAATTTTACTGTCAACTCTCCAGCCCGCTACGATTTTTGCCTGTTTGGTGGGCTGATCGCCATCTCAGTTTGGTTCATCAATATTATGCGTTTTTTTACACTTAATACTTTCTAATATGGTATCTTTGTTAATTAATTATACTTGAAGACACTCTTACCTTTTGAATAAATGATGTGTGTTGGCAACAAATGTGAAAAATACGTGTTGCTGCAGTGACATTTCCCGATGCATAGACATGCGACCAGTTGGCCTGTGTACTCATGTATGACTGAAAATGGCCAGCGCTCTTTGCCTGTGTGTTTACTGATTTGCCCGTTTGGGGCGCTGGGAGCGCTGGACGGCAGGCAGATGTGGGCAACAGCTTTAAAGAGAGCGCTACTGTGCCGGAAACTATGTGATCACCATAATTTTCTGTACTTGTAAAAAACTAATACTGAGTGGTATTTCTGATGAAGGTGGCGCTAGTTTCGCCGGAAATTATTTTTGATCGGAGGACAGGTTAAGCCAATAAGAAATTTGGTGGGGAAGTTTTCACCCTGTTAGTTTTTTTTTTACAATAAATAGTTCGTTCAGCGGATTGGTCGGGCAGAGAGACCTGGCCCTTGGGGGTGACCAGTCAGCATTGCAGATAATGAGATAAGTAACACACTTTAGGGCCATAAGGCCAGATTTCTGTAGAAATGGGCGGTGTAACCCTTTAAATTTGTAGACATTTTGAAATTCCCTGGTGGCATCTAAGTTATTTAGAAACATAAAAAAAAGGCTACTCAATTAAAAATCCAAGATAAAAATTTGTTATCTCAAAATGAAAATGGTCCTTTATCAAGCAAAAGCATTATGTTGCACCACTTAAGGTATGCAATGGTACAAAACAGGAATAACATATAAAAATTACATTTAAGGTTTATTAAACAGCTCCTTACAAAAAAAAATTTAATTCACAATATAAGCTGAAATCAGTGATTAAATTATTAATTAAAAAGCACTATGACATTACAATGCAAAATATGCATGACTATAATTCAGAAATTAAGTACTCTTTTTAAGGATGTAAACAAATAAAGTTTGGAGTGCTAAAACATTTGTAATTGCTTTTAATGCAGCAAAAGCTAGCAGTGGTAATGACCTTGATTTAACATGTCTCGCCGCTTACAACACTTTAAGTCGACTCGCCAGTCCTAACATGTTCCACACTAACATGTTCCACACATTACGGGACCAAACTTTACATACATATTTAAAATAATATTAAATACAAAAACTATTCCCCTGCGCGAGTCTGAACAGCTAAGTGTAGTTGCACAAAATGCAGTGGAGCCAACCGAACAGGGCAGTAGCAAGCAACCTTAAAGGAATATTCATAAAAAGCTTCGAAAATATCTACCAAGCAAATATGTGTATATTTCAAACTAACGTACTGAAACATCAAACAAACCATTTACTATTAATGTTACTCAAACCTCCAACTACTCTAGTTATTCGAACTAAATGCATCAAAGCCTCTAAACACTAATTACGGCCTAAAATGATTTTAAAACTGATGTCCAGATTCACCACTTATAGTTCCGTCTTGGGTGCACATTTTCTAAAAAATTGTAACATTACCACCACTCATTGCCCTTAAACACACTTAATTTATGAAACGCCATTACTTTTCATGCCTCACATCAGAATCGTTGGTGATGATTCGTGTTGTTGTATGTTCCATCTGTCGAGCTCGTGAGAGGCGAGGTGCCCAGGTGGCAGGTCGGTACAGCAATCAGCTTACAAAATTAAAATCTAGGTGCGTGGCTGGAGTAGGAAGACTGTGGGGGACAGGAGGTGGCTATGTCCTATACCGTGCGGTGTTAACAAGTGAAGCCAGTTTATAGCGTGGAGTTAGACGGTTATTTTCCGGCAAAAAAAGGTCACGTGATAAACAGTAGCTAAAAACATTGCATCGGCCTATCTTTCACGTGTATTTTGATGGATATTAAATCGACCTAAATTAACATACAACCATTTTTGACCTAGACTCATAAAGCGTTAGTGTGTTTGTCTGAGATAACTAGATATAAATTTCGCCGTTAAATATGTAAAGTTATGAATTATTTAGATTTAAATGGAAGTGTTGTATACGGCGTTTTGGTTGATTTGATTCCCATTCCCTATATATTTGCCTTGAAAATATTCCAGGAAATAATTTTCTGACGACTATAGGAGCTTTTAAAAGCTGTGATAAATCTTTAACCATACTAAAATCGAATATAGTACGCTATTGAAGTCGTATGCGAGTGCGGTACAAGTGAAGCAGCCATGCGGGAGAGAGACAACGTTTATTTACATTGAAATTGAACAGCCTTGCGAGTGCTATATGAACTCACTATAGTCCATTCCCGATTGTAAGCGACTTATGAAAATCAACCTTTGAAAAAACACTCTAGGCATAACATGTCACCTGTTTTTTCAATAACCTGTATTCCACAAATATAAAACACTATGGTTAACTTTAGAGTACTGTATTATTGAATAAATAAACCTTTACATTAATATCTTCTATAACTTGTAATATTTATTTCTTTTTTGAATATGAATTAACAACAGAGAGTGCAGCAATGTTTGGCAATTACCGGTAAGAAATAGTTCACAGTTAAAATATTATTTTATCCTCGTTTTTAGAATACTATTTGTAAATTAAACGATGCCTGTCGACATATTTAAATATTTAAGTTTCTCCGATGGCAACATATCTCATTTTTACAGTTTAAAATAACAGCGGAAAATATCGTGAATTAGCAATTGAAAAACTGTCTGCTGGTGAGGCTTGCCGCACTCTTTCTTTTTCTTCGTCTCTTTCAGGCTCGGGAAATTTCCCCTCGCTAGTAAGAAGTTATATTATACATGTTTTCAATTGTAACATATTTCATACTTATTACAGCAAAATATTTAATTTTTTAATTTGTAATTTACAACTGAAAAGAAATTTTAATGTTTGCATGCGTATTTTAATATATTTAGATATGATGGCGGGGCAGTTACCTAGTGAAGTTGGCAGACATGGCGAGCCATAACATGACATGTTGCTGTTTGTTAAACGAAACGTAAATTATTCTTACTCCGAAAAATATTTCTAATTAATATATCACATTTGTAGACGTGTTTTTTTTTTTTTTTTTTTTTTTTAACCTACCTAGGCAAGTTACGATGTTGTGATGAATCTGTGTTTCCACGGCAGTAATAAATATACTGTGACGTGTGTTTCGTTAATCATTGCGTCTGTGAAATGGCGTGCCTTTGTGCATCGTAGTCGATACGCTGGCCCTGTGTGTGCGTGATTTCAAATATTTGATTAGCACTATTTATTTAAATGTGAACTGTTTTTATGACGAAGTTATTTATTTACATCCACGTCTGTTTATTTATCACAACGTTGTACCTTTGCCCTAAGGGGTTTGAAACATATTCGTGTGATGTAATTTGCCTCAATCCCAGAAGAAAAATACTAAGCCCAACTCGATAAATTTCAATAAACCTAATAAACAGTTAGTAGCAATACATAGAAATATGAGCGGAATAAAAGTTATCGTAGGCTTATTTGTGTGCATGTTCACCGCTATCTTTTAAGTTTGTATGACAAAAATGAGCAATGCGAGTTGCATGCTTGAATTTAATGTGACTTTTTCACTGGTTGTTCCTTCGTTTTAATATTTATTCCAACTGAGGCCATCCTTTTAGAGAAATGACCCAACACATATCAATAACAAAATGATAATTACAATTAGTACAGCCCTTTACCACGCACTTGTAACAGTGTTAAACACAGTCGCAGCAAAATACTAACGTGCATTACATGTATTGTGCTACGTCGTGGAAAACAAATATGTTAATGTAAAATAACCGTAAGAACTGTCTTCAATTCACGCATTTTGAAAACATCATAAAGCTGACATAAATAATGTTAGAGGCCTAAACTGTGAATATTCATACGGAATGGTTTTTGGAATATAACAGAATTCTTTGAAACGTTGTAAACAGTAAACAACGCATTTGAAAGGTATAAAAGTAGAAGTCACATTTCAATGTTTATTTTTAGGTGTGGCGAAAGTATACGAACATGTGTACACACACAATGGAATGTAAACATTGATTTTGACAGATGCTACATGCCAGTCACATGGCAATGTTTGTTTACATTTGGCGGAAGGATACGAAACGGACCTGCAAGAAGATCTTTAGCAGGGATCCGAGAAAGTTGCTTCCAGTGGGGAATGGACTATAGTTGTTCTGAATTTTCTCTAAATTTGTGTTATTCTTGCGTTTGTGAAATGTGAATTTGGCATTTAAACACACCTTGAAACTATAATCTAGTTTTGATTTATTCGACGACCACCGAAAACTAATATTATGAAAATGTGTACGAGTCGGGCCATGCGAGTCTAGTGTTTATAGTGTATTCGTATATACCGTAGATACATTCGTGAAATATATCGCGAAATCAGTGTGTGTGTATATGGATATGTTATCTGCATAAGTTTGTAAATTAACAATTGCAGTTATGTTTAATTTTTGCAAGTGCGGTTGCGATTACTAACGTGATACATATTTTTCTAAATGCCGATTTGCTATTTCAGTGTATGAGTTTATGGAATTCATTTGTTAGCAATGGCAAATCATATCGTAAACCAATACAAGGCTACACCTTAATAAAAACTCCACTCTTACAATTTTTTCCCCCAAAGCCGGCAGAGATGCAGTGACAAACAAGAAATCAGCTGTTTATAAATACAAGAATATAAGCCTACAACCAAATCAGTTCTCGTATTTTTAATAGCTACTGAATGTACCTTCATGATTTGCAATTTCCATGGTTTCTCGAACTCACTCCAAGCAATTTCTGGTGTGACTCGATAGAGACAATTTGTCCAATTCCTTCCTTGTATTCCCTCCATTGTGTTCTTGGTGTACCATTCTCTAATGAACCTGCTGTCGACAAGATGTTAAGTTAAATAAATAAAGTTTACTCGCGTGCTTAGATGTTTATGTATTTAACGGTACGCTGTAATCATTACAGTGAATTACATGATTATACATTTTATCGTTTTCCAAAGGTAGTCAAAACAAATAAAACTTAGATAAAAGCCAATGTTTTCCTATAACTACGCCATCTGCAAAATAGAAAAACATCGCGTGATTTTCTTTAAACTCTATTTCACACTTCTTAAGGATTTTTTAAAATTCTAATTTTGAGGGCAACTAATTGGACATAAGCTTATTTTAATATTGATTACGAATCGTGGATATTTAGATGTTTATACATTAACGGAACCAAACATTGCCTGGAACATTTATTTGCCATTTTAATCATACCTTTCCACTCAAATCTTTAAATTTTGCAGTAGCTCGAAAATAAAATGTATTAGTAAAGGTCTAACAATCTCAGGATAAAGGTTAAAATCAGTACGTAAAATGATAAGAACCCAGGGGGAAAACAAAAATTGTACTGTAAGCAATACGAAAAATTATATAACAAGTTACTTGGAGTAGCAAAGCTGAAATACAATGGGGAGAAAATAGCTTCCTCCTCAAATAAAACCAAAGCAATGTAGAACATTATTAATAATGAATTGAAACCTAGGCAAGGACATGTTAACCTTTCCTTGAAAGTTGATGGTATTGAAATCGAAAATAGCAAGAAAATATCTACTAGTTTTAATGGCTATTTCACAGACATCCAACTAAAATTGCAAAATGAACACAGAGCTACAAATATTAGTCCTGCACACATACCCCAAAGACTTAACACTTGGAATGCTAACACACTGTTTTTCACACCTATCTCTGAAGAAGACATTATAAATGTAATTTAAAACGTCAAAGTAAAAGTTCCTGTGGAATAGATGAGTTACCTGTGACTCTGCTTAAAAAAAAAAAAAAAAACTGTTCTTATTTAATAAAACTGCCTTTGACTTACATTTTCGATGAATGTCTTGCCCAGGGAATTTTTTCACATTACAGATGTTATGTCCAATACCAGAACTACTCGAGTAGGAGTGCCACAGGGATCCATACTGGGACCAATTTTATTCTTAATATTTATTGATGATTTTCCAGAACAAATAACCAACGGCTCAGCTATAATGTTTGCGGCTCAACTATAATGTTTGCGGATGACACAAACATTTTGGTAACTAGTTCAAATAACGCTGTTCTAGAAGAAAATATAAAACAAACAGTGACTGAGATGTCCAGTTGGTTCCAGTACAATAAATTAATACCTACTAAATGTAAATTAATGTGTGTTCATGAATTTCATGCAAAGAAATAAACATAAAACGCAGGATGAAAAATGCACAACAATAGAAGGAGATGGGTTCCAGACAGTAGAAAGTAGGCTACTAAAATTTTGGACTCATTGTAGACAGTAATTTAACATGGAATGAGCATGTTGATAGTGTCTGTGAAAAATTGAGTGCGATGTGTTTTGCGGTATATGCCTTAAAAAAAAGAAAATTGTAATAATAATACAATACTTGCATACTATTTCTCAAATATTCAGTCCATAATAAATTATGGAGTCATACTTTTGGAGTAAATCCACAAAATGGAAAAAAGCTTTTAGATTACAGAAGAAAATAGTCACATCAATAAGTAATATTGAAAAAGAAGCCATTGTAGGCCACTATTTATAAATAACGAAATTCTCAATCTTCCATGAATGTATAAGTACCATAGTATTAATTTTTACATGGAAAACATTAAAAAAGTTAAAAAAAAAAAAAAAAATAGTGTTATACACCATTACAACACCAGACAAGCTAATCATCTTCACCTAGTCTCCTACAGAACCTCAAGATTTACATCAAATCCATACTATGCCGGGGCAAAACTAATAAAATAACCTACCCAGTCATTTGAAGTCAATTAATAGTTTACAGAAATTAAAAAGAGCTGTTAAATTATACTTTTTAAATAATGCCTTCTATTCCGTAGAACAATAATTACATAAAGATGAATTTTTCCATAATGCAGAACATACCTGTTATAAGGAGACTTCGTGTAATACTTTGTGTTTCAATCTAATGTATACTTTACATATTTATACTTTAGCATATCTATCTGTACATGAATTATAACAACTTGTACTGTAACCAAATGTAGTCTTATCATGTTTGTACAGCTGCTAGAATTAAGAATTGTGTAAATTATACTATTTGTTATATATATTTATGTTAATGTAATTGTGTGCAAATATCCATATTGCATAACAAAATAATAATAATAATTATTATTATTATTGACAAGTCCTTTCCAAAGTGTATTGGATGTATACGAGATGCAAAAAAAAGTGTGTTTCGTGAAACAGCGAATACTCTAGCCGCTACACCACCATGGCCTTCACCATCTTATGATAGGAAGTGTTGAGAGAGATTTGGTGGTTTGTAACAACCAAGGTATTGAGAGCCAATGATTGTGCAATATGGCAGGTATGGGAGCAGCATTGAAATGCAAGGGTGGGGAAAACGGGAAAATCTCGAGAAAACGTGCCAGCCAGCAACATCAAAAAGTACAATTCCTATATGTGAAAATCTGTGACTAACCTCACAGGGAAACCAACATGGATCACATTGGTGGAAGGCAAGCGTCCTACCACTATGCCCACCGCAGACCCCCCTCCCCCTTGGGAAGGGAGGAGAGGAACCTAATTTCTTCAGCGATAATGCTTTTTCTTAGAGGAGTGTTTGTTCGTCAAGTATCTGCAGTTTGGTTTTGAGATATTGAAACTGAATAGTCTTTTAATGTATTCAGAGGAGAATTTCACACTAAAAATAATAATTGCACAAGTTGGTAGGTAACAACAAAGAAATTTTGTCACAAGTTTGTCTGTGGACCACTTTGGCAGTGGTTAGTACATGTGCGCTTGTAATCGATATCATTGCAGTGCATGCATCTTTCACCCATTGTAGTTCAACAATGTATAATAATTTAACTAAACTACCCAAAGTAACCTAAAATGCTGGCAAGTAAGTTTTCATACATTTTAACCTAACCATAGGGTGGTTCCTTTTTTATCCCTAAAAGGGTATTTATAGAAATAATATCCTATTGTAGTTTTCTCCTCTCAATGCGAAATTTTTTAACATGTTGGGCTGAATTTAAATTTTGGTTACTGACTAAGCCCTTGGTACTAAATTGCACTTTTGGAATAAGATGTAACACAATTTCTGTACATATAGGGAATAAAATTATCCAGAAATATCTCTGTCCCTCCCCTCTTTTTTTTTCTTCTGAAAAGTTTCTAAAATACTTGACTGTCCAGTGCAGACAATTCAGTACAAATTTTAATTTCGTTGTTTTAGTTATGTACCAAATTTAACTTAACCCTGTACAACATTTACGATGAAAGAATCCAAATTGTGTCCTACTTTAAGGGATAAATAAGTATAAAACTGTATCATAACAGAGAAATAATATAATATAAATAGAGGGAATAACTAAAACGAGATTTGAATTTACCAGAAACCATTTTCTACATTGGCATTAAATATGTATAAAGGAGATGAATTCATATTGGAAACAAACCTCTCGAGTAATTTTCAGGGTTAGGAATTTAAATTTAAATGCCAGCAAAAAATTATTTATTCGTGGCTCAGGAAGATGTGAATTTTGCCTTCCAGAAATTCAGTTAGGCTGCTGGCCGCTGTTTTGTTGCACTCATTACTGATACACAACCTAAAATCATTACATAGCAATGGTAGCATACTTGTTATACTTTATTAAATAATTTATTCAAACAATAGTTTTCCACAAATCCTGATAATCAGCACTATATCTAAAACACATGCTTATTGTCGCACATCACCCAATACTGGCCCACGGTACACACACTCACGATCGGTATTTTATGAGGAAATTATTTTATTGCATAACTATTACAAGCCAATAATAAACTAGTAAAACTTCACATGTGAACTGTAATATATATTTATTTATCATATTTTTTGTTCAACACGAAATGCTTTGTATGTAACCTTTCTCTCGATGTAATTCTAATGTAAACACAATGATTAGTGTTCCTGTCAATATGGCGGTTATAGTCCATAGTAAAACCACCTATCTCCAGAAGCTTCACATCAACATGCCATCTCCTGTATACTTCTAACTCTATGGTTGGGGAAAACAAGGAACAAGGAGTGGAAGCCGAGGTGGCTACAGAACAAGACTCTGGGTGCTAACATGTGTAGCAGTGTGTGCGGCAATAACCAGTATAGACGGTACAACTAATACCATTTTTAATTAATTAATGTTTAAAATTTCAAGTAAATAAAATTGAAGATATTTACTCATTTTTGTAGTATTTTGCTGCAAATAAAAAATTTATTCAACTATTTAGTAGAATATTTGATTAACTTCTTAATAATGTGTCAATTTACATAAGTGCTTTTAAAAGCCTACAAAATATTCAGGTATTGTGTTTGCAGACATTTTATACTCTCATTTTTAACCTGTTATAAGATTATCAAATGTTGGAGATTTTATATAGATCTTTCGTATTTATTGTATGCCAGGTATGTTCTCTTTTGGGTGTGAAATGTAGGTATTTTGTATATGAAGTTTGTAGAACCATGTGATGAAATGTTTCAATATAGAACTTTTCTGAACTCGTGTGTTTACCTGGTAGTGTGTTTCACCTTTTTAAACTTTTAGCCCTTAGGGAATATTTATATGGCTGTTGGTTATCAACTTGGTCGTTTATGTATCTTTGCATAAAGTGTCCTTTCTTGGTACTTACCCGAAGGGCTAAGCAAGGGCCCCAAAGGTGACCGAACCACGAGCCTGACAACACGAGATGTCTCGAGGACGATATTCGCCGGGCCAACCACGAACACGTCAAACGGGCTTGGAGCTCCACCTCTGATGGCATGAGGGTGGAATTGTGCGTGGACTGCAGCAGACCACGAGCGGCCCAGGATAATGTCGGCCTGTCACGAGTCGTATGTGCAAGTGTGCATCCCTCCAGCAACATAACTTTTTACGGACTCAACCATACAAAATTAGCACAATCGACGATGTGCCAAGGAAATCATGTGTGCAGGCATCGGGAACAGAACAATTCTGTGTGTGAATTGCGCCAAAATTTACCACACTGAGTGCTTTAATGGGTGTGAACATGCAACAGTAGAAGGGAATGGACAACATTTTGTGTGCAATGTGTACACAAACTTTATTGCCAATAGCATGAATACCCGCTGATTTTATCACGGGAAGAAGAATGTCACCATGCCATTGTCACCAGGACATGTGCAGACCTGGTAACTCAGAAACAGTGGTGTACAAGGACTGTGGAAGGATTGCTCATTGGCAGTATGTGACAGAGAGGGGCATGGTAAATGTAACAGCTGGTAAATTTCAATGTGCACAGTGCATCGCAGCATCACAGCTGAGTGCCATGCCCACCAGCTGCGGGTGCAGACACAGCCAGTAACTACAGCAGCATGTTGGCACACTACACAGGCCTGCCAACAACTGTTACACAATGGCAAGTACAACCAGTGCCCAAAACAACAACTGGTTTTGTGTGGCCATAGCCATGCTGTGCTGCCGCAACTGCACCACCAACAGCAGCTGCACAGCATACAACAGCAAATATGGGTAATACTCCAACCCTCTTCCAAGCCATGCACACCACTGAGGATCTGCATGCATTCTTAAGAGACTGTCCAGGATGTTTAACAAGGTAAGGAGTTTGTGAACAAGAGCGAAAAAATTATGTAGTAGGACAACTCATGGGTGATGTATGTATGCAGTGGAGCGAGTTTTCGAAGTGAATTCCCGTGCTGCTTTGTCAATATGTACTCCTCCCTGCAAGTGCAAAGTCAAGCAGTGCTATAAATGCCAAATCCTGGGGAAACACTAACTGTGTTTGCAGCACACAAAATCAATCTCATCAAACCCTTTCACCTGCAAATAAGGGAGACTGGAGTGCTGGAGGAAGTAGCAACCACGGAGCGACAGGAAAACAGACTAGCTCTAGCCCCTTAATACATAACAGCACTGAAGAATCTATGTGCTCAGCTGCATTGTTAGACCAAACCAATAGGGAGTAGGACATGCTGCGACGTGAACAGGAAAGGTTTTTCCCATGCCGCACACATGTCTCAGAGCAGGGTAGCGGGACCATACAGCCATCAGCTGTTCATGGTATGAACGATTCAGCAACACAACCAACTTTCAAAAACCTCGAACACAGCCGTCCAACCGCAACTATAGCCATGGGCCCAACCACGTCACTCGAAGCCACTTCAAGGGACCAAACCGGTAAGGGTGTAGATATTGCGAGAGGCAGCAATTTCACTGTCATAGTGAATGCCCAAAATGCACTAGCAAGGAAGAAACACTACAGAAAGTAAAACACCACCAACGGGAAATGGCTCGTCGGGGTAGGAGAGCTGGAAACTCATTGCCCCAATGTTACAGGAGAAAACTCAACACCGACACTTCAACAAATCACGAATGTAAGTCACCAAAGGACCAGAATAGCAATCACCTCAAATAATAAGCCATGCCATACCTTAGTTGACACAGTAACATGACACAATTTTGTGCATTTCGGGTTCATCGTCGACTTAAGCAAACATGCAAACTGCACATACAGTACACCTTGTTACACTGCAGTCACAGGAGAAACCATGGGAGAGACAATAACTGTCTGAATATGCGATGTGGAACCCACCATCACGGCCCTTGTGTCAGCTGACCTACATGAGGATACCATACAAGGCATCATCTGGCTCACTGAACAAAATACCACTGTGAGCCAGTGGTAGCTGTAGGGAAATTAGTATCTTGTAGGGAATTATGTTGTCTTGTTTATAAGTATGGTAGCACTGATGATGTTTGTTATGGTTCTTGTGAGTTAATAAATGGCAGCCTGTTGCTGGACTAACCAGGAAGTATGTGATGTTATTACACTGGCAACAAGTATGGGATGTAATGAAAACATAGTACAATTAGTATATTGTTGTTGGCGAGTTATGGCGGCGAGAGGAAGAGTGGGAGAATTGTGATTGCACAAAGAAGAAGTGGTGTCATATGTGCTTCGGCTAAAGCATTATTTCAAGACCACCAACCAAATTAAGAACAAGAATAAATTGTCGGTGCTAATTACCATTATTGGGCCAAAGGTACTTGCAGTGCTCAGTGATTTAGTGTCGGCGGACAGCGTGGATGCAAAGTCATATGACGAGTTGGTGAAAGTGTTGGTAGAACACTATACTCCGTAAAACATTGTGGTGGCAGAATGTTATGTCTTTTACAGTAGAGTACAGAAGTCTGGGGAGGAGTCTCGCATCATTGTGTATATATGGGCGCTTTCCTGAGTGAAGCATTACAGGACAAACTAGTGGTTGGAATTTGTAGACGAGTGTGTGCATCAGTGATTGTTGTCAGAAGCCATTTGAAGACACATGCGAACTGGCCATTCGGTTGGAACAAGCCAATGTCCAAAAGAATGCTTGGAAATTTGGTCACAAGATAACCAATGTGATCACTAGGCTAAGTGTTCCCCATCGGCGGCTGGGTTCTGGAGGCGATAAGCCATTGAAGTGTTTTTGTTGTGGCCAGGGTTCACATTTAGCTATGCTTGTTCCCAGAAAGGGCGCTTGGCAAGATAATATCAAACTAGGGGTAAACAGAACGATCAAACTTTGTATATCTCCAGGAAGGTACATCAGGTAACATCCGAGGACAATGTGCATCCTAATGACGATACTGAGGCAATGAGAACATTGCACGGTGAGCACCCTGCATATTCAATGTATATGGTGAGGGCTGGCATTGCGCCTTCATGTTATAAAGTAGAGCTGAACGATGAAGGTCTGCCATTGGAAATGGAACTGGACATGGGGGTGGCAGTTAGTGTGTTACCAGAACTCATTTACCAACTGCAGTTGCAACACAGGCTGTAAGCCAGTGTCAATCCAATTGAATACTAATGGGCATCAGGGCGCCTGTGTTAGGTCAGGTGATGGTAGTGAAGCACAATAATCAATCTGTGAAGTTGCCCATATTAGTGGTTAAAAATTGTAACAATGATATGTCAGTATTGATATGATGCAAATGGCTAGAACAATTGAAATTGGACTGGCACTCAATATTTCAGGTCAGTTTGAACTTGCCTACCAAGACAGCAGAAGTGGTGAGCCAGTTGAGACAAAAATATGCAGATGTTTTTAAGACAGGGGTAGGTACAATTAAAGGTCACACTGCAGCAGTCCATTTGAACCCTAATGTGACAACCTAGTTTTGTAAAGCACGAACAGCGCCATATGCATTGTGGGGCCCGTAAAAATAGAGTTGGATCAGTGCGAACGCCAGCTGAAATAGGCTGTTGGTCGGTGGTTTTGCATGGGCAGTCCTGGTTAAAATGGTTCCTGGGACAAACTCAGTATTCGGCAGTTTTGCTGACTGCTGTGGAGGAGGTGGAGCTATTTTGCTATTTGGTTCCCCATTTTTCCTTTCCTCCAGTTGATTGGCCACTCTTGGCTGGTCTAACACAGCTTGGGCCTGAAAGTTTTATTTGGCATCTCGAGCCCTGTCGATCAGCTTGTCCATTGTTAATGGCTTGGGTAAGAGAAGTATGTTGCATATGCAAGGTAGCAGTAGCCTAGTAATCTGATGCAGTAGTCTTCAATCTCTGTGGAAAGATCCGTCTGTATATCTGTTCTCTTCTTCTTATGAAGATTTCCACCTTATAACCAGTTTTCTCAGCTGTGCTATAGAATTTGGTTGTCATAAGCGTGACAAATTCTGCACGACAAATTTATCTCTGGCAAACCTATGTTGTAATTACATACTGGGTTGCTGCCAATTCGAAATTAATTCGCCGTACACATTCCACCATTCCGCTGCTTTGCCCTAAAGCTTTTGCTGAACTTTAGCCACCCAGTGTTCGTCTGGAATGTCGTAAAGTCGGAATTCTCGTTCACATACACTGATGAAGGTTCTGGGATCCTCATGTGGTCGGGCTACGAACTCCGGAAGTTACGGTTCTCCTGCGCTCATTGTGTGGCTGTGCATTGAGGAAGGTCCGGGTTACTAGTTAGATATTCGACTGCTCTCTTATGTAATTCGCAATGGTACACCATGCCAGGCCTGTTCACTGATTCATCAGGTCAGCCGATACATTTGAGGTCGTATGTTCCTCCACAGAGAATACAACGAACCATATAAATGCCTCGCCCTGGGCATGTGAGCCAACTACAATGTTAGGTTTGTCTGGTCAGACAGTCGGCACAGCTATACTCCAGCCCTTATGTATATTGTGGTGTGTCCTTTCAGCCAAGACAACTGTAGTGATGCCATTGTTGGCAGTGCATGCACTGGATGAAGTTTATCTCTGTTCTGAGGCAGTCAGGACTTGAACAGAAGTTAAGTCCAGTTGTGGCAGAGATGACCTCAGCACGATTGGACTATCTTTGGTTTGATGTATTCTTCGCCATGTTGACTACAGTATGGGTAATGGGAGCAATAGGGTTTTGTTCAGCGACTCCCCAAAATCTGCAGGTGCCGTATCTAGTGTGGCTAGCCTGTTCGTGTTGCCTTAGAATACTTCGACAATCTCATGCCAACACGCTGGGCACTAAAAGAGAAGCTCACACTTTTGTCCTAGTATTTGATGTGTGACAGACTGAATAATAATCAAATACCTGGTGGAACAGTGGGCTTATGTTCGAAGGGGTGGCAAAACTATCTCTTCTAAGGGGGTTCAGTTTTGACATGATACCTGGGCCTTGCCTTTATACAGAACTGGAACTGCAACTACTTGGCAGGCCACAAAATCTTGGCTAATAATGGCTAGTCTGTGTTTGGCAGGTATGGCAGGTGGAAAGTCGCTTGGGCAACATTTTAACGAGACAGGAGCTTTCTGAGGTGCAGACGTGTGTGGCTTTGGTGGAGTAGCAAGTGTTTCCTGCGGTCTGTAAATGGACGGTGGCAGAAGGGAGCTATAGCTGCTATAGGTGGCAGTTCCGACTTCCTCATGAATACTATAATGCAGTCGGGGTAAGCTGCTAGTCCGGAGCGTACAGGCGGCGAGAACAGAGAACTTGGTACTGGTATTTCTCTTGGCTCATGAAGTCGTCAAAGAGATTGCACCTTCTCTCTGGACTAATGGCTAGCTATCTTTTTGAATACTGAGGGCTGATATTCGTGTGCTCGGCCCGATACAAAAATGCCTCTCTCACCTTCTCCTTAAATTCTCTCCTTTTGACAAAAGCATCAGGAAGTTGGAAAATACCCCTCCAAGCTGCTTTGCACATGCAGGTACTAGCTTGTGTGAATTTACATCTTTCCCCACTAAGGTGTGTGGTCAGGCAACTGTCAACCAATTTGGGGATTAGAGGTCCCCAACAGAGTCTGCTCCAGGGGAGAAGTAATCGCCAAATGCAGTTCGTGGTGTCACAGACAGTGGACCTTTTGCCAGCTCGTCCATTCCCCACAATACAGGATTGTTGGAAAGGGATGGCCAGTGCGAGTGTGTGTTCTGTGAACCAAAATACATTTATTCGTGTTGAGCAATCATCCCGTGAATAACTGCAGGTACCTGGCAAGGGTAACTACAAGTTACTATATCTGCAAAGAAGTGGCCTCAAGTAAAATTTCACGCATGTTTTATTTTCAGGAAAATAAAAACATGGTGATAGCATTCTAGCTTAGGGCCAGTGTCATGAGCTTCCACCTTTGAAGGTTATCAGTTAAGTTGGCCAGCAGAGCCATCCAATTCAAAAAGGGTGCATCAAAATGACTGGCGAACTACTTGCTAAGGTGTGTACGTGTTGTAGAAACTACGTGACGATATCACTGGCACTTCTCTTGGGAAACTAAGCAGAGTGACAGGACAGTAGCCTTGAAAAAGACTAGGATGAGGTCCACTTCAATCACAAATGAAGGCAGGCGGTGATAGGTTAGCAGGGTACATAGTGAATCGCCCCTGACTGACATAATTCTAACCTACCACAAGCTCTGCTGATGCTTACCATCGGCGAGGGGCATGTTCGGAGTAATGCATGCTGAAATGACGGCAACAATACGAAACCAGCATAGCGACGAATTTTGGTCTGAGCAGCACATGCTTGGTGCAACGACAACCATAAGCTAAGCAGAAGGCAGGGGTCAGTTTCGAGCATCAAGTGCTGGAAAAGACAAATGCAATCTGTTCAGATCCCGAGTGACGGCTACTGGAATTGAAGACTGGTCAATTTAATTAGAACCATGCAGTTCGTGCTTATTACAAAAATTGCTGCAGAGACACAGGCCGTCTCTCCATTTATACACAACGAGGGCTGCTGCCCATCTCTCATTGGCTGATATACGAGGACGAAGGGTAGTTGCTGAGCAGGGGTGCAAAGCACGACTTAACTCTGGACTTCTCAGCCTGCTGGAGAGCGATGTAAAACAAAAGACAAGCGATTATACTACTAGTTAGATCTAGCGGGGAGCAAATGAACTCGCTTATCCTCCTACTATAATAGAGGGTTACCTGTGAATAATAAAAGCTGTAGGGCAGACAGTACAACCTCACTTTTTAAAGTAATATTTTTAGCTTCAAACTCTGTGAAAGGGACCTGAGGGATGGGGATGAAGTCGTTAAAAACTAATAACTCAAAAAACATCATGCATCATTGTTTACTAACTATCTGAAGCCTTTCTTGGTTGTCATCAGTACTTGTAACACATCCTGAACCAAATATCTCATGTGTGCAAACAACTGGTAATTAAAAGAAGGGTGAATGTAAATAAAAAAATTTATAGGATTTTGGGGTTGGCAAGCAGTTAACTTGCTCAAAAATCAACAATACCTTTTTAACAACAAAATATCATCTAAGAACATTAGCCATGATATCAAGAACTAATAATAAAGATTGTGTTTAAGACATTATTACTTTCTTTACAAATTTCCTCATTTTTATATATTTTTTGTATTTTGTTTAAACCATTTAAAGAATTTAACTTCTTTACTTATATATATATATATATATATATATATATATATATATATATATATATATATATATATATATATATATATATATATATATATATATATATAAAATACCACTTCAAATAATTCTCTGACTCATAAGAGTTGCATTATACTCTTAAACATCGTCAATTATCGTGAATTCAAGTTCATGATTTTTTTTTGTGCCAGAGTCTCTCCAATTAGTTAACTTCTTGTGGGCTGGCCGAAACTTTAAATTAGAGATGGGACGATTCCAATTTTTCAATGTCGATACACGAATATTGATTCTCTGTCGATTCTTGATCGTTTTCCGATTCTCAATTCCTATGATTTACAACAAATAAGACACAAATCACATTGTCGTTTACTGTCAAAACTATTCTACAGTTAAAGTCATTGTAACGAGTATGTTTATAACAAAAATTCAGCTGTAACCATAACTTTTATCGTCACTGTCAATTGCTCATATACCCAGTGGGAAAATAAGTCGGTAATAACGAATGCAATGTGGGCTTATTTTCGCTATATAACAGCTTAAATAGCAGTACTCAGTAGTATCCTAAAAACAATGCAAGAAGAAATGATTGCATTTTTAAAAAATGTACAAAAAGGTTTTGACTACCGTGCGTACACTTCGTGGTTATGCCTAGTCCGGAAACATGACAATATCGCTGCCACCAGCTGGTCACATGCAGACTCAGCAATGACGGACAGCTTACCTGTCATAGAGCCATAACTGCTGTCCAGTCCGGAACCAGCACTGGACTGTTCTAGGTCACGCGCTTGCCATGCGCTCGCCAATGTGTATTTGTGTAGACGCAGCGTGGAAAAATTTCAGTACCGGCCAAAAATAATAGCGAAATGTAACGTGAATATCTGTACCTGAAGCAAAAGCGAATATAAATTTTCCTACATATCAGTGTTTTTAATTAAACTTCTCTGAATCAATCATTGGAAATTGTATTATTTCATGTGAAAACATGGGGTGCTGCCTCAAAATTAAACTAGGAAGGGGGAGGGAATGGGTAATGTGTAAAAACTTTTCTCACCAAGATAAAATGACTTTTAAGACCCCGTATTGTCAGGGGAAAATACCTGACATTACAAGTAAATTATTTATACACACTACTGAACATCTGCTAAGAATTGGGTAATCTGATAGGCATATTGCGCAATCGAGTCGCCGAAAAACGCCCACCTTAAATTCTGTTATGGGAATGTTATGGGAATGTTTTTGTTACAATTTTTATTATTTAAAACACAAGTATTTCTGCGGTGACAAAAATCCATTATTCCTAGTGGTGTACACGTGAATAAACAGCTATTGCCTCGCATAGCACTTTTTTGAGCAATTTACAGCCAATTTTTTTCCCACGTCAACACAGTACATTTTCATCCTCAACGCCATATTGTCAACCAGCTACACTTTTTCCAAGATCACATGCATATTCCACAACCATCAATTTAAATTTGAATAATAACTCACTCGTTCCTTGTCCATTACCATGAGGCAGTGTTCTAATTGACAATTTTGTTAACAAAATGGTCATCTGACCTGTTTTTCTACCAAATCTAAGACTTATTTTTGTAATTTGTGTTCTGTCAACTTTGAAGTAGACAAATAAATTACCAAATCGCAGCCATATCAGTTGTTATTTTGGCAATCATTATAACACCAAAATAGTACAGCATTGCGTGCTTGGTAGTTATACGTCGTATTGTTTAGACTAAACCATACAAAATGCTAGACACAAATTAAGAAAAATTAACTAGAAACTAATTGGAACACAGTCTCAAGTTTGTCTATCTTGGTTGCGGGAAGCACGCACGAGGGCAATATATGAGAGGGAGAGTGAGAGATTGAACTGAAGTGATCGATACAGGCACAACTGTAAACCTCCTGGCAAGGACAAACTCAGGATCACACACAGTAATCTCTAATTGTGCTGTTGACATAGGATGCCTGCAATCGTTTCACAGGAACACATAGTTTCCAAGTGTCAGTTTTTACTGTACGTGAACAAACCTTTAAAAAGTGCTTCTGCAGCCTATACATGCCGAAATTCGGTATATATAAAAAGTAAAAATCACGAACAAAATTAAAGAAATAAATAAATAATTGGAATTACTATAATCCCCAAAACATAGATGTTATTTGGTTGTTTTGTGGGTTACTTATTGCACGTCGTAAAATAAGTTTTATTGAAACTGTGGTACTAATCGGGATTGCAAAGAATTGACTTTATTTTCGATTCTCGATTCGAATCATACAATCAATGGGTATCTGGGTATCGGAGAATCAAATTTACCATCCCTGCTTTAAACATTACTGCAAAGAAATAAAGCATGCATCATTCCTGTTTGATGATCTGAGAGTCCTCAGTGAGGACTGCTCAGGCAGTTAACATCCAGCTAACATTGCTCAAAATCAAAGGCAATTTTTCCTGCGAATACGCAGCTTCTGCTCACTCTATAAACCCCTTGCAGCAATAATTAAATACTTCCCGACAAACTCCTAAATAGCAGAAACAGTTTACTCACTGGCGGATATAAGGATCCCTTATATATTCAAAATAATAACTGGATTAATGCAAGAGAAAATAAAGGTGAGATAATTAATTACAGGTCGAGAAGTGGAAGAAAAAAGCTAAACTCGGCTGCATAGAAGTGGAGTGAAAAGACCCTCCAAAGAACACTACATAGAAGAAACCAACATTCACTTAGATTATACACTCTCTGTGAAACTATTATATTATCATTCTCTTTACAAATTTTCTTTTTCATTGCAAAATTTTACGATAACATCTTAGAATTTTGGGCAGTTATTACTTTATATAAAATACTTATATTTCTTTACCCAAATTCAAGTCTGAGATTCACATTACAGAGTTCTCTAGTGGAAAACATAGGAACTATGATATATTTTTTTTTATAGTCTCATTTATAAGGTAAAAATTTGTTTATTTTTAAGACGCAAAAAATGTAACCACAGTATTATATCGATTCCTTATTCCTTAATTTCAATACTTGAAGTTAATAGTTAATAACGATATTTGAATAATAAAAAAAAAAAACTAGATTGAGAAAAGCAAACTAATAAGCGACACTTTGCCTCAAAAGTATACTTCACTCAAACAAATCTCAATGAGGTACAAAACTCATAAATCCTCACTCAAAACTTCAAGGTAAAGTACGAAAACTAATTAAATACCGTAATACTCAGAGTAGAGATGAGAGTGAATTATGAGTAGTTCCAGATCTATACACACAATATTGAACATTAACGGCACCTTGAATTCATCCACTTTCTGTTTTATTTAATATCCATAAGAATAAAAATGTAACAATGATAGTACACTTGTACATCTAACAAATTCATAACATCACTTGGCTGATGCAATATTTGATGTGAACAGTCAGCGTCAGCCCATTTTTTCAAGCCGCCAGAATCTCCGCCACAGGTACTTACAACCATGAACGACATCAGTGTGTCAACCTGTCTTCCGTGTGTTAGTGTAAGTGCACCAGTGCTGTGAAATCAGGGTAGATATGTTTATTATTGTTTTTGAAATGGCTTTTTTAATATATATTGTTTTCAAAATGATAGAGTATGTTTGCCACCTGCGCACCGCAGCGACCACGAGTTATATTTTGTTTTATTTACATTTTGTGAAGGGAAATATTTTGTATGCTCTTGTAAGATTATGTTGACAAGTGTAACATGTTTACAAATGTGAGTTCCGTGCACACGAGCTGTGCACATTATATTTCCGCACAGATATTAATAGTAAATATTATTTTTGTTCACAGTTGTGTTGTATTATTTTCAAGTGTTATGTTGTGTGCTATCGTGTTGCTGCCCATGGGTATAATAAAGTCCTTATATATAAATAAAATAAGTGACGTGTACAGAAATTGTTTACATGAGATACATGTCAGTATAAGCCTGATTCGTTAAGAGGGCTTGGAACATGTGGTTGAGACCCATGAAATCGATGTTCGCGGCGCAAGAGATATTGTGAAAACCATTACATATTTAAAAATCAGGGTAATATTAAGATATTGATTAAGTTTGGATTTTAGAATGCCATTACTCGAAATATGTTTTATTTTATTAATTACATAGCCGTCAATATAACAAATTTCAATAAATGAATATTAATAAATTTGTATTGCAAATGAAAAACTAAAAAGTGTCAATCTGTAACACATTTGTGCACATGATATTAAAAGTTGCAGAATGCATGTAGAAGCTACACAAGTTGTAAAATCTATTGTGCTACAAGCCTTGAAAGTGACAGTTCACGCGGGATTTGGTACTGATTAGATACATTGTAGTTCATGCGTCCACCCATACATTACAGTAATGCATCACAGGTGTCGCGCATGCTGGAGGGCGTCGTTGTTTACTTTATAGTATCGCGAAACCACTCTTTTGAATTTGGCTGGGGTCACCACAAGATGGTAGTAAGACACAATTGAAAAAGAACAGGGATAGAATAAATTGATTAAAGTTATGTGAATACTGTTGCTTATGCCTGATTAACCATAGATTAAAGCGGTTTGAATTTACACAAATGCTGTAGTATTGAAAAGTAAAAATAAGTAAATAATAGGTGAGAGCTTACAAATGAAATATTGCAAAAAAATTTCACCATTAAAAAACAAAATGCAATAAAATTATACCTATTGGAAACTATGCTTATAAGCACTATTCAATTTTTTTCTGGATCACATACATTGATGGGACGAAGTACTTGTCACAATTATTTTATGTATAAATATAATTTTTTGTGGTTGTGCATGTGGGTTATAGTTATCATACTCTTTATTAAAACAGGTGTAAAATGGCATTGATGTCACAAATGTATTTAAAACTAATGTTACTGGCTCACTGTGTACGTGGCCTATGTATATCTAATGACAACACTGATTAATACTGTTATTTGATGTTCACATTCTAACTAAATTCTTTGTTAACTGACTAAGCTTGATTAGTTGTTTCAGTGCTAATGAAAGCTGAACAAGTAAAATCAAACTGATAGTGCAGTGCAAGTAGTAATAATAGTAAACACTGAGCTATCATTCTTCAGGGCCGGAGTTTGAATCCCTGTCTGGACATCCTCATTTCAGCTTTCTATGGTTTCCTGACTTAACTTCAGGCAAATGCCGAGATGATTCCTTACTAAAGACTATTTCCGGTTCCTTTTTAGTTCCCTTGGACTATGTTGTAGTCGGGGGCTACGGTAGTGTAGTGGCTATAGTTCTCGCCGCCTACCAAAGCTTTCCAGTTTCGATTTCTGGCTGTGTTACAGTAGAATTTCCACATGTCAAAACGTGGCAGATGTTACCATTGTTGGACAGTTAAAGAAATTAGTGTTTCTTGTGTGCAGGTTGTAAGGTTTTACAAAGTGTCTTAGTAGCAGGTGATTCTACTTTTTGGTTCCCATTAGCGTAAAACCACTCTTTTTATTTCAATACTTACTCTGATTTTCTGCAGTGTTTCGGACAGCAGATAAGAGAAGCTACATTTGTAAGTCTAGATTAAGAGCTACAATAGCTCTCGTGTCTATAGAGAACTCTGGCAAAATATTCTGAAGCTGACAGAATAGAGCTCATATTTGTCTCCAATTAGACCTGGAATATGCTTAAAATCTTTTGTAACTAACTCAGGAGCTTTTACATTGGGAACACAGTTTAGGATGAGCGGTGTCAGTAGAATGTATTTATAGAAAATCAGAGTCTACAATTGTTGATGCTATGTCGGAATCACATTCCAGCAGTACTAATTTTTCATCTGGTGAAAGATACAGATCAGAGATACTGAGCAGCATTCATTAACTGCCAATTTTACTTGCGGGGTCACTCCCTGGTTTTCGCATGTAAGAATCGTGCCCGGACGATGCAGTAGGTCGACTGGTATTCTCTGAGATCTTCGGTTTCTCCTCTTCTGTGTCATTGCATTACAAGGCGCTTCTCCGTATCCCCCTCATTCATCTCTCATCAGATCTAAAGACCTTATCTTAGATTTTAAGAGCCATCCAAACCTCTTGTTAACTTATACTGTAATATCAACGTAATTATTCATGACACCAGCGACTGATTTGCGATTTCCGAATTAAATATGATCAAATTTTATTTAATAATATATCATAGAGGTATAATACACTAGAGGGGGCGTGACGTCATAAAAGTGTGTTCAACATGGTACAATGTTTTGTTAAAGTAACACAACAGATTCCGAACACACCATTCGCTCCCTCGAGCGTGACGTCACGAAGGTGCGTCCAACAAGGTTCGCCATTGTGCAATCTTCCTAAAGTCACATGACCCATCTTGAACACATCCTTTCTTACAGTCTCTTATAGCAGACACCGCATCTATCTATTATGCCTCTATGGGTATAATAGACCTCTATGATTATGTAACATATTGCGAAGTCTGTGTTGTATGCTTTAACATTTACATGTTTATGAGCACCATTTTCTTTGGATTTGTAGCTAACAAAGGAAAAATTATATAACGTTTAGGAACAGCCTTAAGTTATGGGACATTTCGAGGTCGCTACGACCCGAATTTTCATTTTAGAATTCATCAGTGTTTTCACTTCTATATTTGGACTTTGGAAACAGGTCTTTTTGTAAAAGTTACCTTGGGCACATACTAGGAAGAGGCCCTAAAATATTATCACTGATATGGCGTGTTTAATAATCTTGTTTTCGATGGCGATGTTTGTAGGGGCCGATAACAGAAATTGTAAAATAATGACTTTTCGTTTGATTAGACCCCCGAATAACCAAGATATCCAGAAGTCAACATATCAAAACAAAATTTGGAGATGTAAGAAATATTTTAGTACTGTTTTTGGCATCCAAGTCATAGTTTTGGATATAAATGTAGTTTTATGTCCGTGACCGCAAAACAGACAACTATACAGTGACTGTGGCATAAAATTTCTCATGCATCCGAAGCTGGCCGCAGTGTGAGAATATTATTTTGAAACTCAGTTTAAAGCTTTTGAACTATAATTGATTATTATTCTAATTTCCTGACTTTTGCGATAAGTTTAAGAATATTTTCAGTGCCAGAATTAACATTTTCAATTACATTTTATCAAGTTATCGTGTCTTAGTTGTCGTTGATAGAGCAGTTCTACCATTAGTTGGTTCAGTTGTATAAATGGGAGTTGTTCATAGTAAAGCCGTTCGCTGACACACATCACAAGCATGCCATCTGCCTACAGATGTCCTCATCTGCCTATCATCTTTCTCCACTCTTATCCCTCTTCTGCCTCACACTCCAAACCTCGTACGCATTGCGTTGTTTGTTCAAGGTAGCTCCGCTTAGATCATACTGTATACGTTGTAGCCGTATGTGGCGCTATCCTACGAGGAACTAAAAAACCACACCAACAGCCCATGCACGGTAAAATTTTTTCTCCCACGCACTTGTAAGTGTTGTGCAATGATGTCGCAGTAATATTGTGTTATTTTTAATAAAAGTGTAATTGATTGCTTTCTAAATGCACTAGTGTGTTCACTACCACTGGGGAACACTGTAAAATACTATTTAAGCATTTGTGAGAAGGGTTTGTGCATTTTTCGTACTTAACTTTTATCCGCATTTGTCGTTGTTCTGGAAGGTGCTACAGATAGCACGATACCAGTGTCATAGGTAACATAATAAACCAAAGACTGGCCAACAGAGACAATTGGCGGAGGCCACGAACTGTTGTCCGCAGACTTCGTAAACATGTATCCGAATATGAATATTCTTTTCAAGTCATTTTTTCACTTGAACCTAAATTGCAATGTACTTATATAAATGAGTAATAAAAGCATACAATGAATGCGGGACGAGATCCCTACAAACAAGGACACACACGCCCTGTGGAATCTAACATGTTTTGGTTGGGAAAGGACAGAACTGCAGTGGAAGTATGAATGTGCGTGTGCCGTTCACAATTTATTTTTCTTTTTCTTTTAAGTATTTTATTATATAATCTGAAGTGTGTAATGCAGTTATTTGTATTATTATGTGCCATCTTCGTTTCACTAATCTCATCTTAAATTAGTTTTGTTCTGAATAACAGAACTTTGCGTTGTCCCGCGTGAATTGGCGCCGAGTGGCCAACCCGCGCGGCCATGTTACTTAAGTAGCGTCTTCGCCTTCCGTGGGTGCCGATCGTGCGTGAGCCCGCTCCGGGGTCGTCAACTTTTGAACCAATCATGTAGTTGCAATAGTTAATTTAATTTCTCTGGAAAATTTTATTACTTTTTCGTTACCCCGGAGTGTGCACCGCCTCACCGTTCAGACAGTTTTGCCTCACGGCTGAACCTTTACTTTTCACGTAATCTGTTATCGGCTTGGCACCTTTTTATACTGTTGTAGAGCTCTCCGGGCTATAGTGGAGATGTATAAACTTACGTGCCTCATACGAGGGTAATATGAATAAATCGTATTGTCGTGAATAAGTTCTGCGTACAACTTTATTTATCTGATCGGTCTGACCATGTGACTTGTGTAATTCTTAACCTCAAATAATTTACTACGAGTGCTCACTGCGTTTGGTGGCAGAAACAACCCACGATTCTTAATGTTGTGTAAAAGGGGGGGGGGGGGGGCGACCACCCGTACTACCCTAGGCCAAACTGGATTTATAGCTGCTTCAAGACTGAATTATTCGTCGAACATTAATAACCAAACGAATGACGTCGGAACATCGAGAGGAGGCCCCACGGCCGTCGGCCTTCATGGCCCCCAAGATTCTCGTACTCTGCACTAGCGCCTAAACCCGGTAAAACCCATCCTATTTTCCAGCAAAGTGACCTAACCTGTTAATCCCCCTCTGTTCTGAAAACCGCACGTCACATTAAGGCTACATTCCACTTGGTACCGAAAGCACTGACCAGTAGAATGCCATTAGTAAAAATTCGGACTCCAAAAGCGCTCAGAACTGAAACCAAATAGAACACTCGTCAGCAGTTTTCAGCAGGAATAATGGTGTGTGCAATATGTGATAAAGCAATGATAGGCTTAAACATTAAACAGGGTTGGATATTATTTTTTATTTTCTTCGGATTCAGACTCGTCAATTCATGATGAGATCAAAGAATGTGAAAATATACATTCTAAAACACATCTTCTGCATATAGCAATGTAACTTGCTCGTTATCCATCACAGTCATGTTGTATTGTCTGCTTTTACTGAAACTACCTTACCTTCCGCACGTTGACGTGAGCCAGCACAGTAGTATAAAAATGCTGATTCGAGCGCAGCCCCCAGTTATCAGAAAAACAACTGCAAATTAAATGCTCGAGCCATCAAAACCGTCAGAAGAAATTCCTCTTAATTTTCTGATCCAAAATATCAAATGCCGATTCAAGCGCAACTGCAAAAAAGTGGCTCAAAAAGTTACATTCGGGAGCAGTTGCAAAAAAGTGGCTCAAAAAATTGCGTTTGAGTGCATATGCAAAAATATGCATAAAAAGTTGCGTTTGGGCGCAGTTGCAAAAAAGAGTGGCTCAAAAAACAAAACAATGTTGTCGAGTTCAATCAACTAAATTTTGGTAATGAAACATTTTAATGAAATAACTTTATGCTAAACCTCAAATTACTACAGAAGTATATAAAAAAAAAATTTGCATTGCCAACTCATAAAAAAACGACGGTTGACTTAAGTGATTTTGAGTACAATTACAAATAAATAGAACAAAACCAGTATGTACATGCCATATTGTAAGGACTAGTAGTACGTACATATGTTCACAAAGTTATACCATATGACTATACACATGTAAAAATGTATGACATTTGACACATATTTTGTGTTTGCCTAAAACAAAAGTAATAACTTAATACTTTTACTGTCTTGGAAACCAGTTTCCATAGGTAATGAATTTAAGTACGTTCCACATAACATTGTTTTGAAATTTGGAAAATAGATGTATTCAGATAAACCATTCCTGTTTCAAACATGAATAGTCTCTTTTGAAATCTCCTCTAGTATTCACAGGAGCAACTACTGAAGGAATAATTTTCTTGATCACATCTGTCACATTGTAGTAAACCTCATCCTTTGGTTGCGGCCATCTCCAATGTCTACCATTTAAAGACATTGCACTGACATGCACTTTGCTTGAACTGGACTCAGTTAAATTAGCCTCATACTGTACCACTACATAATCTCCCAAAACAATTTTTTGCCACTTTTTTGATCTTATGATGAAGCAACAATGGAAGGTTCCAGGACGCCATCCACAACTACATAATTTCCCACAGGGATATAAGATTCATCTGTCACTAACACCGTAGAATCGGGACTTGATGGATTATTTTCACACTCATCACTTTCATCAATCACTTTCACTGGAGGAATATTCAAGCTCGTTCTCACTATTGACTAGTTTCCTGAATCTATCGAGTCAACTTTTTCTTCGTAGCAGCTGCACCACCAGAAGTCGATGCTTGCTGATGTCTCTTCATGTATAGTTCACCTGAAGGCCTATCAGATTTCTTCAGACTAGGATCTTTTGTATTTTTTTTTGCATCCTCACGAGCCTTGACAAAATTTTGTACTTCTTCAAACTAGTCACTTTTTCTAGGAATTACCAGTAAGTGAAAACGCTTCACCTTTTGTTTTGGCACTAGGTCCTCTCCTCTCATGCTGTCTATGTAAGCCTTGAACTCTGCCCCAATAGTGTCTGGCATATTTTGTTGGACTTCAGCAGGATTTGCATAGGCTGGCAATTTGGCAATGACACGTTCTCGTGAGGTCGGGTAAATACCTGTAGCTCTGAAACCAGCCACAAGATTTGCTGTGCACTTTTATTCGCCAAGTGCTAAATAATTTTTTTCGACAACTGATGCAAACACATTGTTTGGTAGTGACACAAGTTTCTTACCTTGTGGGGCTTCCGGCCATTTTTGCAAGACAGCTCGCCACTGTGTTTTGAGTGGAGAAAAAAAAACAGCCATCCAAAGGCTGTAAGAGGTAGGCAGAATCCGGAATGAGAGATACAAAAGAAATGTCATTTTCCTCACACAGCTTTAGGACTCTGAGACTCATATGCACTGCTAAATTGTCGCAAATGATAACCTTCTTCCTTGGATACTTCCTAAGTCTTGGAAGCAAATGTTCACCAAACCAGTCTTCGTAAATTCCCAGGTCAACCCAACCAGACTTTGACACATTCAACCTGGAACCTTTTGGTCCATCCATGAGCCAATCTGACATTTTGTTCTTCCCTTTAAATACAAAGTATGGAGACAACAGTTCTCCAGAAGCGCTGCCACAAAACATAACTGTGAAGCATGACTTTGTGAAGTTCCAAATTATTTCTGGATGTCTGTTCTGGCGCCGAAACAAATATTTCCCTTTCTTGGGAGTCATGAAATCTAGTTTCATCATAGTTGAATATGTTCTGTGGTGGTACATTCACTAAGACGCTCTCTAAATTATCAAAAAAATTGTTTTTCATATCTTTGTCAACCTGAGCACATTTCCTAGAAATGCTTTGACTAAAAACTGCTTTCAAATCTGAGTGTCTTCTCAAGAAACTTTTTCCCCAGTCCCATCCAGGCATATTTTTTTTTAAAGAGAGGAACAGTTATTTTTTGAGCATTTAAATAGTTTCTGACTATACATCTGTGATCATACAAGGAAATGGGTAGTCCCATATCACTAAGAACCATTGCATGTTTCTTAAAAATGTCTTTTTCTTTTGGAGTAAAAACGAGAGGTCTGCTTACATTCTTTTTGTGGTTGTTTCTCAACTTGTTTCTGAGCGTCTTTCGAGGAATGCTGTATTCCCTTACAGCTTGCTTTATTCCAATTTTGCCACTCTGCATTTTTGTATTGCTTCATTTAACTGCTGCAATGTATAGTTGCTTTTGGTACCATAATGCCGTGTACCCGGAGAAACACTGTTGCGGGCAGGCATCTTCTGTAACAAACCAAAGGAGACCACATACTGTACATAACCTATAATCTGTTCCATCCTGGTAACTTTGACCCCAAGGTCAAAGTTAACATGAATTTAATCTATCATGCTAAGGTGTTTTTTAGGCCTGTATTGCTATTGTACCACAAATGTGGCCTTTTAGGTTTTATTATGCAAAACCTAACATAACAATACAACAGAATTTACTTTTCAAAACAACTAAAATGTTTAAAATATAAAACTTACCTTTAACAAGGCTGCCAATACACTCCCAAGGAGATCACAGCTGTAGAATGGAAAAATAACATCTTTGATTTATTTCTTCCCTGAGTAGAGGGGTCAATGTTACCCTGAATGTCAACGTTAGCCTGATTGACTGTAAGGGTTTTTATAAGTTGTGCAGGACAGGCAAGCCAATGAGGAGGCAATCCTTCCAACACCAAGAGAGTAGCGTGGTAACCTCGGTGCTGTGTGGACGCACGTCGTCGCATCCTTCCCGGACCTTCATCATTTTTGTATTAATCATGTAGAATATACGTAGTCAAGATTTGTTATGGAACCATAAATTGTTTATTGTCCGGGGAGAGTGCCACACAGCAACCCAGCAAGTCTTTCATACGTCTGGGACTTAACTTTTCATGTAACCATTGTTGGCTTCGCGCCATTTTAACAGTTTAAGTGTACTCCGACTTGATAGGAGCTATGTTCTTGCCTCATATATGGGAGCAAGTTAATAAATCAAGTAATTACGTTTGAAATTTCGGCGTCCAATTTATTTACTCAAATTGCCTCACGATCTCTTAACCAAACATGTTGTGTGGTAACGGTGTGGGATGGCCGGAATAATCCAACAATTAGTATAAGCGTTTAGAGGAAGCTTAGATAGCCTCTACTAGACGAGGCTAAGGATGGATATAGTTTCACTGTTATTCATGACATCTACAGAGATACCTGCACATCTGGGGGTCGCATATAGGCGATCGGCCATGACCCAATGCATTACTTCATGCTCTACACTGAGGAGAGCACTTGTGCCAGCCCGGACATAACCTATAACAACTGTCACCATAATTAATTCCCAGGTGCTGCAACCAGGAAGACGTCAACGTCAGCAATTTCAGCCGGACGTATAGCCTCCAACCCAGACGCCACAATACCATTCCTCACTTACTGATCAAGAGAATCAGTACCTAAAGGAAGGCTCGTACCGGTCAGTGTTTTCAGTGCCAAGTGGAATGCGGCCTAAGTTATTGGGTCCAATGTTTTGTTTGTTCTATTTTTTACCCATCTCCATTCCAGTGTTCAAATACTTTGAATTCCATGAATTTACATTTCTATCTGTTCTGTTCCTTGGTTAGTTATCGTTGGGTGCCTTGAGAAAGGTGATTTGTGTGGCAGTTCATAACCTCACATAAAAAATCTTAACATAATACATAAAACATTTGGTCCAATTTATTTGCTGTAAATAAAGTGGTACATTTTATAATTGCTTTTTGTATTTTAATGTTGTTCTTGTTCGCATGAAGTATATAACATTTCACGTGATATGTTGACCTGGACAGCATATGTACATGTAATTAAAACTGGACTGCACAATAATATACAAACTTGAAGAAACTTAACTCAAGTGCATTTAATAATATTTGATATATTGTTTAGCAATTGTGGAGCTTTAATGGACGTGTGTTTTATTTATGTGACCATTCGAGAATAAGGTTAAACACCTGGGTAAGTATTTCATGTACTTTTAATCCGTTGACACAGTTCTTAGAAATTTTGTTGAACCTTTCAATTTGCCCAGGTCAATAACAGTGAACTTTCTGGGTGGTCATGAATAACCCCAATTTGTGTAATGAAAATTTATATTCTGCATTAAATTCACGAGTGCAATTTCGTGAAATACACTGTCATCGGTTAGGTTATGTTTTTTTAGTATTCTGGTGAAATTACATTCACATTTCTGCAGCCATTCTAATTATATAAGCTAAAAGTTATTTGCTCAATAGAAAGGTTAGGATGAACTTTTGTGTGGTTAGACCTTGTAAAAACGTAGTCATATGACTTATATTCATGAAACTTGCATTTAGTGATCAATATTACCGTAGAAGTGTGTTGTTAAATTTACCTAAAAATTTGGATTAGTTTCGTTTTTGCCACTGACATTCTACTGTTCATGGAAAATGGAATTCCGTGATTTTTCCGGAGTCAAATTTTCACTTTTCCAGTTGTATTTTCAGATGTTTTACCTATTCAAATAACTTATTTGTAAGATCTAAGAAAGTTTCCTTCAATTAAAAACAAGTTCTTATTAACTATTCTATATGCAGCTCTAAAAAAAAAAATATGGCTTTGGTTAAACAAACTACTTAACATTTGTGCTACAATCATTGAGACTGAAGTTCTTCAAAAATGATGTTAGTCTTCATGAGCACATCCATTGTGCTCTCCATGAATATGTTCATGGAGAGTAACTTCTCATGGAACCCAGGCAATGAGAGCACTTTAACTAACTGCTATTGCAAAAATATAAAAATTTTGCTTAATAATTCGCTCTTGAGATCACAATTCTTGAAGAAAAATAACCCAAAACCCAATAATTTTGCACTCCAAGATGTTATAGAAACTTATGCAAACACAATTAGGTAAAAGTGTTTTGATACATACTCAGGAAGTTATTTTCTCCAAGCTGTAACTTCAGCATCTATAGCACTAGCTTCCAGCCGTGTTGTTTCCAACAATTGAATTTTCTTTTTTGGAAGTTCCTTGATAGTTTCCTCTGCCCTCCTCTTTTCCATCTTTCTTTTCTTCTCTTTCGTGTCGTTGCTACACTACAGCTTCTCTTCACCTATTACTTGCAATTTTTTTCATATTGTAACATTTTCTTTGTTACGGTTATTTTATGAACATCTCCAGTAAGGCGGACAAAATCATAGATTTGCCCCTGAGCAATCAGTGGTTGCTCCTGTAGGTTTTCTGTAAGAAGGTTTCTATTCACTGAAAACACTCTTTCTGTAGAGGCATTGCCATGCAAGAGAATAAGCAACATTTTGAGCAATTTCAGGAGGCCACTTTCTGTTCATGAGACATGCAGCTTCAGCAATGTTAACCATAACTGATCAAGACGCTGATCCGACAGAAAGAAGCTAAAAGTGTATCATCAGTGAAACGCACAATCTTGTATGACCATTCTATACAGTCTGCTTCACGACCACAAATTCACCAGTTTTCAAGACAATTACTCTAGGCACACTTTAAAACACTCCTTACACAATTGCTTGTTAAGAGCAACTGATGAGCTGAGACACGATATTCCCTTCGTAAGTTTGGATTTCGGTGGACTTTTCTCCTGTAGGTTTTTTAAAACTGATTTCAGGCAGTTGCGAACGTCATTCTTGAACAAAAGTATCTCCTTCTGTGGCACATGTTTTACTTTTTTTCAGTGCCTGACGTACTGCATACCCCAATTCACTGTTGCTGTGTTTCAAGAGGTTCTCTTCTTTTTCAACACCCAGGCAAGATATTTTTCTTTGGTCTCTGTAGTTTAAATACTTTACTATTCACAATTTTCTCCTTCAAAACATGTCTTCCAAAGAGTCAAACAAAAAAGGAGCTAAGGGCTGATCACATTCAAAAATTTGAGAAAGGGCTCAAGTTCAGACGCCAATGAGTGAAATGTATCCTTCACAATAGCGAAGGACTGTGAGGATATTCGGGCTTCATTTTCAAATTTCGAGAGAGAGGGCACCATTTTAATGATACGTTTAGCACAACATTTTTTTGGGAAGCGATCAGAACCTGTTATTCTAATGTATTGTGACCGAGCAGAAACCTTCTCGAAGAGATAGTAACAGTGCCTCGTGAATTTCACAATATTCCACTTCATCATATTAATTCCTGTTTTGAAGGCATCATGGACTGTACATAGGTCACAACTATTGACGTGTCCCGGAGCCCGTTTGACAGCTGCCATGCTCTGGAGCTGCGCAGTACGCATGCGCACTCGACGAGGGAGCAGCGCAATGTTGTGCGACGTAAGGTGCAGTGCAGTGCAAACGCAAGAGACAGCACATGCTGACGTCAGAGCGCCTCCGACCTGTATAAGCTCAGAGGGCTCTCCACAGTCTGCAGAAGACTCTCCAGCCTGGAGAAGGTTCTCCCTCTCCAGCAACCAAAGGAGGTTCCTCGACTTCTACCAGAAGCTCCCATTTCCACTCCGCAGCCTGGGGAGGAAACCCTGGTGAAGCTCCAAGGTATCACAGTGTCACTACCCCTGCACTGCCTTACCAGAGTCAATCCTTGCACTCTGCAGTAGCAGGTTGTAAATGTTGTCTCTTCTGGACAAACCACCCCTTATACTAAACCGCTATAAATTGCATCATAGAAGTTTGGAGTTATTTGGTTTTAATATTTTCCTCTAATTACGACTTATGAAGATTTGCCTTCACAGCCTTACAGAACTCAAAAATAATTTAAATACTAATAAATAATTTAATTGGCTTTCTTTATACAGAACCAATCATCCCCCTGCTTTCATATACCGATAATAAATACGCTGTGGTAAAATTATTCCTGGTGAGATAGTCATTTCACTTCCCCTTCATATATTTCTATTGGTACTTGAGCAAGTGTAAATTTACTAATTGTAATTGGTAGTTCATTTTGCAAACCAGCGACCTCTACGGACCAGTCACAAGTGGGCCAAACCACTTGGGTTTCCTGGAGCCTGAAGAAGGCTATTTGAGTCTGAATAAGACAGACTCCCGAGGCGTGTCCGGTACACCCTAGCCTGCCAAAGAAACACTCCCATTTAGACTGCTGTTATCCCACTTATTACCTCGGTGTGTCTGCACAAAACTACCCCAGGAGGGCTTGATTGCCGTTACTAGATTGTGAGTACGCCTTCATAATTTGATTACTTATGGGCCAAATAAGATAATTGTTATTTTTGATACTCTATTTTTTACTTAATCCGATTGCCTACGAAAGGAGGTACGCATCAAAGCCAGATTAGATGCCTAGCCTGACAGGAACTTCGAAGAGAGGTAACTCAACCCACACGTGCGCAGCCCCCTAGTGAGATTATGCCACCCCTATCACAGCTAGCTCAGAGGCCAGGTAAACCGTTAGGGAATTACCTCAGATTAATGAGAACTGCAATTACTATTTGGATTCACTGTTTGGGATTTGTTGGCCGTGGCCAGATCTGGAACATGTTAGTAATTTAGTACCTCGAGTGCCCGAGCCAATAGTGAAGCCTATACCATAGTTGTGAACCATAAAAAATAAAAACCTCCCACCACTTGTCAAATACGTACAGCAGCAGGGAAGTTTCTAAATATAGCTATTCCCCCCCCCCCCTAAACAAACATGTAACTACAAGGTAGTAACATATTCACTTGATTTTGTTCCATTACATAAGTCAACCAGGCCATCCCCATACAAACACCCCGAAAGTGCAAGGGAAGCTGACTAGGTTATATACCCGGGCCATAAGTGATTCACCCCATAATCTCACTACATTACCACCCTCATCATATTTTATTATTTTTAATATTACCAGTGACAGCTGGCGTCACATTTCTTGACTGCCTTTATGGTGAGTAAGAAGAAGCTCCCTGGGAGGGAGTTATTCATGATCAAACTCACCCTGGGGTTTGATTCCCCTCCAGTACACCACAGTCTTTCCACCATCATGTGCCACACTAAACTCCCCAATGTGGGCAGATCCTCAACACGCAGAGTAAACTTCCAACCAGATTATAATACACAGCAGAAGGGCAGCAAATTCACACCTCGGAGGGAATCAGCACTTTCATCCATCGGACCTAACTCGTCTTCCCCTATTGACCCTGCTGGGAAGGATAGCTTAAGGGTAGGTGAACCAGTGGGAAAGAAGGGGACTCTTCCCCAGAACTAGATAGCCCGAAGAAGAGAGTACGTCGATACATAATGCATATAAAAAACTTTCACCTCGGACATTTAGTAATAACCAGTTTACAATATTTCCAAAGGGCTGGGAAAAAAAGGAACTAGACAACTCACATGCGGAAATATTCTGGTAAGGAAGTTATATCAACAACTTAATTCGAGATCTTAAATATTACATAAAGCTTACAGTTATTAGTTTATGGAAACAAAGAAGGCTGATTTCCTATCCAGCAGGAACAGCTTACTTGAGTTGTACTGTAATGTCAATTTTCTATGAAAATTAATATTATGTAATTATTTCATTCAGTATTATCCACTCTCTCTAATGTTATCATAATGTTTTTACATGGAACATGTATTTATGACTATCTTGATGTAAATGCAAAGAATGGCTAACTACAATACATATACAATCAACATTTTAAGATATAAAGAAATCACCTGAATCTAACATTGTGGTATCATAGTTGGTAGCTTAAAAAATAGTTAAACTCCGTACAAATACCACAAGCTACATTGTAGTGGCATGTTTTTCGGTCACACTAACATGCCATAGCATGATAATTTTTCAGTGATATAGATAGAATAACCTTCACTTTGCCAATAAAAATATTTTGCATATTATGTGCCATATAAAATGGGAATTGTGTTTTTTTATTGGCAGTGTAGATTACTGCATAATTTAGGAACTATAAAAAAACTTGTATCTCATTTAAAAAAAAAAAAAGTTGAGCATCATCACTCACAAATACTTTACATGTACACTGTTTTGAAGGCTTCGTATCAGTAGTAAGCCTAACTACACGCAGTTGGCAAGCAGCTCAGTACTCATAAAGTTACCCACTTTGTTGTGTTTTAAATATTTCCACGAGTTATGATTAGTTCACCATTTTTTAAAATACATTTATTACATTACCACTTGTGAAATACACGTACTTTATTTTTTAACTTTTCAGTTATAAATTATTTTACGGGCGTGCAGAATTCGTTCATACAAAATCAGCTGTTCCGGCATTCAGAGTGTGCTGACATCACAGGGCCAAACAGTCTATTTCCGTAACTGGAATACGCCGTAAATTAAGTAGTAGTGTCAGATAAACCTAGTCTAATTACCATTTGGATTACTGTTGTTCCAGCCGAAAAAGGCAGATATGCGAGGTGAATTGTTTTTGCTTGCCATCTTCATTTTATGTTTTTTTCCCATTCACGTGGCTGTGGTTGGCAGTGACACCCACATTACATAGAGAAAAAGACATATTACAAACTTTACACAATGCTCTATTACTATCCTGTATTGAGCTAACCACGATACAAATTGTGGATACAAATTGGTATCTACCCAACTTGGTTGGATCTTCACTACAATCGCTCTTACCGGTTTTCTTTTTCGTGTGGTGAGGCACACACGCTGATACAAAAAAAACACTATATATTCACACACATGTGGACTTAAAATCGGAAATTTGGGCACTTAACATGTCACTAAGAATTATTCATCGAACTACAGATAAACCAAATAAAATCATACATGAAACATTCATATCTGAGGTTGTATAATAATTTCTCAGAAAAGAATAAAATGATGCCAGTTCTCAGACGAGGTTGCTTCGGAAAACCTCTCTTAGTTTTTATTTACAGTAAAACGTATAATCTAAGTGCATTCCCTGCCAGGATTTTTATATCTCCACTAAATCTGCCACAGTAAAGAATCACAACCATCAGTCATCTTGTGTGACATGTAGCACAGATCGAAAGTAGAGATTAGTAGTGATGTTAGTTCATATTCTGCCGCACCAACCACAACCTTGTCACAGCTGATTCGCCATGCCATTTCAAAATAGACAGGGACAAAAGATGATTTTGCAATTTCTATAATTTTATTTCCTGGAAGTACTTAAAAAATTACTAGTGTGAGTCTTACGCAGGGCAGGTGTTACTTTAATATTTCCATTACAGTTATTAAACTATACAATATTAAAATTCCATGATTCTACAGTAAATTCCCTGATTTTCAAATCATTGCAAAATTCATTGATTTTTCCTGGAATTCCAGGGATTCTAGATGAGTGGACACACTACATTGATGTTTTATGACAACTATTTATGATATTCGTAACATCATAGCAACTGACCATTTGCATACATATAGTGAGTATATACAATTATTAATTTCAGAGTTAATTGTGCTTAAATCCTACCCCATTATCGACAACAATTTTAATAGTCTCCAGAAAGTGTCACAGTTGTAAATATATACAGAGAGGGAATAGTATTTTGTAATATTCTACGTAAATAAAGTAACATTGTCATTTTAAAGTGTTTAAGCATGTTATTTTCCATAGTTCTGCCTGTACATGTTATTAAAAATAATTCTCATGTCATTTAAAGATGATTTAATACACTTTTTTTAACTGTATATGATGGGCTAGTTAGAAACTTGAACGTTGCACATATTTAACTAGGAATGTCCTAAATAGCATGGTGCTGATCGGCTATAACAAGAGGAAATAACCCAAGTGTTTGACTCTTCTGAGACTCTCAGGATGGTAAAGAAAAATAACTTCGTAACAGTAGACCATTTATTTCTAAATAGTTAAGAACAACATTATCAGTATTCACACAGGTATAATAATTTAATGAATTTAACATGTTGGTATTTACAGCAATACTACAGTAGATATTCATTTATTGCATTGTCGTGTAAATAAATACAGTGAACTTCTGAACAACTGATTAAACATACACCACGTGGCAATGTTTACTTTGATATACGGCAGAAGGATATGTAAAGGGCTGAAAGTAGAAAATAAGCAGTGGCTTTCAAAAGTGCCCACTTTACTATAAACAGCCTTTAACTCAACTACCTTTCAAGCAACGTGCTATGATATGCTGCAGACTAAAACAGCCTAAGCTTACGTCCAAAAAGTATTTTGCCACATAACACATTTGAAGAGATTTCCTTCAACTGTGAATGCTGTATTACAAGTAAAATTATTTACCCTATGTTATAAACCATTTACTCACTCTTAACGCAAAACACACCTTTCCTCACAAAATGCATCTCTACTGAAAAATATTTAAAATAATAATTTTGACTTTTTTAAACGACCAATTCGAAGGTATTTCAAAATCATTTTGTGTGTCCAGAAAACTGTGTTTAAATTCGCCTGTACAATTAATTATATAAAATTACTCCTGCCAACACTTCAGTTATTAGGCTAAAAAAAATTTTATTATTAAAATTATTTTCCTATATTTTAATTGAAAATGAATGAATAATCTACAATATGTGTACATATATACAGATAAAGAGACTACCCAGAGTGAGTTCTGCTGTGCTTAGTAAGATAAGATTTGTGACTAAATGATTTACCACATAGTTCACAACTGAAGGGACGCTCCCCAGAGTGAGTTCTGCTGTGCACAATAAGATTAGATTTGTAACTAAATGATTTACGACATAGTTCACAACTGAAGGGGCGCTCCCCAGCGTCAGTTCTGCTGTGCTTAAGATGAGATTTGTGATTTAATGATTTACGAAATAGTTCACAACTGAAGGGATGCTCTCCAGAGTGAGTTCTGCTGTGCAAAATAAGACCATCTTTCCTACTAAATGATTTACGACATAGTTCACAACTGAAGGGACGCTCCCCAGAGTGAGTTCTGCTGTGCCTAATAAGATCACCTTTACTAAAATATGACTTACCACAGACTTCACAGCTAAAGGGACGTTCCCCAGAGTGAAATCTCCTGTGCAAAATAAGATGACCTTTCCGACTAAATGATTTACCACATAGTTCACAACTGAAGGGACACTTCCCATAGTGAGTTCTGCTGTGCACAATAAGATTATATTTTTCACTAAATGATTTACCACATGTTTCACAATGGAATAACTCCTCCCTAGCATGAGTTCTAATATGAACAATAAGAGCACTTTTCAGATCAAAGGATTTTCCACAGTAATCACAAGTATACTTGTTACAGCTCTGGTGAGTTAATGAGGGAACAACAAGAAGCCTTTGTGTTGGAGGAACTGATGGATTATCATCACACTTGCCGGACAAGCACACAGGTTCACTACGTTGCCAGCATTTGCAATCTGCTGAAGCTGCACTGCATAGCTTGCACACAAAGACACTTTCAGACAAAGCTGCTTCAGCAATGTTGCCATTTCCAAGTGCACACTCACTCTTCACTTTGTCACTTTCTTCACTGCAATAATCTACTTCAGTTCCTTGTGATCCTGCTGTGCAACTAGACTCGAAGGCTAAATAATTGCATCCCTGCAACAGAAAGTACATGGCTGCACTAACTTCATAGCAGTTATAAACTATACTGGGGTTTTAATTTAATAAAGAAATAATGCTTTTACTTTGAAAATTGTATCATTTTAAAATTTACAGTATAGAACTGTATCATAAATTGTTAGTGTCAACATTGTCTCTTTACAAAGATCATCATACAATATATAAGTAATGCATATACAGTATCATTACAATAAAATCTTTTTAATTTACACTTTTAGACTTATTATTACAAGATGTTGCAAAATGTGGTAAATTGTAGAACAACGGACATTTATGTAATAAAAACCATAATTTGTAAAATACAGAAAGGTGTAAAGAAAATGCATGTAAAAAAAAAGGGTTGTACAGTATTTCCATTACACGAACATGCAGCTGATAGTTTTAGTTGTAGGGTTTTAAAAAGGAATCCACTTTTTGATCAATTTGTTTTGTTTGCAACTGCACCAGAGAATACAGTCAATTCTCAAAACTGTAACCTTTCAGGGCTCCTATGAAATAAGTAGTTTGAAGGGCCGACTATTTGAATTTGGATCAATTATGATTGACCACCACCACTATGCACAAAAAACTGCAATCAAATTTTACTTAGACCATTTGTGCATGGCTTTAGCAGTAAAAGTACACCTTAAATTATTCAACATAGGCAAATGGTGTGTGTGAATTGACTCGTACGATCTACATGCTTGTAAGATCAAATCTGACTTAGGTATTTTGATAGACTTAGACTGACAAAACTCAAAAATTGTGGCCATGTTCAGTTATTTTTTTAATGAAAATAAAATTTTTTTAAATGAAATATTAATTTTGTATAGTATTGTGATGACTTCCAACAGAAATTGTATCATAAACTGGCATAAATGTCTTCCCCTTGTTGCCAAAAGAAAAACGCTTGAACACAGAATGACAAGAAACTTTTAGCAAACTGGAATTATTTTCACTGGTCAATAGCCAGAAAATCGGTATATTTATTATTTGATTACTTAAACGTTAACTTACTATCACAGGTTTATTTCCCAATCCTAGACATAAGGGTGGTATATGGTAATGCCCCAATGCAATGCAATTGCAATTCACTGTCACACAGACCAAGCTGCGTACACTTGCCACACTTGCAACTTTGCCAAGGCAAACGGTGAGGGGGAACATACTAGCTTACCCTCTCATTGGCGGAAGAGCTGCGCGCACGCCGTATTGATGAATATACTGCTGTTCTAGCTTGCCCAGAATTCAGTTCTCCAAACAAACACAAACACACACACAAATTAAATGTAATATTGGCGATGGGGCGAATTAATGTTTTTGTCGATTCAATTCCAAAATCTTTGTTTCGATATTCGATTCTGGAATATTCGATTATCAACAAATGTCATATACATTGCAAAATTTTGTATACAGTGGTATAGTTTTCTATTTCACACAACTTACAGCGGGGACAACAATGAGAGCGAGAGAAAATAGTCGGTCTTAGTTGAATTTGCAAATCTAGTGGCATAAACTATTTCATCCAGTACTCTGTGGAAGACATTTATACCTTTCTCATATAGATACGGCCCTGCTAGGTAAAACAAATGTGTTAACATTGTGTGGTTTCAAGAATACTGCATATTTCCCAAAACAATACAATTTCAAGGATGTATGGTAATCATTAACGCAAGTCGTACACATATGTACAGTCGACTCTCGATTATCCGCTATAATGGAGGGGGCGATTGCCACGGATAACCCAAAATCGCGGATAATCAGCATACTAAAAGAAAAATACAGTTTTTTCAACACTAAGTTTTGTATGGTCGTAACTGAACACTGGGTGTTTCAGTGTGAAACCTAGCCTATCCTTAACATAATATGTACTGTATTTACCCGCATATTTTATGGCCTCGCATAATTTTCGTACCCCATTATTTATTAACAAATCAAGAAATTTAAAAAAAGAGTAATTTATGCACCCCTGATTTCTAACTTACAAAACTGGAATATAAAGTGTGTAAAATATGCAGGTAATCATGGCAGTTTGATCACGAACATTACAAGAAATTCTGATAATACAAACAACGCAGCGTGATGCACGAGGTATTTATCGCCGAGTGATACTGGAATCTGAAGTTGTGTAATAGGGAGGCAGGCTGACGTCACTCAGTTGCCAGGCAACAGGCCACCTCCCACCCACCCTGGAGATGGGAAACAAAGAGAGCGAACTACACGTCGACCACATCATACACACACACAGACCTCCCAACACTCTCCAGTGCGTGCGGCATACAGCCTGCTGCTTCAGCATGTGGAAAACAGTGTTCAATGTAGGAAACAAGTTTCGCCTTCCATTCCCAGTTCTTCAAAAAAATATTGGGCTTGTTTCACACACACTAAGCCCGACACTGGCGTTTCCGCAGCACGTTTCCGGTTAAACCACTCCAGCATAGCCTTATCTAGTTCCACGTACGTCGATAGTTTCATCACTTTCCTATTCGCCAATCCACTTGTCGAGTCCGCACTGCTCGCAAACTCAATAAGTTTGGATTTATTGTTTTGTATATCCCGAATTGTTGTTTCTCCCAATCCATACAAAAATGAAAGCTGTTTTATTACACTTCCTCCTTCAAGTTTATTAATAACTTCCAGCTTCTGCTGTAAATTTAAAACCACATGTTTACGTTTTGCAGACATTTTTTAGCTGAAATGAACAAAACCAAACATAACTACTGACTGGCAAGATAAATCTGACACTGACCGTGGTAATGTAATACGTGGGAGAAATGCGGCTGTCACGCCGGGTTCTGGCTATACCTGGCAGGTGAGTTGTGCGGTGTTGTCAGCTCACTATCTTGCAACGTAACTAAGCTCATCGTGCCATCGGGAACACATTTTGACGTGCATTTGCATAGCTAAACAAACATATTTCATTCCACAGTTATTTTCAGAGTGTACCTGTTAGGAATTTCATTAGTTAAGATGGGCGTTTTATTAAATAACTTCGTTCTGGCAGTGTTTGAGTTAGTTTCAAAAATTTATTTTTAGCTTTCTGAATATGCTGCGGTTAAGCCGCAAAGCGGATAATCCGCTCGTGGATAATCAAGAGTCTACTGTATATTCTTTTCGTAAATTTTTCAGTGTGACGTTTTTAACTTTTGATTTTGTTGTGGCTAGCAAAGTTTTATAAAAACAAATAAATTGCTGTGCACTGGAGGTTAAATACATACTCTTATGATCCTCGGTTTGAAGAACATAAGTGTGGAGGATAAATGGAAGGGAAGTGAAAGTAGGTGATTTAAATGAGAATTTCTTATATTAGAGGTTGATTAGAGCCAAGTTTACTAGATTTTATAATCTTACAATTTATAAGCAGTTCTGATAAGTTGGAGGCCAACGGAGTGAAGGGAAGAGGGGAAGTAGGAGTTAAAGAGTAATTAAGTTAATTCACGTTAGGACTCACTGGGTCTCGCACTCTGGACACTCTGGCTCCGCTTCCTGGAATCTTGGCCACGCTGCTCGCTGCCACACAGCCGACTGCAACTTCCCTGGACCTTGTGGCTCTGTCCACACTTCTCGCCCCACTACGTGTGTTAGTGATGTAAAATATTATGATTAGTCCCCGTTGTGCCCTGTGGGTGGAGTTTAATGAAGATTGTTGTGCTTACATCACAGTTTACTTAGTTTGCCCTACCCACATATTTCATCGTCCTCGGCGCATTTCTTTGGTAGTTAATATGTTGCAATTTTAGCTCTGTGTTTGGATTTTTTGTGTTTAATAAACTGATTGTGTCGTCTGCTCATGTAAACAGGAGCTTTTTCGTAGCAAGGTTCACGACGGGGCTCTTGTAACATACTCCCCACAGTGCATTAAAAGAGCTGTCCCCACCTCTAGGGATGCTGAAGAAACAGTAGATAGTGGAGAACGTAGAAGAAAAGCTGGGGTGGGGGGGGGAGAGAAAGAGAATGTCAATTTGTAGACAAATATATTGAAGTTGTAGAGTAGTATTATGTAGTTGAGTGTAGTAGGAAAATTGTGACACAGTAGCGACAAACGTATTTTCGTTCCACTGCATGTGCAGTTGGGTTGGTGAACTAACACACATGGGGCTGGCTGTGGAATGTGCTACACACGGAGGACAGTTGACTTCTTGGTTGGCGTCGGTGCGAGATGATGGTAAGCTTAGGAGGGGGAGAGGGTGGGTGTGCGGATATTGGCCACTACCAACCATTGGATTACAAATATTGAAACTCACAACAATCAGGTAGTAGGTTAATTATTTGTGATGCAAATGCTCTAGCCATATAAATATTACCTTGTAGATTTTGCAATGTCAAATTTAACTATAGACTGTTCATGGTAAAATGAGCACTTTTGAAAGACCTGCTTAAGATCTACCTGTATGCGTGTATTATTCCGCCTTATGCGAAATTAACATTGCCATGGGCGTCATCACTTTATTCATGTATCGGTCAAGTGAAACTGTGAAATTATTATAAAAGTAAATATTTTACAAATGTGCTCATTTTTTCACTTTGATGCTTTAAAAAAAAAAGCCAAAGAAAAGATAATTTACTTTACACAAATAGTCACCTAACACTTTTTCTTTGACGTTAGTATGTGGAACTACTTTCCATCCATTGTTACCAACTTTACTGGGCGAATGTCATTGAGTGCGCCCGTTAAAATATGTATAGTCTGTCTCATTTAAGGTTTCCAGAATTTGACAGCTACTGCTGCCAATGTATTTAAAGTGTGATACAGTAGCATCGTATTTGAAATAACGAATGTCAGTTGACCGCCATGTGAAGCAATGGTGGTATCCCTGAATAACATGTATTCTTTCTTACATAAGCAAAAAAGAAAATAGTGCACAGTACAAATAAAAAAACAAGTAAGCATTTTGGAATAAACGTAAATAATATTACGTTGTAGTATTCTGTATAAGGTTATTAAACGTATTTAGAGTTTCCAATTTGCTAAATTGCATAACAGAAATAATGGAAAAGGAGGCCTGTTTATCTTCACCAACCAACGACTAGATGCCATGTTGTTATTGTGAAATGCAATTTTTGTGTGCGGGCATATCCGTTTAGAAGTTCTAATACAAATTAATGAATGTTGTATGAATAGTCATTAAAAATATAGTGACTTAAAAATCCTTCATGCAATCACCAACAACACCACGACATTGTACGTGTTGCCAAAGAAGTCGAAGACATGTTTCTAATGGGAGAACTTAAAAGTCGTCCAGTGGTATTAAAAAAATAGAAACGACCGGCCGATTGCTTGGAATTTCATCAAAAACCATCGCAAAGCAAAAGGCAATAAATTATGTACATGAATATTTGGAGTGTGCTGTATTTTGATGATGGGGAAATGTAAATATCTTACGCAAATGTTTATTAGTTCTTTTATAATTAAGGTAAACATGTTAAGTTTGTGTGCAGGTTTTTAGCAGACAATATTTAAATGTTCAGCATTCATTTCATTTCTTAGAATATGTTAATGTTACAGTTGAATTTATTTTTGTTTGTTCAATAAGCAACAAATAGTACTTACTGACTTCACCAAAACATTGAGGTTACATTGCTTGCCTGTGCATGTAGACCAAAACCACGAATGCAGTTGTAATTAAATACTAATTATTTAGGCCTAATTATGTTAAAACTGAGATGTGTAATGTTTAGTTTACTCAGAAAGAGCATGTGTTTGATGTAATTGCCACTAGTTTTCATTACTTAATGATCACAGGCCTACCAGTCTTCACCATTTGTGAGGAATGTTTTTTTGTACATACTTATTTTATTGTAATTGCTACAAATAGGTTCCATAATTATTGATTGTAGAAGAATTTTACAGCTCTAATTAACTATTTCTGTGTATGATTTGACAGGCCGAACTCTTATTGTGTTTGTTCACTGCCTAAATGTAATTATTTTAAGGTAGGCCTAATGGTGACATTGCCTTTACGCAGAACTCCAGCAGACTTTTGTTTTCTCATAGTTCGTTTTACTGCTCAGTTGTGAATTAATGACTTTTTTATGATGCTCTTATCAGTAACTATGTGAGATTCACATTCTTTTTTTAATGAATCCGTTAAATTTTTCAAGAGGCGTACAAAGAAGGCAATTCTGATCATACTTCGGGCCAGGTAAGTTTTTGTATTCTCCGTTAAATTGTTTAACATGTGTGATTTAATTTTGATTAGCCTACAGTGTTAATTGTAACCAACATCAATGTCTTTCTATCTTGCCTCAAAAATGTTCCTGTTGTGAGAATTGCAAACTTGCAAGTCTTTTTCCTTTCAGCCATTTTTTGTACTTTAAACAGCTTTTTAAATAAATATTGCCATGTAAGTAATAAACAAAGTGTGTATATTCCACCGCGCTCTGAAGTTAACGTCTAAGGCTAAAGTAAAGCATACTTGTTGACTATTATTCCAAATGAGAGGGCTTTCAAAAGTGCTCACTTTACCGTGAATGGCCTTTACCAGCATAGACTTTGACATTGGTTGTGGTTGTCCCAAGCAGCGTGAAGCAATAAATTACTTAATGCCAGATGGGGACACTGGTGTATTGTCCGTGAAAGCTATCAGGAGGGGGGAGTTGCAGGCCGGGGCCGAGTCAGTAAGGATTCTTTGCCCTAGTCACATGCCGCTGCCGCTGCCTTACCCTCTCTGTCTTTTTTCGCTTCTATTATCCCTCCTCTTTGCTGTAAAACCGCTGCAATTTACAGACTAGTTTCTTAATCTATGTACGTATGATAACTTCAAATTTAATTCAATGCCCTTTTTTTAATTATTTTTAAGTTTATGTGCATCCACGCCTAAGTAATATGCTAATTTTTTTATGGTAGGCAATTGTTTTTTTTTCTTGTGAAGTCAATTTTATGTGTAAAGTGAATAAAGATAGGTGTGTGCAAATAAAATGTGTTCTTATCTTACAGATGCCATATTATGGTGAGAGAGGCCGTGTGCATGTATAAGCAATGTCATAAGTTTTTAATGAAAAATTCGGGATAGTTAATAATTTAAGTAGATCGCACTAAATATTTATATTCCCATAAACATTGCTGCGCATCATCGTGGTAGTGCAGAGGCCAACACACCACCTACATTTCGTATAAATTCAACACATTGACGCCAGGCAACTGTTAGGATCTAGGGCCGAGCTTCAGCAGCAAAATGCCACGCCCGCGCCCGGCCACGCTGCAGAGGATCTAGAAGCTCACCCAGTTATGTACATGGCCAGATCAAAGCGAGAGCACAGCGTACACACACGAGTTCCACAATGCCACCTAAACTTCTTGATCGCTACGTGCCTCATAGGAATGTATGACCCACGAGACCTGCGTAATAGATCTTTAATAATAACTGTATATTTTAATAATACATAGTCTAATTTTTACACATACATTCAATGGCCTTCTTTTTTATGACAAGGGGTGTTTTAATAGGCCGTTCTTCGGTATCTAGTTAATCAGGAGACATCCAGCTATTAAAATATACATATTTAATTTAAAAGTGATTTTTTTATGCGCTAGAGACTATTGAACACACTTCATGCCAAAAATGGCAAGTTTGGGGCCATAGGGGGTTAGAAAAGTGTCAAAATTGGTCTAAAATTTTCCAAATTTTTTATTACGACCACCAGTCTATTACGACCCTATTCTCAGGAGCCATGAGGAGTCTTAATAGAGAGGTTCTACTGTAAATACATATACATATATATATACGATAAATATTTGGTGTACCAACTATGTGATATTAAAGGAAAAATATGTTAAAAGAGCCTAATTTAGAAATTGTAAATTATTTAGAAAGTAATATTATCCTTAAGTTTTTCTAGATTCTGCAGGCAGTACTTAGGCCCTTTTAATGTAAAGGGGCTGGAGTGTTGAATAGGGTTAAAAAAACGTGAACGTACAGAAATTTGTAAAATTTTTAAAATTTAACATTGTTAACCTGAGATCTCTGTCATAACAACTGAATGCAATATATTGTACTACGGAGTTGTTTGATACTGAAATACATTATGTCACCGCTCATGCGGGATAGCGATGTGTGCTTCCAAGCTGTTGGTACACCTTACTCATCATGCTGTTCATGCGTGTTTGCAAAGTGCTGCATAGTGTTTCCGGCATCAGTTTGCATGCACGGCTCTGTGCCAAGCAATAAATGGTATTAGAGTTTAAGCCCTGCCGCGGCGTGGACGTGTATTCAGCAGTGAATGGTAATACTGTTATGCCACGTTGTGAAGCGCTCTGCAGTTGGGATATCCGGGTTTAATTCTCATCTGAACGACGTTGGTCTTCGTCCATCGTGGAATTGCTGCCTATTGCGTAATCAGGAACAATGGGAAAATAGGATTTTGGAACAGGCTGTGATGATTATGGTTAGTAGCGAATGTTAAAATGCAGATGCCGAACACAAGTGCAATAAATGTTGTTATGAAGTAAGAATAGTGCGATAATGTTGTCATATTTGTGAAAACATAATTATAATCTTCTGACAACAGAGTTATGAGACTATTTAAGTGGTTATTAATCGGAGAGAAAGTGAAATTTGTGTGCCAGTTTGTGTTAAGTAATTCCGTTATATTTGATACGCGTACTCCAGTATTAATGTGCAGTTATTCAGGTTGAAAATAAGTATTTTGGGGACACTGAAAGGAATGTCAGTATTTATCTGTGTGGAGTCGCAAATGTGTCTGCTGTGTATGAGAATTGAATGTTGAGTACAGAACTCAGAGTGGCAAGGGAGATTTAATTCTATTGTTATTGAGCAGAAACTTATTTGTTTTGTATTGAGTCAGATGGGTTAGTATTTCCTGTTCTTGTAGCCGCGTGTTTAAAATGCGAAATACAATTGAAAGGTTTAGCTGTTGTGTCAAACCTAATCATTCCATGTGAAGTGACGGTCCTTGTTTGCATAGTCACAGTGTTATATTGTTGACAGCCGCTGATATTAAAATCAATCGGTCATCAAACTGTGACGTTGTGTTCTGGATATTACTAATAATCTCTCTTAACGGCCTAGTTGTTTGTGTGCATTGAATTTTGAAAATGATTTAGATTTTGTCACAAGAAGATCTAAGTTTGAAATGAGTTTATCAAAGTGTCAGCTTGTAAAAGTGTTTTAGCACCACGTAAACGAGTCTCCAATAAACTATGTGCCTCTACTAGTGAGTGATATTGGTTCAGTTTCGGTTTTGGTATTCTGTGATAAGGTGTTTTTGTAGACTGTCAACAGTGTGGAAATGACCTTAGTCTTATTACATATATGTGATATGTGGAGTTGGCACACCCGTTCTACCCATGTGTGTGTGATGAAAATGGTTTTGAGCATCTGCATTGGTATGTTATATATTATCGGGACTAATTCCTCATACACGACGGCTTGTGTATTTTTCCGTCCAATATAAATGCCGGCATGGACACGAAATGTGGGACAGTGTGCGGGGTTGTCAGGACAAGCATGGTGGATTGATATGAGGAGGAGGAGAAAATGTAACACTGAAATTCGCATGGTGGCCACCTGAAAACAACATTACAAGTAAGTTGTTTTATTGTATTTTAGTTATAGTTTGCTAGCAAGCTTTAAACATAATACTGAGTGATCGTTGCGTGAGGTCTGGGGCCGTATGATTGTGGCAACGGCGGCCTTCAATGAAAGTTGTCCCCCTTATATGTAGGAATGGTTGGAGATGTAGGGTGGGGGGTTGTAGTTGGAGTGACATTATTCTGTGAATGGCTGTAGGGAATGTTTTGTTTTGTATAATTGGTCTTCAGTTTGTTCCTTAGGTGCGTGATCTTCAAGTTCCTGGTGTTCACTGTGTCCGTGTATTTCTTACCCGTACCTTCTCATTTCCAACAGAACATTGTTTTTATTCAAAACTTTAATAACACAGAAAGGTCCTATGTATTTGAATGCTAATCCTTTCCAACATGGATGGTTTCGTAACCAGACCCAGTCATTGTCTTTATATGTACTCGGTTTAAATCGGAGGTAAAAATATTTTGTTTGTGCAATTTGTCCTTTCGTAAAATTTTCTCCATCTTTTCCCCTTACTTTGTGTAATGTCTGTACCCACTATGTTGTGCATTTATCAGGCTTGTTAAGTACAAAGTGGGATGGCTGGCTCGTATAAACGCCATGTATTAGAAAGAATGGCGAGAATCCCGTTGAAGTGTTAATTGTTTTATTATAATTAAAAAGAATATACTCCACATACTTGTCCCAGTTTTGAGGATCCGATTCTAGGTACATAGTAAGCTGTTGGCATAAAACTTTATTTATTGATTCCGTAAGACTGTTTGCTTGTGGGTTATATGCAGTGGTCAATAGTTTCTTTGCTTTCAGTACTGTAAGGATTTGTGAAATGACTTCATTTTGAAAAGATGTACCTCTGTCTCAGAGTAAATATTTGAAACAGCCATATCAAAGTACGACAAATTATATAAATTGTGCACAAGTTGAAGCATCTATAGATTTTACCGGTGTAGGCATGATGTATCGTGTAGCACAACCTGTCAGTACCAAAATGCACCCGTTTCCTGCTTTTGTAGCGGGGAGGGGGCCTTTAGCATCTATTGACAACATGTTAAATACAAGAGGACATGAGATGGGTTGCAGATCGCCTTCAGGTTTACCTTGTGCCCTTTTTGCTCGTTGGCACATTTCACATGTTTTATATACTGTTTAACGTCTCTGTCAAGTGAATTCCAAATATATGATTGTTTAATTTTGTCAGTCGTTTTCCGAATGTCAAAATGTCTACCACCTACTAATTCATCGTGGTATGCCATAATAATTTTGGGTACATAGTGCTGTGACACCACAGTTAAATGGCGTATCTACAGGCTAGGCAACTAGTAGATATGGGTGCCGTATCTGGTTTCGTGAGTGCTTGTTTAATTTTTGCATAAAATGGGTCTCTCATATTCTCCATGAAAAGGTGATTTAGCGGAGAGAATGTGTTGTGATTCAAATAAAAACATTTCTTTATCCGATTCTATTGATTCTATGGCATTGGAAACTATAGGTATGTAGTGTGCTATATTATTTGTGCTATGTGTATATATATATATATATATATTGAAATAGATGCAATAGGCCTATCACATTTACATTCTCTAACTTGTGATTGTGTGTCCATTACTAAATTGATCTCTAACTGGTAATAGTCTGATGCTGCTTGTAATATTATGTCAATAAGTAACTTGCTTATTGCAAAGAAGTGGGGCTCTTAAGGCGCCTCCACCAGTGTTATGATTCTCGGTTTGAAGAACATAAGCGTGGAGGATAAAAGGATGGGAAGTGGAAGTAGGTGATTTAAATGAGAAGAATTTCTTATATTAGAGATTGACTAGAGCCAAGTTTACTAAATTTTATCATCTTACAATTTATAAGCAGTTCTGAGGCCAACGGAGTGAAGGGAAGAGGGGAAGTAGGAATTAAGAGTAATGAAGTCAATTCATGTTAGAAGGACTCGCCGGGTCTCGCACCCTGGACACTCTGGCTCCGCCACCGCTACCTGGACCCTTGGCCATGCTGCTCACTGCCACACCGCCGACTGCGACTTCCCCCCGGACCTCGCGGCTCCCTCCACACTTCTTGCCCCACCACATGTGCTAGTGACGTAAAAGATTATGATTTGTCCCCGTTGTTCTCTGTGGGTGGAGTTTGCTGAAGGACTGTTTTGCTTACTTCAAAGTTTGCTGGACCTAGATATTTTGTCATCCTCGGTGCATTGTTTGGTAGTTTACAGATTGCAATTTTGGCTCTGTGTTTGGATTTTGTGTTTAATAAACTGATTGTGTCGTCTGCACATGGTGTAAACAGAAGCTTACCGTAACAAGGTGCCCGATGGGGCTCTCTTAACAGTACGTTATGTTGCGTCCTCCTAGTCATTCTTAACAGTTAATACTGTTCAAAGTATAGCTGGTTAAACAGAACACTTCAAATGCTAAGGCTGGCAAATACACCAAGCCTGGCTGACATAAGGCCACCAATTAGTCCCAGCTTCAACTCTAGAGAACGACACTTACTATACTGTCACTTTTCTTTAAATCTCTCACCAATTCTGCACTTCAGCTAACTACTAAAATCACAAGGGCTAATTGCGGGTGACATAATAGAACTAGAAATAGGAACAACACGATTACTAAAACAACAATTTATGATCACAATTAATTCTTCACAATCAATTGAATTTCAAATACAAATTAATTATAGACTCTTTGTAAACTTGCAATGTTTAAATTAACTTTCAAATATAATCTTTTTCTAACCGCATAGCTTCCCTAGCGACTCAATCTTGCACCCTACTGAATGTACACCTACCACCGACCAAGTTCGGAATCGAACGGAGCTGCTCCGTGTCCTGATGTCGAGCAGTGGAGATGCGGTGCTGTGAGTACGTCTCCTGATGTGGGAAGTCTACTGCCTGGACCAGCGACTCCTTGGGTCAGTGGTACCTTGGAAGTCGTCCTCTTGATCGACTTTGCACAAGCCGACAAATGGCCAAAGCGTCAGAGTGGCCCGTGGAGTGGGGGCGAGTGCATGTCCAGCAGCGCTATTTATGCTTCTTCTCCGTCCTGTTTTCTGACGTAGGTCAGATTGTTGCCATGCATATTCTCCTCAGCTCCCCTCTCCTGGAGTGTGGCTCGCACATGGCCAACATGGTGAGTGGGTACTATGCACTACTAATTCTTCCTACATACAACCTCTAGTCCCAACAGTTACCACGGACAAAATGTCCAAACGATAGACATTTTACAGTCTTTTACATTGGCAGCAGCATCTTCCATAATTAATGAGACGAGATATTTTATGAAAACAGTAAGTTTAATGTATCAATTTAGATATTGCCCTTTCGTTTAAAGAAATTTTCAGCGCAAGTTCTATTGTAAACAAACACTTTATTCGGAGCCATTGATTACTGCACACATTCTAGTTGCGACTGTTCACTTCACAACATTGTGTTAGTTTCGTGCCAATGTTACTAGCGCTTGGAAGCAGTTTGTTGTCAAACTACTGTAACTAATTTCTAAGTGCATATTTTACTGCTTGTGAATTCATTGGAATATGTACGTAAATATGTTATGCAAAAAAAAAAACTTAACGTAGCAACAAGCATGTGTTGCATGTAGAACTATGATTTCAGAGTTTTAAAAATTGTCTCGAGACGAAATTGAGACAATTTTTTTATCTCAAGTATTTCTCGATATTGCCTAGAACTCACACAACTTTAGATTTTTTATTTCTATAGTGCAGAAGTAAATTTGTGTACATATCATGGGAAAAGAGTTAATTTCTTTTGGAGAAAGCTAATATCGTGAGATATCGTGCATTTGTCAGTAGTGCGTTGTTATTTCGCATTTTAACATGTATTTTGGCATTATTTCATTTTATCGCGATTTATCACAAAATTGTACCTCTAATTATGCCTGATTAAACCAGACTGCAAATACAAACAGGCTATTAGCTTTTCTTTAGAGCACTACCAGGTTTGCAGAACATGCTACCCAGTAAGCAAATTTTACAGAATAGAATCAAAATTTTGAATGCAAAATATCGGAACTCGATCCTTCGATTCAGGCAAGAATCTGTAAAATCGAAGAATCAATAATGGAACTGTCCCATCACTAATTGGCACGTATCAACTGCTTCATAAAATAGCATAATATGCTATTTCTCATGACCGTCTTTAAACACCGCAAATATACTAACATTCCCAAGTTTAAGTTGGTTTAAAAAATCATGAATTATTCTGCAAATAAATTATTTTGTACCAGTGGCAGACAAACGTGAATTTAGTGAAGTAATCATCTGATTGTTATACAATAACATGTATTCAGGAGTTGTAATTAGGGTTACAGAAAATAAGTTTGTGTGTTTTGTAAAAAAAAATGTACATTAAAAAAATTATAAGAATGTTTAAAATGTACGTGGGCTAAAAAAGTCCCCTTTTCATGCTTTGTTGTGTAGTATAAAATAATATTTTATTTTATAGGAAATCCAACGAGTGTTAGGTTGAGTTCACTAAAAATGTTTAACCTAATAAGCATATTTTTCTTGCATTTGTACCAACAGCATGTATTCATCACATTCTATTGATTCAGTAAAGTAAAAAGTTTTCACGTTATAATAATTATTTGTCATTTCCGTAGCAACAAAATTTTTCACTGCTCCATCAAAACAATATGCCATTCGAAATGTTAATTGTAAGAGGAATCAAACATTAATGCAGTCACATGAAAGGTGTTTTAACTTAAGTACCCCCCTCTTCCGCTTGAAACCCAATAAACAGAGCCACAACTGAAATATTGTACGTTGAGTACCAGACTAAAGTTAGCCAATGTCACGTCTTTTAGTGCATACCGTGAAATAGTACAAAAGGAATAGGTGAGAAAAATGTGTACATTGGACTCTTATTTGTTTACAAATATTTGTTTTCTTCATTGGCAGAACAGCAGTGGCAGAACGATATGTAGCTGAGCAACTTTGATGTACCATGGGCGTAGGCATTATCCATTCTAGCCTCGCCACAGCTGCGGACCCCTCCTATGATGAGAGGTTAAGCTGTATAAACCACAGGACACTGCCTTTAAGTCCAAGGTCAGCTCGGCCCAGCTGATGCATCCTGTTACACCGCAACCTGCTTTGCATCACGGCGCGGCACTCACTCCTTCTGCCACCGAGGGGAAACAAGCTGGGACTTCTGCCATCTCCGCTACTTCTCTGCTACATCTCTTTCCCCGACCTCTCTACATACTACTCCTGCACCACCCACGCTGGTTCTGTGCTATAGGATATATATAGAAACTGCCAACTGTAGTTCGAGGTTGTCTCACGTGGCACAGTTGTACGACGTTACTCTGCACAACTGAGAAACTGAATTCTTCAATAACCAGCAGAGTCTCAGCACTATCGTAGGGTGTTACTCTGTCAGACCGCGCACTGACGCCGTAAGCGTAGCTTATAACTAACTGATTCTCATCATTATTCTAGACCATCACGCTTCCCACCAGCTCACAGAAGCCTTCCAGGCTTCTCAGTTACCCAGTAGCTAAGCACCTAGCTAGTCACGAGTTCGAGTAACGTACGACTGGGGTCACCTCGTCCCCTGCATCTAAGGAGTCTAGGCATCACTCTGGTTGGCATCCTAGGATCTGCCCTTCAGGCCCTAGTCACGGTACAGGCTCGTTTATGTGTGTTTACTGTTCAAGCAGTAAACACACATAATCCTAACTTGGCAGAGTTACCATGCACAGCTCACTATTCTTCTCTACGTGCTCCTGATAACTCCAGTTTCATCCACAGAACCTCCAACATTCTTGCAGTAGTAATCACGAGCTGCCACCGCTGTTCCTACCTCACCTTCAGGCAAAACCATCACTTCATGATGCTCAGATCTATGGCGACATCTCACCTTTCTGAGTAACACGAGTGTGATGTCCTTCCTCTGCTATTGCCACCATCTGTAGCGCTTGGGTCTGACAGCGACATCCGGCCCGCAAAGTTACCCACAGGAGACCATGAGACAAACCCTTGTTAAGGAGACTCGTCTGGCGACATCACGTCTTCCTGAATGACATGATAGTGGTTGCCCCTATCCTGTTGCTGACATCATCTGTCAAGTACTTGGGTCTGCTGGCAAGGTACAGCCCAGCCAACGTACTTCCTGGAGAGCAGTAGTTCAGGCCTACCTGCCCAATCCACCTTTCTACCCCTACGGTACACCCCACTATCTACCTCTCTGTGCTATCCACCCCTTATGCCTCGCCACAGGGCTGGGCAAAATAAAGTGGCCAAGCAGGGACTAACCCTGGTTGGAGGCTTGGAAGGTAGTGAACAGGATGTCAGTCGAGTATATACATGGAAGAGAGAGGAAGCTGCTCGGCAGAGGGGAACATACACAAGCACAACCGGAGAGAACCTATGTCTGCCCTGGAAGGTCTCGCACGCTGTTGCACCATTACCTCCCAAGCCACAGAAGAAATCAGTTGTACCAAATTGACTCTCAGTCACAGACAAGGTGGTCAGACATCTGAACGTTATCCCTAATTACACACAGTCTAGTGTATAAACCAGGCTTACTACTACTAGCATCCCTCCTCGTGTTCAACGCTCTGTAATTAAGCTTCTAAAAAGGGCCAGATTGACACCAAATAGAAACCCTGTCAAGTTGACACCTGCTTCCCAGCCATCTGGGAGGGGGGAAAACCAGATGTTGCTAACATCAATAATACCAGATACATTGTGCGTCAAATCTTTTTCTTTCTATGCACCCAACGTGGGGCCCCGTGAGGAATTTGCAGGTACGAGCCTACATACTCAACACCAGGAAGCCCCTGAGAAAAGCCCTTGGACCCCCATAGACTGAACAGAGTACCAACTTTGAGGAGTCATGCTAAACACCCTGTTGTGATCTCAATAAAAAATTGCCACAGCTGAGAACACTGAAGAGGGCATAGGGCAAATCTGTGCAGATGAAAAGTGCCCTGGTACAGACTGCTATTATATTACATGTGTACACTGCGATGCTGCCTTCCACATACACATGCCTTGGTTGGGAAGTCAGGAAATAGATACAGACAGGCTGAAATACCGTGGCATAAACTGTAGAGACAGACATTGCCAATGCAACTACGCCAATTAACAGGGGATAAGCGTTTACAGAATAGCCTGTCACAAATGCCCCCACACATTCCACCATCTTTGCCTCGGATGCCAAGATAAAGCCAGAGACCTGGATGGTCTAATTTTCAAGTGCCCAACATGCAGACTTGCACCAGAATGATTACCATTCTGACCAGAACCTGTAGTAATCATTCCAGAATGGATACCACCCCGAACAGAACCTATAATACTAGAACTGCCATCAGTCCTAGATCAGCTGACTGAGTATGCAGGAAAAACATAGGAGGACCTTCAGAAATTTCTCCAGGTTTGCATGTCTTAATATGAAAGGAAATGTTTACCTAAAGCCCTATGGGTACTTAAGGCGAAGACCCGGCTTTAGGGAGATGCAGAAAAGTGGCGGCAAAAATATGGGGAGTTTGTCACCAACTGTTAGCAGCTTGCGAAACGGCTCACATAACACTTTTCGGGTCGACGCACCATGGCCAAACTAACCAACAACTTGTATGGCCAGGTCCATTAAGAAGGCGAAGAGGCCGAAATCTTCATCCATCGTGAGGCCTCAAAACTGTAAACACGTCCGTCCCAGGTGAGATGAACTCGATGCTGTGAAACTAGTAACCTGCTGGTTGCTGCTGGAGATACATGAGCACCTACGAAACCCAGAGCCTGAGAGACGCTGGAGGAAATGGTAAAAAGGATGTGAGTTCGAGAGCTAAACCTATCCAACATTCGTACAGCACAGACTAGAACCAGAGACATTCCCATGTCAACGGGAAGAACCATCATGACTGAAGCCCCCACATGAGGGCAACTAATGGAACCCTACCACCTGCGTACCCAAGAGCTGAAACTGCCAAGCAAGACATTTTCACTATGACTGCCCAGTGTTACAACAAAAGATACAGGGCAGCCAGATGGTATCCACCAGCCACACCGAACCTGAGACAGGTGCAGAACCCCCAACCGATGCACAAGGGGAGACCCTGCATGTCTCAAGTGATCTTGGAGAAAGCGGTCGTACGAGATCCACCCCGCATCACATGCTCATCGGGGCCACTGAAGTTCTGGCGATCTTGGACATCACTACCAACACCAACTTAATTCATAAACAAGCCGTACCGTGTGAGTTCTGGGATAAGATCTAGCCTGAAAATATACAACCATCTGCATGGCCCAGAAAGGGGCTTATCTTTCTACAGGGGGTGAATTGTCCCTTACTTTGAAGTTTGCATATGAGGCAATTAACAGAAAGTTCTACGTGGTAGAAGAACTGGGAGAAACTGTCATTTTAGGACGGCCCTAGGTGACGAAACAGCAAGCAATCATTGATTACCACCAAGGAAGAATATATCAGGGGGCTACTAAGAGGAGGTCAGTCACCTGGCATCAATTTGCAATGCCCAATCTGCAACAGCGAATTAACACTGAATATGTACAACTGGTGCATGCACACTCAAGTCGTGTAGCTTGTATCAAGTAATGCCAGGATGCAGTGAAGCGCTGTCACCACCATGAAACATGCCGAAACAAGGGTGCGTGAGTCCCCCAGCAGACAAAGCGGTGCCAGCCATGAGCCCTGCAATAACCCTAGCGCAAGCAGTCACGCCCTTCGTACCACCACCATCTCCATAGCCGCAGCACACACCTCCGCCGGAACTGGCTCCAACCAGGGAGAGAAGAAAGAACTCCGAGCAACCCCTGGTGGGCCAATCAGCATGCAAGAAGCAGCGAGTGCTGCCCCTTACACTGCAGTCTCCGCCAGCTGCTGCAGGGACAGGGAATCATCCTGCCGACTAGCCTCTGAGAGGGGAAGTGGTGGCTTCCCCTACTGCTAGTCAGCTGTGAGCAGAGGCTGCAAGCTTTGCATACTTGCCAACTTTTCAAAACAGAAATTAGCAAAAACATAAAGATGTTAATTTTTGGCGAGAAATTATGCAATGTTTGGCTGGTAACCTTTTGAGTCCACCATGGACTTTGACAATTGTTATACAATTTTTTTTTAATACTTACAGTAAAAATATGTACAGTAAATGCACCAAATCACCCTTAAACCAAAAGTAATTACTGAAACTTACTTGATGTTCTTGTCCAAATAAATATGCAAAATGTTCAAAGATACACTAGAAAATAACAAAAACACTCCTCTTGAATGCACATAAAATAAATATGAAATACCAGTTGTAAATACAAATTATATGTAAAAAATTGAAATACATACTTGCATTCACAATACCAAACTTAACCTGTTGCACTCAAAGCTTTATTCATAAATCATAATGCGTTTCCAACACTTATTCCGATCAGCATATGCTGTTCATAAAACTGTATTTAGGGTAGCTTGAATTGCCTATTCTTAAGGCTCAGTCTCATAGCACATGCAGGATGGAAAAATAATGGTTTTGCTGCACTCATAGCTCAGCTTAGAATCATCGGAATGTATGAAAATTTTTTCTACAGCAAGAACACACTGTTGATATTTCCACCATTTTATAATTTTGCTCCTAAATAATTTAAAAATCAATAAAATTTTTTAAATTTTCATACATATATATATATATACACACACATATGCACGCGTGCATGCACACGCACACACACACATCCCCCTTCATAGACATTTGAATGATAGTTTGTCTATAAACGGTCACGCAAATATTTATATTTAGTTCAGATGTTTGCCTGAAGTGCGCGCAACCTCGAGGACTGCTCCCCCACCACCAGCAGGATCCCTCCCCTCCAGCAGAGCGCGAGCTGACCGGAGCTGTGATGCACCACCCACCTACCCACCCTTCCAACCCATTCTTCTCTCCACAAGCCATGAAAATGCACAAAGCTGCCGGATTAATTAACTCTGCTTTTTGCGCGTAGTCTATAGCTGTTACGGAAAATAACAAAAATACCTCGGTCGTATTCTATTCGTACGCAGTTTTATGCTTTGCAAACCACCATGTAAATTTTATGATGTGCTGAAAAGAATAGCTTGCGTTGAACTTATCCGAGACTTAACAATGAAAAAAGTCATTATGGTCTTATAAATAATGGCCGACAAAAAGGTTAAAAAAAAACAAAATTGAAATTAATAAAAATAAAAAACAAAATGGAAAATCTCTACACGATGAAAGAAAATCTGGGTGAATGTTAAAGAATTAGTTATTACATTTCTCTTCCCTAGTATAGTTAGAATCCGAGTAAAATTGTAACTAACTGGACCAATCTATTAGCCTAGTACAGAAGATAAGGACTACAATAATTACATTACTAACACTGTGCAGAGTTTCAAGAATGTCATTTTATCCAGAGTAAAATCCACTACATTTAAGAAAGCTGAAAAAAAGGAGGAGGGGCAAACCCGTTCCAGCTCACGCTCCTATATTTTATCCTTATCACCACGAGTGGGACTGTAAGATGTGGCAATCTTATGTTTTGTGTAAAGTTGAAGTCCTGCTTCAAGTCTGACACGTGTATCAATTAGCAAACTCAAGTAATTTTATGGGAGTACTTCTGTCCTGCCAGTACTCCTTCCTGAATGATTTATTTTTCGTCCCGCCAGCTGGTGAAATGTGTGATGCCTACAATTTTCTGGAGTACGATTAAATTCTGCTATTATGGGGTTGGTGTGTTTACAGAACTGCATAACATTAATGAACTTGGTTAGCACGTCTGCTTGGTTATTGGCCACGTCTCTATTTGATAGCCCATATTAATAAACTATTATTTTGTTTGAAGAGGGGTTACTATTTGAAGAAGCAATATTTTTGCTGCAGAGAACGGTACTTTGTTTTTCTTCGTCCCCCCGCCTCTAGGTGGCGCAAGTCTGAACGCTTCCAAGCATTGAGCTATACTGAAGAGAGGCGCGCAGTGCTCCTGGCGCGGCCGAGTGCTGTCTGGTGGCTACTACTGGCAACGAGTTCAGCCTCCCACACTCTGGCACCTTCCATACGCCTTTCTGCTATTCCCGCCGCCTCCTTAACTTTTCCGAGCCGTGTTTTCGCGTATAAATGTTCGTCCCCAGCCCAAGCAAGTGGGCAGTGTTCCCCTTCGTGTTGCGCGGGATGGACGACGATAGATCATGCCTACACCACTTCGTATCTCGGGGCTTCAGCATGCTAGGCGCATTTTCACGTAATATGAGTACTACTCAAGTTATGTATTGCAATGAATGTATTTTTAGTTATGCCAGGGGTAGAGTTTCCATTTTAGTTGTGTTTCTAGCGAATTTTGGTGTAAATGGATTTATTGTAGGGAAGAGTTTCTTCACTGTTTTGATTGTGTGAATTTTCAATGTGGTATTTGTTGGGAATGTTTGTAAGTGGTACATTCTTACTTTTTTTTTGTGGCGTGCTGTAGGAATGGTCTCCTAAACTATGATTTGCCAAAAGAATTTTAGTGCCAAGAAGTTTAGTGGATATTTTGTGGCGTGTCTTTATGCTCATAGTTAAGTGTAATGAGGATTATTGCTCCTTCCCAATAGTATTCTTGAAATTAGTATTCCATGTTGTACTTTTTAGTGAATCATCAGGCGTACTTTACTTTTAAAGTTGTAATGGTACTTGCTTTACTCAGGGAGTCATTTTACCATTTTGTAATGGGATTCCACAAGTGTTTATTCAGGTTGGGTGATTTCTCAGGATATATTAATATTGTTGTTTTCTTGTTTGTTCTAGTGCATGTGTATTCTCTCTTTCCCCTAGTTAACCGATTGGTAGCAAACAACAGAAATTTACAGATGCAATTTATATTTTTCAAATCAAGTTGCAAAGTAGTTGTTCTTGGTGACATGTAAAGATGGGCTTCAATATATTTTTATTGATTTTGGAATTTTTGCGTTCATGCTTTCTTAATTTTTTTATATGGTGTGCGTCCTTCTCCATGTCTTCCTTTAGCCCTGCTACCCCCTAAAGGGCGTAACAAGGTTTAAGAATGTTAGCTTTAAACTGTCAAACTGTCTATCTCCGGATAATTCTTATGATACAGTATTGAAAACAGAATTGGTAGGCTATGGGCAGAGCCACATTCTGATTATCCCAATATTAACTCAACTAAATACCGAATAACGAGCCTGGCTTGAAGGAGTGGGTTTTGACAAATATATATTTCTGTTGTCACCTCATAACTGGCTAGTTAATATGATTTTGAGAATTAAGACTAGGTTTTGTAACACCCAAAGATTTAAAAAAAAAATACGTGTTTTGCAATTTTCATATTTTGGCACAGAATATTCGCAGTGCATCGAAAATTTGTAACACTTCTAACACACTCTTGACATTTGCTCTACAGTAAAGATTTGCTTCTAATAATTTTAATATATTAATTTACAAAAAATCATTTTGAATAAAAAAACTAAAGGGTCTTGTCACAACGAAAAAAATCATTTTAGGGTTTTTATAGAACAGTGTTGAATCATTGCAGTGCAGGGGAAAATTTTTAATAAAAATACTTTGCTGGAATTTTTCATAATATTGTAAAATTTTGCTAGCAAATGATTTTTTTTTTTTTTTTTACTAAATTAATCAAAATATAAAAATGTGGGACTTTTCGGGGAAAAAAAATTGATCAGATATTATAAAATACTATTAACTTACCCATCTCATGAAAATTGTATAAAGAGTTAATATACAAATTTTTTGTATTATATATATATATATATAATGTTATATGAACATAGGTCCACAAACACTTCCTTTCTTCACTACAGCCCGTAATACATAACGTACAGTGTATGGCCCATTAACGAAACATGTGACCTGCTCCATTTCATCGAAATTCACTAAATATTGACAGTTCTATAAACGTATCACGGCCACAATGTATTCGTGCACCACAGCTGCTCTGTCTATTAAGAAACAATGAACGAGTGTAAACAAATGCTATGATCCAACCTATCTTTATTTTTGTTATGATAGCCATACTGCTGGGGCTCCGTGGTCTAATTTCATTGTTAAGGGATTGGATGGGGTTGGGAGAGACTTTACTTTGTCTTTCATGAGACGGCATTGTTTTGCACCTCTTCTGATGATACTGTATCATTTTGAATTACATACTGTTATAATGGACATGTGGAAAATTTTCTCATATGGAAGTAACACACTAATTATTATAACCTGTCAAGTTTTAACCCCGTCGAAAGAAAACGTGATAAATATATATTTGAATATTAAACACATTTGGGACGTAAATATTTTTGGGAAGTTCATTTTCCATACAATAGATGTGTTATTTTAATATTGCAAAACAGAGTTGAAATGATGGTTTGTTAGGCTACGTACATTTCAAAGAAGGTAATTTTATGTTGTAAATAATTGCTATGTTAATAAATTAAAAATCAAATTTAGTTATTTTATTTTTATTAAGACCTCCATCCTTCATGAACTCGGATACCCCCCTCTGGCCTCTTGTAATAAACATATGATGGAATATGTGGTAATTCTGCAAATTATGACTAAAGTTGCCCTCACTGAGTTTCCAGTAGTACTGTCAGAGAAAGCAAACAGTTAATTTCAAATTTTTTATCGTAACAGTATACCAGAAAACAAGATAAATTAGTTATAAAATCTGTAATAATAATAATAATAAATGGAAAAATAAACAAATTTTACAACAGAATATTAAAATATCAGTATGTACATGAAGGAGAAACTAGTCAAAATTTTCTTAGATATTATTTTTATTAACTAAAAAGTTTATTCTCAGGCAAAATATATAGGTGTTATCAGTTATACAGCAAAAGTATAGTGGTAATAAATAAAACCAAACTACTAGGACTAACCATCTTCAAGAAAAAATTGAACTGAAAAAATCATACATCTCAGTCCTGTATTACAAGATGACATCTCTTTCTGTATTATGATGCCTTAACACTTCCTGCTTGTAGCACCATGTACATGACAGTTAATATTTCACAACAGTTTGGAACACTCAGTAACAAACCCGCCACGAATGAAGCATAATCATGAATACATTGTGAGTAAATCTGCAAGCACAATGCAGTGAACTTCTGTGAGCCAAGATTGCGACATGCAGACGCTGACCAACAGCTGGACCCAATGTCTCATTGGCTGCCAAAAAAATCTTTCTGTATCTCAACCATCTCATGAGGAGCTGTACAGACAAAACATAATCGCAAATACATAAAAGAAACAGCTCACACATTTCTGGAGCCCAAGAAATTTTGTGAAGACATTTCTTTTCCAACTTTTATATTTCGTGGATCATCAACCACTGTCAACTTGTGCAACTCCTGAAATAATGTGCATGTAGATAAGGCAATCATGAGAGATACCTGTGAAGAGTATGGCACTGAAACTAACCGGTTTTACTGAAGTGTGCATTTACATTAAATCTTTGCTTGTACCATCTTTACTTCGCAGCCCGTGGCTAAAAATTATAATTAACACAGTTAAAACCTTTCAGAATCCAATTTAATTTGTTGTTTCAGGTGTTACAAATAAGAAATATTTGTATCTGTGGTGTACTTAAAACTGACACAGGACTTGTTCTGCTGCAACAGCCAATAAAATGCTGACTTTGTTTCGCTATAGAAATACTAGAAGATCTGTAAGGTTTATGAATCAGATATTCATTAGGAAAATCATTGGGCACTGAGCCTAACAGTGTATACATAAATAACCTTTGTGCAATACACAACTTTGTATAAGTTAATGCTAGCAGGAATTTTTTCCTTCATATTTAACAATTTTGAAATTATTTCAGACATACTTTCTCACTTACAAAAAATAACTTTAATAGGTTTTGTTATTTTCCTTTCAACAATGTTCTTTATAAAATGTTTAAACAGACTGAAAATATTCCACATAAGAACTAAGAAGGTGCATCTAAAAAAAGAACACAGAGGCACTTACCTTAGGCTCGTCCAGCTTATCCTTGATCTTCGGGAATGTTATGTTGCACTTCTCCTGCTTCACTGCGACTTCAGCCATTGTCTGGAACAATAACCACACTGAGTGAAGACAGGGACATAGTACCTACACACAGACAGCCGAGCTGATGCATCCTGTTGGACTGCAACCGGCTGCGCATCATGGAGCAGCACTCATCCTTATGGTCTTCAGACGCAGAGGGGAAATGAGACACCAGCTTCTGCCGCTGCCTCTCTCTCTCTCCATGACCTCTATACTACCCCCACACCGCCAGCGCTAGCCTTGTGCTCTGGGTATATATAGAGGCCACAGCTCGTAGTTCGAGCCTACCTCACGCGGCTCAGCTGTAGGACATTACTCTGTCTGACCATGCACCAACACTGTATGGTTCACTTGATGCTAGCTGATTATCATCATCAGTCTAAATCTTCACACTGCTCACCAGCTCATAGACACCTTCCACACTTCTCAGCTATGCACCTAGAATCACGAGTCCAAGTACCGTACAACTGGAGTCACCCTTCCCCCATGTCCCCACATCTACTGAGTCTATGCATTACTCTGGTTGGCATTCTAGGATCTGCCCTTCAGGCCTAGTCAAGGAACAGGCTGGATAATGTGTGTTTACTGTTCCAGATATTATCCCTAACTTGGCTGAGTTATCACACGCACATCACTATTCTTCTCTACCTGTTCCCAATACCTCCCGTTTCATCCACGGAACCTCCAACATTCTTGCAGTAGTAGTCACGAGCTGCAACCTCTGTCTCTCTGTGATGCTTGGATTTATGGCGACGTCACATCTTCCTGAATAATACGAGAGTGGACATCATCTGTCAAGTGCTTGGGTCTGCCAACGTACTTCCAGGAGACCAGTAGTTCAGGTCTACCTCATCTTTCCTCCTGCCTACCTATACTTCCTTTCTTCAGGCTGTGGTCACCCTTATGGTACACCCACTATCTACCTCTCTGCATTATCAACCCCTTACGCCTCGCCACAGAGCCAGGCAAGATAAATTGACCAAGCAGGTACTAACCCTAGTTGGAGGTCTGTAAGATTGTGAACAGGGTGTCAGTTCAGTATATAAGTGGATGAGAGAATAAGTTGCTCGGCAGAGGAGAACATCCATCAGCTTCACCAGAGGGAACACAAGTCTGATCTGGCACATCCCATGTGCTGTTGCACCATTACCTCCCACACCACCATAGAAACCATAATCACCAAATCAACCCTCAGCCACAGACAAGGTGGTCAGAGGTCTGAACATAACCCCTAGTTATACCCCGTCCAGTGTACAAACCAGGCCTTCTCCTACAAGTGACCCTCCTCATATTCAACGCTCTGTAACTGAGCTTCCGAATAGAGTCAGATTGACCCCAAATAGAAACCCCAAGTTGAGGACGCCTGCTTCCAAACCGTACACTGGGAGAAGGGAGCACGGACATCTGCCAACATCAACGATACCCTATATGTTGTGCTTCAACTAATGTTTTACAATTAAGATTATATTTTGGTTTTGATTGTAATCTGTGTTCACATCTGCAGTTCCCAGCAAACATTCTAATCAGAACACACATACATTTTAAAATAATGATTTGTGTATGAATAATACATTTCCATGCTAAACAACAAGCTGTCTTGCTGGGTGCTGCAATTTTTATTTTTATTTATTTATTTTCATCCAGGTGACTGTATAGCTATTATGGTATTGGATATGTCAATTGTTAATTACACTGTATAAACACAAAGACAGTACAAAAACACACAAAGTATTGTGATAAAAGCCAATTATCATACAAGTATAAAAGCTCTACGTAGAAAATATATACATTAAAAGCATAAGTTTTTTACCCCTAGTAGTATACATGTATAAATTTTATGATTCAAAAAGTGAATACACTCCATAACAAAACTATACAGAATTTGATAAATTTTAAGATGACAGTCCCTAAGTTAATACACAATATACACATACACTAGTATGTCCACTCATAAGATATAAAACTCATAAGTGCAGCAGTATGATTTAAGGTCACTTTTTTTTTGTATTTGGTTATCTGAGAGACGTTTCGAAATGTGCCCCCTTCAAAATATAACACTCAAATTCTGACACAAGAGTGTTATAGACAGGATCAAAGTGTCGAATGTAGAGTCTATACACGGCATAATGAATTTGTGTTACAAGCTACAAAAAGAACAAAAAAAAAACACTTTTCCTCTACAGTTTATAGTTTAAACTATTTATGAAATGAATGTTAACAGTTTCGCTTGAATGAACAAAAATATATTTACGAAAAGTCTGAAACCTATTTTCAACAAAATTCAGAGCGCCAATACTCGCTCACCTGTTTATAAATCACACTCACACTAAATCAGTATGTTCTGCACATCATATTGATTGCAATACATGCAATTTGACTGGAAAAAAAATCTAGGAGCAAAGGCTAGTATGCTACGGTATTCTGGGAATTAAGACTTTTGAGTTGTATATTTTGAAAACTATAATGATTTGACTAATTTGACTAATAACTGCACTAAACTTAGTCTTAATGATAGCTGTTCTTGATGTTTATTGCAGCACGGTGATTTGTTGATCATGATGCCAAGGAATTTTCTACACTCTACTATTTTTAATACTTTATTTTCGAAACATGGTGGTATATTGCATGTCGTTTTGTTTTTGTTAACAATTCAATAAAGTTTGTTTTGTCTGTATTAAGTACCAATTTATGATCTTTAAACCATGTCGATAAACTGGTAACAGTTACATTTGTTACATTTAGGAGAGAATCCTCATTCATAGTAGTTATCAAAATGCTTGTCATCTGTAAAAAGTATAGAGGTTGTTTCACGTGGTAGGAAACCTGGAAGGTCATATATATATACAAGATAAACAAAGTAGTCCAAGAATGGATCCTTCAGGAACTCCACCTTTAATGCTTCCTGACTTATTTCTACTCTTTGCACTCTGTTACTGAGATATAAAATGATAAAATGTTTCATCTTAGGCAGATTAGTTCCATTTTTATGCCAATTCTAACTGTAATGTGTGTTCTTATCTGCAGTTTTGAGGTTCTCCTGGACTGAAACATCTATTGACTCTCCCACAATTACATACAGGAAAATAATTTGAATTTCACTTCCTCTTCTTGATGTATTATGCTAATTTTTTTAGATTCCATTTCTTTTATCTATGAAAGATATTTACTAGCACCTATATAACTACACAAGCTTGAAAAATTGGTTTATCCTAGAATAAAATTTTTGGAAAATAGCTTACAAAACAACTGTCAGCTGTTCCACAGCCTGGCCTCTGCAGGTGCAGTTCTCATTTCTGCACTGTGCTTGTTTGCCGAGATACACAGACACAGCACAGCACATTCCATGCCCTGCCCCGTGGTAGCTGCGACAGCCAACGCAGACACAGATGCACTCGTAGGGAGACAAAAAAAATAATACCTATGCCTTTTTTACACTTCTGTTTCATCCTTGTCTGTTCAATCCATTTTGTTCCATTAAAACCACATTATTTTTACATGGAAATACAGTTTCAAGCCAGTTAGAGTTTATCACATTTTAATCACAACATACTTATCAATTACATTTTTTTTACTTTAAATAATTTCACCTTTTACATTTTTGTGATAAGTTTCAAAACCTAATTTACTACAGATGCAAAGTTTTATTCAAGACTGTAGGAGTATTGTGTTTTTTCTAATACTCTTAGCATCTCTTAGGTATATTCACTGCTGGAGAACTGTTTAGAAGTGGCTATGTTTAAATATTAGAATATTATTACTTCATTAATGTAAAACAACTCATTTCCTCGCAGGAAATATATATGCTGGCCATTAACACGCTGTATGTTAGGCCTGCGTGAAACGCTGAGGTATTTTTTATTTTAATAATAAGTTTTGATTTATGGTTTTACCCAGAATAAAACACCCTATTAAATTAATTTACATTCTTTTGGCCAGGAATGTAAACTCAGGCTATATTACAACTGTTGTTAGGATAAGCACAGTATTATGGTCTACTTTTTCTTTAACTTTAACTCACTCACTAGTCTTTTCAGTATAACTGGTGTATAATTTCACCCACAATACATTATCCCAATATAGACATTTACATTTGCATTAGTTTTCCATCAGACACACATGAACAGACATCATCTGCCCAGTTAGCAAAATATGCTGTCTGGATGAAATTTTCACATGGGTAGAAATTTAGCTTTATTTCACGGGAACAGTGAGTGACTGTAAATTGATTATTGACTGTAAATTTTATACTAAAAATATATGTTTAATAAGAGAATCAATATTTCTATACGGAGGGCAATATGTGGTCACAGCCAGCAACTGTGGTAAACAAACTGACAAACACAGACATACGTGACTGGCAAAACTCCACTGACTGTGTAACTGCATTATCGTTCTGACAATAACCAGAATCAAATATCTTCAAAAAACTTCAGTTGAAGATATTTAAAAAAGGAAGAGGCAGACTGATCTGCTGTAAATCTTCAAGTTCAGTGTATTATTATCCTATGACAAAAAAGGATCTAGGACCAACCATTATGGTTTTAATAAAGTGAAGGGCCTTAGTTTCTACAGTCATAAATCCAAGTTACTGCTAAGATTATACAAAAGAAAATGTGTTATTACTGTTCTAACCAGATCTCTATATCTCTTAATATACTTGTGTGTACAGCTGCAAACCTACGACTGTGACAGGCTGTTTGTCTAGGGGTTGTCTCTACTGCCATTGCCTTTCTCTCTACCCTCACGTGTTAACTGGCAGCACGGGAGGGGGCATGACCTATAGAGGTGGGGGGGGGTCTCTACTACCATTGCCTTTCTCTCTACCCTCACATGTTAACTGGCAGCACGGGAGGGGGCATGACCTATAGAGGTGGGGGGGGGGGGTCTCTACTACCATTGCCTTTCTCTCTACCCTCACATGTTAACTGGCAGCACGGGAGGGGGCATGACCTATAGAGGTGGGGGGGGGTCTCTACTACCATTGCCTTTCTCTCTACCCTCACGTGTTAACTGGCAGCACGGGAGGGGGCATGACCTATAGAGGTGGGGGGGGGGTCTCTACTACCATTGCCTTTCTCTCTACCCTCACATGTTAACTGGCAGCACGGGAGGGGGCATGACCTATAGAGGTGGGGGGGGGGGGGTCTCTACTACCATTGCCTTTCTCTCTACCCTCACATGTTAACTGGCAGCACGGGAGGGGGCATGACCTATAGAGGTGGGGGGGGGGGGGTCTCTACTACCATTGCCTTTCTCTCTACCCTCACGTGTTAACTGGCAGCACGGGAGGGGGCATGACCTATAGAGGTGGGGGGGGGGTCTCTACTACCATTGCCTTTCTCTCTACCCTCACATGTTAACTGGCAGCACGGGAGGGGGCATGACCTATAGAGGTGGGGGGGGGTCTCTACTACCATTGCCTTTCTCTCTACCCTCACGTGTTAACTGGCAGCACGGGAGGGGGCATGACCTATAGAGGTGGGGGGGGGGTCTCTACTACCATTGCCTTTCTCTCTACCCTCACATGTTAACTGGCAGCACGGGAGGGGGCATGACCTATAGAGGTGGGGGGGGGTCTCTACTACCATTGCCTTTCTCTCTACCCTCACGTGTTAACTGGCAGCACGGGAGGGGGCATGACCTATAGAGGTGGGGGGGGGGGTCTCTACTACCATTGCCTTTCTCTCTACCCTCACGTGTTAACTGGCAGCACGGGAGGGGGCATGACCTATAGAGGTGGGGGGGGTCTCTACTACCATTGCCTTTCTCTCTACCCTCACGTGTTAACTGGCAGCACGGTAGGGGGCATGACCTATAGAGGTGGGGGGGGTCTCTACTACCATTGCCTTTCTCTCTACCCTCACATGTTAACTGGCAGCACGGGAGGGGGCATGACCTATAGAGGTGGGGGGGTCTCTACTACCATTGCCTTTCTCTCTACCCTCACGTGTTAACTGGCAGCACGGGAGGGGGCATGACCTATAGAGGTGGGGGGGGGTCTCTACTACCATTGCCTTTCTCTCTACCCTCACGTGTTAACTGGCAGCACGGTAGGGGGCATGACCTATAGAGGTGGGGGGGGGTCTCTACTACCATTGCCTTTCTCTCTACCCTCACGTGTTAACTGGCAGCACGGTAGGGGGCATGACCTATAGAGGTGGGGGGGGTCTCTACTACCATTGCCTTTCTCTCTACCCTCACGTGTTAACTGGCAGCACGGGAGGGGGCATGACCTATAGAGGTGGGGGGGGGGTCTCTACTACCATTGCCTTTCTCTCTACCCTCACGTGTTAACTGGCAGCACGGGAGGGGGCATGACCTATAGAGGTGGGGGGGTCTCTACTACCATTGCCTTTCTCTCTACCCTCACGTGTTAACTGGCAGCACGGGAGGGGGCATGACCTATAGAGGTGGTATATCCCACCAATCTGTTTACAAAACAAAATCCAGTGCCATTAACAAATGAAAAGACAACCATCCCTACCATCTTTCTCTTCTAGTGTTTCAAACTCCCTTTCAATAATGATTATCCTTTCCCATCCTTTGTTCTAGTAGCAATCATTTTCTACTACATAAATTGCAGGTAATTTTGCAATTATTATCTGTTGAGGGGTTTTTCTGGTGCCTATACACGTTTATCCCCTTCCCTTTGTAGATCAGTCCAGGTTAGCAGGCTCAGTCCTTAGATACACTTAGGTACCATCCCTACGCAGAACCTCGAACTCTCCTTTTAGTTTCAAGGTAGATCAGAAAAGACTGTAATTGGCCAAATTATTTAGTCATGCTGACATGTGTGGACAGTCACTACTAGTGACAACTGGACAGCAGTGGTCTAGTCTGGAAATATTTTGTTCTGCCTGTTAGTATTATTGTGATCTGGCCATATGTCTCCAAAATAATTTTTATGTTTTTTTTTTTGTTCCTACCAAATGAACCTTTAATATGTTTTGTGCTGTACTGAAGAGTTAGTCTCAGCAACATGTGGCATGGTTTCTTGGGCCAGATCACATTTAGTCAGATTTGTCCCTGAATTATGTTATCATTCCAATTTAAAAAAAAAAAAAAAAAAAAAAAAAGGAACATATGTACTTCTAAGAAATAAATTTAAATTAAGTTGTTATCATAATGGAGGAGAAAATCTCGGTAAACTTGCAGCAATAAAACAAATTGAGTTTCTGAAATAATATGCTTAAATGTGTAACATAGCAATCTGACATTACATTTATAGATCTAATTTAATGTTAACGAGTCACACTGGTTTCCTGCTGTAGGGAATGGTCGACTTATTTATGTACCATCCAGTACTTATGTGTAAATGCCATGCTAATCAATACCAATAGAGCACTGTTATGATGCAATAAGTGTGCGCCCCATTTGTTTGCAGAGTAAAACCTGAGTTGCCACGTGTGAAACCTGCCCCGTATGCCACCCAGATTGCAACTGTAACATGTACTGAACTGTCACTGTTCCACGGAGGTGCCTCCCCCCATGTGTTTTGTCATCAGTAAGACAGCTTCACTTCTTCACCGTCAGAGGTTCTAGTGTTGGCAGTTGCTGCTCGGTAGGGAGTCATAGAAGTATTTAAGGCAGCTTCTAACATACTTGCCTGACAACTGACTTCTGAGGCTCTGAAGCATCGGGACATCATCTTGCTACACTCCTTGGCTGCGAGGATCACTGCTACGTTAGCCAAACTACATTTTCTGAGGTTTGATTAACATTTAAGATTGAAATTTTTCTAATAATTTTCAATAGACAATTTTTTTATTTGTACTTTTGCGGGTGAGCTCGGTGCATTAGCCGCTAAATTTCCTGTTGTCAATTGTTTTTATCCTTTCATTTTATGCCATTAATGTTGCACTCTTGCTATAGTTGTTGCCGTTGCAATTTTCAGTGAATACAGTTTTTCGGTACATTAATTTTTGGTACGTAAATAATCCACTAAAATTGGCTGTGTAGTATTGCTTATTTCCTTATTTTTCTAAGTCTTTTATTTTATAGGTGTTGGTTGGACAAATTCTGTTCAAGAACATGCAAAATACAAACATATAATAATTTTTGTTACAAGTGCAACATAAAATGTATTTATTATGTACGAGGAGTGGGTTCTACAACATAAAAATATATTAAGAAACAAACCACGCTTCTATCACATTCTTCTTTGGTCCTATTCTCTTCCACATTGCAGTCAATAGTCTTGAATGCCAGCTTGTGTGTGTGGCGTTTTAAAATATACTAAGATTTTCCACTGCAATAAAGGACATTGCAATGTTAATGTGCCCGTGATGTCACTGTATGTATTTGTGCTGTAAATTGCTTACTAGGTTATGTGTTTGTAAATCCAAGGGTAACCTTGGTAATAAGGACACAGTCAGTCAATATGGCCGAGCAATAAAGAGTGCACACAATCAATTGTAGTATCCGAAGTAGGTAACAAGGCACAGGAGGTGCAAAACGTGGTAGGTATTATGTGTCGTACTTGTTACATTCGCATTGGGTTGGTGTAGGGTTCAGTTGTTCCAACCCCACATATAAGTTAACACAATGCGAATTGGTGCACAATGACAGTGGTGCAGTTTCAAGTCGTTCCAACCAACAATTGTAATATTCGCACACCGGTGGAATGACACAAGTGCATAAGACGTTTCAAACGTTTTAGAAGTGCATCATCAGAGCTGGGCACAAAATGTGAAGAGACATCTGTTAATATGCTGTTGAACAACATGGGCCCAAAGGCAGACAACATGCTGGACTCATTCAGGCTTAAACCTGATAGGAGTAAAAAATATGAGATTGTGAAGCAAAGGTTTGACAGATTTCTTACTGTCAAGAAAAACAAGGTTTATGAGAGGGCTAAATTCTTCAAACGGTGACGGGCAGATTGTGAGACGGCTGATGCTTTCATGAACAATGTTTTTGATTGGATGAAACGTGAACTACACACTTTGAAAGAAGAATTGACCACTCCGGTCCTAGTAATAGGGGTGACGAATGATGTGTTATGAGAATCTTTGCAATTAGACCATGACCTCAATGTAGAGCATGCCATTTGGTGCACCTGCCAAGCCAAAACAGTGAAGAATCAACAACAAACAGTGTGGCAGACTGAAGATGTCCCCAGTATGGAAGCTCTTAAAATAAAGAAACACGTTAAGCCTCCACCCAGTCGGGATGCGGGTGAATCCTCGCCAAAAGACTTGTACGGATGGCAAAATAGCCAAACAGGAAGCTGCTCCAAATGCGGGCAGTCCTCCACACACCCATGGTTTCGGTACCCGGCGAGTAAGGCCTCTTGCTATAAGTGTGGGCAAAAGGGACATTTCTGCAGGTGCTGTAAGGCGAGGCGGCTACAACAAGTGAAAGAATCCAACGAATCGGAATATTATTAAATGGGGGAGGTTGCAATGGAAGTGGCATGTGCAAAGTTTTGGACTGTAGCAGTGAAGATAAAAAATAAGGAGGTAGTGTTCAAAATCGATACAGGGGCAGACGCGTCAGTCATGGGTGACGAACTGTGTGGAAAACTAAACCTAGCAACAATAAGAACACATAAGAAGCTTTATGGTGCTGGGAGGCAGACAATGAAGGTGTTGGACACAGCAGCAGTGACCACAGAGTATGACAACAAACAAATAAGGCAGGGCATATTTGTGGTCAAAGGGCAAGATATGCCATTATTATGTAGGCCAACACTTAAGGAACTGGACATGGTTAAACTTAACATTGTGAGTGAAGTAACGAATGAGATATATGTTCCTAACTATGACAAGTACAAAGACATGATTAGAGGCTTGGGAAGATGAGTTGTGCATATACAATAAAGCATGAAGAGGGATAGATGCTATATGTCATAGCTGTGCCTCTGATACAGAAAGTAAAACACGAGCTGGACAAAATGGTGCAGGAGGATGTTGTTGCTCCTATCCACAACCCAACAAAGTGGTGCGCTCCCATGGTGGTAGTACTGAAGAAAGATGGTTCATTGAGAATATCTGTAGATTACACAGAGCTAAACATAAATATTCAGCGATAGAGACTTCAGCTCCCTTCAGTGGATGAATCACTGACATTGGTGGAAGGTGCACAATTCTTCACAGTTCTAGATGCAACACAAGGATTTTGGCAAGTCCTACTGACTGAAACAAGTGCACATTTGACAACATTCATGACCCAGTTGGATAGTATTTTTTTTAATGCTTGCCTTTTGGTATCAACTCAGGGCCTGAGCATTATCAATGTCAAATGCAGAAAATACTGGAAGGAGCACCATGAGTGGTCAGCCATGCTGATGACATTTTGATATATATATCTATAGGATGAGTCCTTTAAAAGAGGCTCCATGGGACAATATATAGATGCCATCCTGCAGCATGTCCTCGCCCATGCCTTTCACAACTTTCGGTGTCGTCTGCACCTGCCTCGAGGTTAATGGCGGCCACTTCCAGCACCTACTCTAGGTATTTTGTTGTCACACTGGACTGTATTCCCTCATTCCCTCGCTCCGTTACACACATGTCCCATGGGGCCTCTTTTAAAGGACTCATCCTGTATAACAACACCAGAAGAACTCAACTCCAATGTATAAAGGGTCCTACAGAGACTTCAGAGAGAGGGCATGACACTTAACAGGCAGAAGTGCAACATTGGAGTGAAAAGTGTTACATTTTTGGGCTATCAAATCAGTGAGGGTCGAGTCTAACCAGGCAGCGAAAAAGTTTGCACTATAAGAGAATTGGGAGAGAAAACAAAAGCATTGCGAGAACTTCTCAAAAAAAGACAATGAATGAGTGGGTCTGGGGTACAGCACAAAAGGAAGCAGTACATAAATTGAATGAAGAGATTTAAAAGGAACTCGTAATTGCATTGCACCAAAGAACGATGCCAACAAGAATTGCAGCAGATGCATCTTCATTTGGAGTGGATGAGGTGCTTCCCTTAATGTAGTGGAAGGAAAATATGCCCAGATAGAAAAGGAAGCTCTTGTCATCACTTGGGCATGAGAAATTTTGCAATTACATTTTGGATCAAAAATAACCATTCTTACCTATCACAAACTCTTGGAGCCACTACTTCAAACCAAACCCCTGGATGACCTAACGGCAAGACTGCAAACGACTAAGGAAGCATCTGATGTGTTTTGAGTATAGTGTGGTACATGTACCGGGAAAGAGTATCTACATCCCAGATACATTGTCAAGAGCATCAGTCGAAGATCCAGGCAAGGATAACGGGGATGCTGCAGCAGAGGAACTGTCCATTCGGATGATAACAGCTGAAACCCCATTCTCTGACACTAGAATTAAGGGGTTAAGAAAAGCACAAGAAAGGATACAGAATGTTGGCAACTGAAAGGCAACATACAGGAGGGTTTTCAAGACAAAAACAACAAAATTTGGGCATTTAGAGGCCAACTCTCGTTCTATGGAGGATTGATTATGTATGGAGCCAGAATCTTAGTCCCAAGAGGTTTACGACCTGAGATGCCACAACAAATCCATGACAGACATATGGGCATTACGAAATGCTGCAGACGAGCAAAGGAGTCTGTGTGGTGCACCACTATCTCAACAATATAAAAAAAAAACTGGTGGAAAATTGCAGTCAGTGCATGGAACAAACAGGTCAGAGGGCAGAGCCTATGAAAATGACCTCGTTGCCACAAGGACTATGGCTGTTACTGGGCATAGATATCTTTGAAATAACTGGGAAAAAGTACTTAGTCATTCAGGACTATTTTTCTAGCAATTTTTGAGGTGGTACATTTACTAAACACAATATCGACAACCGTCATTGCATGAATTAAAAACATATTTGCCAGTTATGGCATACGTGAAGAAGTGTGTACTGATGGGGGCACGCAGTTCACATCAGCAGTGTTTCAGAAGTGCAAAGGAGTATGGGTTCTCCCTAACTACACCAAGCCCCAAATTTGTTCAGTCAAACAGAGAAGCAGAGAGTGCAGTGAAAGGAGCACACAGAATACTTTCTAAATCAGCAGACCCAAACCTAGGGTTGCTTGCAAACAGGGCAACATCTTTAGAAAGTGGACTGTCACCAGCAGAACTTTTGTTTGGGAGAATACTAAGAACCACATTGCCAGTAATAAATCTACAACAGTAGCCAACAGAGAAAAGACCAGAGTTCAAAATATTCTGTATGAAAGACCAGAAACTGAAAGAACGCAACAACAGGAACTGTGATAGAAGACAATGTAATGTCGCAGATGTCAAAATTGGTGACTGGAAATGAAAGCTCGGTTTTACTCACTCGGTAGAGACATGAAACTGAAATGAAGGTGCCAGAGTAAAAATAAAATAAGGAATTCCAGTCTCTCATAAGGTCCTCTGTATTTTTATTTCAAATTCAAAATAAGCAGTGCACAATCTTTCATTAACGTAGAGTCACTAACAGTCAGTTTAACAAGATAAAATCGCAAATACCAGTGCCACAGAGTAGTTCATGTATTATTCACATAAATCAAAAACTTGCAATTAATAAGGCAGGAGGCAAGTAATTTCCCTCCTGGCACTCTAGCAACCTCCCACATTGGCAGAAATAATTTAGTAGGAAAGAGTTTATTAGCCAAAAAATACTTGAAGTTAAAAAAAATATAGAAGTAGAGGTCGCTGGTGCTTGTCAGTGTAGAAGATATCTGCCACGCTCGACGTGCTTCTTTGAGGGCTTGTTTATGACAGTTAGCAGGCAGCAGGTGCTCTGGGCTCAAACACCACACACCCTTGCATCACAGTGGCAAAAACCTGACCAAAAAAGGGCATGTCATGGTACAGAATCTGTTTGAAAACCTGTGTGAACCCCGTCGCAAACCACTTCCCCACGGCATGCCAAACTGCATCGTAGTAAAAATAATCTAAATTCTAGAACATTCTTGAAGGAACAAATGTCAACAAAAGTGGTAAAATAATTTATCTCCAAATGCTCATGCAACCTCAACTACGATTCCCGAAAAAGCAAACGCATAACAGATATACATTCTAACATGGTCAAAACCTCAAATACTGTTAAGCAATTATAATTCCTCATAATCAAAAGAAAATTAACCAAATGTCCTGATTTAATTATTATTAACTGCATCATTACAACATGAAGCTAAAGAATTAAGACGACTGGCTATGGGAAAGAGAGTTAGATCCTCGATATGAAGCATTATGGGAAAGTACGTGCATATTCTCATTTTCAAGATCGTACATAGTCCAGATATGGCAGGGCCAAGTGCGAAGAAATACGGTGCAGTTGATTCCTGAACTTGAAGGAAGTCAAAGTTGACTAGATGGATCCTTTCATGGAGCACCAGAAACGTTGCTACCACGGTCTACCGAAAAACCATCATCCCCTCCAGGATCCCCAGGAGCATCACCCTTTTGAGGGTTTCGACAAGAAGAGACAAGTGCAACACGGCCAAATACAAGTGTCTATAAGACATGCAGTGGATGAGTGGTAAAACGGCCCAAGAGACTTGATCTATAGAAGAGGTTGTGTGCTGTAAATAGCTTGCTGGGTTATGTGTAGTGTGTAGTGTGCTTAGACTAGTGTGACTTGAGCAGCTTATATAGAAGAAGAGATGTGCTGTAAATAGCTTGCTAAGTCATGCATTTGTAAACAATACCAAGGGCAACCTCAGAAATCAGGACATAGTCAACAAGGACGAGTCATAAAGCGTGCAAGCAATCGGTCACGGCGTGTAAGACCATAACAATACAATAGTGTTCTTTTTTTGGATAAATGCAAATACCTTTAGCTGGTTACATGTGCATTTGGAATTTTTTAAATATTTTTTGGGAGATTTTAATGTTATTGCAGCATCACCAAACACCAGTAAATGTTGCGCAGTTCCAATGTGTAAAAATACACCAAAAGATTCTCCAGGTACGATTCTTTCAAATGTTCTAAGGGCCAGTTGTACGATAAAGGGTTAGCACTCTGCATAAAACTAATTCTCGTGTTAGACTTAAAATGCATTGTACGAGCTCGTGCTACCACGATTCCCTTGTCAGCTATAATACCATGGTATGGTCTGTTACGCATTTATTTGGGTGGATAGTGAGCATAAAAACAAGAAAATGGACTACTCTTTCAAATCGTAAATGCTAATAGTTACAACTACTGAAACATTATTTTAACAAATTAATATTTTATGCTATGTGGCTTGGGCCTGTCCCTTAGGCATATCGAGGTTTGCCGCACCGACTTGCTTGGCAGAACTGAACTCTGCCTTCTTAACTGCTCTTTGAGCTTCGTGCCTGCTGTGGAATGGCGTAGGCTGATAGTGTACCAGATTTCCTGTTGGTGACAACGACAGTCCGTGACTTTATAGTGTAGTGCCAACAATGGCTGGTGGTGCACTCCCCGACTGCCTAACAGTGCAAGCACCTGGAGTCATGGGTCATAGACTGCCTTCCTGCCACTGCCAGGTGTAACCACAAACGTAGGGCCTCCAATCCCCCGCAGCTTATCTCTGCTAGCACCTTAGCTAGGCACTCCAGTGAGAGTCACAGTTGAGATTGGCTGTCCCACCTCTGTGGGGTATGACCTAGTGGTTGGGGCTCTACCATTCTGAACACCAAGGTGATCAGAATGGGTGGCCGTTGAAAGATGATGTGTGTGTGTGTGTGTGTACAGACCCCTGAAGTGGGACTGACGTTCTATTCTAGGTTAAACTCTTTGCCAATTGCTTACCACTCGTCGGTCACTGCTGGTGGAGATAGGCTACAGTACTACAAGGAACTCGTGGATATGTTAAAGATTAGGTATTTATTTAAACAATAAACACCTAGGTGACTCGTACGCACTACCAATAAGTCTGTGCTGCAGAAGTACTTAGTACTTAACCTACACTTTAAAAGGTGAAAGTGACCCGCTCCTAGGCTACTGAATATAAAGGAAATAGTTAGCTTTACTGTCGCAACTAGCATTAACTGGGGTTGCCTAGAAGAGGTCCTAACCTTAACTGAGGGGCCACTACCAGCATGAAGCAGCAGCTGAAGAACCAGGAAGTCACAACAACTGTGTTAAGTCGTGTTCAATGTCTTCAGGTAGACAAAGCTTCTGGTGACGTCAATGCCAATACGTGGTAGAAACCTCTGGTAGATGGTGGCTGCAGCCACTGGATAACTGTAAGTTCTTGGAGAGGACCGTAAGGGCATAGTGTTCAGTAGAGAGCCCCAGCATGAGAATTGTTGAGGCGAGCTACTGTAGGTGAACTCCTGACCTCCGTCATGCATTGCCTTACATACTGTTCCTCTGGAGTGTGCGGTGAGCCCGGAGTGGGAAGCATGACGTGCCCCTGTGACGTCTGCCTGGAGTGGGAAAACTACCCTCTCGCGCTCGTGGTATCACCTCAGGCACTCTGCTATGTTCAGCGGTGTGGCGACACTGTCTGCTAGGTGCATCAGGAGAGACTGGCGTGTTGCATAGCCGCTTCAAATATATTTTATATACTTATTCCAAAGTGCGTTTGGGTGAAACCCACTATCTACGCCTTTGTAACACGCAGTACTTAGTTTGCTCCTTCACATGTGTAAACACACTTAGTAGATGGAGGTCAGTTCAGGAACAGTCTAGGAAACCAAGTGTCTTCCATGTCTCGGGCGAGAACACTTCCTGTTAGACATCTGGTAGGTGGTTCCTGTGGTTGGTAGTTGCACGTGGATGAGCTGTAGTAGTTTATAATATAATGGTGTAAGCGGCACATGTCAATCCCCCCCCTCCTTCACGGTTGCGACGGAGGGTCATCCGTCATCGGTATAGGTGGGGTAAGGGACAGCTAGCCCATCCCCCCTCTCTGGAAGGTCTAGATGGTTTTAACATGTGTGAGCTGTGTCAAAAAATTTTTGCAACTCCCAGGCAGGTTCTTTGAGGTTCTGGCATTTGGCATCTGTCTTGGCGCTCGCTTTATGTGCTGGGGCAGTGTGGAAACATGTCGGGCCGGACGAAGAGATATCCGTAGCTCTGTCTCATTCTTACTGTGGCTGGCTCTTCCTCTCTTTGCTAATGTGTTTACCCCCCTGTGGAGAGATTACTGTCAATGTTGACATGGTATACTGGATGTTCCATGCGACCTTCATCAATAGATGTACCATGACAAATACAGCATAAGCACTGTGGTTACGTAATACAAAACATATACAATTGAAACCTGCAAAGGAGAATTACACAAATAAAAACTGCACGTGAAAACGAAGGGAAAGTACTTATATACAAGCCTTACTCGCGGAAGGCGGGAGGAAAATAACTATTGCAGCGCTTGTAGTGGTGTATTAGGTTGGAGGAATACCTAGCTAAATCTTTGAGGTAAACCGTATGTCTTCACCACAAGCAAACAGTTACACGTGACATAATAGAGGATGCCAACCCCAGACCTTCCGTTACCCGGGACTGGCGAGTCACCGATTGAAAAGAGAGTACACAAATATCTCTTATGAATAAGATATGTTGTACGAGATCACCCTACAAACTAAACATAGCATAATATCAACATATCACTGGAGCACATTAAAGCTCTCTGGCTTAGTCTTTTGGGTTCGACTCTAGTTCAAAGTTATATACAATTAAGCTGCAAAATGACATAACTGAACAAGTACCCTGATGTAAAATCAATAGATGAAACACACATTGAACTGAAAACTATTGTGATATTTACAGATGTATCTACCTTACATAAGCGTGATTCATTAAGTATAAAATTTAATTAACTTATTCTCTCCTTGGAGGGAGTCCATTTTGATTTCTCAAAGCTAATTGTACACTATAAAGTCTTTATCTTCGTGTAGCATTGTCTCTGTGGTGAGTGTCTTTTGGTATTACCTGTCATGTGGGCTGTTGGCCACTGTTTATATGTTTACTAGGTGATAACTGTGTGTAGCACTGTGTGGGGAATGGCTGCCTAACTGCCAATTCCATATAATGTTTCTTTCGTAACACTGTCTGCCCGTTCGTAGTTTCTCCTGGCATTGGCATCGTCACTGTTGATAAATGTCTACTGAGTTTACTGGTGACTGGCATAGTTACTGACTACTATGTATCATACTGTTTTATATGTATGGTACTGGCAACTGTATACGGATGCCTTAAATTGTCTGTCTTTAAAGAAGGGCTTTTAAAGTGCCCATAACATTCCACGTAAAAATTATTAAGAGCAAAATAACTACTACTCAATACACTGTCTGTTCTGGCTACTCCTACCCTGTCATCAATAGCTAGCGGTAGTGTAGCTAATTATGGTACACTACTCAACTAAGTCTTTGTTCTGTGGCTATCGGAAACTGAGATTTAGCAAAAGTAGGACTATAAAGAGTCCTTATAGTTTGTTTATTTACTGGTTCGCGGCCTTGGGTTACAGAGCACTGACTTACTTGTTAGTCGCTTGGCTCTTCGCCGGTCTTCCCCTCTGCCGTAGGGCAGTGTGCGTTAGATACCGCCACGTGAAACGTGCCATGGGTCGCCATGGCGATTCTTTGTACCAGCCGGGCGTTGCTCCGGCTTTGGCGGCACGAGGGGGCATTAACCTTCGAGGTTCAGCATGGGGTGCTGGGTATCGTCTTTTGCTGCAACTGTTGGGGAGGACACAGCTACCAAGGATGATGAGGTAGTGCGAGGGAGCAGCCCTCCAGGGATTTCCGCCTCGACTGCACGGGTTCCTACCCAAGGGGTAGGCTGTTTCCAGTGGCCGTTGGAGGCATCGACATCCGTACTGTTGGACAGAGGGAGGGATGGCCCTTATAACCTTGGGGGCACTCGTGTTGAATGGCAAAGACATCTCTTGGCAGGGCAGCTGCTGGAAGTTGTTGCTATCGACATCCGTACTGTTGGCCAGAGGGAAGGATGGCCCTATCACCTTGGCAGCACTAGTGTTGAATGATGGTAAAGATGTCTACTGGCAGGGCGACTGCTCGACGGTGTTGCCATCTACATCTGTTTGAGCTACCGGAGGGAGGGGTGTCCCTACCACCTCGACGGTACTTGGATTCAGTGATGTGACTTGGACGTCGTCAGCTTGTGGCCGTAGGGCGTCGGCTTCACTGGTGCTAGCCCATCCCTGGTGTACTAATTGGTCCTCGAGTGAGTGCACTGTCGGACTCCTCATCCTCGGGGGCCTTTAGTAGGTTGAGTACTTATACGTTTCAGCTGGAATGTGCCGGTCACTAGTGAGTTTGTGGACCACATGATTGGTCACCTGGGTAGAGATCTGAGGGGGCTTGGAAGTGACCTTTTTCTCTCTGACCTCTAGAGTTGCTTCTTGTACAGTTTGTGCTGGGGGCCCATCGGTGTTGACAGGGGCCGAGCAGCATGGTTATCGCTGGTGGTACAGCTCTCTTCGTTGTTCTGGTGGTCCCGCGAGCGAGGGCATCGTCGGGCCCCTTATCCTCTGGGACATCAGCGGGTTGTTCACTGGTACCTTCAATGGGTGTGTGAAGGCCACTGGTGGGACGGTGTTCCACCTGACCAATCATTTCGGAGGCTGTCTGAGGCAGCTGAGAGGATTCCCTGACCTCGTTGACATTGGGATGAGCATCGGGTACCACTTGTGAAGGTGGCCCGCCGGTCTCGGCGTGACTGGGAGGCCTAAGTTCTGCTATCAGAGCTTCCTCCGGGACAGCGTTTGACTCTATTGCTGTGCTTATAATGTTCCCCAGTTCTGGAATAGCAGTAGGCTTGGGGGAAATGATGTTGGGTTCTTCTGCCCTCTTCGCCTAGATGGTTTCAGATTGCTCTAATATGCGGCTGGTCCGTCAAGGTCTTCGCCAGGTTTCTTGGTCCACAGAGTTGACTGTCGGAGTGCCCGCTCACTCGTAGAACCTTGCTTCCGGTCATAACTCGTCGGTGTCGAGAGCAGGGTTTTTATAGAGGGTGCTCCTCTGCGCTTCTGAAAATTTACCCGTATAGATCCAGGGTGGTATTGCTCCTTGGCGGTCTCTGAGGTCTGGGCCTCGGACCTACTGGTGGGCCTGGGATTAATTTTGGAGGATGTTTACATACAATGCGGTGGATCTCGGTACTCTGGAAAGTGATATGCTTACCCATCTCTGGGACCACATTAGTCATTTTTAATAGCCTGTGACTCTATCTGGTTGTTGACGTCAGTCATGTTGTTGGTGTGAGCGCCACGAGGTGTTAACCTGACTCCTCGAAGTCTGGCGTATCGGACCTGGTTACGTTACTCTTATTCTCGGGCAATACTGATCTGGTCCCGCGCTTACTGGTTAACAGATTTAGGCTGACGCCCCATGTTGAGCACCAGGAAAGTCCTTGAGACGTGTTGCTTTATCTTTAGTTGGCAAAATACTTTTATTTGCGCTAGATCAGTCCTGCAACTAGTGTTACTAGTTCCTCTATCTACTAGATACCAGTGTCGGCCTGCTAGGCTATCTACTACGAATACATTCTGTCACAATAGGTCTGGCAATGTGTGTCACAACAACAGTGACCCTCTGGGGCAAGGTTGACTTACCAGAGCTCGGCAGAGTGATCTTCGCTGGTGGCGTTACTGTAGTGTAGGTGGGGCGTATTGTGTCCTTGGTTCCGCTGGACGTGGTGTAGGTTAGGTTCCTGTAGTGGTCTGCGTGATGACGGCGGTTCCACTCTGTGCTGGCCCAGCTACCTATGTGCGGGTTAGCACTACCAATCCTAGTGTCGCTCCCTCTGATTAGGGCTCGGACTACTGTATGCACGTCGTAGCCAGTGTGTACCGGGTTAGAGTGAAACACGGATGTTCCAACGGGTGATGTCGATCTTGCAGCATTATGGGTGGCTTGGGCCCGTCCCCTAGGAGTGTCGACTCCTGGCGTAACGAGGTTTGCTGCACAGACCTGCTTGGCAGAACTGAACTCTTGCCTTCTTAACTGCTCTTTGAGATGTGTGCCTCCTGTGGAATGGCGTAGGCTGATAGTGTACCAGATTTCCTGTTGGTGACGACAGTCCGTGACTTTATAGTGTAGTGCCAACAATGGCTGGTGGTGCACTCCCCGACTGCCTAACAGTGCAAGCACCTGGAGTCATGGGTCGTAGACTGCCTTCCTGCCACTGCCAGGTGTAACCACAAACGTAGGGCCTCCAATCCCCCGCAGCTTATCTCTGCTAGCACCTTAGCTAGGCACTCCAGTGAGAGTCACAGTTGAGATTGGCTGTCCCACCTCTGTGGGGTATGACCTAGTGGTTGGGGCTCTACCATTCTGAACACCAAGGTGATCAGAATGGGTGGCCGTTGAAAGATGATGTGTGTGTGTGTGTGTGTGTACAGACCCCTGAAGTGGGACTGACGTTCTATTCTAGGTTAAACTCTTTGCCAATTGCTTACCACTCGTCGGTCACTGCTGGTGGAGATAGGCTACAGTACTACAAGGAACTCATGGATATGTTAAAGATTAGGTATTTATTTAAACAATAAACACCTAGGTGACTCGTACGCACTACCAATAAGTCTGTGCTGCAGAAGTACTTAGTACTTAACCTACACTTTAAAAGGTGAAAGTGACCCGCTCCTAGGCTACTGAATATAAAGGAAATAGTTAGCTTTACTGTCGCAACTAGCATTAACTGGGGTTGCCTAGAAGAGGTCCTAACCTTAACTGAGGGGCCACTACCAGCATGAAGCAGCAGCTGAAGAACCAGGAGGTCACAACAACTTCAAGTGTTACGTTGTGTTCAATATCTTCAGGTAGACGAAGCTTCTGGTGACGTCAATGCCAAGAGGTAGTAGAAGCCTCTGGTAGATGGTGGCTGCAGCCATTGAAGCACTGGAAGTTCTTGGAGAGGACCGTGAGGGCATATTGATCAGTAGAGAGCCCCAGCACAAGAAGTATTGAGGCGAGCTACTGCAGATGTACTCCCGACCTCGGCCGTGTACTGCATTATATACTGTTCCTCTGGAGTGTGCGGCGAACCCGGAGTGGGAGGTGTGACATACCCCTGTGATACCTGCCTGGCGTGTGTGGTGTGGAAGAACTATCCTCTCGCGCTCCAGGTATCACCTCAGGTGCTCGGCTATCTTCGGTGGCGTGGCGACACACTGTCCGCTGGGTGAATCAGGGGAGGCTGGCACGTTGCACGGCTGCTTCAAATATCTTTTGTATCGTGATTCCAAAGTGCATTTGAGTTGAACCCACTCTTTAAGCCTTCGTAACATGTTGTGCTTGGTTTGCTCCTTCACGTGTGTAAACACTCTTAGTAGATAGAGAAGGGCAGTTCAAGAAGAGTTTAGGAAACCAAGTATCTTCCATGTCTCGGGCGAGAACACTTCCTGTTAGACATCTGGTAGGTGGTTCCTGTGGTTGCTAGTTGCACGTGGATGAGCTGTAGTAGTTTATAATATAATGGTGTAAGCGGCACACATCAACTTAATAAAGGCTTATAGTATGGTTTTAATTTAGAACACATTCATGTGCCTTTGCACTTTGTTATTAAAATTCAAATCTAATTTATTTGTTGGATAGCAATACTTATTATGTTATCTTTGAAAATTGCTTTATAATTTTGATGCTATATGCTTCTGCTTAGGTATACCACATACACCTATGTTTAAAATATTTCTGTCACAGTAAAATCGGTGCTAATTTATCTTTAGTTTATCGAATTATTTTAAAAATCCTGTGATACTAAGTAATATCCATACAGAAAGAGAATGACAATGTCCTTCAAATGATCTTTAATGAGTTATGCGTTAGTAAGAAAATACTTAAATGAAGTATAACAACATGAATGTAAATTGGAGAGAATGAAAGTGCAGCACAATGGTTAAAACTGCACTAAATTTTGCAGATAGTACTTAGTATCCCATTATTTTGAATTTAATCCTATAAACTAAGGACAAGATAAGCTTCTTATTAAAATTAGCACTGATTTTACTGTGCCAGAAATGTTTTAAACATATGTGTATGTAGTAAGCAGAAGCATATAGCATCATAATTATTCTGAGGCTTGAGTAAAATTATTCTGAAGGTTGAGTACAGTGCGTCATGTGAGAGGACATTTGGATTCAGGACTTACACCGTTGTTATGAAAGTCAGGTCGGGTAAGTCGTGCGTGACACACACGAAAGAGGAGATAGAACTATCTTCAATTCAGTCTAAATGCCTTCTGAGAGGGAAACACAGTGCGAACTACAACTTACAGCTCATAACAATAAACTATACTGGAGGAAGTCTCCACACTACTCACCTGGTTACTGCTACGGTGTGCGTCAAACACTGCGGCTGGTTGAGGAGAGCCTGCATTGTGTTCTATAACTTCATCAAATATTTCAATTTCATCTTTAATCTCTACCTGAAACATAACAACAGCCACTGAACAATCTGTATATACTGCAGTCACTTGTACACTGCGCAACCATTCATGACAGATGAAACAATACACTAATACTACTGAATGTACCAGTGTACAACTGTGACTTGCAACATGCTTGCTGCCCAAGGATGCAACATACCCCCCACTACATATTAACAAACATTTCATTTTCACTTCTACTAGAGAGATTATGAATCCAAACCTTGAAACCTTAAACATGTCACTGACATTAACTTGTCTTCCACAAGTATTACCCTCTACTGGTCTTCAACTAAAGGAGTGGAGCTCTATATGACTGGGTTCACAGTAGCATAGAATTTACTGTTTACCTCGCTGAATGAAAAGTTCAGCAGAGATATGCAACGTGTTTCCAAACACAGATAAACCCTGGAAAAGTATTCCATATGAAAAAAATATACAAATACCAACCAATTATTCCTACACTGATTATTAAAGGAGCTATGCGCACACCAAAAAATCTAGTTTTAAAATGCTTTCAGTTCAAAATATAAACTACTTTCGATTAAGCAACATCTAGGTGAAAAAATGTTTTTGGAATGGAGAATATGAACATCTAAAAATGCAGGCAATATGGTGAACAAATGCACATGATGTTTCTACAAAAGTGTATGATGGAATTAAACTACTGGTAGAAAAAGTACCTTTTAAAAAGTTAATTATTGTAAAACAGTATATTACTTAATTTTAACACTAATACACTATCTTGTATGTAATGCTAACTTTATCAAGGTGTAACTGGTGATATAAAGAACTAAGATTCTTGACCGGCCCGTTGAGATGTGTAAATAGTGTACATTATTCGTATGAGTGTAATTGTAGGACTAGGACTGAATTAAAACTTCCCGCGCTGCGGACGATAATAGCGCCATAAAGTCAGCTGTTGGCTACCCACATTCTACCATTAGCTGCCGAGAAGCGTTGGTAGTGTGGCCAATCATGGTAGTATGTGGTGCTATTGGGTGTACTTGCTGCCTTTGGGCTATTTATTGAAATGTTTTTAAGTTTCTACAAATCTGTCGCAGTTTTTATAGTTACTATCAACATTTATTGTTCTCCGGGGAAGATTCACGTGCTGGTATTTTCATAAAATATGAGTGTGTGCATCGAGAGCATTGTGCCACATGGAGAACTAAAACTGTCCTTTGTTCTTCGTGATAAATTTCATTGAGGATGCATCTAAGGCTATTTTACTGTTTATTGTGGTGCAAGTTTTGTACCTCAATGATAGTTATTTTACCAGCATATAAACGTCCCATGACTTACAAAGCATTATGTGTTTTGTTATAAGGTCTGCCGTCCTGTTGTGATTTTGTTGAATTTTTGTTCGTGTGTGCCTTTCGGCACCTCACTACATTTTTTTTTTGTGGTAATGTATGAGAGTTCGGTGCCATACTCACAACTGTCAGACTTATATTCATAATAGCTGATCCTCAACCAGCAGTCATGCATATTTATTTGGCTGAGGAGCGTATCAAATGTGCAGTTAACCTTGCACCAGCTGTTGCACTAGATCCAAACAAGCAGAAACTTTTTTTTCTACTGTATGTGACCTACTTAAAGTTTGTGACAAATTTGAGGCTCACTTCATTGCAACTGAAAATTCCATGGCTGAAATAGGAAATTTTGAAACTGAGAGACATGATGTACACCTAATTGTCTGGTGAGAAATACTGGACTTCAGGTGGTCATTGACTCCATTGATGAATCAAATATACGGACTGGATCAGCAGATTCTCAGGTCAGAAAGTCATACGTAACCTTTCCAAAATTTGTGTTGCCAAATTTTGATGGCAATCCTCAGGAGTGGTCAAATTCTTCAACTTTGTTTCTTACACTTGTGGCTCATAATCATTAACTGTCTGCAGTTGAAAAGCTCGCAATTTGAAAATGTTACTCACTGGTGAACCTCTGAGCATGATGCAGGCTTTGCTCATATCTGATGTAAATTTTGATTTGGTTTGAAAATTGCTCCTTGGCCATTATCAAAACAAGCACCTTGTTATATCTGTACATGTAGAAGCTCTGCTACAAGCATCATCTGCTTTAGCAGAGTCCCCAAAAACAGTACGTCATTTATTGGCAGTTATTAATGAAAAATTCTCTGCCATTAAGGCAGTTTGTGTCCCAGTTGGTCAGTGAGACTTAATCCTGCTTTCTATCTTTGTAAGCGGTTGTATACTGTTCTGTAAACACAGTGGGAAATGATGCTTACTGAGGATCTTCCAACTTTGAATGCATTCATTACATTCTTAGAAAAGCACTGTCACGCCCAAGATGCAGTAGCATGGTCTCCTACAAAATTTCCTGGTGCTTATTCCTCAAAACACAGCACTGGAGGGGGCCACGGTGACGGAGTGGTTAACCTGCTCGATTCCCACCATGGCAATCCGGGTTCAATCCCCGGCTAGGTCACTCCAGATTTTCGCATGTGGGAATCGTGCTGGACGATATCGTTGGTCAGCAAGTTGTCTCAGGAATCTACGTTTCCCCTGCCCTTTAATTCCGGTGCTGCTCCTTACTCACCTCAATCGCCCTCATCGGCTCTCAAGACCTCGATGTTAAGAGCCAACCAAATTGTTTCACTAACCACACTTTCGTAACACTACCAAGCTGGAGGCACGGTCAAGGTCATTTCAGCTTGGCGAGTTCTACACACCTTCTATCCAAGTGTTCTGAGTTTTCTAAATGTGACCCGAAGGATAGGTACAAAATAGTAAAGGAACACACATTGTGCTTAATTTGTTTTATCTCCATCCCATTACTCCAAGAACTGCCACTCACTAATATCATGCCAATGTAGTGGTGCCCGTCGCCATTCTATACTACCTACATTTTGAGCCAAAGCAGGTAGACAACAGCAGTCCACCTCTGGATTCTGATGAAAATGCCCAGCCTAAGTCAGCTGAGCAGCCCACCATAGTCTTGTCATCCATTATGCCTGTAATTCACAAGTCAATTGCTACCATTCTTCTGTCAACTGCGCAAGTGCATGTCCTTGATTGTTCAAGAATGCCCTTTGTCGTTCAAGCACTCCTTGATACACCTCGCCAAGCTAGTTTTATTACAGACTTGTCTTCAGAGGTTGAGGCTGACACGAAAAAGAACCCATCTGCCTATTCATGGCTTGTCTTGTACACCTATTAGTGTAGCAAGGTCATACACATCAATGGCATACGTGCCAATTTTAGAAACAGAAATTAGTAAAAACATAAAAATTTAAATTTTTGGCGAAAAACGACAATGTTTTGCCTGTACACGAACACCAATTTCTATACAATAATTATAAAAATTGACAGTAAAAATATGTACATTATATGCACAAAATCATCCGTAAAACTAAAGCGATTACTATAACTTACCTGATGGTCTTGTCCAAATAATTATGCAAAAGTTTTATGATACTCTATAAAATAGCAAAAACACTCCTCTTGAATGCACATCTATAATCGTTAAACGCCACAGTATTACAAAAAAGGTTAAGCTTTACACTTAAGTGATTCAGCACAATATCTTCTTTGGTCTCCATTGCCATTTCGTCCACAATTGCTGTGATTTTTGCCCTTCCACAAGCATATTTTTTTTACCCCACAAGCATATTTTTGGGAACATTTTCCAAAATAGGGACCGGCAAGGTCTGCTATACTTAAGGGGATATTTTGTTCAACCAAAAACCAGGTACATGGCACTCTGTCCATATGGCACCATCTGAAGTCTCACTGTTAAAAAAAAACTGTTTATTTTAGCACTACGTTCAGCCCACTTTAGAGAGTTCACATGTTTCTGGGACCTCAAGTGTTTTAAAATATAGTTTTTGGTACCATGGTTATGTTTATATCCCAGAGACAAATGCTACAAAACACTTGTTTGTTTCCTCTCTTAGAATTCAAAATAAAGAAAATCTCGTTTGAATATGAATCATAGAAGGCTTGAAACTAATGCTTGTCAGACTTGTCACTCATGATAACGACATTGTACAGTACACATAATTCACTTATCACAATGAAGCCATGAAACATGAATGCACTTTTCGACACATCGCTAACCAAATAGTTCAACTTCACACATTTTTACTTGGTCTTCATTGCTGTTACAGTCATAAAACAAAGACATTCCAAAAGAGCAAGACTGGTTATCAAACGAAGATATATCCTCATTAATGCATCACAATTCTCACAAATGTCCACCAAATCCTTAAAAACCATCGAAAACTATGGCATACTACAATATTTACAAATGCTTACTTTCTAACATATTATGCGCATGATACAAAATACATGATTGGTCAAGAGCAGCCAAAAAGAAAAAAAAAGAAAGAAATAAAGGCTCATAGTTTTTGTTAAATTGATGGGAACAAAAATCGAACAATATTTGTCACAAGTGTAAAATAGTAAAACAGTACAGTTTTTCGTACCTTTTATGCCAAAATTGGAAAAGTTGGAAGGTATGCAATGGTCAATATACCTGTTGGATGTCCTGAAATACAGTGCGCTCTTGATGATGCAATGGATAACCCATAATCTGCCAAGTGCCAAGCTGTCTGTTAAAGTGCGCATGTTTGTTTCTCATATTCAGCTTGTAGACCCCGAATGACATACCTGGACTAGTCAATTTACTATTTGGTGCTGACTTGTTTCGGCATCTTGTTACAAGAGGCAAGATTTATGGGTTACTATTTGCTCTGAACTCAGTTTTAGGGTGGATATTATTGGGCCAGGTTGATACTGAGCTCCCTCTGCAAGACTTAACATCCCTCTGGATTTCACTTCTCACTTCACACCCACCTTTGGAGGAAGTTGTCAAGAAGTTCTGGAAAAAAGAAGAATTTCCTTTTGTGAAACACATTTCTGCTGAGGATGATCATTGTGAAGTACGTTTGCTGCAACACATAAATGTGGGGATGAGAAGCATCATATAGCGTGTCCTTGCCATTTCGTACCTCTCAGTCTGAATTGGGTGCCTGTAGGCCTCAGGCTATAAAGCAGCTGCTTCGTCTCAAAAAATGCCTCAAAGAGGATTCAGATTCTTATTTTATGAGAGATTATCTGGCAATGGGACATGTGGAGAAGGTACCAGAGGCTAAAATAAATTCTGCACAGTCACACTACAAAACTGTGAGTGTTGTTTGATGCTTCCGTAAAGAGTTCTACAGGCATTTCTCTTAATTACATTTTGACGACAGGCCCCAAGCTTCAGAGATGATGGTGATCAAGTATTACACTTCCAGCTACATGAGGTTGTTTTCACTGCTGATGTCAAGCAGATTTACAGAGAAATAAAAGTCAATCCATCCCATCAGAATTATCCTCGCATTGTTTGACGATTCTGTGACACAGGCCAAGTGCAGGAATATAGGTTACTGGCTGTGAAATATGGTGTCTCAACAGCACCGTTTCTAGCTCTTCGTACTCTTCAGCAATTAGCAGAGGAAAAGAGAAAACTTTTCCCTGTTGCTTCTAGTATTTTGCTTTCAGACGTGTAGGTTATGTCAATGATGATGTTACTGGGTTACTTTCAGTTGACTCAGCTTGGGTGATACAAAAGTAACTAATTTCTATTCTTCCCAAAGGGGGATACAGATAAAGAAATTCCACAAGTAATAGTAGAGAGCTTTCGAGTTGGCTTCCACAAGACGATGATGTTCCACAGTCAATTTGCATTAGATAAGGACAGTTGTGTTGTTGAAGTGTTAGGATTACATTGGAATCCAGTTTCTGACATATACTCTTAGAAACTACAGACCGGTCCCAGTGTTGCAACAAACCGAACAATCTTGTTACACACTGACAGAACTTTCGATCCTCTTGGATGGCTTACTCCTCTGCTCTTGGTTGCCAGGCACTTGATTCAGATCATGTGGCTGAATTGTTCGGATTGGGATACTTAGCCACCACAAGCCATTGTAGACAGTTGGAGCCAGTTTACCAGTCAACTTACCATTCCTAGGTTAGTTAAGGTCCCTCTCTGCCGCTATGAGTTGCATGGGTTTGCAAACACTTGAACTTGGCTATGTGGCAGTTGTCTACTTGTGTACTATCAGTCCTGGTAGTATTGTCTCAATACATATGTTGGTCGGTAAGTCAAAGTTGGCCCCTGTTAAAGTTCAGACACTGCCTCATCTAGAGCTCTGTGGAGCCTGGCTCCTGGCTAGCTTACTTAAACATGTTACTGAAACCTATGACTCTAAATTCCATTTCACTTCAGTTCACAGGTAGTTCTGGAATGGATCAATTCATCTACACATCAATTGCATACATTTGTTGCAAACAGAGTCAGCAAGATTCAAGATTTCACTTCATCCTGATAGAGACATGTGCAATCTGAATACAATGCAGCATACTGTGGCTCTTGTGGTGTCCTGCCTGCCCAGATTATAGATCATCACTTATGGTGAACAGCAAGCCCCTCATGGTTGAAGGAGCCAACGGATCACTGGCCAGTAAGTGTTTCGTGTAGTGATGTCTCTGGTCCAGTCCTGCTGAAGAAGAGGACTAGATTTCTGGAAACTTTACATCATCTAATGATTTAGTTACATTAATCTTGAGATTAAGATGCCTGACTAAAGCAGTGTCCCAATTCACCAAGAGAGTACTCTCTCGCACTCTTGACGTCACAGAAGAGTCCTCTCTGCTGTCCCAACTATGAGGAGAGAGCGCGAGAGGAAGAGTGAACAACGATGTTCATTCGGTGCTCACTATTGCACCCTTTATGGCTGCCATATTGTTTTCAAGTTTAACTTAATTATTGCGATTGTGAAATGTGTAATAACAATATTCCATTAAATATGGAACATAAATTATGATAGTGTTCACATTTTATTTAAGTTAATTGTGTACATATTATTAAATATTGTGATTTGCACAAAACAATTAGATTTTGAATCATGCAAAAATGTAACAAATTAAAATAAATTACTATTTCATAAAATACTGGTCATTTATTCGAGGATAGTGAAAGGCCATCAATATCTTATTTTTCAATATTTATTACCTTTTCTGTCAGAGAAATAATGCAGAAGGCTTCCAGACGGCACAAGACTCAATTCACTAGAGTGAGTCAAAGTGTGCCAGAGTGAGAGTGGCAAATAAGAGTGAGCACACTTTCGAGTTGAGACATGGCCTAAGCTGCTGCGACTGACCACCTATGTATTTTGCTTTGTTCACAATTGTCGCACGTCCCCCACAACTTGCACAACAGAGAACATTGGGTTTAGTGAGTTAGATAAGTCTATGTAGTTCTGGCTGTTATGTCCAAGCAGCTCAGATGATTTGCAGCTTTCAAGAAAGGTCAGTGTCCCTCTCAGTAAATCTGAACTCTAGTGACATTTGTTGACTGATAAGGGTGGGCAGAAGGCTTCTGCTTTCTAACTTACCTTTTGAGAACAAGCATCCTGTGTTGCTTCCTTAATAGCACCCATTCACTGAAATGGTGGTACGCCACACCACTATCATGAACTCAACCAACATCCTGGCATCCAGACACTTCAAAGCATTCCTAGGGAGTTCTGGATCTTTGCAGATAAAAGTGCCATTACCAGTTGTGTCTGTAACTGTGTAAAATGTTTTAAGGGAAGAACAGCTTAAACTGTCCCTCTTATGGGTAACCTTCCAGCTTTAAGAGTACAGCAGGTAAAGCCATTTACAAAGGCTGGAGTAGATTATGTTGGTCTCTTCATGATTAAGATAGCCAAGTTTCGTAAAACAGTTGAATTGAAGGCGTACATGTGTATTTTTGTGTGTTGTTCCACGAAGGTTGTGCATGTGGACCTAGCTTCAGATATTTCTACTGATGTCTTTATTGATACCTATAAATGTTTCATTACCAGCGAGGAAGATCTTCAGATAAATAGAGCGATTGTGAAACGAACTTCATCTGGACCTGCAATCAGCTGAGTGAGTTACACCACATTCTTGCACCATCCTCCCACCAAAAGGCTGTTGTGGATTCCTTCTCTCCTCTTGGTGTCACATGGCTTTTCAATCCTCCTGCATCGCCTCATTTTGGAGGATTATGGGAGACTGTAGTCAAGCTGTGCAAATCTCACCTTAGACGTGTTATTGGAGAGCAAACACTCCCATGTGAGGACATGCACACTGTCTTGGTACAAGTGGAAACAACACTGAAAACCTGACCTCTATGTCCTGTAAGTTCCGATCCCAGTAACTTCGGGCACTCACACTGGGCCATTTCCTGACTTCTTAGTGGTCAGATTCCTTGCCAGAACCAGGTCTAAGTGAGGTTCAACTAAACAGTTTGCAACGATGGCAGCTTATTTCACTTACATACATTGCAGCTGCATCAGAAGCGGCAAGATCAAAGTGCAAGTCTCACTGTTAACCAACCAGTTTTGGTGAAGGAAGACAGACTTCCACCCTTTCCCTGGCAACTGGGACGAATGGTGGAACTCCACCCTGGAAGTGATGGAGTGACCAGGGTGGCCACAGCGTGCACTGCCACTGGGACATTCAAATGTCCAACAGAAACTTTGCACACTACCTTGTGAATGTTGAAATGCAGCATTTCAAGGTGGTGAGATTTGAGATGTGTAACATTTTTGTACGAGTGTGATTGTGTGAATGTTAACTTCCCGCGCTACAGGTAACACAATGGCGCCATCAAGTCAGCAGTTGACTACACTGGTTCACCATTAGCTGCCGACAAGAGTTGGAAGCCCTACTCTTTCAGTTATTCGTGATGAATAATGGCGGTCAGTGACGTTATCGGGAGTACTTGCTGCCTTTGGGCTGATTAAGTTAGTCTCTATCAATGGAGCCAATAAATAAATACCTCTTTGGTTAAAATGTCACACAGAAGATGGCAGTCAAAAATATTTCTTGTTTAATAAAAAATATTGACTCACATATTGAAACATAAATAAGATAATTCATTAACCCCCAAGGATCATATAACACCCCAGTTCAATAAACTTCATTGTGAAGTGTACACCAGAAAATAGAAAAATCTTATGATGAAAAAATGGTGATTGTGCTGCCAACTGGTGTCCGGTATATCCTACCTCCTCACTCTCTTTCTGGATCATTCCTTAACTGTCTTAACAACTTTAAATGTTACCAACTGAGGGGCTCAGTGCCAGAGGGGGCTATCTCACACATATTGAAAAAATTAGATGTGGTTTTCACACAGCTTCTGAAGTCTCCCTTTCCTGTAGAAATTGTAGTAATATTGTCTGTAAACTGTGAAATTTACATTAATTTACAGGAACTAGTTTATGCTTCCTCAGTGAGAATTTTTATGCCAGAAGCGGTTATCCTACAATAGAATGTTGTCCGCTGTGTAAACAATGTCACCAATCCTATAGAACATTAACAATGCAATGTTTATGTATAAATTTTATATATAATAATAATATTTTACAAGTTCTATATGCAAATACAGTTTTAAACTTTAGTACATGAAACAAAATAATATGTACGACTATTAACATTAAATTAGTGAAAATTGGAATATAAGGCATTATAATATATTGCATTGGTCATTATATACATCCAAAATGGAGGTAAACAATTGTGAGAAATATATAGCTATTTAATGAAGAGATACAATCCTACCGTAAACAGTATGTATTACTTCAATTAAATTTCAGACTTATCATAGAACACATTTGAACATGCCGTCAAAGCAGAGCGAGAAAAAAACATGACACCGAGAAAACATAACCATAAAACATAATTATCACACAAAATAACATGATAAATAGTTAGACTGCATTAAATAAATAAGTACAGCACTTGAAAAATACATAGTTAAACAAAATCATGCAATTTAATAGTGTGAAATCCAAATGAGAAAATAATTTGCAGAAGTACAAAACATGCCTGGCGAGTTGGCAGAGTGGTGAGTGCATTACAGTTGCATGATGGGGCAGGGTTAGTTCATTAGTGAGAGTGACAGATTATGGTGACATGAGAGCTGCTCCACGTGTGCATATTACGTGTCGGAAAAAGTAAGTTGATGTCATTTAACAGTGCAGTATCGAAGAGCAAAGTTAACAGTTTGGTGATGGAAAAAACAGGCAGAGAGGGTGGTTGCAAAGGGAAGAAGGGCTCTGGGTATGCTGGGAAGGGTGCTGAATGGAGTCAGCTTTGAGGTGAAGGAGAAGGCATATGGCACAATGGTACGGCCAATGTTAGAATATGCTGCAGCAGTATGGGACCCGTATGTGGAGGTGGAGGTGCGAGAATTGGAAAAGGTGCAGAGAAATGCAGCAAGATGGGTGAAGGGTAGGTGGAGAAGGCAAGGGCAGGATGATAGGGAAGAAGGGAACTATAGGCCATCAGTGATGATGAAAGAAATGGGGTGGAGCTTATTGAAGGACAGGGGGAAAGTTGAACGGTTAGTCAGGATGTACAGGGTGGTGAATGAAGAGGGAGGATGGGGAGGGCTACACTGCAAGCTAAGTAAGGGGGTGTTTAGAGGAAGAGGAAACAACAGTGAGAAGCTTCAGAGGGTGTGGAGGAGAACGGAGTGGGGTAGGCAGTCCAGGCTTGTGAGGTCTGTGAGGGAGTGGAATGTGTTGAGGGAGGAATTGGTATCTGTGAGAGGGGTTGGTAAGTTCAGGAAGGGAGTGGAAAAGGAGTTGGTTGGGTGAAGGAGAGATGAGAGCTCGCCACCGGGCGGTAGTCTAATATGTGTGTGTGTGTGTGTGCGCACGCGTGTGCGTGCATGCATACATGCATGTATGTATGTATGTATGTACAAACCTGAACCAGTATATTGCAAGTAGTACTGATTTTAAAGTTTGTTTTTATTTATTTTCCATTTTGGACTGTTTATTTATTTATATTAAAAAACCTATTTATGTTATTTAAATTTTTGCAAACCCTACACACTAAGAATAGTTAGCGGTGTACATTCTAGGATACCACCTGTAAAATTGTGTTTTCATTAATTTGTGTATTGTTTACGAGTTTGAGAGTTTTTCTTATTTTAATTTTGTGAGTTAGAACTGAGCTCTTATTATGTTGTTAAGTTAATTAGTATGTGTATTAACAATTTTTCTTTTCATTTCTACCTGGTTGCATGCAGAAGTTTTGGCCACGGGAAAGATTTATTGAACTGAATTATTATATTGTGATGTCAGGGAAATGACGTAGCTTAATTTCCTGATCTAATTAGCATCCTTATGTGAACTCCATGGGAAGAGGACTCTCTTTTCAGAAGCCTACATGAACACACTATGCTAATTTAAGCTGCACGATTTGCATTTGCCTTTAGCATGTCCGCCATCGTAATGGGTAGGCAATTGTTGTTAGAGTGTTCATTAATTACGCTGGGCACGTTTTACATAAGAGGCCCCAGCAATTTAATTAGTTTTTGAGTGCTGCAAGACATTAGCTGCCGTCTCCATCAGAATTGACATAAGAATTATTTCAGATAGTAATATAATTTGCAACTTCACTTAAGTGGATAAGAGAGCTACAAATTTTCGGTAAAATTCTTATTATGTAGAGAAGTTGAATCTTATGAAATTTAAGAAAGCTTGATTATGAAGACCCGTTTCTTGGATTTTAAGTCGAAATTAAGGGCAATCTAATCTCTGGACAATACCAGAAGCCGTTTTTAAGAAATCTATTTTTACTATACTGAGGTAAGCGACAAACATTTTAATTTACATTATTTTAATCATGAAGATAAACGTAATGACCCAGTCCACGATAACTCACGTAATTGTCTTTTTGCAGAAATGTTTTTGAGATAATTTAGTTTCTTGGAATATAATCTCAACCTGAATTTTTTTTTCTCACAACTTCAATGGTCTGCAACCTTGTTCTACATATTATAATTTTCATTAATTTTTCTGGATGCTTATCACACGTCATAATTTTCTACTAAATAAAACAGTTTTGCTCAACCGGCGTACGTCTTTTCTACAGATATATGGTATTGTGTTTAAATAGACCACTATGATTTCCAGGATTCTTGTATCTGGGTATGAAACTAATTTGCAAGGGCAATAGCACTAAACCTTGCATTTTACGTCATTTTCTCACAACGTAAGACAACGCGCATGGCGCCATCAAAATAATAATCAGAGGTAGGTGTTGTAAATTACCTCACTCACATATCTGTAATGTCTTCCTACCTCACACTAGCACATTACACACACACACACACACCTCAATGTATCGTGCTAGCAGTGTCAGCTGGTTTCCCCTCCCTCCAGTGGCGAGTGTTTGGGATAGCCCTTCCTTAAAGCTGCATCAAGATTACTTTCTCACTTTACTAGACCTTAACTATCTATAAAGACAATTAGTAAATACAGGAGCTAATAAAATAATAAAAAGTTGTGATACCAATAGAAACATTTATGTAACTATTAGTAAAATTTATAAATAAAATGTACTTGAAATTTACCATTACAACTTACATGCTTTCCTATTTTTACGTCTATAACCTAGCTATTTTTAATACAGAAATTTATCTACAAAACACTATTTATCCTCCTGAGAATACCGGTGTGTGAAAAAAAGAGATTAAATATAATGTAATATAGGAATAGTTTGACTGGCATGTGTGTGTGATGCGTAGCAGAATTGTCTAGACACCAAGTATTTTCTCCAAGCTCGCTGCGGGCTAGCTGTTTTGTAGTTATGTAATATAGGAATTGATTGACTGGCATGTGTGTGTGATGCGTAGCAGAATTGTCTAGACACCAAGTATTTTCTCCAAGCTCGCTGCGGGCTAGCTGTTTTGTAGTTATGTAATATAGGAATTGTTTGACTGGCATGTGTGTGTGATGCGTAGCAGAATTGTCTAGACACCTTGTATTTTCTCCAAGCTCGCTGCGGGCTAACTGTTTTGTAGTTATGCCAATCAAAAGCGGCAACCCTCTGTAAGTTAAGCAGCGTGAGAAAAATCCTTTAACCACTGACAAATTTAATGAAATATTGCAGAATACTGTTTCAAAATCAGGTGAGTACTTAATGTCAATTCACAGCCACATTAATTATGATTGTTAGTAAAAATTCCAATAAGATCACATTAGACGTAATATACCTATAACACTTCAAACATAAACAAAAAGACAAATGTTCATACAATTTGTATAAAGATAGGCTACTCACAAAAGAATACACTTGCAAATAGGAAAATAATCTATCTAGGCTTTTAATCTACACAAACATTTGATCCTCAAATGAGTTTTTATTAATCAGAAAAAACTGTGTTAACGGTGTGATTGCTGACAAATTAGTATTGAGTTAGTTCAGGAATTTCAATGGATTGATGTAAAAAAAAATCTGTAAAATATCAGAATCTAAACCAACTGCTGTAAAACATACCAAATAAAATAGTAATTTACGCGAGTGTGAAGGTTCTTTCGAATGGCTCAAAATCTCCTCAAATGAATTTATATTTTTGAAAGTTGATTACGCTCTGCTATAAAACATGAGAATATTATCTGCTGGCTTCTGGTAAGCACTCGAAATATACATCACGCCCTTCATTATGATTCTGAATTGTTTTTCAATCCATGATTATGTGTTACGTATTTTTTATTTTGTAGGTAAGAAATGAACTGCGGCGTTTCTTCGTATTTTTTATATTCCTTGCACCCTTCAAAAATCCTATTAATAAAATTAATAGCAAAATTTATGGAGCTTCCTTAGGGAAACATCCCACATGGTATACAGAAATATATGTTAACATTAGATTGACAAAAGTCATGCAAGAAGAGTTAAATTCATTCACCCCTCTTTTCCTCTCGGTGTGATCCTTTTATCATGCTCGAAAGGAGTAATAATGTTTGTTAAGTTGGTTGATCAAATGTTTATGTTAACCAACATGTTTTCACTTGTGTGTGTGTGTGTGTTGTATGTAACAGGATGTTATCAGTTGCGATACTGCATTGAGCTTGGTTGGAACCGGAAGTTGTTTATCGCCTGGAAGTGGCAGCTTGGTGGGGCCTGAAAGTACATCTGCTGATAAGGTCCCAGCATATAGCGGCAATGAAGAGAGATACGGTTCGATGCCGCCCAGTTTCCCATTCACATTTTAAATGCCGAGCGAGAAGGGTAAAGTACTAGGTGCAAGCTGATCCTGGACTTTTCTGTTTTCGGTTTGTTTGTTGCTGCCCGTGCATTTAAAAACATTACGGTTGAATCTCTGCTAGTTACATACATGAGTAAAAGCTGAGCGTGGGTCACTAAAGAAGTTTTTCATGATTGGTACACTAACAGTTTTGAAACAACACTTGAACATGAAAAACTTACCAGTGAAGGCCCTTATATTATTGGACAACGCACCAGGACATCTTGACAAGGAAGAACTGTGAGTTAAAAAAACTTATGGCTATACAGAGGCTTTATACTTGCCAAAAAAATACAACCGCTCTCATTCAGCCAACGGACAAAAATTTTATCAAGACTCTTTAAGGCACAATACAAGAAGCGCCTACTTACGGATATCGCAAGTCAACCTAACGGAAACATCACATTTCTCTTGAAACAATTCAACATCAAGGATGCCATTGTAAATGTAGCGTTTGCTTGGCATCAAGTAACATCTCTTACGTTACTAAAATCTTGAAAAAATATTTGGCCAGAAAATCCACTTCTTCCAAAGAAAGATGACAACAAAAATAAATCTCAAGACAACAATAATGACTCTGAAACAATCTTGGAGGCTGCACTTGCAATTTGCTATGAAATAGAAATTCCACAAGACTCAGTGGAAGACTTAAAACATGGGTTTTAGATGAAATTATCAAGGAAATCACAGAACATGTTGACGGCACGATCCAGGAGGCCTCGGAAGCAAGATCCACTGTCCACTGTGATGAAGCTGTATCAGCTGAAAACACTTTGTTACGATGGTGTATGGAGAGAGGATCTGACTGCAAGCAAATATCAAGATCAAGCATTGACTGACAGTTTACATAAGAAGAATAAAAAGACTATTCCAGATTTCTTCAAAGTGTAAATACAATATGTACTGTATGTATGCCTTTCATTTAAAAATTTGGTTGTAGCCTACTACAAGTTAAAGCCTACATTTACATTATTACATAATTTCTATGTCAAGTACAGTACTGTATTGTTTTTTACATTTGTTCTTAACTCCTTTGTGATTTAAAAACTCACTTTCGATAATCCAGACACTTTCAGTAATCTGACACCCTCTCGGTCCCATACCCGTCAGATTATCACGAGTCTACTATAACACGACAATATGTTAAACAGTCAAAATACCTAACCGAACAATACCTAAATGTACAATACAACCAATACAAGCTACAAATAAGATAATGGGGGCAGTTATGAACACCGGGAAAATTGTGGGCTAAAACAAGTGAAACATTACATTTTCACATTATTTTACCCTAGCATTTCCCTCCAGTCTATTGTACAGTTACATTTAATTTGGTTACTACTCACAATTAATACTGCGGACAAGATTTACGCAAGATACGTCGTTCCATATGACAACACTACACACAAACACTAAACAGTGCACAAATATAATTTAACTATTCACATGCTATAATAGGACAGAACTACTTCACAAACTTCCCACAATGCACTGTGACGTAAATTGGTCACCGAATGCAGTGTAACGTACAAGGCAACACACATATACTGTATACAAACACCATCTTTCAGCCTATTTAAGTTTGTTGTACTATAGGTATATCTATTCTACTAGTAATACATTATGTAGTACATTCCTGTCTTGAATATAGACAAGACAAGCCTTGAGTAATTCACCAGAATTACATAATCTTCACACACTGTTCGATGTGTTATTTACCTGTATAACCACAGCACCGTGCTTATAAATATACATTGTAAATGGTCTTTTATGGTAATTCTAAAGAATAAGGGTTTTTCAAAAATCGTAAAAATAATACCTGCATATGTTAGATACGATTATTAGTAGTCATAATTACTAGAAATTTTGTAGGTGCTTCAAGTATTTTTCTGTAAAAAAAAATAAATTGTGATAGTGAGAAGGGTCATAAAGATTGCTGTGTTTATGAAGTAAAACACGTATAATTTAGGTTGAGTATATTTATATTGGGTACCTGAATTGTTTTATATGTAAGATTCCAATTTGAAGCGAATATTTAATGTGGAAAACGTCATCTACGGGGTATATTTATGAGGCAGCGCTGACATTATACAGGTTAACAACACATCAAACACTGTCAGAAGATTATTTAATTCTGGTGAAGTACTCAAGGCATAAATTGTCAATTTTTACGAGAGTGATGTACTACATAATCGATAACTAGTACAATGAATGAAATAAATATAGCTCAACATAAGCGATAGTTTCCAAGGTGTTTATACACAATGTGCATCACCACTGTATTCTGTGACCAATGGGTGAAGCAGAAGCGTTTTTGACTCGTACATGTCGTGGGAATTATCTGAAGTAATGACGGATGTTAACGATTGGAAGGTGTTTGGAACAGTGCGTGAAAGCTAGTTTTGAATGCAATTCATTCAGGTAGATGTGTTAAACAAAATCATCTTGTGAAAATGTGGGTGTATGGGTGCTAATATATACAATGAGTTATTTACATTATAATATATGTTCTATAACGTGAGTGAAGCGTCATCGAATAGGGTATGCATTGTGTTGCGTAAGCAACCTAGTACAATGTATTGGCTAGTAACGTAATTATTTCAGTAATTCTTAAGGGGCCTTTTTCAAAAATAAAATCTCGGAAAGTTGTATATTTCCACTCTACTAATTACATAATACACTAATTCAATAGGAACATCAAAACTTGAGCAATATAAATCCCCAAAAACGATAGTGGGGAGGGCTGTGAAGATCAGGGAAATTATGGGGTAAAATGAGAGAAACATGTAAGTACATAATATAATATTTATTCACGAATATATATTAAATTGCAAAAATATTGTACAAATGTGGCCAAACATTATGCACAGAGCACGAGTCCCAGCGCCGGCAGGGAAGTAAATCCCCAAAACAGTGATTCATGGCGTGCCTGGAATTTTTTTTGGTGGTGTCGCAAAGTATCACGCATCAGCGATGATTGGAGTTTCCCCAAAAATGATTGTCGTGTGTAGCCTACTTGCGCTGTTACTTTACGGTTACTATTTGTAATATTATGGTATTTTTGTCTCATTAAAACATGTTAAATTGCAAAAAGATTGAACTGAACATGACTTAAATTGACAATGTTACCAATAGAATTTAGAAATACTATAGTGGGGTGGGCTATGAAATGGAGGGAAATTGAGGGGTAAAAGTTTGATATGAAAATGTACTTTTTTTCTACCCCACGATTTTCCTGATTTTCATAGACCTCCCCACTATCGTTATTAGGGTTTCTATTGGTCAAATGTTGATGGCCCTAGTAAGTTCGGGTTCTGTGCAATTAGTAGAGATTTTTTTCTTTCAGAAATGCCCATATTTTTAAGAATTACCTAAATGCATCCGAATTCAACACTGTGATGAATACAGAATGGCTAAAAAAAAACATGTGGAGAATTTGGTGAATAGAAACGTGGAGGTGGCACGGCTAATTTCGACTAAATCCTCTCCTTGTGCAAAATTAAATGCAATATCAATAAGAGTTGAAATAGATCATGGCTTACTTTAGTTAACATTTCATCACAATCTTGCTCTGATATTATTGAACACTTCTCCACCAAGTTCATCTCGAAGGCAGTGTGTGGTGGAAACATAAAATAAACAATTTATTTTATAAATGATTACATAGATTTACCACATGGCCAAACAATTGGCGAGAAATATCGATAGTAGCGTCGCCAATGCAGATTTTAATTTTTTCTTTCGTGGGCAAGCAAAAATTCCCGCTTTTACTCACTAGTAGCATGGAAAAAAAAATGAATGTTAAAATACTAAAAATGCCTATAAAATACTACATAGATTTTAGTTTAAGCGGATTTTGTGTACGTAGGAGACGTATAGATAAGAAAAAGTGTGCATGTAAAATAAAGAAAAGCTCGACCTCTTTAACAAGTATTTCTACTTGGAAAGTTCTGGGAGCATATTCTAAGTTATTCGTTTCTTATCGACAAAAATATTCGTTACTACCCGAATTTTCGTTTACTAACGAAAAGAACTATTCTAAGCGCATTCTATTTTTCGTTTGACATTACTATATTTGTTAATAAACGCGAAAAGAAAACAAAGCCCTGTGGGCCTTCGTTAAGCAGTCTTATTATAAAAAGTTGAAAGTCGCGGTTGAAAAAGATTGTATATTTGGAACTGTAAAAGAAGAGAGTCATGTTGTAATATGCCTTCATGCATTACAGGAACATAAAAATATTTTTCAGAAAAAATATATTGTTAATTTGTGAACTATTTTGCAACAGTGTAGGCTGGCTATTGTGAATAATTTTTAGATTATCACAGTTGTTTAAAATTAAATAAGAGTAAATATGGTACCATATTTTATAAGAGTTCATAAACACTGTTTTATTTAAAAAATATTGTTTTTAACAATGCAGTTCGTAAAACACATTAGGTAGCGCTAGAATTTAAACAATTCTTCGTGATTTACAACCAAAATAGTTTATCTTGGAAATAATTGACTTAAAGTCATATATTCATATTAATACAGTCCACAAGAAACACGACAGCGTCTAGTTTGTTGCCCATCGCATATTTTATAATATAGGTATTATATGGCGCATTCAAATTGACTCTGTAAACGTAATCGGTGCGCTCTGAAAATTACAAAAAAAGAGCATGTGTCACGTGATTGCCAAAAAGGAGTGTATATTGTTTATGCACTCTCAACTCGAACACGCTACGAAAAAGGTGCAAAACATTTGCGACAGCATATCATCTTTTGGAGAAAATGCTTAAATACGATGTTTATAGAGAGATTTACATCTAAAATTATGAAATTCCGTACAAATAATGTTCTTCAATTTCTCTTTTCTAACTCGTCGGGAAATGAATGCACGAGTCACTGGTATAATGAAGTGTGAATTGATTAGAGGCTTTATTAATTAGTGGGTTAAAAGAAACTTCATATTTGTGCCCAACTTATAGATTCAGAAGAATTATTTATTGTAAGCTTTTTTGAGTGTAGAAATTCATAATTGACATACGGGCGCCAACTACTTTGCAGTAGTAAAAGAAATATTCCCAATTAGCCTATCTGGAAGTGAGGCTTTAACTTTATAATCACACAAGAAAATAGAATTCTTAGTGATGAGCCATTTAATACCCTGGATTAAATGAAAAATCATAGCTCACTGCAATGTAAGGCAAAACAGAGTTCACAAACATATTTCACTTATGTGTAAATGTGAAATCATTTAAATTTTATTACTTTCAGTATGAAACATGATTACACAACAACACTACAAACATAACACGTCCAATTTAAATAGTTGAAGAATATATTTAATTGATAGTTTCAAATGATTCATCATTATAAAAAAATATATATCGCACTCAAGAAAAGAATACATAAGAACAATATCTACACACATTCTATTCAACATCCTGCTGCCAGTTCAAGTGGCCTAGATATTATTGAGATCAATTTTTAAATGTCACTTGATTTATAGTATTTGCAGTACACAGTTACGAGGTAATATTAACCGATTCTTAAGTCTTGACACTTTAAATTCTTCTGTCCTCTAGATAGCTCTAGAGGCAATGTGTATTCTTAATGAACTATTCTCGAGCCTCTAGGAATTGAAAAGGAAACTTTGTGCACAATTTAAACATATATTCATTTACAACAGTCTGAAGCAGGATGTGTGTTAGTGACGGATACAAGTCCGAAGCCTTACTTGAGTCGTGTAGAACGAAGACATGGCAGTCTACCATACAATGTGCAGGGCTAATGCAATTAAGAAATTAATTGCATCATTCCAAGGTTCGTGGCCGAACCTGCCGAAACTGCACCCGCACAACCTTGGCACGCCTCTTACATCACTCGGGATCCGCACCAACGAAGATCCTCAGTATTCAACCTCATGGTTTCCGGAGTCCCGAACAGACGATCAATCTTTTCTGACGACTAGTAACAGACCTTTTTGAAACATCACAGAAATCTCTGTCCTTAAAACAATGCAGCCGAGACGTATTGTTTCAATAGAATTGAAATTACCGCCTCAGAGCAAGGAATAAATAATTCCTATATTTAAGCCTGCCTTACACTGTCACTCGATCGGCCAGAAAAACTCGAGGTTAAAATATTATCAATCTGAATTAGAGTAGAGTAAACAGAGATTTAAAATCAAATGATAAAATGAGCATAGCTAGTAAATTTTGGTAGAATATAAAAGTACTGTGATTACCAAAATGTAAACATTTCAAGAAAACTAACGATTAAAAATGTAACAAACACTCGGGAACAACTGTAAGCTACTCCCTTACACTTGGTGAAATTAACCTCATCGCCTCTATAATTATAAACGATATCTTCAATATACAAAGAGCCTATTTGTTTCATAACATCTATTATTTGTTATTCAGCGGCCGAAATGTTAGATATTGTAGTATTTCCAACATTGCTATACTTTTCGTTTTGTTAACATAATCACAGGTCGCCACCATATTGCTCTGAAAATAAGAACTGACTCCAGACTCGGTGCGGAAAAAGTTTTTCTCAATGCGCACTCGTTCAGTGCAACTCTCAACTGGAATACGAAAAAGTGGCTGCTCTCAGAACAAATTCCGGTTTTTGGAACACTCGGCATTCGGCCAATGTGTACCGAGTGCAGTCCAGAGCAGTAATTGGAATTCGTCAATAAATAACAGAGGAAAATGCTTGTTCGTAAATAGCATGCAGCTTGCACCCGTACGTGGAGGTGGAGGTGCAAGACCTGGAAAAGGTGCAGAGAAGGGCAAAAAGATGGGTGAAGGGTAGGTGGATAAGGCAGGGCCATGATAATGAGGAAGAAGAGAACTATAGGCCATCATTGATGATGAAAGAAATGGGGTGGAGATCATTGAAGGACAGGAAGAAAGTTGAATGGCTAGTCAGGATGTACAGGATGGTGAATGAAGAGGGAGGATGTGGAGGTCTACATTGTAAGCAAAGTAAAGGAGTAATTAGAGGAAGAGGAAACGACAAGTTTCAGAGGGTGTGGAGGAGAACAGAGCTGGGTAGGAAGTACATCCTTGTGAGATCTGTGGGGGTGTGGAATGTGTTGAGGGAGGAATTGGTATTCAGGAAGGGAATTGAGGAGGAGTTGAGTGGGTGAAGGAGGGTTGAGAGTGCTTGCCACCGGACGGTAGCCTAATTGCGAGTGCGTATATTTTTTTTTAAGAAAAACCTTCGGGCATGTAACAACCAAAGTTCTGTCTGCTCTTACTTATCGGCGTACATGTGAGTCTATTTCAACTCCAAGCATACAAATTTAAATCACATTTATGTGTAAAAAATCAAACGCCCAGCCGAGTTACAAAATAGTACAATGTCGTCAGCAAATTTGATACACTTGACAAATGAAATATACCTTTTCCCTATAACACATGGGCCAGTTTCACCAACAAGGAAAGAATAGTTTCCAGCAAAGCGAGGTGTTTCACCAATACGAAACTCAGTTTTAAAGAGTACATCTTAGCTGGGCGTTGCTTAAACAAACAAGTTGCAAATATTCTCATGTTGGTAGCGGTGCATTGTGGTCATGTGACTAAACGAACCAATGAGAATTATTTCAACGAAATGGGGTGGGGGGTGGAAATCATTTTCCCTGCTGAAATAAAATGTTTACTTTTCTAATGAGCATACGAATTCTAACCAAATATTTGTTTTATAGTAAACAATTAAAGCTTTATAGTTTGCCTAACGAATAATAAGAATCAATTAAAACAAATGTCACTGCACATGCGATAAAGATATGTATTATTCGATTTGTTCAACTATCTATGCGTACCAAAATTTATTTGTGGTAAAATTACATTCATGGATAGATACGTTTCGAATATTTCGAGGCTAATTTATTTTTGTGGAAGTTTTATGTTTCAAATCTGTGATGATATATGATATAGTTTTTATTAATTATCAGTGCCAAAAAGTGTGATTTTTTGCAGCAAAAGTTATAACAATCTATATTAAGCCTGGACTGTTTTCTACTAGTCAGAATATAAACTGTTTTATATCTTGTCTACTCGGGTAATGTTTTAGACTCGTTTAATATTTTTAAGTAGCTTTCGTCAAGCATTTATATATTAAATGATTTATAAAAATAATACTTTAGGTTGGTGATAAATTTTAAAAAGAAATTGTCGTCTTGTTTAGGCACATATTAAATATTCCCTAAATGTAATGTATTCCATGTAAAACTCGTATTGCCCTCAAAAAACAACACTGGGCCTACAGTCACTACAGTCTGCATGGCCATCCGGAATTTTTATACTCAATAGAACTGTTTTATGTTTTACATACGATATTACTGCTATGTTTGAAAGATTCGGTTTGGCTTTCATCACTAATGCTAATTGAACTTTTTGAAATTGTGATAGTTTGTTGATAATAACATTGACGATATTCATGTGCAATTTAGAAACGCCCAGTGCCCGAATATGAATAAATATCATTATCACATCACACCTTTATGACATCTTAAATTGGGCCCCATAAAATTTTCTAATCCAGAACAAAGTCGAACGTGTGCAAAACATATACTGCAAATTTGTCATGTAGTAAAACGTAGGTGTAAATGCATTTGACGTGTTCCAGATATCTACGTATCCCTTGTGCCTGTTTGTTCCATAGCATACACATTAACAACACAGGAACACTCGACCGATCGTCTTTAAATCGCAGTCTCGATCAGTGCAGGTCGACAAGAATGGTATTTACATTTTTCTTGCCTTCCTGTAACTCGTGACCACGGGCCAGAGTATTTAACATTCATAACAAGAGGTAACTCTCGTGATGAATGGATGTAGCCTAAACAAGTGTGTCCTGTGAAGTCACGAACGTTATATGCAACAGCCATTGGAAGGAACACTGGGTGCTGCTTATTCCCACAGCTTTCCGATGTGTGCGAGGTCGACGGTCCACGTGGTCGATTCCGAAGTGTGGCGTGGCTCCAAGTAGTGCCAAAAGATTGGGAATCACATTCCCACAGAAAATGTAAAGTGGCGAGTGGCTCCCTAGACACATTAATTAATAGGAGCATTGTTTATATTTATGTTTCCACTTCTATATTTAGCCCTACGCCAGGGTTAATTAGCAATATTATTATAGGATATCAAAGCTCGGACAATAAATGGTAATGATATTTATGTTTATTTTTTGTGTGTATTAGTTTATTTAATTTTATTCGTGTAGTGGAATTGAGATGAAGTAATGACTTCAGTATTATTGATGTGAAACCCCATTTCCTATATGCACTCCTGACTAGTGTTATGTATGTGAATGTCACAAGTTATGCACATCTCTGTATACTCATCTATGATAGGATGAGGGGGACCAGAAGCTAATAAATGTTGAATAAAACATGGCGGGATGAAGCACAATTTCCTGTATGTTATTTATCGCCAGACATCAACCATAACATGGCGATGCAGACAAAAATGTTTATTTTGTTTTAATGGTTAATAATCGTATTGTCTGCAAGAATGCATAAATTAATACATGTAATGCGACATCGTCGGTTATGCGTCGCTGCAACTTAACCTTTCCAGTACCACACCACAAGGAAGATGGGATATTTACGAACACCGAAACCGCTCAGTCTAGAAGGCGATCCGGCAGCATTTGGAAAGATTGAAACCATAGTTGAAATATATTTGAAAGCGTCGGGGGCCGAGAAAAAGATGATGATATAAAGGTAGCAATGTTACTACATGTGTTTGGAGAGGAAGCACAATTTTAGTACTCAACACTGGATGTATCGGTGGAGGATACTATGAAATGCAGTGCGGTGGTACGGCATCTAGAAAATTATATGCTGCCTAAAACAAACAAAAGCTTTGAGCGCCACAAATTTTTTAACAGACTTCAAGAAGAGGGTGGAAGCATACACTCGTTTATCACGGCATTAAGACAACTTAGTAATAATTGTGATTTCGATACTTTGCATGATAATTTGATAAAATATCGCATTATGTGTGGCATGAGGAATAAACGCATAAAGGACATGCTGTTAAGGAGAACCTTACCTGACTTTGGCAAAGGCGCTGCATATTTTCAAAGCATCTGAACAAACACAGCAAATGTTGAAAACTATCGACAATGACGGTGCACTGTATGCAATGCAAGAATTACACAGTAGGAACAACATAACACATAACGAAACAACACCAGGCAGTGCTGTGGGATCATCAGCATGAGGACATTACCGTCAGAGCAACATGCAAGAAAAGAAAGGTTACAGTTAGTTCCAGTCTTCAAGGCTGGCTCTTCCACACTAAAACGTGAAATACCAGCAAAACTGTGTGCAACGAAGCTATGGAAACAGCAGTGCAATGAGTCAACACAAGACGTATAAAAATCACTCTCATTTCGGTCTCCAGAAACCATGTATGGATTTCAAACACAAAGTCATGGTCTGTTGTGTGGTAAGTGTGGCCTAACACATGATAAGTTCAAGCATCCTACTTTTAATGCTGTATGTAACAATTGTCATAAGTTGAATCATTATGCCAGGGTTTGTAGATTTAAACCATTTCTGGAGGTAATAGATACACACAAAGTGAGTTGTGCATGCAATAATGTTTTGGTTCTAGGCTGTGGCAATGAATTATAAAAAACATATGTTTGTATAATTGATTATGTGTATAGGGCTGATATGACAACTAGTGGTACAGTATTGGGTTTTGGATGTTCTGATATGGTTACTGAAAACTCATTTCTAACGGTTTTGTTGTTGCCTAGATGTGATGATTTGTATGATGCAGCTACAAGTAATAATGTGTTGCGTTCAGTTTGTAAAGAGACAGATCATAACAACAATGTTGCTGATGTATTTGTCCCTAGCAGAGATTCAGTGAGTAATATTGTTAAGAAAGCCTTGCAATTACATAATGAGCCCAATGTGGTAAACAGAGATGAAAACAGTATTGATGTCTTGTGTATTAAAGGGGGGACATGGTGGTACTATAAACTTAAAAGTGAAAGAGCCTAATTATTTTGTAAATGTTATAGTTGACACAAGTGATCAGGTTAATCCTCTACCAATAACAGTGTTTCAAACCCTGCACCTTCCAGAGGGTGCACTTCAACAGTCTGAGGCCCAGCTTACAACATACTCTGGATCTAACATTGAAGTTGTAGGCAAATGCTACTTAAATTGCACAAAAAGAGATGGGGCAGCAAGGCTCTTAGAATTTCATGTCACAAATGTAAAAAACTCACCACCCATCCTAGGTCTTGCTGTAATACAGCAGTTAGGGATTTTACGAAAGTTAGATGAAGTTAACTCGTCATTGATTCTTAAGAGTGCAAATAATATCATACTGGAACACAAGTAGGTATTTGCAGAGTTAGGAGACATTAAGGTAGCTCCATGCGATCTAAAGTTAAAACCTAACATTGGTAATGTTGGTGATATTAATTACTATTCATTTTGCGGGTGACAGCCTTTATATATTATTGATTTTTCATACAGAAAAACAACTGTAGTTAAAGAAAAACAAATATAAAAATTTGTGTTGATTTTAATAAAGCTCCTAAAGAAGCAGGTACCATTTGTAATGTTGTTTTGATTAGTCGAAGGAATCATACTTACAATTATTAGAAAGAAAGAATTACTGAAGATTGATACATTTCTAATATCATTAAATGGAGGAATCAACTAATTGTTCTGATAGTTTAAAACAATTTTTTTAACTTATTGTTGAATGGTTACGTTTAAAATTTCTAGGATTTTTTTATCAAACAAAAGATAATATTCACAATTCTAAATAAATATCTTTTCCTAATAAATAAAACTAAAAATGCCTGTCTGTGTTACCTTGCAGTTTGACAAACATTTTAAAAGGTGGTAGTGGGTCAAAAATTACTTCCTAAAGATTAGATAATGCATCTGAAGATCTTAAAAATATTGTTCGCAAATTTCATTCAAATTTACAAAGCTTACGATTATAAACCTTAGATAACATTGACAATAAATATGAACTTGGAGAAATGTGTGAAAATCTAGAGCAAATATAAGAAGTTTTTAAAAAATGAGTAGAGCTTCGAAAACAAAATGTAAAGAATAATAAGATAATATTTCACGTGATCTAGATTGCTCGCTTGCGAAATTTGTATGTTTTTGCTTAAATATTGATGTTTTTCAAAGTGGCACAAATTGGCACAGTATTTTTGGTAAAATTTAACATTTTGCTTGACTTTGCTTAAATTTACGTGATTTTCGAGGAAAATTGCTTTTTTTGGAGAGCTCCTGTTTAGAAATTTTTAGAGAATAAATTTTGGCTCAAAATCCTTGATTGTGAAGCAAAAAGCCTCGAAATTTCGATGAAAATAAGGAGTGAGCTAGAATATATCTACTTAAATGTGCTGTAAAAATGAACCTAAACATTTGGATTAGTTTGGTTTTTGCCACTGACATGTCTACTGATCATGGAAATTTGAATTGCCTGATATTTCCACATTTTTCAAAGAAAATTTTCACATTACCAGGTATGTTTTTAGATGTTTTACCTGTTCAAATCTATAAGCAAAATTTAACAGATTTCGCTCTAACAAAGAAGTATTGTTTTATTAGCTATTCCACATGCAGCTCTTAGTTTTAAAAAAGTCTTTGACCCAAAACTACAATTTAATTAACTAAAAAAAAATATGTATCTGTTAAACACACTACTTAAACTTGTGCCACAATCATTTTGACTGCACTTCTTCAAAGGTGATATTAGTCTTCATGTGCAAATCAATTCACAACATAAAATATACTGAAAAATTGTGTAGACGAACACTGTAATAATCCGATAATATTTTCATTCTACAAAAAAATTTATTCTCCAAAGAACATGTTTATGGGGAGTAACTTCTCATGGAAACCAGACATTGTGAGCATTTTTACTAACTGCTATTGCAAAAATATAAAAATTTTGCTTAATAATTCTCTCTTGAGATCACAATTCTTGAAGAAAAATAACACAATTCCAATAATTTTGCACTCCAAGATAATATAGGCACTTATGCAAACACAATTATGTAAAAATGTTTTGATACATACTCAGGAAGTTATTTTCTCCAAGCTGTAACTTCAGCATCTATAGCACTAGCTTCCAGCCATGTTGTTTCCAACAATTGAATTTTCTTTTTTGGAAGTTCCTTGATAGTTTCCTCTGCCCTCCTCTTTTCCATCTTTCTTTTCTTCTCTTTCGTGTCGTTGCTACACTACAGCTTCTCTTCACCTATTACTTGCAATTTTTTTCATATTGTAACATTTTCTTTGTTACGGTTATTTTATGAACATCTCCAGTAAGGCGGACAAAATCATAGATTTGCCCCTGAGCAATCAGTGGTTGCTCCTGTAGGTTTTCTGTAAGAAGGTTTCTATTCACTGAAAACCCTCTTTCTGTAGAGGCATTGTCATGCAAGAGAACAAGCAACATTTTGAGCAATTTCAGGAGGCCACTTTCTGTTCATGAGACATGCAGCTTCAGCAATGTTAACCATAACTGATCAAGACGCTGATCCGACAGAAAGAAGCTAAAAGTGTATCATCAGTGAAACGCACAATCTTGTATGACCATTATATACAGTCTGCTTCATGACCACAAATTCACCAGTTTTCAAGACAATACTCTAGGCACACTTTAAAACACTCCTTACACAATTGCTTGTTAAGAGCAACTGATGAGCTGTGACACGATATTCCCTTCGTAAGTTTGGATTTCGGTGGACTTTTCTCCTGTAGGTTTTTTAAAACTGATTTCAGGAAGTTGCGAACGTCATTCTTGAACAAAAGTATCTCCTTCTGTGGCACATGTTTTACTTTTTTTAAGTGCCTGATGTACTGCATGGCCAGAATCACTGTTGCTGGGTTTCAAGAGGTTATCAACACGCAGACATGATATTTTTCTTTGGTATCTGTGATTTTTAAATACTTTACTGTTCACAAACTTCTCCATCAAAACTGAAAGCATATCTTCCAAATAGTCATACAAAAACCAGCTAAGGGTTTATCACCTTGAAAAAACTTGAGAAAGGGCTCGAGTTCAGAGGCCAATGAGTGAAGGAATGACAGTTTTACCTCCAGAAGCTTGTCTTCAAATGTTTCCTTCACAATAGTGAAGGACTGTCCGGATATTCAGGCTTCATTTACAAATTTTGAGATATAGGGCTACATTTTAACTATACATTCAAACACCGTGTTTTCAAGCCACCTGGTGGCACAACATATTTTTTGGAAGAGATCAGAACCTATTTTTCTAATGTACTGTGTCCCCCGAGCAGAAACATTCTCAAAGAGATAGTAACAGGGGCTCATGAATTTCATAATATTCCACTTTGTCATATTAATTCCTGTTTTGAAGACACCATGGACAGTATATGAGCCACAACTACCCATTTCAAGTAACAATGATACTTCTAGTCCATGATTGTCTGCAATATGACTTTTGAGAGCAGGCAAAAATGCCCAGTTGACATCAGGGCCATCCATCGATACTTGCAAAAGACATCTCAGAACAAAACTGGTCAGAGCTTGCAAAAACCTTTCAGAAGACACTGAGCTGTATTACTCTCCAAAAAAAAAAACGGAAGTATATACCATTCACGACTGGAACAGACTTACGAAAATCAACATTTGAAAAAAACACTCTAGCCATTAGTTGCATGCAAAGCTAGTAAAAAAAAAATGACGTGAGCGGGTAAAGTACCCACACCTACCACTTTTTTTTTTTACTATCTATGCATGCAGCTAATGGCTGGGATGTTTTTTTAAACATTGATTTTCGTAAGTCTGTTCCAGTCGTGAATGGATAATAAGCTGCAACAACTTCACCATATGAATCATTTAAAAACCTGAAGTTTAAGTCCATCTGTTTTATTCCGGAACTCTTTACAGCCCATCCAAACAAACTACAAAGTAACATGTCTGCTAAGTTATCAATAGATGTGACTGCAAAATTGGGCCCAAACCCTGACTGATTATGTATTCAGCACTGTCTTTTTGAAGAGTATTTATTTCGTCATGGTGTTGTCTGGGAAGATCTTGGGTGCAAGACTAGCCAATTTTTCAAGTGAACTTGCTGAATCAGAACACATTACTGCATTCAGCACAAGAAGAATTTCTGCTGTTAACACAGACTCAGATTCTAAATATCTGTTGGACTACTGAACATTCATTCGATGTACCTCGATGAGCTGAAGATTGCTCATTGGCTTTCACTTTGGTTGTACCATCAATGTTAGGCCTTTGTTTAAATAAGCCTAAAAAAAAATTTTAAGAGGGGGGAAAATTCACTTTTATAAGATAAAGAATGCACACCATATATTATATGTATATTATTTATACTGATGCAGGCCAGCCTACTGTGCAAAGAGCATGCACACTCTACTTTTCGACTACGCCCCATCATTATGTGCTGATGGAACTAGGGGGCAAGTCACACGACAGTAGACAATCCCGCGGCTACAGGGCAGATCCATGAAATTTCGGACAACTACAAACAGATGGGTAATTAATGTGATTGTACTGACCACACATAAAATCGATTGCCACCCCTGAAGTCGAATATTGTTTTACCCACCGAGCCACCTACACGAAAAAAAGAGAGAAGACAGTTATCAGGGATACTGTAAAAGCAGGACCCCTGCTGTCAATGACAACACTACTACCAAGCTTCGTGGAGAAGTGGTAAATATGTCAACAGCCTCCAGGCAGGGAGATAAGAAATGTGTGGTGCAGCCCACTGCCCTGTAATAACCAACCCCTGCGATTGGAGGCTTGCAAACCTTGTACCCCTCTGACAGCCACCAAGCTGCAATTTTGGGTACATAAGGAGAAGTGAAAATGCTCTCGTTAGTTCACATCTGCCCGCCGACCTGAATAAGCTCGGAGGGCTCTCCATGGTCTGCAGAAGACAATCCAGCTTGGAGAAGGCTCTCCCTCTCCAGCAGCCAAAGAAAGTTCCTCGACTTCTACCAGAAGCTCCCATTCCCACTCCGCAGCCCATGAGGAAACCCTGGTGAAGCTCCAAGTTACCACAGTGTCACTACCCCTGCACTGCCTTACCAGAGTCAATCCTTGCACTCTGCAGTAGTAGGTTGTAAATGTTGTCTCTTCTGGACAAACCATCCTCTATACTAATCGCTGGAAATTGCATCTTAGAAGTTTGTAGTTATTTGGTTTTAAAATTTTTCTTAAATTATGACTTATGAAGGTTTGCCTTCACCGGCCTTACAGCACAGAAAAATAATTTAATAAGTAATAAATAATTTAATTGACTTTCTTTGTACAGAACCAATCATCCCCCTACTTTCATATACTAATAATAAATACGCTGTGGTTAACTTAATTTTCTGGTGAGGTAGTCATTTCACTTCCCTTTCATATCTATTTATTGATACTTGAGCAAATGAAAATTTTCTAATTGTAATTGGTGGCTCATTTTGCAAACCAGAGACATCTCTGGATGAGTCACGAGTGGACCGAACCCTTAGGGTGTTCTGGAGCCCGAAGAAGGCTATTTGAGTCTGAATAAGATAGAGACTCCGGCGGCATGTCCTGTACACCCGAGCCTGCCCGAAGAAACTCTCCCCATCGACCCTTTCCTCCGCACATTCTAAAATTTGTAACACTAAAATATTTATTTTTCATTTACGCACAATCTAAATACATAATAAGCTATAGTACATACACACATCAAAGTGAAAAAGAACACATAAAATTAGTCTGAAGCAATATTTGCAATTTATGAGAAATGTATACACCTACTGTTTCCCTTGGTAACAATATTATTTATAAAAAATAATTAAATAATCTTGAATATAATCAGTGACAGTTTTAAAAAAAAGCAGAGAAATTGCCTGTGACTGATTGTTAGAACAGTACACTTAATTATGAGAAAATTTAGATTACATTCTCTACTGTTAACACCCTCAAATAAAATAAATGCAATGTACAAACACTGAAGCTATATATAGGCTTTTGATCTTACAAATAGTGTCATCCAGCAGGTTGAATTATAACACCTCTAAATTCTGTCTCACATTTTTTATACTTAAGCTCCAATCCTGATGGGGTTGGGCTTTTTGTAGGCTATTATAATCACTGACTTTGACTGATAGAATAGTACCTAATTGATTACTTACAAATACAAAAATTATTCATGCTAAGTGTTATGACTTTCTACTTGTCCTTCTTCACAAGGAATTGGTTTATAAGGCTTGTTTTCATTTTATCAATTTGTGTTTGAATCTTCTCAGTCTCTTTCTTCTCTTACTCCAAGTCTTTCCGCACCATTTTCAGTCCTTCAAGCATCCCTTGCGCTATGTGTACATTGACCATATTAGGTTTGATGGCAGTTTTAAGCTGTTTAGCTGCTTCTGAAAAAAGTTCTTCTTCAGCTTTCCTTCTCACTACTTCCTCTTTCTTTTTCCTTTGAAGATTCTTTTCCATGTTTTGTATTTCAGTTTTTTCTGCATCAAGTTTCTTTTTTACTTGTTCATTGGCCTGTTTCTCATCCTCTTCTAGCTGTTTCTTTTTCTCTTTTTCAACTTCTACTTTCCTTTTCTTTTCTATATATATCTTATAATTATGACCAGCACATCTTGCTTGTAAAGGAGCTTGGAAGTTATGGGTACCAAATCTGGTTTGTTCCTGCATTTCTTCATACATGACATAATGGTCAATTTAGCATCTAGTACTAGTATTCTTGAACTCATTGTCGCGCGAGCTGCCTGTAAAGAAAAGCCTCGCTAGACATCTGCACTGCCGTGACTTAAAGACAAGCATGCCTTTACTAATGTAGCTACGCTTGGGTATTTTGAGAATAACTGTCTCCAGTAGTGGTCGATACGTTGATCTTTCAGATATGAGGTTTCTCCTTCAACCTGTAACAATTTCCATTCATCAAAAAGTACTTCGGTATTAACATTGATTGGTGAGAGGTTTCCCAATTTGGTGTCGTACATGCTGCTGTCACTTGATGAAATATAATCAGGATGAAGGCAAATCAGATACTTTAAAATATCCTTAGAGATAGGAGTAACAGTGGCAGTGTGTTTGTAGGCAGCAATATAGTGATCTTGAGCACTCTTCTTGAAAGTTAATATTTGTTTCTCTGTCAAATTCCTCACGATTTCACTAGTCTCCTGTCCACGCTCGACTTGTAAAATTGGTACGAAGTTGCTGTTATCTGCAATAATAATTTCATCAAGAATTTTTAATGAAGAAACAACATCCTTCTTAGCAAAACGAAGAAGCATTGTGTTAGCCAATTTCTCTCATTTGGAGCGTATTACATGAACAAGGGGCTCGTTCTTCTGTAGTGTGCCTTTTATATCTATGAAAACGTTTGTACTAGATATTACAAAACTTATCTCAGTTTTTATTGTAGGATCTTTAAGGTTATAGACTGGAATTTGTGAGATGACATTTCCTTGGACTTCTTTTGAGGGATGAACTTCAATAAGTATTCAATCACTGCATCCCATTGCTCTATAACTCTTTTGCATGTGTGTCATTGTCAGCCACCTTGAAGTTACGTGTTTCACAAACCTATGTTTTGGCAGCGACAGTTTTGATTGGATCTGGGAAAATTCCTCCCATCTGGAGGGCCAATCTTTGAAGAAATAGTATATTTCAATGATTAAATCGCCGATATCCCATCCATATATTTCTAGGCCTTTCTGGAAAGCATTATGAACAGTATGAATTGTACATGTCCTGTAGTGTAAGAGCTGCTTATTTCGCATGGATTTCATATCTTCATTCATGAGGCATTTAACTTTTTTATTTACATTTGGGCCATCTGATCCAATCATGAGCAATGACTGTCTGGGTATCCGAGCATTGTCAATTGCTAAGTTGATATGTTTGAAAAGTTCTACGCCCGTTGCCTTCGCCAAGAAAAAGTCTCCAAATGACTTGACTCTACCTGATTACTGGAATTCAACCAATATCGAAGCATTAATTGAAGTTCTTTTTCCCGGCATTGTTGATGGTTTCATCATACTGGATTGTGCAGCAAGGTGACTGCAGTACATCTTCAACGATCTTTTCTCTGAAATAAGGTAACATACCATCTGTTACCAGGTACTTAATTTACCCTGCAGACATAGAGAAAATTTCTCAGGAACTGCCCCAGGAAACATTGCTCAAACAGTATCTGTAATTCCATCAGACGAAGAAGCCGAATAATCTTAGGTTAAAGATTTCTAAGTCCAAATTATTTCTGCTCTTGTTGCAGATTCCTTAACACTGTACACTGCTATTGTACAAGCACTTGGGCAAGAGTAAACTGGTTTCACACAGGAAAGAGATTATATGTCACAAGAAGTTCTCCCTGATTCTGTGTTGAATGTACAGGAAATACTATGGCTGATAGCAGTAAGGTGAAGTAGACAAGGTTCTAGCTTAATTGGAGCATTTCCCTTGTGCCTACTTGTTACAGCATGTTGAGATAAACCTTGGATTACTTTGATTATACTAATGTTTGTTTCACAAACTGTGCAAAATCCTTTAGTGTTACTAAATTTCTTCTCCCAATTTGAATAAAGATTACTGTTAAAATCAGTTTTTAGAAGTCACTTCTTCTTGAAATTGCACTTCCCCATTGTTTAAGTTGACATGCACGAGAGAGACACTTTCTTGCCTGGTGGTAAAGTGTTTAGGGCGCTGATTGCCCTCTCGGACCTTACAAGGTGGAGGGGAGTCAAACCCTAGGGTGAATCGGAGTGTCAGAATGTCCCTTCCAGACAGTCTTATTCTCCTTACTATGAGGGATGTCAATAGTCGGGATGCCAGCTGTCCCGAGGGAACGAAATGCTCAGTCGGATTCACAAATTATGATTGAGTGTGGTGGCAGGTGATCTGACAAGGATTTACAGGGTTGATCCGCCGGGGTCTCGATGACTGTCGAGTGGGGACGAAATTGACTGGGGATCTCTCTCCAGCCATCCTGGGAATTGACTTAACGGGGATTTGATCCCTTATTGTTCTCCCAGAGGCCAACTTCACAAAATCAGAAGCCAGGGAGTGCTTCTGTCATCGGGTATCGGACCCGAATCACCTTGTCGAATTTAAATTTGACAATACTAGCACATTTGGGGGTCTTGTGAAAGGGCTGATTGTGACGCTCGGCACTAGAGCTTACAACAGATGTAGATATAGGGTTGGTGGGGGGTTTCCTCCGGGTCAGAGTCTTCGTCGGGAGAGCACCAACCTAACCAACACTTTAAAGGGGTCTCACAATATGGCGGTATAACTATGCTGTAATCTATGGGTTCATTGTACGGCTCACTTGGAACAAGTGCACTAGGATTTGAAACCTGAATTAGTTGGTTAATGAGAGCCTGTTTGTTTGCAGCGCACCTCTCCCTCTTCCAGAACCTCAGTGTTGTTTGCACATTGGTAAAACCACAAGACAAGTAAAAGGGTACTTGTTGCCAGGGTTGCGGACATACAGTCCTTAAGCAGGGCGAAATCTGCACCTGCTGTGAAACAAGCAACCCAAGGTAATGGGACCTTATGCCTCATGCCGGTGGCGGGTGTCCCAGAATCTCAGTGGTGGATCCTTAACAGGCTCCGTCTCCTGAGGGATTCGGTACTCTACACGGCCGAAGAGAGACGTGCAATTTAAAGATAACTATTGTACAATTAACTGAATTACTATAACACACCACACTGAAATTGAATTTAATAATCGAAGTGATAAAAGGATCTAAAGCTTAATTAATGTAGTCGATAAACACAATTTAAAAATAGTATGTAATATTTTTTTTTTACGATTGAAGAAATATTGTGTAAAGACCCGGCGGTCTGGTACACTCTAAAAGCTAAGGTAGGAAAAATTATATTAATATTCGAAGTGCTAATATGTATGTGTTGAAAATCAATATTATTATTTATCAGCAGGCGAAGGCGAGCCTGGGAAAATTAAATATAAACTAATAAAGATTAATCCAACCAATCAATGCTATTTACAGCATGAACTTTAAGTGGGGGCTCTATCCAGGGGAGTAGTATCATGCATGATCTGTTACCGCTGGAGTCAAGGGAAGTTGACTAAGGTCACGGTTTAGGGTACAGGCATGGTATTTACCATGGACATGAAGAGCTGTCCCTGTGCCAGTCAGTTGAGCTGGATGGAGCGCTGCTTATTCACAAGCAGGAAGGACGGTTCAAGCCCTGCCACGGGCGGCTGAGGAGAGGAGAGAGTCTTCGCAGACTAGGGGAGAGCTTGCCAACCTTGTCGGCCGGCTAGCCCGGCGTCTCTGCTGGACCAGGGTGCTGGACTTCTATTTATATAAAAACCACCCTGTGTCAGCAATTCTCCGGGGGGCGGGGTATACTGTAGCTCGTTTTTATCAGCCCTTGTGGAGGCATAGATATTTTCTTGTGCCTTGGGCTGAGGCCGGCGGGCCGTGACATCACAAGGCCACAGGGGTGTTGCTATTTCTTGTGTTGTTTGGAACTTCTTTGGTGGTTAGAGTAGCATAGTGGAATTCAAACAAATATTATTATTTCCTTGTCAGAGTGGTGCTGCCATGCTAAATTTTGAGCGGGCATAGAAATTCATAATTTTACACGTGAATTATGATTAAGTTGTCGACTGACCAATGCATGGAGTCTCTTTTCTTCACTAATACAAAATCATAACGGCCAATGAATTTGACTTTTCCCCACGAGTAGCGCACTTAGATGGGGCGGAGTCGGCCTTAGAGTGTGCCTCTCTGCAGCGCACATGCTGACATACGTGAAAGTAACAGCATAGAAGTCAAGGTGCTGCACTGAAACTTATTATTTGGTAAGCCAACTGCAATTTTGAAAGAAAAGTCTATTGTGAGATAAGTTGTGATATTGTTAATATATATTGACATGCCAGTCTGTTAGAGGCGTTCCCTTGGTTGGCACACTAAATTTATCGCCAAATAAAAATAACAACACAATCAAAACACACACACAAATACTGCATAAACAAAGAAAATAGCACCTGCACCTAAACCAAGAACACTTTTAGAATAGCATGAATTTTTATCCACAGTAGCAGACACACAGGACTTCCAATACTGGTGACTGCATTTCGTACCCCACAGACCTGCAAAATTAAATGCTGCAACAACCTGGGTTATAAACAGGCTGGAGCATATTCTGGACCCTCAGATATGCATCATAGGGACTCAACAGTAATATATAATGTAAAATAAATCAAATTATTGAAACCTATAAGACCATAGCTAATGATATGCAGGCCTGAATTACATTTTTTAAATAAAATTATTTATACAAATGAAAATCAAAACCAAGGGAAAAAAATAACTTTTAGTGGATTGTCTGAAACAAAGGAACTTTTGGTGACATAGTGACTTCCAGTTGAAAAAGTGACCTGTTACGAGCCCTGTGTTTTTAACATTTTATTTTTCCTTAATCTGATTGCCTAAGAAAGGAGGTAGGCATCAAAGCCATATTAGACGCCTAGCCAGACGGGAACTTCAAAGAAAGGTAACAACCCACAAGTACGAGCCCCCAGTGAGATTACGCCACCCCTATTACAGCTAGCTGAGAGGCTAGGTAAACCATTAGGGAATTACCTGCGATTAATGAGAACTGCAATTACTATTTGGATTCACTGTTTGGGATGTGTTGGCCGTGGCCAGATCTGAAACATGTTAGTTATTTAGTACCTCCAGTGCCGGAACCAATAGTGAAGCCTATACCAGAGTTGTGAACCATTAAAAATAAAAACCTCCCACCACTTGTCAAATACGTATGGCAGCAGGGAAGTTTCTAAATATAGCTATCCCCCCCCCCCCTAAACAAACATGTAACTACAAGGTAGTAACATATTCACTCCATTTTGTTCCATTACATAAGTCAACCAGGCCATCCCCATACAAACACCCCGAAAGTGCAAGGGAAGCTGACTAGGTTACAAACCCGGGCCATAAGTGATTCACCCCATAATCTCACTACATTACCACCCTCATTTATCATATTTTATTATTTTAAATATTACCAGTGACAGCTGGCATCACATTTCTTGACTGCCTTTATGGTGAGTAAGAAGAAGCTCCCTGGGAGGGAGTTATTCATGATCAAACTCACCCTGGGGTTTGATTCCCCTCCAGTACACCACAGTCTTTCCACCATCATGTGCCACACTAAACTCCCCAATGTGGGCAGATCCTCAACACGCAGAGTAAACTTCCAACCAGATTATAATACACAGCAGAAGGGCAGCAAATTCACACCTCGGAGGGAATCAGCACTTTCATCCATCGGACCTAACTCGTCTTCCCCTATTGACCCTGCTGGGAAGGATAGCTTAAGGGTAGGCGAACCAGTGGGAAAGAAGGGGACTCTTCCCCAGAACTAGATAGCCCGAAGAGAGTACGTCGATACATAATGCATATAAAAAACTTTCACCTCGGACATTTAGTAATAACCAGTTTACAATATTTCGAAAGGGCTGGAAAAACAAGGAACTAGACAACTCACATGCGGAAATATTCTGGTAAGGAAGTTATATCAACAACTTAATTCGAGATCTTAAATATTACATAAAGCTTATGCTTATTAATTTATGGAAACAAAGAAGGCTGATTTCCTATCCAGCAGGAACAGCTTACTTGAGTTGTACTGCAATGTCAATTTCCCATGAAAATTAATATTATGTAATTATTTCATTCAATACTATACACTAACTCTAATGTTACAATAATATGTTTACATGGAGCATGTATTTATGATTAGTTCGATGTACTGTAGATTCTCGAACATCCGTTGCCGTTATGCACATTTTACAGCTTTCCTCGTTCTTTAATTTTTGTCCCGCCAAAATTCCTATAACAATGCTAATTTTCAGCTGCTCTCAACTATTGCCAACTGTTTATTTTCCCGCAACGTCCGTTCAAAACAGACTATACTTTCGTCACAGATTGCGCTCATCAATCGGTCTTAACACTACAAGAATGCAAAACAAAGCGGATAATCGATAACAGGTTATATCGACAGTATTGTTTACTTACCCATCAGTTTTTCATGTTTAATTTCCTATATTTCGTTTTGTTCTTCCGTGTTTACTGCACTGGTAGGTTGGTGACAATGAGAAAACATGTCGCATTCCTCTTCTAATGTTTTCAGTACCCTTAGATTGGCAGTGACGACGAAAACCAATCGCACAATCTCAGACTGTTTTGTACGTTATATGATGTTCGCCTCATAAACAGAATTTGCAAAGATATGGCAATAATTTGACGGCGTTATTATTATTGAAAGCAATTGGTTGCAGGTTTGTTTACTATTGTATGTGTTTAAAATTTGTTCTGCAAGTACATAATGGTTGGCGAAAATTGTCGTCAGTAAATAAATTGTAGCTATATTCATCGCTGGATAGAAAGCAGCTCGGCCAACAAAGGAATTCAGAACACTGGACGAGAAAATAAAAAACTTATTTGAAGAGGCCGAAATGCACTTTGTATATGCAGAAATAACACGTGATTCCTTACCCTGCTTTTTTTTTTTTTTTTACTAAAACAAATGCTATTATACCCAATGGCACGTCCGAAGTTATCATTTATTCCAAATGTTTTAATGCATACGTGCGTAACCGAGAAAAATGTCCATTGAATAATTAATAGTAATATAAGACACCAAACCCCCTTGAGATTTACAGCATTTGTTAGGTTACTACAGATTTTGCACCTGAAAAAATACACATCATTTGCGCCAGCGCCGGCATGTAAATTGAACAGCCAGAATATTTGATCAGCTTGCGGCGTGCTGTTCTGGTTTCACAAGATGGCCTTTATATCGGCGCCATGCATCAATAAGAGCGTGAGCAGATGATTGGTTGAACACGCATGGGAATATTCTGCGGCGCACGAATTAAAGGAATATAAAATCATATTCTTCCGTTTTGGGGCAAATACACACTTCGAATTATATACGATTTTGAATTGATCGACTTCAAATTAACACGGTTTTACTGTATTCAAGCCGCCGGTTCAAACACTCATTTTGGGGCCATGCATGATTTTCTCATCTCTAAAATCTAAGTTTGCATCCATTGTTTTCCCGCATGGCACGTTTATTTTTTCTCTTGGTCCATTGAATAATGTATTGTCGTGAATCTACTGTAAATGCAAAAGCAGGGGTAACTGCAATACATACACAATAAACATATTAAGATATAAAGAAATCACCTGAACATAACATTGTGGTATCATAGTTGGTATCTAAAAAAAATAGTTAAACACAGTACCAATACTACAAGCTACATTGTAGTGGCATGTTTTTCGGTCACACTAACATGTCATAGCATGATAATTTTTCAGTGATATAGATAGAATAACCTTCACTTTGCCAATAAAAATATTTTGCATATTATGTGCCATATAAAACGAGAATTGTGTTTTTATTGGCAGTGTAGATTACTGCATAATTCAGGAACTATAAGAAAATTGTATTTCATTAAAAAAAAAAAAGTTGAGCATCATCACTCACAAATACTTTGCATGTACACAGTTTTGACGGCTTCGTATCAGTAGTAAGCCTAACTACATGGAGTTAGCAAGCAGCTCAATACTCATAAGTTAACTCCTTTGTTCTTTTTTAAAAATTTCCACAAATTACGATCAGTTCACTTTTCTTGTACACGTTTATTACAATACCACTTGGGAAGCACACATACTTTGCTTTTTAACTTTTTAGTTATAAATCACTTTACAGGCGTGTCAAATTCATTCATACAAAATCAGCTGTTTCTGCATTCACCATGCACCGACGTCACTGGGCCAAGCAATATATTGCAGTAACTGGAATACATTAAGTAGTAGTGTCAGATAACCTAGTCTAATTACCGTTTGGATTATTGTCACTCCAGCGGAAAAAGGCAGATATGCGAGGTGAATTGTTTTTGCTCGCCATCTTCATGTTATGTTATTTCCTATTCACGTGGCTGTGGTTGGCAGTAACACCCACATTACTTAGAGAAAAATATGTATTACAAACTTTACACAATGCTCTATTACTATCCTTGTCTGGAGCCAATGACCATGAAAAAAGGTATCTACTAGAGATGGGACGAACCCAGATATTGGAACTGAACTAGATCTTAACCGCGAATATTTTTATTGAACCGAACCTGAACCGATCCTTTAAATTTGCACACGAACCGAACTTTAAAAAATGTCTTATCCTCACACATATGCCTTCATAGTTCAGTCCTGTGTGTGTCTACATATATAACGAAAAACAAATATGTGAAACCACCTTAAAAATACAGTGGATTATGGATGCTAAACAGTAATTGGTGTGTGCACACACATGCACATATGCAAATTAAGTACTTAACATCAATTACAGTGGTTCTGTGGATCATTTTAGCAGCGTTGCCCACTCAAGTAATGAGAGTTTTGTTACTGGACTCTCGACTTGGCTATGACCTGCATAGTGAAAATAATACAACCTTCATAGTTCAGCCCCTATTTGTTCAAGTATAAAACACAAACCAACTAATACAACTACATTCACAATTTCATGTCTAATTGTTTAAACATGTGGGCCAAAAATAAACAGTAACTGTTTACAGCTTTTCAAAGAATTGTCATATTCCAAAAACAATTACGTATGAATATTCACAGTTTAGGCCTCTCATTATTTAGGCCAGCTTTATGACGTTTTAAAAATGCCTGAATTGAAGACAGTTCTTACGGTTATTTTACATTAACATATTTGTTTTCCTTGATGTAGCTCAATACACGTATACACGTTAGTATTTTGCAGCGACTGTATTTAACATGTCACAATTGCAAGGTAAAGGGCTGTATTAATTGTAATTATCCTTTTTTATTTATGTGTGTTGGGTCATTTCACTAAAAGGACGGCCCTTAGTTGGAATAAATATTAAACGAAGGAACAACCAGTAAAAAGGCACATTAAATTCAAGCACGCAACTCGTGTTGCTCGTTTTTGTTATACAAACTTTAAAAGATAGCGGTGAGTATGTACACAAATAAGACTATGATAACTTTTATTCCGCTTCTATTTCTATGAATTGCTACTTACTGTTTATTAAGTTTATTGAAATTTATCAGGCTGGGCTTAGTATTTTTCTTCTGGGATTGTGGCAAATTACGTTACACGACTGTGTTTCAAACCCCTTAGGGCAAAGGTACAATGTTGTGATAAATAAACAGACGTGGATGTAAATAAATAACTTCGTCATAAAAACAGTTCACATTTAAAATGTACAAATAGTGCTAATCAAATATTTGAAATCACATACACACTGGGCCAGCGTATCTATCACGATGCACAAAGGCACGTCATTTCACAGATGCAATGAAGTAACGAAACACACCTCACAGTATATTTATTATTGCTGTGGAAACACAGATTTATCGCAACATCGTAACTTGCCTAGGTAGGTTCAAAAACACAACGTCTACAAACATGATGTATTAATTTTAAGTATTTTTCAAAGTAAGAATAATTTACGCTTTGTTTGACAAAAAGCAACACGCCATGTCTGCCAACTTCACTAAGTAACTGCCCCACCACCATGAATAAATATATTAAAATACGTATTGAAACATTATAATCTCTTTTCAGTTGTAAATTACAAATTCAAAAATTATTATTTTGCTGTAATAAGTATGAAATATGTTACAATTTAAAACATGTATAATATAACTCCTTACTAGCGAAGCGAAATTTCCCTTCTCTAAAAAAAAAAAAACTGTGCTGCCTCTTCCCTTCACTCAGGTAGCAATCCTCCAAGACTCTTCCACTACACTTCCATTTAAACACCAAGGGTCAATTTACGAGTGGTTAATTTACGACTACCACTCTACCGCTCCTCAGAAATGTTTTCCTTTATTTTGGGGGGAAAAAAAGGCATGCTGTACACCAGTTAATACTTATGTTTGTTTCAAAATTCGTTAATGATGTTCCTTTCTAGCACATTTTCGAACCAAACATTAACTCCTGTAAATTTTTCGAACTGAACTAGAACAGATCTTTGACATGGCATAAAATTTTTAACCAAACCCGAGCATAACCTTTAAGACGCCGGTGTTTGGTTTGAAATTCGAAAATTCGACCCATCTCTAGTATCTTCCCAACTTTGTTGGGCTTCACTACAGTTGCATTTGCTTGTTTTTTTTGTGTGTGGTGAGACACACATGATGATACAAAAAATAATAAAACAATACATATTCACACACACGTGGACATAAAATCGGAGGTTAGGGCACTCAACATGTCACTGAGAATTCATTGAACTACAGATACACCGTAACTCCCATGTTGAAAATATACACAAAATATTCATCTCGGAGGTTGTATAGTAATTTCTCAGAAAATGATACAATTATGCCGGTTCTCAGACAAGGTTGCTTAAAAAAAAATCATTCAGCTTTTATTTACAACAAAACAACGTATACTCTACATGCATTCCCTGCCAGGATTTATATATCTCCACTAAATCTGCCACAATAAAGAATCACAATAACCATCAGCCATCTTGTGCAACACTTAGCACAAATCTATATAAGAGATTAGTGGCGCCATTAGTTCATATTCTGCCGCATCAACTGCAACCTTGGTGCCGTTGACTCGCCATGCCATTTCAAAATAGACAATGAGTAGTATAGAAATGCCGATTTGAGCACAGCCCCTAAACATCAGAAAACCAAAGGCAAATTGAATGCCCAAACCATCAGAAAAAATTACCGTTATTTTCCTGATCCAAAACATCAGCTGCCGGTTCGAGCACAGCCGCAAAAAAGTTACGTTAGAGTGCAACCGTAAAAAGTGACTGCAAAAAGTTGCGTTTGGGAACAGTCCTCAGTTATCAGAAAACCAACGACAAATTAAATGCACGAGCCACCAGAAAACATCAGCTGCCGATTCAAGCACAGCCGCAAAAAGTGACAGTAAAAAGTTGTGTTAGAGTGCAGCAGCAAAAAGTGACTACAAAAAGTTGTGTTTGGAAGCAGTTGCAAAAAAGAGTGGCTCAAGAAATTTGAATGTGTAAAAAATAAAATATTGTATATAATAAATGAGCACAAATAAAAATCAACTGACGTCTAATATGATGACGGCCTTGGCAATGAAAAAGGCTAACGGAACTGGTAATGTTTGGAAAGAATATAAGTTTAGGAAGACGTCTTTCAAACAGAAAAAAGAAGAAATCTCAAGAGAAGCATGTCAAGTGTGACACTTGTAAACACTATTACAAACAGTCTCTCATAAGAAGCCCTCTTAAAAGTAGATTGCACAAAGGTCTTACACCAATACGTAATAAATCACATGAACCAACAAATGCATGGGAAATTTTTAAAGTACCACAACACTTAATATCAAAACAGAAGGTTCCACGAGAGAAACAAGTTAAATGTGAAACGTGTAGCCACTATTGCAAACCATCTCTCGTAAGAAGTCACTTGAGAAGTAAAATTCATAAGTACACACCCATGTTCAGTGTAGAAGAAATCGAAACACCATTTCAAAGTAGGATCAAGACTTATGCTGTAAAGAATGTGAATGCATACAAAGACCCAAAGCATTTCCTAAATGATGTAAAAGAAACTGTCACAGGGCTAATTAGTAAGCATTCAAAATCATTCAAAGTGAACATGAAATTCTTCACTGAGTACAAAAGGGGAATTGACGAGAATATTGAATATGTAGAAAGCTCCTTTAAAACAAAGAACAAAATTATCCTGAAATTGACTAATCTAGAAGAATATTATACCAACAGCATATCGAAAATCATAGCTGAGATGGGGGCATTCGAAGCAAAGGGATCTCAGTGGGTACCCAACAGAATATTTAAACTAGAAGTGCGACTAAATAAATATGTACCATTCAAGGGCAGTTCTTATGTTGATCTCCCAGAAAAAATCAAAACTAAGCAGCCGGTAATTAATGTTAAGAACGATGATCAAAAAGGTTTTTTGTGGTCTGTTTTATCTGCATTGCATCAAGTACAAAAAACCCCCCAAAGAGTGAATAAATATACAGCTTACGAACATGAGTTTGATGATGCACTTAAGGGTTTGGAATTTCCAATGAAATTGGATAGCATACCAACCTTTGAGAAAAGAAGTGGAATTTATATTAATGTATACGCATACGAAGAAGATGGTGGTAAGAAATATATAATCTGCCCATTAAAAACAACAAAAAATAAGACGGATAAGCACATAAACCTACTATATATAAAAGACGAAAAGAACGACCACTACTGCTGGATAAAAAGTCTTTCGAGACTTGTTGCATCACAAGTAACAAATAATGGCCACAAAATATTTATATGCGATAGATGTTTACAACATTTCTACTCTGTAAATATGCTAAAAGATCACTAACAAGACTGTCGAGATCATGATGGTGTTAGAGTTGAAACCATCTAAAGGAAAAAATTACATATTAAGATTTCAAAACCAAAATCATTCTTTGAGAGTTCCTATTGTGATATATGGTGATTTTGAATGTTTGTTGACTAAAATCGAAACTTGCCAACCAAACCCCGACGAATCCTACACGAAACCAAACCAAAAACACGAGCCTATTAGCTTCTGTTACTATGTAAAATACGAACATGGATACTATAAACCACCAGTGACTTATGAAGGATTTGATGCATCTACTGTATACGTTAAAATGCTAATGGAAGAAGCAAAATCTATTGGTGATATATACACAAATGAAAAACCAATGCTTCTACTAACTCAGAAAGAACAAATTGTTTATGATACAGCTACCCATTGTCATATGTGTGAAAAGCCTTTGAATGGTGATTCTGTGAGAGATCATGATCATCTTACGGGGAAATTTAGGGGAGCTGCACACAGAGATTGTAACTTATAGTATAGAAATCCATGTTTTGTCCCAGTGTTTATACACAATCTATCTGGCTACGACACACATTTATTCATAAGAGATCTTGGCATCGATGAAAATAAGATTGATCTAATTCCCAACACCGAAGAAAAATATATTCCTTTTACGAAGCACGTATGAAGAAGTGTAAATCTTAGATTTATTGACTCATTTATCGATAAACTCTCTAGCAACCTTTCCAGAAGCCAATTCCGAGAAACGTGTAAGCATTTTCCCAATGAACTTCTTGACTTTGTTACAAGAAAAGGTGTCTACCCATATGACTACATGAACAGTGCTTAAAAATTTTTGTGAGACATCGCTTCCATCCAAAGATGCATTTTACAACAAACTCAATAAATGCGGCATTACAGACGAAGATTACGAATTTGCGATTCAACATAAAATCTCTAAGAAAGTACACAGAACTCTATAACAAATCTGATGTGTTGATATTGTCTGATATAATGGAAAATTTTAGAGATGTGTGTTTCAAAACATATAAGCTAGATCCAGCATGGTATTTCACAGCCCCAGGGTTAGCGTGGGATTCTATGCTCAAACACACTAAAATTGAACTAGAATTATTAACAGATTACGACGTGATTTTGATGATAGAAAAAGGTGTTCATGGTGGAATTTCGCAATGTTGTAAGTGATATGCTAAAGCAAATAATAAATACACGAATGCTTATGACAACACAAAGGAAATCTTTTATCTTACATATCTGGACGCCAATAACTTATATGGATGGGCTATGAGTCAGTGTTTGCCCTATGGTGGGTTTAAGTGGGGAAATACAAATATAGATGTAACAAAAATAGAAGGAGATGCTAGCAAAGGGTATATATTGGAAGTTGATTTGGGATACCCGCATGAACTACACAATCTCCACAAAGATCTGCCATTGGCACCAGAGAATAAAATACCGGAAGGTTCAAGAAAACCCAACTCTTGACTAGCCTGGATGGTAAAGAAAAATATGTATTACACTATGTAAATCTTAAGCAATATCTATCTCTCGGAATGAAGTTGAAAAAGATCCATAGAGTTCTGGAGTTTGATCAATCAGATTGGCTCAACTCCTATATTGATCTAAACACAAATATGCGAACAAAGTCTACAAATGACTTTGAAAAAGATTTCTACAAGCTATTGAGCAATTCCGTTTTTGGAAAAACAATGGAGAATATTAGAAACAGAGTGGATATACGGTTGCGCACAAGTTCTAAGCAAATGGATAAACTAGTGGCTAAACCAAACTTTAAAGATAGGACTATATTTACTAACTCTTTGGTTGCAGTTCACATGAATAAAACAAAACTGTGCTTTAACAAACTCATTTATGTTGGAATGAGTATACTTGATCTATCGAAAGTCTTAATGTATGATTTTCACTATAATATAATGAAGCCAAAGTATGGGGAAAATATTGAACTGTGCTACCAAGATACTGATTCATACATCTATCATATAAAAACACCAGACTTCTACAGTGACATGTAAGAAATGGTCGACCATTTTGATACTTCTGACTATAGAAAAGATAACCTATATGGTATACCGTTAGTTAACAAAAAGCTTATTAGCAAAATGAAAGATGAATGTAATGGAAAAATAATGGAAGAATTAATTGGTTTGAAATCGAAAATGTATGCAATAAATGTGGAGGGTGGTGTAAAGAAAAGAGCAAAGGGTGTGAAAAACGCTGTAGTCAGAAATGAGATCAGTTTTGGGGACTACAAAAAGTGTTTGTTTGGTAAAAAAGTGTTGTACAAAAGTATGAATTTTATTAGAAGTAAGAAACATGAACTCTCTACGATTGAGATGAGAAAAAAAGCATTAAGCGCCGAAGATGATAAAAGATTTATTCTTAAAGATGGCATTAATACACTACCATGGGGACACTACAAAATTGCAAAAGAGTGATACTATGAAACAGCAGTTGCCTAGCGCGAGCCACCTAAACGCTGATATCATGCGTAAACTTACAGGAAAGCATATGTATAGTAAAATGCAATTGCTCATCGATATCGTAAACTGCAAACTCGTCTACGATAACAGAGAGGTGCTTGTCATCATCGACGAAGAAAACAGTCCGTGTTTCAAAGCGGAAGACGTTGCGAACATACTCGAGTATGTGAATACAAAACAGGCAATCATAGACCACGTTAGAGACAAACATTGTAATACATATGAAAATTTAAAGGGTCACGAATCGCCACCCTTGCCGAGTGCATATCCACATGCCGTATTTATCAATGAACCGGGCTTGTATGCACTGATCATGAAATCAAAGATGGCAGCGGCTGAAAAATTCCAGGATTGGGTGTATGGAGAAGTGCTACTGCCCATTCGCAAGCACGGCGAGTACAAGATCGAGCAAAAGTACAAACCGCTATTGGATACTGCAAACACAATCATCACTGCACAAAGTAGTATCATTGACAAGCACGCGCTGCTGCCTACTGACGATATTGGTAAGCATCACCAGTTTGTACTTATCAGTATCGGTGGAAACCAATACTATGTCATCAGATGTCAAAAGCGTGTAGTACGTCTACACATAAATGTATTGGGACAAGAATACCCGGAGATGCAAGTACTACTGTCTCTCGACGTCAATACCATAATGCTGTACAACCTAATGAAAGAGCAACTACCCATCACATCGATAGGTAACTGCTTCAGTACGACGATGTGTTGCGACGACTTCATCGCCGAAATCGTACGCATAAAATCGTTTGCGAGTTGTGTGTGAATTTAATGTGTATGTGATCATGAATGAAGAAGGCAAACAGTGATTCAAAGCGAAAGATGTTGCAGTGATTTTGGAATACACAAATCCGCAAGAAGCAATCAGAGAACGTGTCAGAGAAAAGCATAGGCAATCCTACACAGATATAGAGAGGAGCGATTCGCTCCTCTTGTTAAATATGCATCCTCATACTGTATTTATCAATGAACCAGGCTTGTACGTGTTGATCATGAAGTCAAAGATGGCAGCCGCAGAACAATTCCAGGACTGGATGACTGAAGAAGGGTTGTCGTCCATACGCAAGCACGGCGTCGACCAGAAGTATAAACTGTTGCTGGACACGACAAACGCAATCATCGACAAGCACGCGCTACCGCCTACTGACGATATCGGTAAGCAACACCAATATGTGTTAACTTCACTCAGCAGAAACGATTACTATGCCATCAGATGTCAAAAGCGACTGGTGAGTGTACGCATCGATGATATAAGGAATGAGTATCCCGGAACGCAAGTGCTTCTGGTCATAACGTCACCCAACTTAAGAATGCACATCCTCAGACAGTTTTTATTTCAGAGCCCATTTAAAACACTCTTATAGCGCTATTATATAACAGTAAATGTATTTAATGGATAACCATCCATTAAAAACTAATAACCATACATGTTTGCATACTATTGTGCTTCGGTGATTCTTTCACTTTTAACATCATAAATTAAGTTTCTTTGGCTTACTAGTACCACATTACAAATAGTTGTAGCTGATATTGGGTTATTAAAATCAACAGTAAGTTTCAGATTAGTTCGATCTTTTACAATAACTGTTTTTCTGTAAGAACAATCAATAACATACAATGGTCTTCTCCCAATAAATGACTCAGAGTTGAAGCGCAGTTCATTATTACGATAAGGAGTATCTAGTTTAGTCTTTGAATTTCTAAAATCGTTGTAAACAATATACATCTTATCGAAAATTTTATTATCAATGTCTAAATTCCAATTCTCTTTGGGAAACACTTTATTCCGTCCATTCTTAATAGAAATATTTTTGACAGAACAAGAGTAAAATATTGAACCATGTTTGTATTGCCCAGAATTTTCTTTTCTGTTTTGCTGAAAACCAACAATGACAAAGTCTGGCATATCGAATTGGATTGAATTGAACTGATCTTTTATATCAAACTGAAATGAGTTTGCATTAGTAGGTACTGGTTTTTCAATGCATTGCTAATAATTAAAACTAATTGGAATTTTGAGATGTTTGTATAATTTTGTCTCCATAAATAGGATCGTATTCAACAATTGGCCACAGAATTTCCAATTTCTCAATAACAATTTTACCAGCATCTGGGATATTATCTGCATCATCAGATCCGTCTGCTTTCTTTGGAGGTCTTCTGTAAAGCGAAACATCATCACCAGAATTCCAAATGAATGTGATCTTGTACCCACCTTTCCAGAATATTTCATTACAATCTCTCATAAACCCAAACAAATATCATAATGGATAGGTAATTTTGTTAAGCCTATCTTTCCAAAACATATTTACCTAGTTCTATCCCCGACATTTGGAAGTATGCTGATTCTGATTCCAAACCTAGCAATGTATGCATCATTGTTGAAGTGATGCCAGGGTTGTCAATACTTTCGATTATACAACCATGTTTGGAGATCTCTATTATTGAGAACTGGAATGGGAAGAAATTCTCACAAAGATCAATAGTTGAAGTTTTTTCATAAGGTTCATATGTATCTTTTTTAATTAGCGTATACTGTTGGTATACATAAGCTTCATTCGGATGTGAAAATGCATCGCCAATAGGAATATCAAATTCAATGCGCTTGTTGTATTCATTCAAATTAATTTTTGTTTGGTCGTTTGGTGTAAACGAGTGATGCTCATAACTTTCAATTTTTTGTTGATCCATTTATTATATAGAAAAAAAAATTTCTTAAACAACTACACTTTTCCTATCAACCCAATAATTATGACTACTATCAAAACCTAGCCATTTAATTAGCAGCTTATTTCCTTTTCTTCGCAAAACTTTTTCCACTAAGTAGTCTTTATCATATTTGGTCTTAAACAGCTATGGCTCATAAAAAATACCTTTAATAAGTTCATTTTTTAAATCTTTTATTCTGTATGTCGTGGGGTTTGTGTGCAATACTTCACACACCTCAAATACTTCAGTGGACCAATTTGGTGTATATCCTTTTCCAAACAAATTTTTACTTTTACTTATACGAACTTTATCTCCTATTGCAAACTTTGGTTTAACCATTTTTCTTTCTCCTCCATACATGGTGATTAGAATCGAACTTTCATTCTTTGCATTTACATTGGTGGGTTTCATTCCGATTGTACTGTGAACAGTGTTATTGTATTCACTTATCAATTTAGGTAATATAGCCACCCATTTATAGCTTCCCTGCACAGTAAATATCTTCCACATTTTCTCCTTCAATGTTCTATTAAATCTCTCTAAAACACTAGCTTTCTTTCCACTGTATGATGAATAGTGTGTTATGTTGTTGTTGAACATTAATGTCTTAAATGATTTATTGTAAAATTCTTTCCCTTCATCTGTTTGTAAATTCATGGGTTTGCGATCATTCAAAATAGTATTAAATGCTAACATAACATTTTCACCAGTTTTATATTTGATTGGTATTGCCCATGCATATTTGGAAAAAACATCTATCACAGTTAACATATATTTAAACCCTTTGTTAATTCTATGTATACCTTCTAAAGATCCAGAATTCATTTTGACTCAATAAGCTTGCTAAAGATCCTCGATACCAAAAGATAGAACAGTTCTTCGGGGGAAGCTTTTTCGCATTGGTTTATGAATTTCATTTACAATATTGTTTTTTACACTCCCACCAGTGAATAGCGAGTTATTGGTAACATGGCATCTACAAACACATTTAATTCTTACTTTGTTATTATTGATAAGTTTATATGAACTTAGTGTATTTTTCATACATTTGAGACAGTATACATTTAAGTTATCATTGTTCATTTTATATAATAAATGAGGCAACAAAAAGTTGAAAACAATATAGAGAAGAATATAGAGAGAAGACAGTTGATTGAAAAGCTTAAAACTTTTAGAAAATTTCACCAAGCAGAATATGATAAAAGTAAAAAACATGATCAAACATTGATAGATGCGATAGAAGATTTGGGGCAAAAAATTGGACACGTAACAAATGAGAATAAGAACTTAATAAAAGAACTTGTTCCAGTTGCTGTTAAGAATTTAGACTACCCACAGACACCAACAGAAACATCTTTTGAAAGAAAACTGTTTGGTAAAACAGGCACCGATGAACGCTATGACGAAGCGTTGGGGCGTTTTGAAAACTGATATCTGACAGTTAACTAACTACAAAAGAACATTTATTGATAAGAAAGTGGCCGATTTTTTAATTGACTCCAAAGACGATGTTTTTGGACTAAAGGCTGATAAAGGTAGATTGTATATTGGTGATAGCAAAGTAACAATCAATGACAAATTTACTGTAAAAGGTCGAACATACACTAGAACCGATGGTTTGATGAAATTACTAAGTAGTAAGAAAGTAACATAAAGTGACTACACAGCAACCGACTATGAACACTATAGTCGTATCCTAGCAGATACGAACGCATTTTTTCAAAACAATGATCCAAACTTGGGAACGCCAAGATCGAGTAAAGGGAATATTTGGAAAATTATTGTTAAACCTATTTACGATTCGATTAAAAAGAAACGTCCCTCACCTAAAAAGGGGAAAGGTATAAAATATACAGGCTACCCCAAAGAATACATATGGATGGATGATGTTAGGATGCTTATTGATCGACTTCTCGTTATTTATGGTGAAGAGAATGCTGGAAATGATAACTATAACTATTACAATGAAAAAGTTGGAATAATGAATATGCTCAACAGCAAGTTGAGTGACTTTGTTATGAATAATCCAAAAGGTATACCATACCTGATATGAATGTTAAACACAATACCACATACTTTTTGGGGAGTCGGAGCATCACGGAAAAGGGTTACTCAATGACATAATAAATTTGCTACCTTTTGAGTTGCATGCACCAGGTTATCAGTACTTAGGTCCGGTTACCAGACTAAAAGAGAGAATTGAGCGTGGTGATAAACCCATCAATCCACTAGATGCTGCTGCAATGGAACATTATATAGCTTATCATCAACATAAATATCTAGCTGAAAGACATGCAGCTGACAAAGAACTAGAAAAGAAAGCATGCAAAAGATTAAGTTCAGATGCTGATAATGTGGGCTGGTGTTACTGGATCTGCGATGCATATTAAACGTAAGCTTGGCTGGGGAGTTAAAATAAAATGATAAAATATTTGTTATAATAAATGAAAGCAAAAAAAACATTGTATTTCAAGTTCCTAACGAGGAGTTGAAGGGTTTGAATATTGATTCTTTCCTAACGAAAGACCAACTGGATCGTAAAAACAAGAAACTAAAGGAGGACAAAGGGATGGCTATCACAATTTCAGATCCACAGCTTAAGAAAATGTCCAAAGAAATGAAAACTGGAAATGGTTTGACAGTTCACAAGGGTGGATTTTTACCCTTAATTTTTGCAGCATTGGGAGCTCTAGGAGCGTTAGCTGGTGGTGCACCATCTATCGCTACACCAGTAATTAATGCCAAGAAGAAAAACCAAGAATTGGAAGAACAACGCAGACATAATTTAGCTATGGAGGAATACGGCAAGGGATTGAAGAAAGTTAAGCAGGGTACGATTGTTAAAAAATAATAACTCCACTCAGTAACTCTGATATTGATCAAATGGTTAAAAATTAAACATTAAAAATTTTCGGGGTGTATTTATGATCGATGAGCTACTTAACACGCCACTCGATAATGAATGCGGGATTGTTAATCTAGATGTTTCGACAAACTTTGGAACACACTGGGTATGCTATTGGAAAAAAGCAAACAACAAATATTATTTTGATTCATTTGGCGGAAATCCACTGCGACAATTAATAGCATATCTCGGAAGTAATATTTTTTATAACGATGATAGAATTCAAAATTTCAATCAAGTAACTTGTGGTCATTTGTGTGTAATTGTGCTAAATCTCTTTTCACATAATTTTAAATTTCCAAAAATTATTTCACTATTAATAAACAATGGATATATGTGGAACTGCATCAATGAGCTCTTGGATTGAAGATCAAATTAAAGAATGCACGAACAATGATAAGATCAGTCCTAATGATTTTGTTTCCAACACACAGTTCAACGACTTTATAGCCACACTGACAAGAAATAAAAGATCATTGGATAAAGCCTATCTTTCTTGCTTGGAAGTAGATAATAATATAGATTTTGAACAAAAAAGACTACGACATGTGGGAAATCCCATTGCACCGATAGAAGCAATCAATTTAGAGTACTATCAGAAAAACCGAATTAACATTATTCGTTTAGTTGGGAAATACAATTCAAAAGAAAAAACAATTTACTTTGATAACTGAATAGAATATTATTTTATGAGACATGGAACTATAGTTGATATACTAATAAAACCAGAAAAATATAAAAGTGTTATCAACTGTTATCATGAACGGAAAAAAAATTGACATGCATAAAACTTTTAAAGTATATCCTGATGATATGATGTATTTTAAAATACCAAAAACCCACAATGTACCCGAAGGTACATTTGTCTTTATTGAAATAGCTATGGTATATGAATACATTTAAAAAGATCAGATTATGTTAGTTTTTAATGGAAGTGTTACCATTAAAAACAGAACTTACAATCTAAGAATTTAAAAAGTCTTTAATTTTATTACGGTACTTGCCAGTATTTAACTTATGAGTCATATCTATTGTAACAAAACCATATTCATTATTCCAACATTTTGAACACGTCTCCCTAAATTTCTCAAATGACATATCACCACCGACAGAATCACTATGAATATGTTTAAGATTTGTATCGTCTTGTCTGAATATGCAAAGAAAATTGGCATTGTCTCTTATAAGCTGCTTAGGTACTTTTGAGTATGTGTGGGCTAAATAGAAACAATCAATATATTTGTGTCTACCACGAGTAAAGTAATCATATACCATATTTTAGTTTTCAAGTATGATATCATCGAAAACTACAGACTCTTAATGACATTATTTTACGTCAACCATTTCTTCATTTGATGGAAAGAAGTATGCTATTGGTTCATTAAATAATTTTGATGCTACATCTATATCTTTCTTTAAATTGATATATTTTGGTTGGTCCAGACTTTTTGATTATACATAGACAGTACCAAAGTCCAACCACCCCTGAGCATATATAAAATTATCTATAGTGTAGTTTTCCACAGTTACTAGGACCCACAATCAAACACCTAATATTATTAGGTAATAATTCTCCATGACATTTTGTTGATACAGTCTTGTCTGGTATTCTTATTTTAATGTCCCAGTCTACATGTTTCTTGCGCATTTATTAATAGATTTTTTTAATAATATAATAAATGAGTAAAGTATTCAAACTAACAGATAACAAATCGGTGTTGAAGAACAGACTACATTACCCTTTAGAGATAGAGCGGTACTCATTGGCTTTAGTTCAGTTCTATACTACTTATCTAACGAATAACATTATCTCTGGGAGAAATAAGCTATATTTTGTGGGTCAGAATGATATGGAATCAGCAATTGATATTCCAGTTGGTCAATATAGCTTAAAAGATCTTGAAAAAACTATAAAAGCAATTTCTTCAGTTAGTGTAGATTCAATGAGTGGGAAAGAAAATGATATATCTTTCGAGATGGATAAAATAACAAACAGAGTGAAAGTAAAATGTACGCTTAAATTACAGTTTGGAAAACAGGGTTCAATAGGAATACTTTTGGGTTTCGTAGAATATAAAACTCTGAAAGCAAATGTGGATCATTATGGCGATACAATTCCAAAATTTGCTCCATTGGAAACAATAAATATACACTGTAATATAGTAAATGGTATGATATTAAAACATGATGAATATAATCATAGAGAAACTAACATAATTGTCACTTTTAAACCAAGAACAACATTTGGATTTGGCGACACGATCTATTACGAACCAGCTAATCCATTATTTTTCCCAGTGCAAACAAATCAAGTTAATGAAATAATTGTTGAAATTAAGGATAAGAAGGGTAAGTTAATTAACTTTGATTTGTCCGAAAGAACAGTGGTATTAGAGATGAGACCATACATATTTTTTGGGTTGGAAGTAGTCACATTCTATATATAATAACTTTAATAGTTTTTAAATTATTAAAGTTTCATGTGATAAAGATGAATAATATTTCTATAGAAAGTGCAATGAAAGATTTAGAAAAAGAATTCAATGTTTTGGCTACTTTGATATGTCGAATTTGGAGATATGTGTCAAAATTTTTAATGAGACTATGTTGTAGCACATTGCCGAAGTCAGAGCGTTGTGTTTTAATGATTGGATAGCAATTAAAACTTTATAGAGATATGAGCACAAATAAAAATCAACTGATGTCTAATACAACGATTATTTGCTCTTTAAAAAACTGAATAGAATGCCTTTGTTTAACACCACAATCCACCATTCCATCATATGCAAAATTTATACCTCCACGATTAACATCATCTAAAACTTTTTCGCTGAAAATCTGAAGATATCTGTCTGGCAAGGTTACTTTAAAATTTCCAGACGTAATTACTACTTTGTATCCATACCATGTATCATATATTTCAGCATGGTCTATGGGATCGGTCTGTCCCATTGTAAGTTCGGAAAGTTTCTTAAATTGTTGGGTTCCGTTCAATATATTTAGCAACTGGTCCATCTTTATTATATACAATATTTTATTTTTTACGCATTCAAATTTCTTGAGCCACTCTTTTTTTCAACTGCTTCCAAACTCAACTTATTGAGTCACTTTTGTGGCTGCACCCAAACGCAATTATAGGAGTCACTTTTTACGGTTGCACTCTAACGTAACTTTTGCAGTCACTTTTTTGCGGCTGTGCTCGAACCGGCAGCTGATGTTTTGGATCAGGAAAATAACAGTAATTTTTTCTGATGGTTTTCTGATGGTTTGGGCATTCAATTTGCCGTTGGTTTTCTGATGTTTGGGGACTGTGCTCGAATCGGCATTTCTATCCTACTAAAATGACCAAAGACAATTTTACTATTTATATCATTTTATTCCCTGAAAGTACATAAAAATTACTGGTGTGGGACTTACGCAGGACGGGTGGTACTTTAATATCTCTATTACAGTATTTGAACTATACAATGTTACAATTCCACGTTTCTGCTCTAAATTCCATGATTTTCAAATAATTGCAACATTAATTGATATTTCCCGGAATTCTGGATGAGAAGACACTCTACACTGAAGTTTTATGACAGTTATTTATGATTTTGTAACATAGCAAAACCAACCATTTACATACACATAGCGAGTTTATAGAATTATTAATTTAAGAGTTATTTGTGTTTAAATCCTACCCCATTATCAATACAAATTTTGATAGTCTGCACAAAGTGCCACAATTGTAAGTGTATGCAGTGGGAGAATATTATTTTGTAGAATTTTACTTTAAAATAACATTATCATTTTAAAGTGTATTGGCATGTTATTTTCCATAGTTCTGCCTGTACATGTTATTAAAAATAATTCTCATGTCATTTAAAGATGATTTAATACACGTTTTTTAACTGTATATGATGGGCTAGTTAGAAACTTGAACGTTGCACATATTTATCTAGGAATATCCTAAATAGCATGGTGCTGATCGGCTATAACAAGAGGAAATAACCCAAGTGTTTGACTCTTCTGAGACTCTCAGGATGGTAAAGAAAAATAACTTCGTAATAGCAGACCATTTATTTCTAAATAGTTAAGAACCACATCATCAGTATTCACACAGATATATAATTTAAAGAATTTAACATGTTGGTATTTACAGCAATACTACAGTAGATATTCATTTATTGCATTGTCATGTAAATAAATACAGTGGACTTCTGAACAACTGATTAAACAAATACCACGTGGCAATGTTTACTTTGATATACGGCAGAAGGATATGTAATGGGCTGAAAGTAGAAAATAAGCAGTGGCTTTCAAAAGTGCCCACTTTACTATAAACAGCCTTTAACTCAACTACCTTTCAAGCAACGTGCTATGATATGCTGCAGACCAAAACAGCCTAAGCTTACGTCCAAAAAATATTTTGCTACATAACACATTTGAAGAGATTTCCTTCAACTGTGAATGCTGTATTACAAGTAAAATTATTTACCCTATGTTATAAACCATTTACTCACTTTTAACATGAAACACACTTTTTCTCACAAAACACACCTGTAGTGCAAAATATTTAAAACATTAATTTTGACTTTTTTACACAACCATTTCAAATGTATTTCATTACTTTTGTGTGTCCAGAAAAATGTGTTTCAAAAGAGCTTGAGATTATTTTTAAATTTCCCTGTAAAATTAATTTTTGTGGTATATGTAGATCAAATGACTCCTACCAAAACTTTCAGTTATTGGGCTTTAAAAATATTAATTACTAAAATTATTTTCCTATATTTAAATTGAAAGTGAATGAATAATCTATAATATGTGTACATATATACAGATAAAGATACTACCTAGAGTGAGTTCTGCTGTGCCTAATAAGATCACCTTTACTAAAAAATGACTTACCACAGACTTCACAGCTAAACGGACATTCCCTAGAGTGAGTTCTGGTGTGTAAAATAAGACGATCTTTCCGACTAAATGATTTACTACATAGTTCACAACTGAAGGGACGTTCCCCAGAGTGAGTTCTGCTGTGAAAAATAAGAAAATCTTTCCGACTAAATGATTTACGACATAGTTCACAACTGAAGGGACGTTCCCCAGAGTGAGTTCTGCTGTGCTTATTAAGATCAGATTTGTGGATAAATGATTTACTACATAGTTCACAACTGAAGGGACGCTCCCCAGAGTGAGTTCTGCTGTGAAAAATTAGAAGGTCTTTCCGAATAAATGATTTATGACATAGTTCACAATTGAAGGGACGCTCCCCAGAGTGAATTCTGCTGTGCGTAGTAAGGTGAGATTTGTGACTAAACGATTTACCACATCGTTCACAACTGAAGGGACGTTCCCCAGAGTGAGTTCTGCTGTGAAAAATAAGAAGATCTTTCCGACTAAATGATTTACGACATAGTTCACAACTGAAGGGATGCTCTCCAGAGTGAGTTCTGCTGTGCGTAGTAAGGTGAGATTTGTGACTAAACGATTTACCACATAGTTCACAACTGAAGGGACGTTCCCCAGAGTGAGTTCTGATGTGCACAATAAGATTAGATTTGTCACTAAATGATTTACCACATAGTTCACAACTGAAGGGACGCTCCCCAGAGTGAGTTCTGCTGTGCGTAGTAAGATGAGATTTGTGATTAAATGATTTACCACATAGTTTACACCTGAAGGGACGTTCCCCAGAGTGAGTTCTGCTGTGATTATTAAGATCAGATTTGTGACTAAATGATTTACTACATAGTTCACAACTGAAGGGACGTTCCCCAGAGTGAGTTCTGCTGTGCAAAGTAAGATGAGATTTTTGACTAAATGATTTACCACATAATTCACAACTGAAGGGACGCTCCCCAGAGTGAGTTCTAATATGCCTAGTAAGATAAGATTTGCGACCAAATAATTTATTACATAGTTCACAACTGAAGGGATGTTCCCCAAAGTGAGTTCTGCTGTGCTTCTTAAGATCAGATTTGTGACTAAATGATTTACTACATGTTTCACAACTATATAAATCTTCCCTAGTATGAGTTCTAATGTGCACAATGAGAGCAATTTTCAGATCAAAGGATTTGCCACAATAATCACGAGTATACTTGTTACAGCTCTGGTGAGGTAATGAGGGAACAATACAAAGTCTTTGTGTTGGAGGAACTGATGGGTTATCTTCACACTTGCTGGACAAGCACTCAGGTTCACTATGTTGCCAGCATTTGCAATCTGCTGAAACTGCACTGCATAACTTGGATGTAAAGACACTTTCAGACAAAGCTGCTTCAGCAATGTTGCAATTTCCAAGTACACACTCACTCTTCACTCTGTCACTTTCTTCACTGCAATACTCTACTTCAGTTCCCTGTGATCCTGCTGTGCAACTAGACTCGAAGGCTAAATAATTGCATCCCTGCAACAGAAAGTACATGACTGCACTAACTTCATAGCAGTTATAAACTATACTGGGGTTTTAATATAATAAAGTAATAATGCTTTTACTTTGCAAATTGTATCAATTTAACATTTACAGTAAAGAACTGTATCATAAATAGTTAGTGTCAACATTGTCTCTTTACAGAGATCATCATACAATATATAAGTAATGCATATAAAGTATCATTACAATATAATCTTTTCAATTTATACTTTTAAACTAATTATTACAAGCTGTTGCAAAATGTGGGCTTGTTGACGACTGTTAGTGGGCGGCAGGTGCTCAGAGCTCAAATCGCCATGCACTCTATCCCCACACCTTGCACCAGGTTGCCTAAAAACTGACCAAAACAGGGCATGGCATGGTACAGAAACCCTTTGGATACCTGTGTGACACCCATCGCACCACTTCCCCACACCATGCTGAACTGTGTCGTAGTGAACATAATCTAAATTCTAGAACATTCTTGAAGAAACACATGTCTACAAAAGTGGTAAAAGCTTTTATCTCCAACTGCTGATGCAATATCTACTACAATTTCAGAAAAAGTAAACTCATGACAGATAAAACATTCTAACATGGTCAAAACTTTGAATATGATAAGCAATTTTAATTCATTGCAATAAAAAGAAAATTAACCAAATGTCCTTATTTAATTATTACAAACTGCATCATTACAACATGGAAATAAACAATTAAGATGACTGGCTCGGGGAGAGAGAGTTGGATCGCTGATATGAAGCATTATGGGAAAGTTCATGCATATGCTCCTTTTTCAAGATCGTACATAGTCCAGACGTGGCAGGGCCAAGTGCGAAGAAATAGGGTGAAGTTTATTCCTGCATCTGAAGGAAGACAAAGTCGAATAGTTGGATCCTTTCATGGAGCACCAGAAACATTGCGACCACGGTCACACGAGAAACCATCATCCCCTCCTGAATCCCCATGAGCACCACCTTTTCGAGGGTTTCCACAAGAAGAGACGAATGCAACGCGGCCAAGTACAAGTGCTTATTAAGACATGCAGTGAATGAGTGGTAAAATGGCTCAAGAGACTTGATCTATAGAAGAGGTTATGTGCTGTAAATAGCTTGCTAAGTCATACATTTGTAAACAATACCAAGGGCAGCCTCAGAAATCAGGACTCAGTCAATAAGGACGAGTCATAAAGAACGCAAGCAATAAGTTGCGGCGTGTAAGAAAATAACAATACAATATTATTCTTTTTTGATTAAATGCAAAAGCCTTTAGCTGGTTGCATGTGCATTTGGATTTAAAAAAATATTTTTTGGTTTTGGGAGATTTTAATGTTATTGCTCCATCGCCAAACACCAGTAAGTGTTGCACAGTTCCACCGTGCAAAAACTCAACAAAACTTTCACCATTCAAGATTCCTTCAAATGTTCTAAGCGCCACTTGTACCATAAAGTTGCATAAAACTTATTCTCGTGTTAGACTTAAAATGCATTGTACGAGCTCGTGCTACCACCACCTGGAGATTTTATCCTCTTGTTAGCTATTATGCTATGGGATGGCCAGTTAGGAATTTATTTGGGTGGGTAGGTAGTGAACATGAAAACAAAGAAAATGAACTACTCTTTCGACTGGTAAATGGTAGTAGTTGCAACTACTGAAACATTATTTTAACAAAGTAATATAATATGATATTAGAACTTGAACTGATTAATAAGTTTAAGATAGGGTGGTGTTGTAAAGATAAAGAAAGCAAATTGTGAAAATATGTTTTATTTTGAAAACATGGGTACCTAACCAAGTAAATTCACAATTGAAATGCAGTGTTATAAATTGATTATTGGAGATGTGTAATAACAATAGCACAGTTTACAACAAAATTTGTCCGTCCTATGAAATTAAAATTTTGTTAGGATTTATTAAGGCATGTTATAAACAAAAAAAAGTTTCACAAATTAGACCTATTATGTATCAGGAGAAAGACTAATATTTTGTAAATTTGTATGTGAAATCACAGCACAGCCCCTTTGTACAACTTGTTAGCCACACAAAGAAAAAATTACATTGCGTAAAGCATAATACAGATGGACTTTTTTGTGTACAAGAAGGTAATCACCAAAAGGTGAAGGCAACAAGGTGAACAGTCTCTTGTATTCAAGTCCCGTGTACATACTGTACACACAGTGGAAGTACTCGCATGTTGCCGCATGCCAGTCACTCATTTCCACCACAACACACGAATATTTTACAAACCTAACAAATCACCAATACAGAATTAAATCTGTTTTCTACTCTCAAATTAACACTATCATCTCAAATAAATGTACGGGAACTACATAAACGTATAAAACGCAAATGTAAACAAACTACTTGCACAAGAAGGTGAATGAAAAATAGAACAGTGTCTAAATGATTCTAGCTAGCATGCAAGCGACTTGCAAATAAGTTAGCCAGTCACATGATGCAAGTTAACTTGAACAAGAAAGGTGTACACCTTCTTGTACGAGAAAGTGAACCGTGTGTAACAGGCTTAAGTTTCACTTAAATCCTAATTCATTTTTGTGTTTTCATAATAAGTGGTATTTTGTCTAATCCTAGATGAGTGAAAGAACGAATACATCATAATTACGGATTTACATAATTCAACGATTATATAACATGACGCATAAAATTTAAATTTTACAAGTAATAATGCTGGCTTTTATGAAAAATATAAAAATGAAAAGCTATTGATAGAATAATTTGACGCCACCAAACTTCAAGGTCGTGCCAAATTTGTATTACTGATATTATTTTTAATTAGTTAACATTTGCTAGCTGCTTTGAAGTAACAATGTGATATAGATTAATTGTTGTCACATTCTGTTTCTGAAGAATACAGTTTCAGACACTGCTGATTGAGTTTCAACTACTAGTTTCATAGCAAAGCATGAAATGTTCTTCTTGTAGAAATGGCGTAGAAATGAATGGTATATATTTAAAACTATAACGATGAAATTGACATCAGCACATCTTATTTGGACTATTAAATTTTGTTGTAATTTTAGCCATACACTTTAATTGTATGCTCGTAATTGGCGTGTGTAACGGGACAACATTCAAGTTGCAATAGCATAAGATCATTAGAAATTTTGATACATGGGGTACTATGGACAGAAATCCTTCCAAAACACAAGCAATACTAATTTTAAATTAAATGTTGATGTTCCAGAGACATTTATATTATTACTATAATATTTACATCTTGTTAGCCAAAGTGTTCATTTGTATACGTATTTGTAAATATCATGGAATGAAAATAAGCAAAAGTTTCCAGGATAAAATACTGGATTTCCAGTACATTCATTGTCAACATACACAACAAAGCTCTTTTAACACTCTGGTATCTAACCCAAGAGATAAATGTGGTGATATAACGCAGTTCGGATCTTACCAAGGGATAAACTAACAAAACAGGATGTTGGGTAACACTACAATAGACACCACGGTAATACAGCTGGCTCTAAGTGAAAAAAACAAAGCGGGAAGCTGGTCTAAACGCAGCAAGTGCCATGAAACATCAATCAATTTGCAACAAATTGTGTTATGTAAACATGTTGTTTTCTTACTGAAATTGCACTGGCACTTTTCGTAACATTGTAATATAATTTTAAAGTTGATACCCGTACTGTGATCAAGAAATTGCTTTTACAATTCAAAAAGGCTTATAGTATGGTTTTCATTTATAACACATGCACGTGTCTTTGCACTCTGTTATTAAAATACAAAACTAACTTACTTTGTCAGATAGAGATACTATTTATGTTATCTTTGAAGATTGCTTTACAATTTTGATGCTATATGCTTCTGCTTATGAATACTACATACACCTATGCATAAATATTTTTCTGGCACAATAAAACCAGTGCTAATTTATCCTTAGTTTATAGGATTAATTTCAAAACCCTGGAATACTAAGTAATATCCATAAAGAAAGAGAATGTCCTTCAAATGTGCCTAAATGAGTTACGCGTTAGTAAGAGAATACTTAAATGAAGTGACGCAGTCGGGTGAGACACGAGATGAACAAAGACACAATTTTCTTAATGATGAGGGCGCCAGCGGTGTTTCCCAGTCACCGCACTTTTGAGACTCAGGATTCTCAGTGATGCTGTGCGTTCTGTGTGTCCATCTCACCCGAGCATACTTATGATACACTTTGCATTAATAAACATCATTACTAAACTTTCAGAAAACAATGGCAAAAGGTTGCTGTCATTACCAAGAGAAAACACTTGATGCACTGTACTACTGCACTTTTATTTTACCACTCTTAAAAAGAAAACGTGCCAGAAATTTACTTGTGAATTACACTCGATCGTGTCTAGCGAACTTTGATTGGGTGCTCCCCAGCCCGCAATTAATCTAGCGTACTTCCTAGATGGAGATGACTTCTCTGTGGTGTTGGAAAACACAATCTTCACAAGGGACGGGGGTCGACAGCCACTAGGGTGGTTTGACGATTTACCCTGAAGAAAGGGTGCAGAGAATAATGATATGAAAAAAATGAACAAGTTACATAACCACATGTGATAATTTGGCATCACTAACGCGGACTCGTCGGAGCTCATCTTGCCACACGTGGTTAGCGAGGTGATGGCCTATACACGTAGGCGGCTAACCGGAAATAATGTCACCATACAAATTACACAGAATCATACAAATACACTTGAAAGATGATGGGACACGACATGTATGAGTGGTCACAATAAACACGCAAGCGCGTGAAAGCAAGATTAGCTGGTGTCGATGCCGCTGGATAAGAGTTGCAGCGGAGCACGTTGTGCTGGTGCAAAATGTTGTATTTTTCCCCAAAAACGACAAACTCTGGTCAAACAAAATATTATTCAGGCTGAGAAAATTATTCTCTGCAGATTCAATCAGTTTTGAGCTTGTAATATGCAGCATGGTGGGAAAATCAGACATTAAAATGACAGCGTGGTCAGACATACAAATTATTAATCAGACAGAAAATATTTTGAACCTTAAATGAATTGACATAGAACCCTGAAATAAATTATGGCGCACATGACATTATACAAATTAACCCTCAAACTGCATGGATGGCGCAGATATCAACTTGGCGGCTATGAACCATGTGGTTGCAAAAGATTTGGCCGTACAATAATTAAATATGAAAAATATCCTTGAATACATACATGAAAATAAAGCCCATAACATTGCACGCAGCAATAACACAGAAATTTCAATGAAGCTGCTTTAGCAGAGGCAGATGGCGCCTGATTCAAGTTGTATGGGCCGAATGACCTCACCAACATCTTTCCTCTCTTTCTCCTCTTTTAAGTTTCAAAAAGTCGCAATGGCACAAATTATTAGTTAAGAGGAAGCATAATACTGGGGAAATTATCTGGCAAAACCATACGCAAGCAAAAGTTAACCGGTATACTAAGAATGAGCTATGGTAATCTACATCAGTGCAAAAAGTTTACAGTGCGTACGTAACAGCATCTTACCTCGCCAGACCTCATACACCGAATGCGCCAAGCTAGCGTCACACAGACCTACCATGGCTGCCCATGGGGTTCACATAAGCATAAGTGATATGAACGCCGAGTAAAACTTTTATATATGAAAAAAAAGTGGCACGAAATAATTGAAATATTGTTTTACATTTTAGAATTTTCTTATTAATCTTCTGTATCATTTTAATGTCTCTTTATGACAGCGTTCATGCCAGAATATTACTGTTCTTAAGCTCTGCGCAAAGCACATTTTGAATTCATAACCAAACATTTTGCAATATCAACAAATAAACATTTTCAAACACTTTATGACATTCTTGACCCAGAAAAATATAAACACACATTTTACATTGCAAATAATATTCCGTCCTAGGAATGTTCAAATTGTAGCTTCTTTGCGCACGTGCATGTCCACGTGTCACGTGCGTGGTGAGCGCTGTCATGGACTTAGCGCTGCTGGCTGTTAGCTGGCGTCAAACAACCCCTCCCTCGAAGGCCAAGACGAAGCGAGCAACTCAACATTACTCTGGCGGGCTCTGCCCGGCTGTGAACTGGGTCGACCGGTTGAGGGCAAAGGAAGCAAGGCCTAGGAAGCCTCCTTACTCTGCAGTGTTTGCAGGGGGGTGGGGGTGTAGGCTGGAACCAAGTTGTAGGGATGTAGCGGTGTCTCGTTCCGCCTCTTGTGAGTGACGTGCTGTGTTGTGTTGACATTTGACATAATGTTCTTTCTCACACACACTTTTCGACTACTTTCCCCGAACCCTTTAAAACTTTTCTGACCTACTAGGCTATCCCCTGTGGGAGCCAGAAACCCTCGGAAAGGTGTCTTGCCTTCACTTGTGGTGTTTTTACATACATTTTCACTCATGTTACAACCATATTCAGCTGTGCTTTAGGGAAACTCCTTAAAACTGATATCACTAGCACTGACTGTGTTTTGATTTACATGTGCACTTTGATTACCTCTCTCTTCCCTCACACTTGTGAAGCACTTGAAGTTAATCTGATCTGCTTTGCTATCACTGACCTCGACAGAATAACCCCGTAATGGTGTCTCACTACTACTCGTTTCTGTTCCAGGTATGAGTACACTTACGTCGCCTCCTCCTTCGCTGGCTAGTGTTGAGTGCTCTGTTGGCATAAACCCTCTAAATGACGTAGTGTCCCCACTGTTATTGTTTACATCTCCTATGTGTCTTGTCATGGGACTTGTGTTGTTGTAGTACCACGTGTTATTGTCATTCCTCGTACCACCTAGTACTCAATGTTGCGCTCGCTGAAGTACTGGGCTTTCCAACTTCTCTTTGCCCTTCTTCCCTGCAGGTGTGCAGGCTATATGCAGGTCATCGTGGTGACTCGTCTCGGTCCCAACTTAACAAGAAACGTGGAATTACCCATCTTGGCGGTCACTCTCACTGGTCCAATCCACTTGGGTGCCGGCCCGGAACAACGGTTCTTTGCTCCGGCCAATAACGGATTTTCCCTGACATAAACATACATTCCGGGCACAAGTTCAGGCGGTGGCCTCCTGCTCTCTGGCACCCACACGTTACAATAACTTGCTTAGTTTACTCTCGCTTATTCGTGGATTTGCGTTTGGTTTTCGACAATTCGCTCAGGTGGTAAAGGTGGGTTTTCGCGGGGTGCTCCGGGTGCACATAGTTTGCGACCTTGTACCATTTCTGCGGGTGTTCTCCCGGTTGCCGCATTTATCCTGTTCCTCAAACAAAACATTACTTCCAGAATTAACTCCGCCCACCTGGTATGATCTTCCCCATATCAGACGCATTACTGAATTTTCACTTCTTGGTTACGATGTTTGGATGGGTTCGTCCTGGGATGGTAGGCTGGGGTGGTACGGTGTTCTGTTCCCCACCTAGTACAATACTCTCTCCACTTCCGCCCTACGAATTGCGTACCATTAACAGTTAGCAATTATTCGGGTTGCCCCCATCTCAGAATGAATTTCATTTGCATCACCTGTGCGACAGTGTGTGCACGAACATTGCTGACGGGAAACGCCTCTGTCTGTCCATCTGGTAAACAAATCCATGGCGACAACAAGAAATCTCTTACCCCTCTTGGTGCACCGGAACGGGCCCATGATGTCAATTGCTATTGCCTTAAATGGCTCAGTTGGCAGCCTCGGTTGCTGTGGAGCATCGCAGTCTGTTTTCCGCGGCTTCCGGGTATTGCATGTGGTACAACTCTGCACATGTTTTCTTACATCCCCTTGAATCCCTGGTCAATGGAAAAACTTTTCTACGTTTCTACGTGTTTGTTCAGAACCCGGATGTCCATGTTCTAAACTATCATGTGCATACGTAAGTACAAGTTCCCGTTTCTCCTTCGGCACGTACATCCTCCATCGTGTACCATCACCTGGGGGTTTGGTTCAAATTTTCCGGTCCACTACTCTCTAGTGTTCTGTGTACCGCGTGGCACAGTGTTGCCGCCATTTGCAGCATCTGGGAATTTTCTTACGCGGTGTGCACCTCTCTTAACAAGTCACAGACGTTTAATGAGACAAGTTCACCGGGTGGTGTGGCAATAATGTTTAGCAAACCAAAAGCTTGTGTGTCTGCTGTTTGTATAGCACGGCCAGGCAGTAGTGCCTCTTCCCACCCCGCGTCATCTTTTACTGTTAGGTTCGGACGAGGATTCCTGGACAGCGCATCGGCAAGCACGATGGTTTTCCCAGCCATGTGATCTACCTTGAAGTCAAACTCCTGGAGCAATAGCTCCCAGGGGACAAGATTACTTTTTCCTTTATGCATACCCTCTAACCACACAAGACAACAGTTGTCAGTTTTCAAGGAAAACTGTTTCCCTAACAGGTATGGCCGTACTTTCTCTGTGCATGTACTATCGCTAAACACTCCTGTTCATTTACACGGTACTTGCGTTCTGTTTCGCCAAACTTTGCACCGTGGCAGTTTATGATATGATTTTCTCCGTGTGTTCCCACCTGGTATAACACTGCTCCGATTCCTTCCTGACTAGCGTCCATCTGTACTACAACAGGTAACTCTGGCTAGCGGTTTACAATTTTGGAAAGGAAGCTTGAGTTCACAGAATGCCTGGTCGGCTTGAGGTGTCCATACAAGACGTTTTTCATACAAGGCAGTTAGTGGTGCAGTAATCACAGAAAAATTTGGGACAAATTTCCTGAACCAATCGATTAAACCAAAAAATTTTCTGACCTGTTTACATGATCTGGGTATGGGTATGGGTTTGTTTTAAATTTCTTGTACGTGTTGCTGTTCTGGTTCATGTCTGTTCCGTGTTACATAGTGTCCCAAAAACTCCATCTTACTCATACTTAACTTACACATGTCAACTTTGCACATGAGCTTGTTGCGTTTCAGCCTTTCAAACACAAGGCTCAGGTGGTGCAAATGCTCTTTCCAGCTGTTTGACCATATAAGCACATCATCCAGGTAGGCCATCGCAAAGTCTCCTATGTAACCATCCAACACATTAACCATCAAATTCTGAAATATTGCAGGGGCACATTTTAAGCAGAACAGCATTGAAACAAACTGAAACCTACGTCCATCTGGCGTGGTGAAGGCTGTTTTTTTCCGGTCTTGGGGGCAGATAGGCACTTGCCAATATCCGGATTTCAAATCTAATGAGGTGAAAACAGTAGCTGGCCCTAGTGTTGACAAAGTGTCTTATATATTGATTACTGGATGAGGCATGTTTACAGTTATCTTGTTCAACAGGCAGAAATCAACACAAAACCTCCAATCGCCGTCTTTCTTAGGGGTAAGAGTAATGCCCGAGTTGTAATGATTCTGCGTGGGTTCAATCACATTATCATTGAGCATTTCACATACCTGCTGACTGATGACACGCTGGTAGAAAATACCTGGGTCTCATGGCTTGGAGTACACCGGGTCCTCATGTATCGTGATGATGTGGTGTTAAGATGACGTCAGTGTGGAACACACTGGCATACTGGTCCAGCAGGTGTTGCAGACGTTGGTGATTCTGTTTGGACACCTCGTGCGGAAAACTCCAGCAGGTGGTGGTGTTGGCAGCGTTGCTCCCACGGCATACAGTGTCTATCTTCCACGTGTCCCCACACACAGACGGTCGAGATGTGGTTCGATTATGGCTTGGTTGTCAATTAGCCACGGCAATCCCCAAATTATCTCCTCACACAAGTTCGGCATAATATACATGTCACATTTAGTACGGAGTTCACATACCCCTACTGTCACGTGCATTACACTTCTTGCCTGACCTTGTTGGTGGGTGGTGGCAAATTGCAGACATTGCGATGGCACTCTTGTTACTATTGCCTGGTGCCTGGATGAGACCCTACCACATGAAATTTTGACTTGCTGCAGTGTCAATTACGGCGATCACATTATTTCCTTTGAGTTCAACACTGACCCTTACAGCTGTTATGGTACTGCCACTGACTTGTAACACTTTTGCGTGCATAGCGGGCAGATTTTCCTGCTGCAGCGGCGATTGTGAAATCTGCCTGACAGGCGGTGGCAGCCGCGTGACATCAATAACCAGCGCAGGGGGTACAGGCGACGGGGGTTTACGGTGTTGGTCCAGCACTGGTTCTCTTCGTTCCACCTGCTTAACTCGTTCGTAGGCACGTGTCTCCCGTGTAAACAGTTCCATGCTCTCCCGGCTGGCTCCATGTAACAATGGCCTAATGTCCGGTTTTGACAAAGCGACAACTATCTCCAGTGCTCCGTGTGTAGGCTGAACTGGGTTCAGGCATTTGAAAAGGCCAAGCTTACATTGGATGAATTCTTCTTTCCCTTCCCATTTCCGTTGCTGTTCATGGTACAACCGTGCTTGGGCCTGGATGGCATCTCCCTTCATATCAAATCTGCCCAACAGCCAGTTGCAAAATTCTTCCCACGTCACACGATAGTCTCTGACTAAATTCCACCATGTGGCAGCGTTTCCCCTTAGTCAGTTGGCAGTGACCTCAGTCCAATCTTCCATGTGTATGCAGTGCCTGTTCAACTTTTCCTCACAAACAGCAAGAAACGTGCCTGGGTCCTGAGTCGTGGCCCGCAAAAGTTAGCAACAGTACATTCTTGTCCGGCCCTGTTAAGCCCAGTGGTGTGTACGTAACGACTACTGGTTGCTGCAGCTTGGGTTTCACCTATGGTGTTGGTGCAATCTCAACACAGTTCATCTTACAGCACTCGTCACAGTTTATAACACCATCGTGGAAGGTGGTAAATCCCACAGGCCCTATGCATCGTAAATGTGAGTCTCATTTACACTGTTGGCACTGTGCCCACTTCACTCCCGCCCCGTCACATCCGGTGCATGTGTACAAGCATTGCTCTGATGCGGTATTGGATGTACATTGACATAATGGTTGGTCCCATAAATGTTCTGCAAACAAAGTTACCTCGCTTAGTCTGCCACAAAGTATGCAGCGTTCAACCGGCATGTCCAAGTAGTTCACGTTCGCAGGTGTCGCAGTTGCAGACGTCTTGAGGCCTTCTTGCAAATGATCTGTTGTGGTGTCCACCATTTTCTCACGGTTGTTGAACACATTGGCCGCACCTGAGAATGCCAATTGACGCCATCGGATGAGACACGAGACGAACGAAGACACAAGTTACTTACTGATGAGGGTGCCAGTTGTGTTTCCCAGTCACCGCACTGTTGAGACTCAGGGTTCTAAGGGATGCTGTGGGTTCTATGTGTCCATCTCACCCGAGTGTACTTATGATACACTTTGCATTAGTAAACATCATTATCAAACTTTCAGAAAACAATAGCAAGAGGTAGCTGTCATTACCAAGAGAAAACACTTGATGCACTGTACTACTTCTTACACTCGGACGTGTCTAGCTAACTCCGATTGGGTGCTCCCCAGCCCGCAGTTAATCTAGCACATTTCCTAGATGGATGACTTCTCTGTGGTGTTTGAATACACAATCTTCACAAGGGAAGGGGGTCGACAGCCGCTAGGGTGGTTTGACGATTTTCCCTGATGATAGGGTGCAGAGAATAATGATATAAGAAAAAATTTAACAAGTTTCATAAACAGGTGTATTTGGCATCACTAACGCGGACTCGTCTTGCCACACGTGGTTAGTGAGGTGACGGCCTATACACATAGCCAGCTAGGACGGAAATAATGTCACCGTACAAATTACATACAATCATAGAAATACACTTGGAAAATGAGGGGACATTACATGAGTGTCCACAATAAACACGCAAGCGCGTGAAAGCAGTATAAGATGGCACGGATGCTGCTGGATAAGTGTTGCAGCGGAGCACGTGGCGTGGGTACAAAATGTTTTATTTCTCCACACAAACTGCAAACTCTGGTCAAACAATATATTATTCTGGTTGAGAAAATTATTGTGCTGCAGATTGAATCAGTTTTGAGCTTGTAATATGCTGCTTTGCAGGAAAATCAGACATTGACATGACAGCGTGGTCAGACATACAAATGATCAATTACACGAAAAATACATTGAACCCTGAATAAAATTGACATTGAACACTGAAATAAATTATGGCGCATATGATATTATACAAATAAACCCTCAAATTGCATGGATCTCACAGATATCGACTTGGCTGCTATGAACCACGTGGTTACAAAAGACGTGGCCGTACAATAATATAACATGAAAAATAACTTGAATACATACATGAAAATAAAGCCATTAAAATTGCACGCAGCTGTAATACAGAAATTACAATGAAGCACCTTTAGCAAAGGTGTATGGTGCCTGATTCAAATTGCGTGGGCCACACGACCTCTCCGACATCTTTCCTCTCTTCCTCCTCTCGTTAAGTTTCAAAAAGCTGCAAGAGCACAAATGGTTAGTTAAGTGGAAGCATAATGCTGCGGAAATTATCTGGCAAACAAGTATGGAAGTAAATGTTAACCGGCATACTAAGAATGAGCTATGGTAATCAACATCAGTGCAAAAAGTTTAAAGTGCGTACGTTACAGCGTCTTTCCTTGCCAGACCTCCAAAACGACTCCGTCGAGGCTAGCGTCGCATGGACCTACCATGGCTGCCTACGGGGTTCACATAAACAGAAGTGCTATGCACGCCGAATAAAACTTCTATATATGTAAATAAAGTGGCACAAATTAATTTAAATATTGTTTACATTTTAGAATTTTATTTTTATTTTTCTGTATCATTTTAATGTCTCTTTATGACGGTGTTCACGCCGGAATATTACTGTCCTTGATATCTGTGCAGCGCACATTTTGAATTCATAACCAAACACTTTGCAATATCAACAAACATACATTTTCAAACACTTAAAGACATCATTGAGCCTGTAAAATAAAAAGACACATTTTACACTGCAAATAATATTCTGTTCTAGGAAAGTTCAAATTGGAGCTACTTTGCGCATATGCATGTCCACGTGTTACATGCGTGTTGAGCGCAGTCATGGGCTTAGCGCCGCTGGCTGTTAGCCGGCATCAGAAGTATAAGAGCATGAATGTTAATAGGCGAGAATGAAAGTGCAGCACAATGGTTAAAACTAACACAAAATTTTGTACCAATATTATTTAGTATCCCAGGATTTTGAAATTAATTCTGTAAACTAAGGATAAGCTATGCCTCTACGATTAAAATTATCACTGGTTTTATTATACCAGAAATGTTTTAAACATAGGTGTATATAGTAGGCATAAGCAGAAGCACATAGCGTCAAAATTATTCAGACGGTTGAGTACATCGTCACACGTGAGAGGGTGTTTGGAGCCTTGACTTACATAGTTGTTATGAAAGTCAGGCCGGGTAAGTCGTGCGTGACATACAAAAGGGGTGATAGAACTATCTTCAATTCAGTCTAAATGCCATGTGTGAGGGAAAAACAACGTGAGCTACAACATACAGCTCATAACAATAAACTATACTGGAGGAAGTCTCCACACTACTCACCTGGTTACTGCTACGGTGTGCGTCAAACACTGCGGCTGGTTGAGGAGAGCCTGCATTGTGTTCTATAACTTCATCAAATATTTCAATTTCATCTTTAATCTCTACCTGAAACATAGCAACAGCCAATGAACAATCTGTATATACTGCAGTCACTTGTACACTACACAACAATTCATGACAGATGAAACAATACACTAATACTACTGAATGTACCAGTGTACAAATGTGACTTGCAACATGCTTGCTGCCCAAGGATGCAACATACCCCCCACTACATATTAACAAACATTTCATTTTCACTTCTACTAGAGAGATTATGAAGCCAAACCTTGAAACCTTAAACATGTCACTGACATTAACTTGTCTTCCACAAGTATTAATCTCTACTGGTCTTCAACTAAAGGAGTGGAGCTCTATATGACTGGGTTCACAGTAGCATAGAACTTACTGTTTACCTCGCTGAATGAAAAGTTCAGCAGAGATATGCAACGTGTTTCCAAACACTGATAAACCCTGGAAAAGTATTCCATATGAAAACAATATATAAATACCAACCACTTTTCCCTAGATTGATTATTAAAGGAGCTATGCGCACACCAAAAATCTAGTTTTAAAATGCTTTTAGTTCAAAATATAAACTACTTTCAATTAAGCAACATCTAGATGAAAAAATGTTTTTGGAATGGAGAATATGAACATCTAAAAATGCAGGCAATATGGTGAATGAATGCACATGATGTTTCTACAAAAGTGTATGATGGAATTAAACTACTGGTAGAAACAGTACCTTTTAAAAAGTTAGTTATTACAAAACAGTATATTACATAATTTTAACACTATCTTGTATGTAATGCTAACTTTATCAAGGTGTAACTGGTGATATAAAGAACTACGATTCTTGACAGGCCTGTTGAGATGTGTAAATATTGTACATTATTCGTATGAGTGTAATTGTAGGACTAGGACTGAATTTAAACTTCCCACGCTGCGGACGATAATAGCGCCATAAAGTCAGCTGTTGGCTACCCACATTCTACCATTAGCTGCCGAGAAGCGTTGGTAGTGTGGCCAATCATGGTAGTATGTGGCATTATCGGGTGTACTTGCTGCCTTTGGGCTATTTATTGAAATGTTTTTAAGTTTCTACAAATCTGTCGCAGTTTTTATAGTTGCTATCAACATTTATTGTTCTCCGGGGAAGATTCACGTGCTGGTATTTTCATAAAATACGAGTGTGTGCATCGAGAGCATTGTGCCACATGGAGAACTAAAACTGTCCTTTGTTCTTCGTGATAAATTTCATTGAGGATGCATCTAAGGCTATTTTACTGTTTATTGTGGTGCAAGTTTTGTACCTTAATGATAGTTATTTTACCAGCATATGAACGTCCCATGACTTACAAAGCATTATGTGTTTTGTTATAAGGTCTGCAGTTCTGTTGTGATTTTGTTGATTCTTTGTTCGTGTGTGCCTTTGGGCACCTCACTACATTTTTTGTGGTAATGTATGAGAGTTCGGTGCCGTACTCACTACGGTCAGACTTATATTCATAATAGCTGATCCTCAACCAGCAGTCATGCATATTTATTTGGCCGAGGGGCGTATCAAATGTGCAGTTAACCTTGCACCAGCTGTTGCACTAGATCCAAACAAGCAGAGACTTTTTTTTACTACTGTATTTGACCTACCTCAAGTTCATGACAAATATGAGGCTCATTTCGCTGCAGTTGAAAATCTTGACACTGAGAGATATGATGCACACCTTGTATTGTTTGATAAGAAGTACTGTACCTACAGTAATCGTGGTCGTGGACTCCATACGCCGTTGAAGTTGTCTGCTAGTCCGTTACAAATGAACTGCCATACTGGAGAGACACAACTAATTTGTTTATATTGAATAACTTTACGAGTGCTATATTAACTCACTAGTCTCAATTTTCTCTAAATTTGTTATTATTGCATTTGTGAAATGCTAATTTGGCATGTAAACACATCTTAAAACTACTATCCAAGTTTGATTTATTCTGCGAAAAATGAAAATTAACATTAATGGATGAAAATGCGTACGAGTCAGGCCATGCGAGTTCAGAGGTGCACATTCCTGAAAGTAACAGTGTTTAGTGTATTCGTTTAAACCATGGAATGCATACGTGAAAGATATCCCACAATTATTATGTGTATAGTGATGTGTTATCTGTGTAGTTTGTAAATGAACAATTGCAGTCTGTTTAATTTTTGCAAGTGCAGTTGTGATTATTAACCTGTCATGCATTTAAGGTCTAGCCTGTTAGTTGCGAACTCGTTAGAAAATCAGGCACATCTTTGGAACTGCAGATACGTATTTTTCTAAGTGGAGATTTGCTATTTTAGTATAGGAGTTTATGGAATTAATTGATTAGTAGCTAAGGCTGTGAATGTTTGTAGCGCGGATGTAAACAAAAACATGAACTTACCCAGCATGTTCCAAACATAACGTTTAGCTTTCCTCGTAATAAAATAGCTGTATGCTGGGCATTAATGGCAAATCGACTCGTAAATCAATACAAGGTTACACCTTATAAAATGTCATTCTTACAATTTTTTCTCCCCAAGTCAGCAGAGTTGCAGTGAAACAAGAAATTAGCTGTTTATCAACACAATAAAATACAACCAAATCAGTTCTTATATTTTAAATAGCTAATTCAGCTATCCTGATTTGCAATTTTGATGGTTTCTCGAACTCACTCCGGGCAATTTCTGGGGTGACACATTAATAAAGGTATGGTAAGGAGTATTCCTTCCTTGTATTTCCTCCATTGTGTTCTTGGTTTATCAATCTCTATGAACCTGCTGTTGACAAGATGTTAAGTTAAATAAATAAAGTTTACTTGCGTGTATAGATGGTGATGTATTTAATAGTAGGCTGTAACCATACAGTAAATGACAAATGTTTACATTTTATTGTTTTCCAAAGGTAGTTAAAATAAAAAACTTTGATAAAGCCAATCTTTTCCTGTAACTACATACGTAAAACTGAAAAAAATTAATGTGATTTACTTTAAAAGCTGTTTCAGGCTTTTTCAGGATTTCTGAAATTATAATTTTGAGTGCAACTATTTGGACATAAACTTATTTTAATATTGATGATGGATTATGGGTATTAAAAATTAAGTGTACTTCATGAAACAATGCATACTCTAGCTGCTACACCACCATGGCCTCCATCAACTTAGGAAAGGAGGAGTTGAGAGAGGTTTAGGTGAGCCAATGAGGGTGAAATATGGCAAATATGGAGTAGCGCTGAAATGCAATGAGGAAGAAATAAGGAAAATCTTAAGAAAACATGCCAGCTGGCATCAATCAGCACAATTCCTACATGTGAAAATCTGTGAGTAACCTTACAGGGGAATCAACATGAATTACTTGGTGGAAAGCAAGCGGCCTACCACTATGCCTACCACAGCCCCTCCTTTTAGGAAGGGAGGAGAGGAACTTAATTTCTTCAATTATATTCGGGTAGAATTAATTACACAGTTAAATTATTAAAAAATTATTGTAACAATTAATATAATTCTCTACCAGCTTATCATAGATCTGGTTTCTGAACGGGAGAGACATTATTTTGCACATCTGCATTTTATTTTTTATAATTATACTTACTTGTTCCTTTCTTCTAGGTACATCGCATACTGGAAGTTGTCAAATATTATAAATTGGTTGCAATGTACCAACATACATGTATACATACAGTATTAAAAGATGGGATTTAGATAAAAGAACATTAAATTAAAGAGAATTATATAGAGTAGTCATGTAGTTCTGGAAGTGGCATTTAAAAACTTTTACAGTAGACCTACTTAATTTTAATGTTAAAATGTTAATGTTAAAAGACATTCAAGATCAAGCATTGACTGACAGTTTACATAAGAAGAATAAGAAGACTTCCAGATTTCTTCAATGTGTAAATATAATATGTACTGTATGTATGCCTTTCATTTAAAAATTTGGTTGTAGCCTACTACAAGTTAAAGCCTACATTTACATTATTACATAATTTCTATGTCAAGTACAGTACTGTATTGTTTTTTACATTTGTTCTTAACTTCTTTGTGATTTAAAAACTCACTTTCGATAATCCAGACACTTTCAGTAATCTGACACCCTCTCGGTCCCATACCTGTTGGATTATCAAGGGTCTACTATAACACGACAATATGTTAAACAGTCAAAATACCTAACCGAACAATACCTAAATATACAATACAACCAATACAAGCTACAAATAAGATAATGCGGGTAGTTATGAACATCGGGGAAATTGTGGGCTAAAACAAGTGAAACATTACATTTTCACAATATTTTACCCTAGCATTTCCCTCCAGTTCATAGCCCCCCCCCCCCCCCACACCACACTATTTTGCAGTTACATTTAATTTGGTTACTACTCACAATTCATACTGCGGACAAGATTTAAGCAAGATACGTCGTTCCATATGACAACACTACACACAAACACTACACAAATATAATTTAACTATTCACATGCTATAATAGGACAGAACTACTTCACAAACTTCCCACAATGCACTGTGATGTACACAATTAAAAAATGCTAGCCCTCTCTAATCATTGGTCACCGAATGCAGTGTAACATATAATAGCAGCACATATATACTGTATATAAACACCATATATATATATATATATATATATATATATATATATATATATATATATATATATCTCTCTCTCTCTCTCTCTCTCTCCTCTCTCTCTCTCTCTCTCTCTCTCTCTCTCTCTCCTCTCTCTCTCTCTCTCTCTCTCTCTCTCTCTCTCTCTCTCTCTCTCTCTCTCTCTCTCTCTCTCTCTCTCTCTCTCTCTCTCTCTCTCCTCTCTCTCTCTCTCTCTCTCTCTCTCTCTCTCTCTCTCTCGCCTAGTAATACATTATGCAATACATTCCTGTCATGAATATAGACAAGACAAGCCTTGAGTAATTCACCAGAATTACATAATCTTCTCACACTGTTCGATGTGTTATTTACCTGTATAACCACAGCGCCGCACTATAAATATACACTCCTAAATGACCTTTAATGGTAATTCTTAAGAAAAGGTGTTTATTAAAAATAAAAAATAAATAAAAAATAAAAAAAAACAGGGCATACTTGGATATGTTAGATATGATTATTAGTAATCATGTTTACTAGGAATTTCATCAAAATTTGATCAATAGAAACCCCCAAAAACAATAATGGGGAGGGCTGTAAAGATCAGGAAAATTATGAGGTAAAATGAGTGAAACATGTAGGTACATAATATAATATTTATTCTTGAATATATGTTAAATTGCAAAAATACTGTACAAACGTGGCCAAACATTATGCACAGAGCATGTGTCCCAGCGCCAGCAGGGGAGTAAATCCCCAAAACAGTGATCCAAGGTGCGCCTGCAATTTTTTTTAGGTGGTGACGCAAGGCATCATGCATCAGCGAAGCTTGGAGTTGCCCCACAAATGATTTTCAAACGTAGCCCCCCTCTCACTTATAAATAATGTACACGCGTAGCCAAACATGAGGGAAATGCAAATGGCAGAAATGTTGACATGGCAGTATGGGAGAGGAGACAAGAAAGGGGCAGAAATATTCCTGAGAAACAGGTTTAAAAAATGGTCTATGGAGGAGGGTGTAGAGGGGTTGTGGAGGGAGTTTAGAGGATTATTGGAGGTTATGTTGGAGAAATTTGTGCCAATGAAAAGGTTACAGACTAGAGGATATCCGCCATATTATGGACAGGAGATTTTGAAAATAAAGAGGAATTGCAGGAAATTACATGCCAAGTGGAGAAATGAAGGGATGTTGAGATATAAAGAAATGATGAAACAAATGGGTAGGGAGCTTGAAAGGAAGATCAAACAGGCAAAGAATGTATTTCTGGGGAACATGGTGAAAGAAGGAAAAGGCAAGGAATGGAGGATATTATTTAGGTATGTTAGGCGGTTAAGGGGAGGAGAGGAAGGGATCCCTCTGCTAACAGGAAGGGATGGTAGGCATGCGACAAACGACCAAGAAAAATTGGATACTTGTCATTGTTTGAGGCAAAGGAGGGTTGGAATAGGGTGTAAACAGGGTTCAGGGGGTATTTAGTAAGTTTAAGATGAGGGAGTGGGAGATAAAAAAGGTAATTAGGGGTTTGGAGAGCAGTAAGGCAGGTGAACCAGATGGGATAAGAAACGCAGCACTAAAGTTTGGTGGCAGGGAGTTGGTGAAATATTTAGAGGTGCTGTTTAAAAAGTCCTTAGGAGAGAGTGAGTTCCCACAAGATTGGAAGGATGCTATGGTGGTACCTATAAACAAGCACAGCGAGGATAGAGGGAGGCCTGGCAGCTACAGACCGGTGAGTCTCACATTAAGTACAGGAAAAGTAATGGAGAGGCTGGTGGTGCAGTATGTGGTTAGGTTATGAACAATAGGAATTGGTTGGAGGAGTCCCAGCATGGTTTCAGGAGGGAATACTCACGTGATACTCAGCTTGCTGGGTTATTAGAGGATCTGGTGCAGGTAGTTGATGAGGGGAAGTAGGTGGATGCCTGCTTCATAGATTTTGAGAAGGCATTTGATACGGTGTCCCATGGGACATTGATGAGGAAAGTGGAGGCGTTGGTACCAGACAGGAGGGTAGTGGAATGGATAGGGGACTTTCTCAGGGGGCGAAGGCAGAGGGTGAAAGTGGGGGAGGCAATATCGGAGGAAGAGCAGGTTACGTCAGGGGTATCACAGGGAAGTGTGCTGGGTCCTTTGTTATTTACCATAATGGTAAATGACATGGGTTTGGGGATTAGAGGAAAAATCAGATTGTTTGCAGACAATTGTGTTGTATATGCTGAGGTAGGAGAAGGGGGGGGGGGGCGGAAATTTGCAGGCGGACATTGATAAGATATGGCTGTGGACCAGGAAAAATAAAATGAAGATAAATGTAAGAAAAACTAAGGTAGTGAGGTTCACAAGGAAGAAGATGATAAGCAGGGACATGTACAGAAGGGAGGGACAGGAGATAGAAGATGCAGAAGAATATATGTATCTAGGGATTGTACTGCAGGGAGACCTCAGGTGGAAAAAACAGGTAGAGAGGGTGGTTGCAAAGGGAAGAAGGACTCTGGGTATGTTGGGAAGGGTGCTGAAGGGAGTCAGCTGTGAGGTGAAGGCGTATGGCACAATGGTATGGCCAATGTTAGAATATGCTGCAGCAGTATGGGACCCGTATGTGGAGGTGGAGGTCTGTGAGGGAGTGGAATGTGTTGAGGGAGGAATTGGTGTCTGTGAGAGGGGTTGGTAAGTTCAGGAAACGAGTGGAAAAGGAGTTGGTTGGGTGAAGGAGAGGTGAGAGAGCTCGCTACTGGGCGGTAGCCTAATTGTGAGTGTATGTATGTATACTTACTATCACATCACACAAATTGTGCACCGAGCCAGAGTCCCAGAATGCCTGCAGTTTTTTTAGGTGGTGACTGGAAGCGTCACACATCAGCGAAGATTGGAGTTTCCCCATAAATGATTGTCGTGTGTAGCCTATTTGCATTGCAAAATAAAGTGATTTATTTTGCAATTTATCATATTTTTGAATTATTTGTAATATATATTTTTGTCTCATTATAACATGTTTAATTGCAAAAAGATAGAACTGAACATGACTAAATTAACAATATTAACAATAAAATTTAGTGGGGAGGGCTATGAACTGGAGGGAAATTGGGGGTAAAATTTTATAATGAAAATGTACTTATTTGGTAATTTTTTTACCCCATAATATTCCTGATCTTCATAGCCATCCCTGCTATTGTATTTGTAGCTTGTATTGGTAATATTGTCAATTTAGTTAGTGTTTGGTTAAGTTTTTTTGCAATTTAATGCATTCTCATTATTAAAAATTACATTATTTATATATTTTTCACCCATTTTAACCCACAATTTCCCTGATCTTCATAGACCTCCCCACTATCGTTATTGGGGTTTATATTGGTAAATTGTTGAAGCCCCTAGTAAGTTCGGGTTCTGTGTAATTAGTAGAGTAGAATTATACCACTTTCAGAGTTCCCCCCCCCCCCCCTAAAAGCCACTATTATTAAGAATTACCTAAATGCATCCGAATTCAACAATTTGATGAATACAGAATGGCTGAAAGAAAAAAAAAATATATATATATATATCGAGAATTTGGTGAAGGGAAATGTAAGGGAAATGTGGAGGTGGCACGGATAATTTACACTAAATCCTCTCCTTGTACATTAAATTAAAAGCAATATCAATAAGAGCTGAAATAGATTATGGGTTACCTTAATTAACATTTGATCACAATCTTGCTCTGATATTATTGAACACTTCTCCGCCAAGTTCATTTCGTAAGCCCTGTGAGTTGGAAACATAAAAATAAACAATTTATTTTAAAAATCATCAAATAGAATCATCACATTGACAAGCCATGGGCATTAAATATCAATAATAGCATTGCCAATGCCGAATTTAATTTTTCCCTTCATAAGCAAGCTAAAATCCCCGCTTTTACTCACTACTAAGAAAAATGAATTTAATGGCAAAATAATAAAATTGCCTTTGAAATTGTACGTAAATATCGGTGAAAAAGTGTGCATGTAAACTAAGGAAAAGTTCGACCTCTTAACACAAAGCAAGTATTTCTACTTGGAAAGTTCAAGGGGCTTATTCTATGTTATTCGTTTCGTTTCCTATCGGCAAAAATATTCGTTACTACCCGAATTTTCGTTTACTTACGAACGAAGTTATTCTAACCGTAATCTAATGTTCATTTAACTTCACTCTATTCGTAAAGAAAGTCGAAACGAAAATGAATTACTTTAGGCCTTCGTTACCCAGTTTTATTATAAAAACTTGACTCGCGGATGAAAAAGATTATATATATATTTTTTTTGGGACTGTTAAATAAGAGAGTCGCGTTGTGCCTTTATGATTGCAAGAACATAAAAATATATTTCAATATAATATTTTAAAAGCACGAATTAAATTTTCTATTTTAAATTGTGAACTATTTCAGCAGCAGTGTGGGCTGGCTATTCTCAGGAATTTGTTAAATTATTACAGTTGTTTAAAATGAAATAAAGAGATAATTAACACTTTTTTTTTATATAGGTTTTGGGTAATGTAGTTTGTAAATCACACATTAGGTAGCGCTAAAATGAAAATAATTCTTTATGATTTACGACAAAATTAATTCTCTTGAAATTAATTGAGTGAAAATGCATATATTGATATTAATACAATCCACAAGAAACGCGACAGCGTTTAGTTGTCCATCGCCTATTTTATAGTCTAGGTATTATATGGTGTATTCCAATTGACTGGACTGATTACGGACTCTATGCAGTTTGAAAACAGAAAAGGTACATGTGTCACGTGATTGTCAGAAACGCTTGTATTTAGAGGTGATTTGCTATTCTGCAATTTTAGTGCTGTTTTTGCTAGATGCCATTCGTGTTACCTGATGCACTTTTTCTGTATGCTGTTCGGGTGGTGGTAGCAGTTGCTATTTGTGCTATTAAAACCAGCTATTTCTGTTTTTACTCGCTGAGATACAGCAGAAATATCAAAACAAGCAACGTGGAAAAAAATGGTAGCCAAAATAATTTTACACACAACAAAGAGCCTTGAGAGTAAAGATTGCTTATAGAAATTTCCTCGTATGCAGAATTGATGAAGCGAATATTTGAGTATCATGTAAGAAGTGTAGAGAGAAGAAAAAAAAAATTATTCTCGAAAGTAAGTTACCTTGAGTAGCCAATATTTTTAATACACGTAAATCACACAGAGACAATAATGATTTAAAACATTTTTAAAATTATATTTTGTTTATTTACTTTTGATGGGTAAGTTTCCTGCTTTTCGTTGTTCATGTCGTCTTGCCAAGAGTAGCTGCTGTATTTGCTACTTTGTTGCTCGTGAAAGATATTACATGCTCTCAGATACTAGAAAAAGCATACCAAATGAACAAACCCTCTCCTAGTTTATTGATATTACTGCTAGTTGCCATTTATGTTACCCGAAGCACTTTTTTTGTACGCTGTTCTGTTTGAGTAGCAATTGCTAATTGTGCTATAAAAAGCAGCTATTTCTGCTCTTGTTCGCCGAGGTAAAGCAAAAATATCAATACGAGCAAGGTGGATAAAAGTTTCTGCAAAAATTAAATCACAAACATCGAAGTGTGTCGAGAGAGATGTATGCATATAGTAATTTGCTTTTACACAGATTGATGAGGAAATTATTTTTGTTTATCCTGTAAGAAGTGCAGAGGGTATCAACATTTTTTTAAAATAAAATTGCATTTAATTATTTTTAACGTTAATTAAGTGCTGTCAGTCGTTCGTGTCGCCCTGCCGAGAGTAACTGCCACTTTTGCTACTTTTCTGCTTGTGAAAAATATCACTTGCTCTCATATAGTAGAAAAAGCATACCAAGCGAACAAACCTCTTGTTTATGCACTGACAACTAGAATACGCCACGAAAACATTGTAAAACATTTGCGACACCATATCATCTTTTGGAGAAAATGCTTAAAATACAATTTTTATAAAGGGGTTTAAATTTAAAAGTATGAAATTCCGTAAAGATCATTTCTCGAATTTCTCTTTTCTAACTCATCAGAAAATCTCTGCAGGAGTCACTGGGAAAATTAACCTCATCGTCTCTGTAAATACAAACGATATCATCAATATACCAAAAGAATATTTGTCTCATAACAATTATTACTTGTTATTCAGCTGCCGAAATATATTTCCAACATTGCTATAATTTTCGCGTTGTTTTCATAATCATAGGTATCCGCCATATTGCTCTGAAAATCAGAACTTACACCAGACTCGGTGCAGAAAAAGTTGTTCTCTGCAACTCGGCCAGTGCGCACCGAGTGCACTACAAAGCGGTAATTGGAATACGCTAATAAATAACAGAGAAAAAATTTGTTTGTAAATAGCTTGCATTTTTCACCCATATGTGGAGGTGAAGGTGCAAGAGCTGGAAAAGGTGCAGAGAAGGGCAGCAAGATGGTTGAAGGGAAGATGGAGAAGGCAGGGGCAGGATGATGAAGAAGAACAGAACTATAGGTAATTAGCGATGATGAAAAAAAATGGGTGGAGCACATTCAAGGACATGAGGAAAATTAAACGGCTAGTCAGGATGTACAGGATGGTGAATGAAGAGGGAGGATGTGGATAGCTACATTGCAAGCAAAGTAAAGAGGTATTTAGAGGAAGAGGCAACAACAGTGAGAAGTTTCAGAGGGTGTGGAGGAGAACAGAGCGGGGTAGGCAGTCCAGCTTGTGAGGTCTGTGAGGGAGTGGAATGAATGAGTTGAGGGAGGAATTGGTATCTGTAAAATGGGTTGGTAAGTTCAGGAAGGAAGTGGAAGATGAGTTCAGTGGGTGAAGGAGGGCTGGGAGAGCTTCCATCGGGCAGTAGCCTAGTTGCCACAGTATGTATTTTTTTTTTTTTTTTTTTTAATCTTCGGGCATGTAACAACCAAGGTTCTGTCTACTCTTTCTTATCGGCATACATGTGAGTCTATCTTAACCACAAGCATACAAAGTTAAAGCATATTTATGTGTAATATATCAAATGCCCAGCTGAGTTACAAAATAGTACAATGTCGTTAGCAAATTTTATATACTTGACAAATGAAATATATCTTTTGCCTATAACAAATGGACCAGTTACACCAACAAGGAATAAACTAGTTTCCAGCAAAGCGATACTTAAGCTTAAGTGGCTCTTAAGGATGTCGAGGTGTTTCAGCAACACAAAACTCAGTTTTATAAGCATGTCTTAGCTGGGCATTGCTTTAAAAAAAAGTTGCAAATGTTCTCATATTAGTAGTGGTGCAATGTGGTCATGTGACTAAACGAACCAATAAGAATTATTTCAACGAAAGGGGAAAGAAAAAAATTTCCCCCTAAAATGTTGTGTTTACTTTTATTATGAGCCAACAAATTTAGCCAAATATTTGTTTTATGATAAAGAATTAAAGTTTTATCTCCTGCCTGACGAATAATAAGAATTAATTAAAACAAATGTCACTGCATATGTGATAAAGATATGTGTTATACTATTTGTTCAACTAACTATGCGTACCAAAATGAATTTATGTTAAAATTACGTTCGTAATATAGATACGTTTTTAATTATTCGAGGCTAATTTATTATTGTAGAAGTGTTGTGTTGCAATTCTGTAATTTTTATGAAGTCAGTTTTATTAATTACCAGTGCCAAGAAGTGTTATTTTTCGTAGCAAAAGTTATACCGATATATATTAGGCCTGGACTGTTTTTTACCAGTCAGAATGTTAATTGTTGCATATCTTGTCTACTCGAGTATTTGTTTTAGACTCTTTACATATATGTAAGTAGCTTTCGTAGAGCATTTATATATTAAATGCTTTATAAGAATAATATGTTAGGTTAATGATAATTTTTTTAATGAAACTGTTGTCTTTTTTAGGCACTGTTATTTATTCCCTAAACATAATGTACTCCATGTAAAATCGTATGCCAACAATAAAACCACTGGGACTACATTGACTACAGTCTACAAGGCCATCCCGATTTTTCTACTTAATATAGCTGTTTTATGTTTTACATATGACATTATTGCTATGTTTTGAAGATTCGGTTTGACATTCATCACTAACCAGAATTGAACTTTCTGAAATTAGGATAGTTTGTTGATAATAACATTGACGATATTCACGTGCAATTTAGAGACGCCCAGTGCCCGAATTTGATAAATATTATTATCGTGTCACATGTGTATGACATCTTTAATTGGGCCCTTATTAACTATTATAATTCAAAACCAAGTCGAATGGGTGCAAATCTTGTACAGCAAATGTGCCGTGTAGTAAAACATAGGTGTAAATTATTATATTATGGCCAGTTTCAAATTCAATCAAAGAAATCATATATTTTTAAGCCTGCATATTGTACATACATGCAGTGTAGTGGAGGCAATTTTTTTTCTACATTTATTACAAATAGGTATTTCTGTAGTGTATGCATACTCAATAAAATCATATTTTATCAATCAGCTACTCACCTTTACACTAAATTTCCTATGTATATATTGGGTTTGCCTCTTGAAAATACGTGGAAAATGTACACATACAAATGAATGCCTGTCTCGAGTTTTGTTTCCGACCGTGCGACCATCGTCATAGGATATTCCAGCAAATTAGGACTTGCACCCAGACAATAACTTTGATACACAATAATTTCTGATTTTCATTTATAAAAAAATTTAACATGTAAAACTTAATACCTTATAACATATTTGGGGTTATCTACACACAACTTTTTCAGTAGCTGTCATTTCCTTTTAATTTGAATACAATTCTTTAAGAGGAGTTTAAAGCGTTAGGCATGCATTTTCGGCAGCCTAAATTAAGGTCTGCTTAAAACATTTCAAGAACAGCTTAAAGTTGGTGTAACGGTACAAGGCATTAGGGACAGCTTATTCAATTTTTTAAGTAGTGCTTAAATTTTAAGATGTGATGGTAAAACCGCCCCATTATGTATTTAATACTAATAGTTACAACATGCCAGAATCAAACCAAATATTCCAAGTGCTTTACTGTTTGGTAATATTTATGTTTCAATTTTAATTATTCATCATTTACAAACAAATTCTCATAAAACAATTAAAGTTCATGTGCATAGTGTTTCCACCTGTTTTCGCTAATGAAAACCCAAACAATGCCGAAGTCTCGCTGGCATCTGAAAGTGTTGTAACGAATTATGACTTAGAATACCAAATTGCCTTTCTCGAAGATCTTATTCGTTAAGAGAGCTTTCGCAACAACGAAAACAAAAAATTAAAAAATACCTTAGACTAAGCCCCATGTACTGTAAGGAAATAGATTCTAACATTTGCTTGTGTTTATATTCTCTCTTTCATTTAGTTTGTTTATTTATTCATGATAAAAAAGAAATGGTTTATATTTTTGTTTCCACTTCTTTATTTAGCCCTAGACCAGTGTTAATTGGCAATATAATTATAGGATATCACAGCCCGGACAATAATTGGTAATGATCTATATGTTTATTTTTTGTATGTATAAGTTTATTTAATTTTATTCGTGTAGTGGAATTGAGATGAAGTAATGATTTCAGTGTTATTGATGTGAAATCCCATTTCCTATATGCACTCCTGACTAGTGTTATGTATGTGAATGTCACAAGTTATGCACATCACTGTATACTCATCTATGACAGGATGAGTGGGAACAGAAGCTATTAAATGTTGAATAAAACATGACTGGGTGAAGCACAATTTCCTGTATGTTATTTATCGCCTGACATCGACCATAACATGGTGCTTCTTAGAAAAAAAAATTTTTTGGTGTGACGGTGATAATCGTGTTGGCTGCAGAGAATGCATAAATTAGAAAATGTAATGTGACATCCTTGGTTATGTGTCGCTGCAACTTAACATTTCCTTTACCAAGCTACGAGGAAGATGGAATATTTTCAACCACAGAAACCTCTCAGTCTAGAAGGCGATCTCGGTGGCAACTGGAAAAGAAGGAAACACCAGTTTGAAACATATTTAAAGGTGTCGGGAACCAAGAAAAAATGATGATGTCCAATTAGCAATGTTATTACATTTGCTTGGAGAGGATGCACAAGCTTTTAACTCAACACTTTATGTATCGGCGGAGACTGCTAAACATTATAGTGCGGCGGTATGGCATCTAGAATATTATCTGCTGTCTAAAAGAAACGAGCGTGTGGAGTGTCCCAAATTTAATAACAGACTTCGAGAAGAGGGTAAAAGCACACACCAGGCAATTCTGCAGGATCATCTGCACGAGCGCATTACCGACATCCAGTCTCTAGAAACCAGGTATGGATTTCAAACACAGACAAAGACATGGTCTGTTGTGTGGTAAGTGTGACCAAAAACATGATAAGTTCAAGTGTCCTGCTTTTAATGCTGTATGTAACAAGTGTCATGCGTTTGTACCATGGTTTGTAGATTTAAACAAATACAGGAGGTAATAGATACGCACGAAGTGAGTTGTGCATGTAATAATGATTTGGTTCTAGGCTGTGTCAAAGCACATTAAAAAAAACAGGTGTATGTATAATTGACGATGTGTATAGGGCTGATATAACAACTAATGATACAGTATTGGATTTTGGATTTACTGATATGATTACTGAAAACTCATTTCTAGACGTTTTGTTGTTGCCTAGATATGATGATTTGTTTGGTCAGTTACAAGTAATAATGTGTTGGGTTCTGTTTGTAAAGATACAGATCATTACAACAGAGTTGCTGGTGTATTTGTACCTAGCAGATATCCAATGAGTAATAATGTTAAGGAAAACGTGCTTATTACATGAGCCCAGTGTGGTAAACACAGTTGAAAACAGTATTGATGTCTTGTCTAGTTGGGATACAGGGTGGTACTATAAACTTAAAGTGAAAAAGCCTAATTATTTTGTAAATTTTAAGGTTGACACAGGTGCTCAGGTTAACGCTCTTCCAATTACACTGTTTCAAACCCTGAACCTTCTAGCGGGTGCACTTCAACAGTCTGAGGCCCAGTTTACAACATACTCTGATTCTAACTTTGAAGTTGTAGGCAAACGCTTCTTAAATTGCACGAAAAGAGATGATGCAACAAGGTTCTTATAAATTCAGATCACAAATGGTAAAAACTCACCAACTATCCTAAGTCTTGCTGTAATATAGCAGTTAGGGATTTTACGAAAGGTAGGTGAAGTTAACTCGTCATTGACTCCTAAAAGTGTAAATAATATTATACTGGATTGCAAGTAGGTTTTGCAAGGTTAGGAGACATTAAGGTGGCTCCATGAGATCTAAAGTTAAAACCTGACATTATACGACAGGTAGTGGGTTGTGGAAAAGTGTCAATTTTATTGCAGTATAAACTCAGTGTAGAGTTAGACAGAATTATTAAAATGGGAGTTCTGAAAAAAGTACTTGAGCCAACAGTATGGCTCAAACCACTGCTTATAGTAAGAAAACCAAATGGAAATTTGCGTATTTGTTTAGATCCTCAAGCATTAAATCAAGGTATATTAAGAGAATATTGCAGACTCCCAACATCTGACGAAATAGCAACTAGGTTAAAAGGGGCAAAGTACTTTCGAACTCTTGATGCCAACAGTGGTTCCTGGCAGATCAGGTTAACAGAGCAATGTTCTCAAATGACGACATTTGATACACCCACACAGTGTAGAATGAGATTCATATGGCTACCTTATGGTCGCGCCTGTGCCCCAGAAATCTTTCATAAGATATTTAGTTCTCTCTTCAGTTGTAATGATGGGATCCAGATTTATATTGATGATATCATAGTGTATGGAAAGGATTTGCAAGAGCAAAATACCAGGCTAGAGAAGTTTTTGCAAAGTGCCAAAGAACAGAATGTCACATTTAATAAGACCAAATGCAAATTTTGTCAGACTGAAGTAAATTATATAGGGCATATTGTGAGTCAAGAGGGCAGCAAGGTAGATGGGGATAAGGCAAGGGCCATACAGGAGTTCCCAGAACCAACAAATGTAGAGGAACTGATAAGATTTTTGGGAATATTAAACTATGTGGACAAATTTGTGCCTAATCTGGCTAACTATACAGCAGAGTTGAGGGAACTGTGTAAAAGGGAAGTTCATTAGCAATAGTCTGACAGGCATAAAGTTTCATTTCACACTAGGAAAACACTGTCAATAGGTGCTCCTGTCCTACAGTACTTTAACCCATTTTATCCTAATACACTCTCAGTTTATGCATCAAGCAAATGGCTGGCGGCAGTTTTGCTTCAAGGACAGCGACTGGTGGCCAGTGCTTCAAAAACATTGAGTCCAGCTCAACAAAACTACGGGAAATTAGAAAAGAGCTGTTAACAAATTTATTTGAGTTTCAATGGTTTTACCAGAATTTATATGGGAATCATGTTGAGCTAGAGACTGACCACAAACCTTTAAAGGCAATTTTTAATTAGCGCCTTCACAAATTTCCACTATGTCTACAACGTATGCGGATAACCCTTCAAAATTATGACATCCAACTCATACATGTTCCTGGTAAATACATAGTGGTAGCGGATGCATTGTCCAGAGCTAGTTGTTGTGATGAAAACAATGAACTGTATGAGAAAGAGATTGCAGCTCAGAAAATTCTAGTCATTCACCACATCGAGGTATCTAAAAACATGTTAGCCAAGATAAAAACACACACACAGAATTATGAGACCATGTGCCAGTTGAAGGCACTCGTAATGAAGGGCTGGCCACCCACCAATAACTCGTTGCCTGTTGCAGTTTGGTCATACAGTGATGAATTACTGGTGCAGGATGACATGATTTACAAAGGTACTAGGGTGGTTGTACCAGCAAACTATGAGCTCGAGAACACATATTTTGGTCGTTGTTGAACACGAAATTAACAAATTAAGTAGATAACTGTCCAATGTGTCGAGCAGTGCAAAATCACAATAGTCTTGAAACGCACATCAACATACAGGTTCCTCAACAACCACGGCAGGTAATTGTGGCAGGTATTCTTCACTTTAGGCGGACAGATTACCTTTCAGTTGTATATTCCTACCAGGGGTGGAACTAGTGGGATGCCATACAGGCCACTACCCCTCCCGAGATTGCTCTAAAAACATATATATATCTAGTATAAATTGAAAAAAAAAAAAAAACTGCTATAAATTCACATTTTACCCAGTGCTTTAGAAAAGGTAACACACACAGTTACATTGTTTTGTGTTAAAACAATGTATTTAGCTCTAATGGTCAAGTTCGCAAGGCATAGAAGGCTAACCCCTCCACTCCTCATTCTTTCAATTTCCAGCAACACACAGTTGCACTTGTGTATTTGTTCACTCTCCTCCTTCGATCTTAATCCCTACCAACTTCTCTTATTTCCCTTTCTCATTCCGGCGTCGCATAGTTACACCAAATTCAGCAAAGATCTCTACTGTATTTGGTTACATTTAGCTGCTATTAAACTAACCTTCTCCTAATGACCTTCATCGATATTGTTTACAACAATCCTTCAGAGTATCAGTAAGAGCGATTAGTCATTTTGAAAGTGTCGGTATCAGGGCGTGTTTGTGTTTTCATTTTCCACTCTTTCAGCTAGATTTTCAGAAGCATTTCTACAGTCTTTCAACTTAAGACTTCTGATACCAAGTAGTATTTAAAAACAAAATACATCAGATGGACACATGGAGCAAGAAATTACAACACCTGCAAAAAATGCATTTCCTTTTTTCAAAAAGATTCTGCATCGCCAGTGTCTGAGATTTATCTTCTTGTGGAATTTAAACTATAGGAAGCCAAATGGAAAACAGACCAAAAGACCAAGTAAATGGCTGTGATGCTGACATATTCCCTACAATTTGTTTGCTACTGTAAATTATGTGTACCATAACGGACAGTGTCGCCACAGCGAATACTCTTTTTCTGCTCTCCGGCGAGTCAAAACTTGGGTTAGATCAAGAATGACCGAGAGCGGTTGAATGGTCTTCGCTGTTACATATATGTTCATAGAGACATAAAAAAAATGACCCTGAAAAAAGTAGATACATTTCCTAAAGAGAAAGTTCGGTGCCTTGAATTTGTAATATAACTGAACTATTTTTCCACGTTTATCACAAATCAATTAAATATTTGTAACATGTAGAATAGTAATTTTTACAATATATTTTATTTTTACTTTTAATGCCCCCACCCCCTGTATAACAAAGCCTGTATCTGCTCCTGATTCCTACTCCAAATGCCCCGAATTCAGAATTCTGCAAAACTTGACTAGTGCACACACTATTGCACACTTTAAGACCATTTTCGCACGACAGGGTATACCAGAAATAGTTTACACTGATAATGGTACTCAGATTGATTCTCGAGACTTCCGATGTTTTGCAGAACAGTGTAAATCTGAACACAATATATTAAACCCATTGTATCCGCAGTCAAATGGTTTTGTGGAACATCATGTCCAGATCAAAACAGAAATTACTTAAAAAGGCAGTTTTTGATGACAAAGATGTAATGCTGGCTTTGTTGGAGTACTATAACACTTCTCTTGATACCCATCTATCTTCCCCAGCACAGTTACAGCTGAATAGACATTTGTGTGGCCTTCTGCCTTACACTCCAAAACAGTTGGAGTTTAAAGTTCCACAGAACATAGGAGAGGAGTTGGTGCAAAGGCAGCGTAAACAACAGGCACAGTATGATCAACATGTTCGTGACTTATAACCACTAGCACATTGGGAGCACTAACTCTTCCTCTTACTTGTGATAGGGCAATGCTCTTATTGTTTGATGATCTCATTATGCAGGATGGCCAAGGTCATGGTGGTTGGCAGAGCTGCAATATTAGTGCACTGAAATCTGAACTCTATGCATACTTGTTGAAAGGCCATGGCCGTGGTGGGGGGAAAATATTGTCCCATATGCCCTCGTCACATGCTGTTTCTTCACTGGGCGAACGGGACAGAGGGTCCCCGGCCAGGGCTCCAAGTTGTATACAATCCTCCTTTCTTTTGTTCCAAAATTGATATGTTGGACGGTCAGTTCCACCAGGGTGTTCTGGTAGGTAACCCAAGACACTTCTAGAAGTCGTCCTTGTGGATGTCATCAGACACGAACACTTTTGTTGCTGTTTGAATGTCCCTCACATGCAATTTAATACAAGCTTTACTTTTAATTTAACCTGTATGTTCTTCAGTTTGTAGTTGAAATACAGGTTGAAAATTATTAATTTCACTGTCATTAACAAAATTTGATTTAATGAAATTGTTTGATGCATCAGTGTCAATCAATGTGCAGCATCGATGACTGTTTATTTGAAATGACATTCTAATAAAACCAACATGAGAGCTGTAAATTATCGAGACGAGTGCCTGCTGTTGTGTCGTGTCCTTGGTATTTTTCTCTATTCGGGGGTAAGCGACGTCCTGCGTTCTACCCCATTCGCTCATTTGTCGGGTGTGTATCACTCCGCTGAGTGCCGTCTGGATGTCCTGCCCGTACCTGTCGCAGTGTTTCCCTCCATACAACTGGCATGGAAATGTGTACCACTGGCATGGGGGGAGGGGCCGTGGCAGATTGGAGTTAAACCCTGCAGGGCTGGTAGCTTGCATTGTTGATACTGGGGTGGAACATGTTGTAGTGCTCCCAGCGCTGGATTTTGACACCACTTCATACAGTGTGCTACCTTGGTTCTTTGTTTGTCCATTTTTTGCAGCATGGTTGCTCGCACTCGTGATCGCAGTGTGGTTGGGGCAGAATGCTTGCATCCAGCAACCTTTTGATCTGTATGTAGGCTATCTCAGATGTATGTATCACTGGAGCAAGGGTGGCTCAACTCTCCTACTGGGTTGTGCTAGCTACCGCTTCCAAAATATCTTTGAGCTCCAACTCTGGACTGTATGTGTGTATGAACATTATAATTTTGGTCACAAAATTATAGAGGGACTCCAACCCATGCTCCTCTACAATAATGTGGTTTCTTGTTTGGAGGGATGTAAACGTGTTAGGTGGGCGGCATTTAAATGTACAACTAAACTCCATCCACGTGATGACGTCGTGGTTTACTCCATGGCACCAGGACTTCGCATCACCTCCAAGGTGCTCGCAGATACATGGAGGTCAGTTTTCCAGGTCTACTCCATAGTGGCTAATTCGACTGTTGCAAGTGTTCAAAAATGCCATTGGGTCTTTATTTATTGCGGCTTTGTAGTGTGGCAGCGACTGTAGAGCGACTGGGGCATCTGCCCTGACCTATAGGAGTCTGTTATTTGTTGACACTGGTATTTGGGCCTCTTCTGACACTGAAACTTGTCAAGTCTGCAAAAATTGGGTGGAGCATGCAGGCTCCCTGGGCTATAAAACAAAGTTTTCTGTAATTACATTAAAACTACTGAAAACTAAAGGATTTGATGCAAAATGATGCAGACCCACAGGCCCAGGAAGGACAAACATGCATGTCTATCTCAAGTGAATACGAAAACTATCCTAAAAAAAAACAAGGGTGGTGTTCTGCATGCTCACTGTCAATAGTTCCCATGCCATTCATGTGAGCAACTTATTTATTTAAAAAAATTTCTTTATACTAAACGAAATGGAATGAATGTACATCACCATTGGGTGGATATTAAACAAAAACAATTTAACGTATTACACTCAAAAGTTACTAACAGAAAATAAAATTTAAATCTAACACTTATTAATACTAAGGTCAACATAACCTCCACTTTGGGGTTACGTCAAACACGGTGCACGGCTCTGCCTGTGAAGGGATTTTGTAGCTTTTATTCGCACACTATTTTGTGTTTCAATACATGGTAATGACAACAAACCCTTCAAAGAATTTAAAAAAACGACATATATTTTTTGTATTTTCTACCACGTGGTCATTACTTTATGTCATGTTTACGCCTGGCTCATGAACACACATATGTAAATACTGTCAACCTCTTACAACTAACACCCATAAATACACTTTATCATAGGCGATAAAAAATATATTTTGGAATTGCTGTAAAATTGAGATACTTCACATTAGTGCACGTGGTCTGCCATACATGACACCTCTCATGTGATTGATGGGGACTTTACAACTGCACAAAAATATGCTTACTAAATTTAAAACTCTTCATTTAGACACAAATATAATAATAATGAAGTTCACGAAAAACAAAACAGCAAAATAAATACACATTGGATTCGATCTCTCTGCATTAGTGATCACTCGTGCACTCACTTGTGACACTGGCATCTGCTGACAACTGCCCATATGTGGTGTAAAGGTCACTTGTAACAGCAATGCTAGCAGAGTGTGAATGGGCTAGGGAAGGCGTGTGTGGTCCAAATCACAATAAAACTAATAATAAACAGACCAACCTGCTGTACACTTTACAGATACACACATTTAGTACTTCATGAGGTCGATTAAATGTAAGTACCACATAACATTTGCACTGGTGCAATGCAATGCAAATGAAACTCTGCTGCACTCCCAACAATAACCACAGGTACAATTAAATATAACGAATGCAAGTGGGCAGGGCTCTTTTGGCTACACATTTTCACTACCACTACCCCGATATACAGTGGCCAATGAAATAATTTGTTACAAGATCATTAAGGCAACATGCATACCTATATTGCAAAGGATTTTACATGCACTACTGTGTTTTTTAAAGTGACCGAGGATATGTTTTTATTACGCCGAATAGTTGATATTTTGTAGTAGTTATAATCTAAATGACATTTGGTGTTGCAATGTTTTTACTGCGATGTTTGGACGTGGAGAACCATTTAATTCACTGATTGATGAAGTGCGACGGTTGGTGTTTAATAAATGGACAACATATTTTTAAGAATCAAGAAATTAAAATTTTAATTGTGCAATATAATATCATATACTCTCGAAATTGTGTGTTTGTTTTTATTTACATTAAAGAAGAAATGTGGTATTGCATATTATAAGCATTAATACGATTTGTTACTGTTTTCGAAGTGTGACCGACCTAAAATTGTTTTTATTTATTTATTTTTTGTTTAGAAAACATGTTATTATTCATGGCGTTTTTTTAGTACATTATAAATTTTCATATGGCTGATATTTTCTCCGCAAAGGCAATCGGGACAGTGATAAAGTTGAATATTTAGATTTATGTAAGGTGTTTGTAGTTTACATTATATTCGCAAAATATGAGGCAAATAAATTTTTAAAAAACTTCAATAAAAATTTATTTTGGAAGGTTTTGAAGTATATAGAAGTGTTTTATCTGATAAGAAATGTTAGGCCAGAAGCACTCTCAGAAAACAAATTTTTCCACTCTACACACTATAATTTGTTAAAGAAATCTCTCTAATTTTGTAATTTACACAATTTTCCACAGACAACAATCTTAAAAACCCTGTTTTTTTTCAATTACAAAATGGTAGCCATGTGGCACGTTTTATATGTATCGACTACGCATGCACAACAAGAGTAATCGCACTCGCGCCAAGGTATTTTCTTTGGTGAAGATTTCTTTACAATTTGCATCGTTGCACAACTATTTGCACCTCTGTTTTTTTCTTATTTAATTCCATTTTGCTGCAACACAAGTACAAATTTTCCATTGTACCCACATAAACATGTATTTAATTGGCCCACTGCACTTCACACCTTACATAACTTTGAATCAAAACATCGGAGCACTACACACAATTTCTGAAAATAAATAAATAAGAGAAAACAAAGCACTGACACAAAATGAACAATAAATTTAGAAAACCCATTTTAATAATAAATAGAACTTATATACACAAAATGCAGTGATGCACTACACAATGAAACATGGTTAGCACATGTGGAACGCTGGCTGATGCTTTTGGCTGTCACATGTTACGATGAAGGTGGTCGTGTGGGTTATTCTGACTATGCAAGGAACCTCCTAATGGTCCAGACCTACAGTAAACATCAAATGGCCTCCTTATTCTGAGGCTGTTCATGCGTCGGCTCTCTTCAATTTGTGCAGTAGGTCACTGGCGGCCGGTGTTTGTTTGGTGGCCACATGTTGGACCCGCCGGACCCCTTCTGTGGAAGTGGGCATTGCAGTTATGGTGGTTACATTGGCGTGAGGACTGGCGACTGTGGTGGGTGTTGGCGAGTGCCCACATGCCATACGCGTGGTGTGCCAAACTAGATGAGGCTGGTTGGAGTGCCAGGGCATGGAGAAGTATTCCTCTGCTCCAGACTCGTCACTGGTGAAGGAACTTACGGCATGATGTGGACGATCCCGAGTAGGATAGCGGGTGTCCACTACACTCAATGTTGGTGTGCCTCCTATTCCGTTGGTCAATGGTCCTATGAATTATGCTGTTGCTGATGATTATATTGCTGCAGATTTCCAACTCTTTAGAGGCATCGCGAGGACAACAGGTGTCGGCAGCTGGAGGTTGTTAGGCTGTGCATCGTTTCCGGAGCCATGTCTGTCACGGGAGCCCATGTATATGCAGGTGTGTCGGGCATCACCCCAGAGGGCTTAGCTGGAATGATGATCATTGATGTTGTGCTGCATGTCGTGATGAGGAAATAATTATGGACGTGCTGTTGTTTGAATGGCATGGCGAACACGGCATACAATGCTGTTACAATCAGTGTGATTATTGGTGAGAGGAGCAGGGGGTGTAGAGTTCTCTGGCCTGTCGCACTGTGATGTGTAGTGGGCTGTCGAGATCAATGATTAATGTAAACAAACACACATAGGTGAAGATGGGCATGCTGTCAACTCCACACAAAAGGTGTGAATGATGCTGAAATGTTGTAGTGTTTGGTATAGAATGTCATGTCTGGTTGAAAACTGTCACAATCCTTAAACACTGATGTTAAGCCCTGGTAGCCTGGAAACTGGCTTAATCTTAATGGATGGGCAAGTGTGCTAGGGACACGTGTGATGTAAGAACTGTTTATATAATGTGCATGACACACTTATTCCACACTGTTCAGAGGCACTACTGCGAACAAGTATACATAATTTCCTGCATGATCATTGCCTGTCATTTTGTGATAATGACTCGTGTTTCTGCCAGCATGGTGGTGGTTTCGCACACTTTGTGCATGAATTGTGCATCGTCCCGACCGGGCTGCTGTGGTCTACACATGTTGCGGACATGATGCTGTTTTTGGTGATTTCACATGTGGCAAGTGGTGGGAAAATGGCAATATCGATACACATGAGCATCTTCCATGACTGGGCAGTAATGACTGCACACACCAGAGTTTGTGGCAGGAAAATTGCTCTTTCATTTTTCATTTTACACTGTGTTGTTGCCTGTCCCTTGGTTGTGATCTTCCATGACCCATTCCAGCACCTACTGTGCCAGTGGTACCTCATCACTGGACAGTACCAGCATGTATATGGTAAATGTGATGTGGCCGTCGGTGTCCCGCAGTCTGCAGCAGTACTCCAAGGTTCAGCAGGAGTTGGCCCCTTTTTGCTTGGAAGGGTGAGCTGATGTGGTGTGGCAGCTGCAGCCGGTGTTGATCGAACCGGCTGACTACATGGCACATTGTTTACCTCCTCCTAGGTGGACGTGGCTGAGAGTTGCTGGGTTTTGAGCAAGGGCTGCTAGCTCCCAATGCTGGAAATGAGCACTGCAGTTATCGTAGAATTTTCAGGTATACTCAGTGTCCTTTGCTCATTTTGCATTGTATTATGTTGAATTTGTAATAGCGTTGGTTGCGGCATGCATTAATGATATTAGCTGATTTATGGATGTGGATTTCGCACACAAAAAATTATGTTGCAGTACTGTGACTAGAGATGTTGACTGCAGCTCTTGTTTCACGTTTACTAGTGTACTGTGGCCGGTTTCATGCTGGCTCGACAATGTGGTGGTGAAATTGAATGTGGGCATGTACGAAATCGCCGCTGGTGATTGGGGTTCTTGACATATGTCCTTTGGCCACTGGTGCTGAAAGGGCGATTACGGTCATGCCTGGGTTTATCAAATGAGAACTGATGCACAGTTGCAGGGAGCATTATAGCCTACACTAATCATGTACATTGCCCACAAGTTTTGGATTCCCACACTGTTGGTATGTTAGGGATTTTGTATTGAACTGAAAACCCATGTTGTTTGTTGTGGCATGGGAGCGTTTCATAGTAGTGATTGCTCGCTTTGTTCGCCAGGCCACGTGGACTCACTGCACTTGGCTGTCACGCACGCATGTGTCATGGTAGTGGTGGTCCTGCTGGCATGGTGTGGGGTTGCTTGAGGGAGAGGGGTTGCAGGTGCTGTTTTCCCCTTGGCTTTGGAAGAGTACAAGGTAATGCTGATGTCATATGTCATGAGTCGTGATGAGGTGCGAAATGGCTGAATTTGGTTGGTTCTCCAGAAAATAGCAATTTGGCACCAAAAGTCCGACGTGGTGATTTTCTGCTTATGGCATCTAATTCCTTGGTGTACTGGTCTGAAACAATGTTGGAAAATGGTGAAATAACCCCAGTAGCGAAATGTAAGGATCCAAATGCTCAAATAACTTGTATATTTGGGACCACATGGGACACCAGATATAGAGCGAAAATTTGCCCCTGTTGGGGGGGGGGGGGGAGTAGGAAAATGATGATAATTTCGCCTGCAAAAATAAGGTTATGTTTCGGTGTGTGCGAGAAGCCACACAGAGGGGCACCAATTGACGACCAAATGCATACCAGAGATGAAAATTATGTAAGACATGAATGACTAGGCTACGAGGAAAAATGATGGTAGGTTTGGTGGGTGTGTGAAGCCACATGGAAAGGTGCTAATTGACATCTCAGGTGATAGCTGAACTCTGGGGAATAGAGGTTATGTAGACAGAAACATAGCTTGTTTGCTTTACCAAATTGGGCAGCAAACTATCCCCATTTCCCTTTCAGTATCCTAAGAATATTTGGGAGTACATAGGAATATTCATACGTTCCACTTAATTATACATAAATAATAAATTAAAAGGGCAAATAATCAACGTTCATAATATAAAACACGTGGCATATATTTACTAAAGCAGTTTTTATACATGCTTATAAAAATCTAAAATGGCTCTTGTCATAGTGAAGTAATAATATATTCTGATGACATATTCTTATCTGCCTGACAAATACGAATCTGTAGTCTCGTCACTCGATACATTTTAAATTTTAATAAAAAATACTTAAAATTTAAAAAAATACTTAAAAAGTATATAAGTTAAATCATCAATAAGATAAATACTTAAAAATTATTAATTTGTATAAAACATTAAAAAAATATTAATTTGTAAATAAAAACATAAAAAATTACATAAGAAATAAAAATTATATAATAAAAAATTTTCTTAAAAATTATTGATATGTAAATGAAATACTTAAAAAGATAATTTAAATAATACCTAAAATTTAATACTTAAACATTATTTAAGAAATAACAAATGGAATGTCTATAACAAGAGGCAAGATATTATTATTAGTCGCCAAGTTATATGTCACTTATAAACTCTTGTACCAAAGCATATTGCGATAGCCGAGTGGTCTAAGGCGTATGTTTAGTGACCTAAGGTCCGGCAGTTCGATTTCGCACTATTCCAAATAGTACCTTGAGTCCTAAAAAAACAGTGACACTAGCATCCAATTGCAGAACCAATATGGCGGGCTAGTGCATGGAGATCGAACAAGAGGAACATCTGCTCTCCCAATATGTAGGAATTTTCTAGAGAACATATTCCTGAGGTACTTCTGGAAACAAATATATGTCTGAGGAATATTCTTGGAATATACTAATATTCCTGGAAGAATATCCCTGGAATATTGTGGGGCAAGGATATGGTCGGGCGTAGAATATCCCTGGAACATTCCTGTTTTATGCTCCGAATATCTTGTAATTTCAAATCTTGTAATATCTTGATATTCCAATATTCCTGCAGATTCTCAGGATATCCTTGCACTGTGTGGGTGTTGTCGGAATATTTTATCTGTTATTAATTAAATTTTGTTTGCTTTCCTTAAAATTGTTGGTTGTAGGTACTGCTGTAGTGTGTTTTCTCGAGTGAAATGTAATATTAATCTTCATGTTGTAGCAAGCTCCAGGGTGCCCTCACACGACGAGATGAACTTGGATGGATGAAAGATTCCCGAGTGGGCCCCCTGTTTTAATAACATGCCTGGCCGACCTACTCAGGCCAGGACTATTTAAGCGAGAAGCTCGGACCTCTCTCTCCCTGTCATTCGGCAGAGAGTGACACGTCAGTGTCGGAGCGACACGGAGGAGCACGAGGGTCCAGGGATATCCTGCCCATCTGCAGAATATGCTACGTCTTCATTGATGAGCATAAATCAGGCTAGGTGGTAGGGCGGCAATCCCGATATCGAAGCCCTGTCTTAAATATTGATATTCATCGTAATCTCATATTCTTATAATTAACTTGTCTTTCTGTTTATGCCAGTATCCTCATTTCAGCATAATTGTCTTACAGTTCTTTGTATAACTGTATTAATTTATGTTCGTTAATTTTCTTGTCAGTTCAGAGTAGAATAACACCAGTAGCGTGCGAGATCCTTATTGTAGTATTGCATCAAAGTATTGTTTGTATGTATCTAAAGAGTTGTAATAAATGTGAATATTTGTATTGCACTCTTCCATTGAATAGCTTAGTAACTGTTACCCCCAAGTACACATCTACCTAACTGGAGATATTGTGACTAGTAGTTAGAGTGATCAGATGAACTTGATCTTGATATCGTGGACCTTTGATTTCAAATAACCTCAAGTGCCCACCCCCCTCAAAACAAGCAAAAAATTCCGAAAAATTCTCTAAAAAAATGCCAATAAATTTATTATTAAAAAACATAAAAAATGATTTAAAGGATCCACAGAAATGACCCATTTTCCCCAGATAGGCATCAGGTATCAGTGACTTGGGTGACCTTGGGGTCAGGGCAACTGGGACTTAGAACCATTAACCTTTGACCCTTAACTTTGAAAAATTGAAAAAATATAAATAACATTTTAAAAATACCATAAAATGTATTATTTAAACGATTACAAATGTTGCATCAAAAGTAATAAAAAAATCCTAAATTTGTTTATAGAAAATGTATTGTTTAAAATTATTTAAAAATTGTCAAAAAAATTCGATTTTTATTTAAAAACTATATTTATTCTATTAGAGGCCGCCATCTTTGTTTACATGATAATTAAGGCATCCATCTTGATTTTTGTTCTTCATTTATTTACATGCTACTTGCAGCAGCCAAGTTTGTTTATATGTTACTGGAGATGGCTATATTTGTTTTTTTATACATCATTTGTTTATATATGTTGATGGAGGCAGCCATATTTTTTGTACATCATTTGTTTATACATGTTACTGGTATCTGCCATTTTGGGAGGTGACCGCTATATTGGTAGGTGATATCTTTCTCAGTAGATGACTACCACCTTGGTAGACATCACCCATCCACCATATTAGATGCAGATTACCTCGACCTTAACCCCATGATCTTAAGTGACCTTGAAAATAAAAACTTGAGAAAAAATACATAAAAATTTAACAAGCATGAGACATTACTCCATTACAGACTACCACCGTCATGTTATGTGCAGCCTACCTTAACATTGACCCCATGACCTTGAAAGACCTTGAAAGTAAAAGCCAGAGAATAAATCTGTAAAAATCAGCATGCTGGAGGCCAAGCAAGCTGTTGACCCTTATATATATATAATCATAAAAAGAATTGTTAATTTCCACCCTACTTAACACAGATGTTTCCATTCAACAGTATACCTACAAGCATGATGTGAGACTTTGACGGCATACATTATATATATATATATATATATAATTAAAATTTTAAAGTTGTTCAATTTGAAAAACATTTGTATTTAATTATATAGTTGTACAATGTACTATATACGATAATTTTTTATAATATTTTTTTTATTTCTCTACCTTTTATATTTTAACTATAGTCAGACAAATTAGGAAAACATGAAATAAAACACAATTTTTAATAATAAGCATTTTTATATTCAATTAATTTATTAAAGTCCCTGAAACTCTAAAAATATTACAATTTTCTCTAATATGTCTAAGTAATCTGATGCTATGACTAATCTGCTTACCACACCTTTCACACAAAATATGGCATGCAACAGAGATTTTTAGCGCAATTAAAAAGCTCATGGCGCCAAGCATTGTGGCTGCCCGTGAAGGTTTTTCACAGAAGCAATACTTATAATGTAGATATGGTTCAGCAGAGGTGGTTGACTATAAAGATGCTGCAGGAACAGAGGTCGATGGTCCAGTTGGCGATGTCGATGGCTGCACTGATGTAGGTGAGCCACCCGAAGAAGTCGTTGGTGCTGCCGATGTCATGCTTCAAGTCGTCGATGGCTGCACTGATGTAGGTGACCCACCCGAAGAAGTCGTTGGTGCTGTCGGCACCATGACTGAAGAAGAAGTCATGACAATGCTGGTACCACTCCCGAAGAAGTCGATGGCACTGCTGTAGCTACCATTAGCTCTGGAGTGCCCTAAGACATCGCAGATGCAAAATAAAACTTTGATGTGAAGAGGCACTAGCTAACCGAGACAATCCACCTTCCACAGGAGCTGCTGTCAAAGTGTACGAGTGTGCAAACCCTATGGCGTCATATTGACTTTGAACCAATCATATTGTACCATTAATACATATTGCGAACACTAAGCAGGAATTGATTAATACAGGAGTTTTCTCCATGTTTTATTATTTTCTGTTCTGTAACATTACACATTTGATAAATGTTATGTTTCTCTTTGTTTTTACAGTAGATGTTGATAGTAACTTTATATCCTATGCCGTCATCCTATTACATTAACCAAGCAAATATCGGTTAGGTTGAGCGGTTTAAGGTTTTAGATTTATGCCCTGCTTTCCTGTATGGGAGGTTGGGTTTGAGCTCCACACCTGATAAATAGTTTTTAAAGACTTATATTAAGATATTGGAAATTATGTCTCTTTTTTATTCTGACCGAGTTCGAGTGATACAAAAACCAATTGTTTTGTTATGAAAATAGTATATAATCGTGTGTTTTGTATGAATGATTTCACTTCATCGATAGTTATGATGGAATTCAGATGGTTATGAGTGGAATCATATAGTGGTAGTGTACACTTTTGTAATATGAATATCTTAACAATGTTTGAAGACTTACCATCTGTAACACCTTCGGAAAGGGTTTCTAATGAGTCTCTAGAAGCAATACAGAAACAATATTGTTTTTGTGGAAAATACTTTTACTATAAGTTGTCATGCACTTTGACATGAATGAAGTCATTGTTTGTTCAGTTCAACATAACAGTCGTTCCACTTTGATAAGTATGATACTGTGTTTACTCATAGTGATATCCTTTATAGATCTAAGAAGTGTAAATGTATTGTTTGTCGATCGTCGGGAAGCGAATACAAGTATTGCGGCAATACAATTGCGATTAGGTTTAGCGCTAGACAACATGGAGATAGTAACTGAGCATTTGCTATTAGTTATAAGACCTATACATGTGGTAAGTGTAATGCAGCTATAAACCTTCTCACTGTTAGCTAATGTCACATTTTCGAAGGAACACACATAGCTGTTCCATTCATTCCTTTTTTTTTTTATTAGGTAGAAAAAGGTGTCATTTATAAATAATTTAACATGAAAAACGAAATCTTTCTAAGGTCTAAAAGATACTGTGACTTCATATATACAGTAGTTTGGGGAATAAATTTTAATTGATATGACAATTAGTCTTTCTTAAGATTGTATTGGTGCCTTTACTAAAGAGTTAATGCAATACTATATTTGTTTGTAGTTGCTGGATTATTTTATCTTATTTAAAAGGTGCTTGGTATAACCCTATAAAATATGTTCATGCTCGCTAAAATGTAGTTTGTAAGAGGAGTGCAAGAAATATAACACATTGTCAAATATAGTCTTGTCGACCAGAAATAAGTGGTATAGAATTACACTCGAGAGGTAGTAACCCATGTGCAGTTGCATGGTTCCCTCAATTGATTGGCAAATAGTCTTGTTATTTGTTATACATGATTAATTCATTAAATGTGGATCATCATAGGTGCTTTTTTTACAACAGTCGCCTCAGTGAAATGAACTGACATGAGTCTGCCTTTGTAAATGTTGTGTGCTGCAGTCTGCAACTTTCTTTAACCTTTGTGAAGCATGAGAGCAATATTTTTTACGTTGTGAAGTTTAAATTCATTGCTTTCCTAAAATATCTCCAATGTTACATTAAAAGAATAAGTCACCAAATCAATTATTTTGTACAGTGGCCAACAAAAGTGATTTTCGTGAAGCATGTCTCTAGGAATTACAAAGTGAACAGTAAGTTTGCATGTTTTATAAATGTTTTTCATGAATTGTTGTTAGGATACACTCACATGTTAACGTAACGATCTTCGATATAAAGTACCGCTACTAGCTGCGGAGACCAGTGTTGGTAACGATACACCCCTCTTTCTAAAGATAAGTAAACTCGATATTTATGATGAAACATCAGGTGAGGCAGCAGTGACGATGTCAGTGATACTGTAGAAGACATTCCTTCAACAAATGCTGGGAATAATGACTACATATTTTCTGAAGACTCCAACGAGCTTGTAGACGGACTTGGGTATTTACTTAAACATGGGATTACTCTGGAATAAAATATATGGTTTTAATCATAAGAACACATAAGGAACGAGGTTACATCAAATGAAGTATTATATGCAAACACCCGAGAAGTATGATAGTAAATTTTATTTAACCTTACCACTTAACCAAAAAAGTAATTATTTAAAGTAAACATTGAATAATAGGATTATGTTTCAATTTGAAGTATTATGTTTTTCTCAAACCAATTAAGTTGTTTAAATTTGGTTGGAGTGTTAATTTAGGAATAAATTATAGTTTTTTTTTTAAAGAAAAAACGGGCTTAATTAAGGAATAAACAGGTTTAATTGAGGAATAAATGGGCTTAATTGAGGTATAATGTATAACCAATAATAACATTTTTTAGTATCTATGTTTGTGAATCGCCCTATACATGCTCGTGCTATGATTTTGGTAATCTCCTATATTTTGTTGTTTAATAGTGTGCATATATTTTGTAATCTCCTGTACTTACATGTGTCTGTTTTGGAACATCGTATACTTAATTTTGTTAAAATGATTTGCTAATTTTTTTAACAGTTTGTGTTTGTATATATTTTTGTCAATAAATTTATATTTTAAAATAAATTTTTACTTTTATTTAACTTCACCTATTAAAAAGTGAACTTGTTTTCCTAAGAGAGGAATAATATATTGATAAATAAATACCTTAAAAAAGAGAGAGAGAGGGAGAGAGAGAGCTAGAGGGAGAGAAAGAGAGAAAGAGAGAGAGAGAGAGAGAGAGAGAGAGAGATTATGTCTCAACAGAGAGAGATTCTTTAATTTTCTAAAAAAAAAGTATGTTGCGATAAGTTAAAAGTCTATGACTTCTATCAAAAACAAACTATGTTCTTACTAACACGAAAGAGTGTTGTAATAAAAAAAAAAGACAGAGTAAAAGTTCTGGAAGCGAGACCTCTAACTGCTTTTCCATAACTAACTTTATAATATATCATCCCGGATAAGGCATGGTAAATATTAGTTAGTTTCTGGGTTCGAGTCCAGGCAAAGACATGTTTGATTTAAATATAGTTTCTGGGTTCAGAATGTAACTTCATCTTGCAGCTAGGCATAACTTTTGTACACTGGTACAGGTGCTGGCTTTTGTTGTAGAGCCCACGTGAGCATAAACACATTTCCATTGTAATGTTGTGTCAGGGTCTGCTGTGGACGTATTTGTTGTGGCCCGACTGGGGGTTGTACAAGATCAGGCATTGTTTTCCAGGCAGTTACTTGCCGATTTTGCTTTATCACATGCGTGGATTACTGTTGGTGGACTTGACGCATCTCTGGTGCAAGACGGCTCCATTTCGTATTGTTGTACGCACAGCAGCTGCGTTAGTTTGCACAGTGTTTCTGCCCGCAACCAACACACTTAACTAGGAAGAATTCATTAACAATTCCACAATCTTTTGTAAAATGATGTCCTCTGCAGTACCGACACCTCGGTGTTGCACTACATCCCGCTGCCACATGATTGAACTGCTGGCAGCGGGAACATTGTGCGGGCCCTGTCGAGTTGTGAAAGTCTTCCACTTTAATGAGGATTCCCGCAAAGCTTGTGTGTGCAAAGTAGTTGGCTGTGTTGGTGCCATGTGGCAGTACAATTATGAGCTTGTTTATTGCTTGTCAGTAGGTGGGGTGCCACCATGTAGTTACGTCACAGTCCACCATTTTTTCCCTTTTTCCCTCAAAATCAACCAAAAGACCCTAAAATGTCTCTTTTTCCTTGAACAATTTCATTTTTCCTAACAATCTCCCTTTTTTCCCCTCAAAAAAAGTTAGAAGCCCCCCTCGTGCAAAACAAAGCCACATATTGGTTTTATAGGCATACCCTAATGTCAAATCGATAGAAGGTATACAGGATAGGACTCAGAGTTAAGCATCACCCATCTTGCATCCATATTGTATGCCGATGACCTTTCACCTTGAAGTTGCAAAAATAAAAAATTCAAAGAATCCAAAAAATCGCAACAGATTTTAAAAAATCCAAAATCTTTGAAAAAGTCACAAAAAAACATTTATTAAAATATAATAATTAATAATGCTTAAAAACTATTTTGAAAACAATAAAATTATTTTTTAAAACTTACATTTCCCAGCACCTCTATTAGTCACATTCGTTCCATCCCCAGGAGACAACTGACTCCCTCGCACCCTCTCCGGAACCTATATTCATTCTGCCATATTGTTTTTTTTGTTCATCATTTGTTTATGCATTACTGGAGGCCACCATCTGGGTAGGGGCCACCATCTTGGTAGGTGTCAACCCTTTTGATGTACATCACTTGTTTGCCAGCTTTGAAGTCAATGCACGTTAGTAATTGAATTTTAACCTGTGACCCATAACCCTGGACTACCAACCTTGATACCATGGCCTTGAATGACCTTGAAAACAAAACTCGGGGGAAAATAGATAAAAGTCAGCAAGCATAATACATTGCAGACTACCACCGCCATACTATATTCAGAGTACCTGGATCTTCAATCCATGACCTTGAATGACCTTGGAAACAAAGACTCGAGAAAAATACATAAAAGTCAGCAAACATAATACATTACAGACTACCACCACCCTATTAGATGCAGACTATCTCGTCCTTGACCCCATGACCTTGATTGACATTGAAAACAAAAACTCTAGAAAACATATATAAAAGTCAGCAAGCGTAATATATTACAGACTACCAACCCCATACTAGATGCAGCCTACTTTGACCTTCAATGACCTTGAAAACAAAAACTTGGGGGGAAATTTATAAAAAATCGAGGAACATATAACATTAGACCTCCTTCTCTTGCCGACCCCTCCGCTACCCCCACCCCCTTCACACTTCTCCCTGCCAGCTTGCCAACTCCTTTTTCCATATTGCACTTGCTCATCAGGCCTGCCCCAACCTTTCCTCTCCTTGCTCCAAATATGTTGCATCCAACCTGCTTAGAATGTATTTCAATATTAACCCACCCTCTAATTTTGTACACTTAGTTTCAAGGTAACTGTGATACCATATAATTTATTATGCATATACAGTGATAGACCATTGTAGCTAATATCTAAGTAACAACATTATAATTTTACAAATCATTTGAGTTTTATTAATGTGTTCCCTTTCAGTATTGGCTTGTACTGAGGGATATGAAAACCAAGACCATCATAGTTGTGATATCAGAGAAAGGAGACATGCTAGGATAAGGTACATCGACACTAGTGAGAAATAAAACACTTTTGATTATTCATTGAAAAAACATATATTTTTATGTACATCAAACTACATACATAAAAAAACAGAATCTCTGTAGTGTCCATACACTCATGTACAGTTTTTCCAGCAATAAGCTCACTTTTCATGTAGTGAATATAATTTGCTTATACGCAGTTCAAGATGGTCTACACGAACAAGCATCCAACAGAACCCTTTTCCATATATTCTAGTTCTTCACAACCAAGGTTTTCTTTCATGTCCTCTACAGACCCTGGAATGCTATCAACATTGTTAAATGCTTGATTGGCAGTCTTGAATGCCTGCTGGCTGATTCATTCATCAAGAGGTTGAGTCTTTTCATAGGTACACTGCAGCCAAACATGATACTTTATAGAACCTTCTTCGACTTCCTCAGTTCATTGATTGATTATCCTTTTCTTAACGTGGCCTGGGTATGTACATGTGTATTTCGTACCAGCAAAGTCATTTTCAATTACATAATCTTTGAAAATTCCCTTGAATAATGAGTTTTTTTTAGGTAGGATCCATTCGATGTGGTATCACCATTAGCTAGTACAGGACATTTCTTAGCTGCAAAACCTCTAACTTTACAGTTGTTGATATGACTGTTCAACTTATCACCTCGTTTGATTAGTCATTTGCACTTAATGCATTGTTGCATAACACAGGAAGGACCCTTCACACAAATAGTTCTTTCATGCTTCCTCGCACCATGGCTGTAGGCAAATATCTTGTCACAGTAGCAGCAATGAAGTCTTGACGAAGTCGTTGATGGTGCTGCTATATGTAGCCCACCCAAAGAGGTCGATGGCTCTGTCAACATCATGACTGATGTCGCCGATGGCTACATTGCTGTAAGTGATCCACCCGAAGATGTCGCTGATGCTGTCAGTGTCATGCCTAAAGAAGTCGATGGCACTGATGGCACCACTCCCGAAGAAATCGATGGCACTGCTATAGCTACCATTAGCTCTGGAGTATGGAAAGATATCACAGATGCAGAATAAGACTTTGATGAGAAGAGGCACAATCTAGCCAAGATAATCCAACTTTCACGGGAGCTGCTGTCAAACTAAGATTCTCAGCTGATCTCCCTGCTGCTTATATTATAGGAATATGCAAGACCTATGACATCATATTGATGTTGAAAAAATCGTATTGTGAACACCAATCAGCCAATCAGAAACCAACTAATCACCAGGTTGTAATCGAACTGCCATGTGGCATTTCGATAACAAGCATGTTTATTGTTCGTCGATTTCTGTCTCTAATGAACCAGACAGTTTGCGATGGCATTCCCATTCGCTGAAATTCTTCATTCAGGAATTCCATTGGTGTAGTAGCTTGTATGCAACACAGTACCAGTTTTCCTGGTATCTTGTTTTTACCTGTCTGAGTAGGCTGTGTTCATAGCCCATGGCTTTTATTACGCTCACTGCTGTTGAATAATCAGTGAGGGATGACGTGTTCACGCGAATGCTGTCTGCTCCAATACAGACAGCACTCCATGACAGAATCATGCATGCATCAAGTTCTTTCTTTAATGTGGGGTATTTGTGTGTGTGATTCAAACACGCCGTAAATGGTTTTATTTGCATTTTCGCCAGTGGCATATGTGGAGCTCCTGCCACTGCATTTTGGCCCTCTGGGGGCTGCTTCATGTCCTGGTGGGGCTGTTGCTGTCCCTCAAGGAGTTTTTGCATGCCCTGAGGGGCCTGAATTTCGTGTGCGTGCTTAGTGCACTTCGCTTCAGATTGCAGCTCGTCATTACTGAAATCTGCTTCCCCTGAGTTCGTGGAGACTTGAGTCTCCAAGGCAGCTTTTGAGCTTGCTATTTTCGCAGGTCACAGACAGTTGGTTAGTGTGCTTACAGTGTGCCTCACTCTGTTGTCTGGTCTCCCTCCTGTCCTTTCCCCTCTTCCGGAGACAAGGCTAGGGAGGTAAGTGGTGACTGGCACTGTGTGTTTTATTAAATTAATAAAGCTTTATGTTTGTTTTAAAAATTAACTAAACGATGGAGAACTGAACTTCCAGTTTGTACAGTAGTTCTAAAAAGAACTATCCATACTACCTTTCACTGATATTCGAGTTGTTCTAACTAGAACTACTCGATAGCAGTAAATGGTAGCGTGTAGAACACTTCAACTCCTTCCTCTATGCTGGCTGCCTCGGAACTTGCCCTCTTTTTCAGTGTACATTAATGCACGCTAAATACGCTTATTGTAAATAATGGAAAATCACGCAAATCATGTTTCGCAATTTTTATAAGCAAATATTTATTATGTATGGTGACTTTCGGTGTTGTTATTTGTTCTACCACACTGACAGCTACTATATATATATATATATATATATATATATATATATATATATATATATATATATATATATATATATATATATATATATATAACAGAGGAACAAATATCTGTTTCGAAGTTTTGACTATATAAACTACCAAACATGTGTTCCATGATTGCTATTCCTTGGTTTTTCAATCTCGGCTTTCAATTTTCCATTATATGCAATAAATCTATTTAGCGCATATTTATATGTCGCGTAGCCTTAAAGTGGTCTCCTACATGGCATTATTTCCGCTTTTGAAATTCAGCAGTAGAGAGCTATAATGTTGACATTGACGTGCACATCAAGTGTCCAATCGTCGCGATGAGCAAGGATTTGAACTTGCGTGCAGTGTTCTCATCATGTTGCATGTAGCTATAGGACTCTGTGCGATGACACTATCATTTTACTGGCGAAAGGTCTACATAAAATTCAATGCTGGCTCCTATCATAGTTACATTTGCATCCGGTTAAAATGTATTAGGCTAAAGCTGTCTGAAAAAGAAGTTTTAAGTAATGTTTGAGTGCGTCATAATTATATTTGAAGCACCCATGATTTTTTTGACAGTACCATTCAGCCATCGTCTGGAAAGTTTTTTTCTTTTCTTATGTTATCTTTTTGAGATTCCTTTAATAAATTTGCAAAAAAAAAAAAGATTTATTAACATGCAGTTCCAACACAACACTGAGTAGGTGACCAATTTAAGTATCAGTTATTGCACTGGTATACAAAATATACAAACATTTTTCCTTATAAGTAAGTGGTTATTTATATGTACATCAAATAATTTCAAATAAATCTTTTGCTGTTCAACACGTAACATGCTGTAAACACAGGTCCACAGGATATGGCGTAGAATTCAGAAGAGTATAAAGACAAAACAACTGGAATGATCAAGAAGAACAACTTCGAGCATGACGTGCTGTGCCTCCAGAGGTGCTGGTTGGGTGTTCGTGTCCCGCCTGAGACCAGGTGAAAACAGGAACTGATGATGTGCCTGGCGCCACGATCGGTATAGAGAACGATTGTTAATGGGGGGTCTTACGGCTTATGGCCTATGGCGACTCTGGATACGCGATCAATATGAAGGAGAGGTGAGTGAATTTGTCCATTATACTACATAAAGGTACAAATATTGCCTGTGGACGAAGCTGTCGGCTGATTCGCACGCCTATATTTCCACTGAAGTTACCCTGCTTAAGGGAGGCAGGCCCCATAAATGCAAAACACACTGAAATACACTTGAAAATTTGAAGGCTACTATTAGTGTGCAGTACCCGATAAGCTCAGGAGAGTTAAATGCAATAAAACACGCCTAATTATGGTATGACTGTTTTATTGCCATAAAGGTACAACAGAATGTTACTGCACTTGTTAATGCACACTTAGATAAGCGGACACGGCACTCTGGACCTGCGGTGGTCTTTACTTCTGAAAAATAAGGTGTGGACCTTAGATTAATTACGTGAAATGCGTCCTGCATGTGAAGTCCTGGTATGTTACATCAGCATGCAGGGAAACTACCCGTCGGCTAAATAAAAATACTAGAAGGGTTCTTGAATTACATTAACTATGGATATGAAGAAAATGCAGCCTATATTGAATTGCCGAGGGGGGCACACGGAGCTTACTTTCTGCCCTGCCAGTTGTCTGGAATGCTGAAGTCAGACTAACGACATGGCGTCGGTTTCGCCGCACGTCCTGCGAATCGGGAGTTAAAAGTAAAACATGGAAAAAAAAAACTAAAGTTAATGAATAACATGATAAGTGGAATTGATGTTGTACACAATTAAGATTGCTAAACTAAAACACATTGGTTACACACTTGTGAATGCCGGAGTCCCAGACATGGCTAAGAATGTGACATCATGAGAATTTCACTGTACTTGAAGGGTGATATTAAATAAAATGATATCTCAGGTGGCTGATTCTCAATAGATGATTATATGTACACTCTTATGTAATTTTATTTCAGAAATGTGTATGGATGTAACGACACACAGATTTCGTAACTAAGGGCGGAGCTACACACTGTTTTCTATGGAATGTTATCGACTCTCTATGCTGAAGTGGACGATTTCCCTAGTGAGTTATGGCGTAATCACTGTGAACTATGCTTTAAAACGCTCCTATTTATTAATGCTGCTAGGGAACCGCTCGCCACTTCACACAAACTGCGGTAATTTGATTCCCCATCTTTTGAAACCACTCGGAGCCACGTAGCCATCCGGATTCGGCCACGGGGCCTGTCGACATAGCACACATCGGAAAGTCATGGGAATAAGTGGCGCCGCTTACTCCAGTGTTCCCTCTAATGGCTGTTGCATCTAACGGTCATGGCTTCACAGGACACATCTGTTTAGGTCACACATTCATTCATCATGAGAGTTACCTCTTGTGGTGAATGTAAAATATTTTGACCCGCTGCCACGAGTTACAGGATGGCAAGAAAAGTGTAATGCCATTCTTGTCGACCTGCACTGATCTAGCCTGCGACCTTATTTCGATTGGTCGAGTGTTGCTGTGTAGTTGATGCATCTGCGATGGAACAAACAGGCACAAGGGATACGTGGATGTCAGGAACACGTCAAGTGAAAACCGATTAAGTTGATAAATTGCAGCAGTTTGAATGTTACTACAATCTAAATTGTAATTGTGAGTGCTTAGTAGTAAACACTGTAGTCCCTTGCTCCACCACCCTCATAAACCCTCTTGTAATACTAGTGGATGCGTTAGAGAGTGGGCGATAAAGCTTTGACAGGGGGAGGTTGTTTAAGAAAAGAAACAGTAGTCCGAACAACACCTGTGCAGTTTAAATAGCTCCTCTTCCCAAATTCAGAGAAACTAACGGGAGTCCAAACAGTCATATATCCACAACTGGAAGTACGCACAGCAGGGAACAATGTCTTGAAAGATGAAACAAGGGAAATAAGGTGGACATGGAGACACCACTCTCAAGAGCGAAAATCCAGGAGTGATCCATCTGCCTTGATGGCAGACGAGCACTTTACTTGCTGCGTAACCACACCAAGATATAATTGAAAGACACACGTGGCACCTTAACCATTCTGAAGAACAAGGTCAATGATATTTTATTTTGTTGGTGGGACACGTACAAATGCATATTACTACAACACAATATGCAACAGCTTGTGCTGAAAAATCATGCAGGACCATCCTAGTTACTGCTTCACAGCATGTGGTTAACAGAATAAATTTCTAACTGGAGGAAGAAAACCTTGGCCAGGGAATGACGACGACACACACATATTCAGGAAAAGTGTGATATACAAGGATGTAATCAGGGGAGAAAGAGAACACCTGTCGCTATTATTAATAAATTCGTAATAGAACGAAATGTAAATAATTTTAGTAGACACACTTACCATGAAAAAAAAACCAGGCTACTGAGTAAAAATACATCTTTACAATAAGGGCTAATTGCAGTTATGTCAACCGAAATAGTTTAAGCTTATATATTATGTTAGATACAATTTTGATGGCAAAAAGTCCATCATTGTAATATAGAAAAAAATTATTTTCTGACAATATTCCTATAAGACAAAATGTCATTTTTAGTGGACTTACCAGCATTATTATTTGCCAAATAAGGAAATAAGACACATTCTAAAAGTGTTTCAACAGCTTCAATAAAGGAAAATGTATGAGAAGTGTCCCTTGTGTAACTTTTAACTTGGCAAAATTATAATTCAAGCCACAACAATTCACACTGTCATTAACCCTGCCTATGACAAACATGGCGAATAGAAATGGCATTTGCATTTTACTGGAAATTGACAGTCAATTAATAACAACAGCCCAAACAATTAAGAAGTGTTTAATTATATTTATGCAAATAAATAAAAATTGATTTTTTAATACCTCAGCAGTTTATTACATCCAATCTGTTATCAGGGCGCACGAGTGTGTTACTCGAAGTGTCCGAAAAACTGACGGTGCCGGAAGAAATTCTAATACATGCAAACTTGTGTGGACGATTACAGCTATCAAATGGCATAAGATTCATTGCCCAACTACTCCCGACTAGAGCTCACTTCGTGTTTGAATTTTTTAGTTTCACCAGAAATGTGTGTATAATTTGATGCAATGCAGTTTAAAAATTTCATACTTTATTTCGAATTTGTTTAGTGTTTCTGAAAGTTGAAACCTTATTCCTTAAGAGAATATTACTAGTTTTAGAAATGTAAGCTTGAAAAGTGTATAAAAATTACAAACTTCAGCGACGATTAATGATTTTATTCTTCCAGCCACCTCTGTTTCAGGTCACATGCATCTGTTGCTGTTGTAGTGTAATAATAAACTGATCGGTCCAGAAGGAATTATGACATATGCAGATTACTGTGAAATATTGCAGCTATAAAATAGCATATGTTTCATTGCCCAACTATCCCTGGTTCAAGCTCAGTTCGTGTTTAAATTTTCTAGGTTCGCAAGAAATATGTGTATCATTTGATACAATGCAGTTTAAAAATTACATACTTAATTTTGAATTTTTACAGTGTTTCTGAAAGTGGAAACCTTTTTATTTATGATAATATAACTAGTTTCAGAAATGTACTCATGCAAAGTGTATAAAAAATTACAAACTTTGGCGAGAATTAATGATTTTATTCTTAGATCCGCCTCTGTTTCAGGACGAATGTGTCTGTTGCTGTTGTAGTGTGAAAAAAAAACTAACGGTCCAGAAGAAATTATGACGTACATAGACTACTGTAAAAGATTGCAGCTATAAAATGGCATATGTTTCATTGCCCAACTATCCCTGGATCGAGCTCGGTTCACGTATGAATTTTTTTTTTTTAGTTTCGTCAGAAGTATGTGTATAATTTGATACAATGCAATATAAAAATGACATACTTTATTTTTAATTTGTTTGGTGTTTCTGAAAGTGGAAACCTTTTTTCATGTGAGCATACTACTATTTTCAGAAATGTGCGCACTCAAAAGTGTAAAAAAAAAAATACAAACTTCAGCAGGAATTAGTGATTTTATTCTCCCATGCACTCCTGTTACAGGACACAAACGTCTGTTGGTGTTTAAGTGTCTTACAGCGTCCAAGTGCTCGGAATGCTGTGAGAAGTAGTTCATGGATGGTGGTCCAGGAGCCAGAATAAAAATTTGTAAAACTTAGAATTTTGAGTATTGGAGGTGTCTGGATGAGAATTGGATGAGGTATTTTACCTGGTGTGCTAGGCACTACCAGACTATGTGTAGTGAAGTGATAGAGCAGACTCTTCTCACTGGGTCGTGTCGTCGACGGCCAAAGGCAGCTATCCATCCATGCTACTACACCCCTCTAATGAATCGTGATGAACTGTACGCATATTATGTGGTGGATTATTGAGGTCATCCACACACCCTATGCTATGTTACATTGAAATACTTGCAAACAAAAACACGAAAGTTCCAACACATGTGCAAATTGGCGAGAAATTGTAAAGACCCATACCCTGAAACGCCTTACGGCTTACCTGAATAAAACCCCCCAATTTATGTAGAGATATTAATTAGGCTCTTGTTGAACATACCACTAGGACAACACTTTACAATTTATGAGCTGGACAAGAACCGGTAGTCAGTGTTTAAAATGTTAAAAATTGGCGCGATGCCCGTGCGAGACTTAAGGTGCAGAAATTAAGCTTCCCCAGGTGATTCAAGCACTGGGGAAGTGAGAGACGGTTTCCTGGGCGGCTAACAAAAAAGGTTATTGAAGATTATTAAACTATTGCGGTGAAAATAGTTGGTACAAAAGATGCATGTTGCTCGGGTGCAGAACCAAACGGTATGCGACCGACCTTTCTAAGCTTTTGGAGTCTACATGGCACGCTTGCTGGGGTTGCCACCAGAGTATGCCACATGGAACTACTTTCTAGTACCATACACATTCAAAACTATGCTAAACACTGACACACTTGCAATAACCTGCTTAAAAATTCAATAACATGGCAATAAACATAATACTCTGCAAAAATATGCGACATGAGGTGTAGATGACACAGGAATGAGTACACTGACAAAATGCTTGAAAACACTCAAAAATGACTTAATGGCTTTAGAAAGTTTATTATGGGTGTCCTTCCTCGCACACATAATGGTTTGTCACTACTATAGCACTTTTCATGCAATATCATAAAAATAATAACACAAGTGGTACCATTTCCTGGTATCCTTGTGCTCCATGCATGTGGCCGCAGAGCTACTGTCCTCCCCTTCATTGTGGTGTACCTGCAACATGTACATACACCGCACTACACTCCACTGTCTTGCAGTCGTGTCTTGTAGCTCACCGATGTGTTACCGCGCGTGGTAGAGTGCACCTCCTCATTGAAAATGTGGGAGATTTTGGGAATCAGTCTGAGGGCCAGGAGCTAGGCTCACGTCATGTCCGAAAAAACTGATGGGTTCTGGAGAAATTCCGATATAAGTAAACTGTTGTGTAATATTGCAGCTATCAAATGGCATATCATTTATTGCCAAACTATCCCTTGTTCGAGCTCAGTTTGTGTTTGAATTTTTTTGTTTCACCAGAAATACATGTACACTCTGATACAATACTGTTTAAAAATTACATACTTTATTTTGAATTTGTGTAGTTTTTCTGAAAGTAGTTTCAGAAATGTAAGCAATCAAATTATAAAAGAAAGACAAACTTGGGCCGGAATTAGTGATTTTATTCTTCCATCCACTCCTGTTACAGAACGCACATGTCTGTTGGTGTTTAAGTGTCCGAAAAAACTGACGAGTCCAGGAGAAATTCTGATATATGCAAAATGATGTGTAATATTGCACCTATCAAATGACATATGTTTTATTGCCCAAGTATCCGTGGTTCGAACTCAGTTTGTGTTTCAATTTTTTGTTTCACCAGAAATAGGTGTATAATTTGATATAATGCAGTTTAAAAATAACAAACTTTATTTGGAATTTGTTTAGTGTGTCAGAAAGTGTATGCCTTATTCCTCCCGAGAATATTACTTTCTAGTTTTAGAAATGTATGCATGCATGCACAATGTATGCATGCGCAATGTATAAAAAAATTACAAACTTCGGCGAGAATTAATGATTTTATTCTCCCAGCCACCTCTGTTTGCATGCGTCTGTTGCTGATGTAGTGCGAAAAAAGAAAACTGACGGGTCCAGAAGAAATTATGACATACGCAGACTACTGTGAAAGATGCAGCTATAAAATGGAATTTGTTTAATTGCTCAACTATCCTTGGTTCGAACTCAGTTCGTATTTGAATATTTTAGTTTCGCCAAAAATATGTGTTAATCTTGAAGCACTGTGGTAAATAATTGCATTTTTTATATTTTATATGTGTAAAAATTAGGATAAATAAATATCAAGCTGGGTATTTAAAAATTATTCTCAGGAAATGTTTTTGTATCGGGTAGTATTAATAGTGGCCCCTTTAGCATGTCGCCATTTTGTTTCGGTTTTGCTGTTTCTGTCCATGTCCACGAACCTAACTGCGTTTTCTACTGCCCAAACAGTTAAGGTGGGTTTATGATTGACTTCAAAGAATCAGTTCGCAATGTGTTTAAGATATTATTCTATGTATTTAATGGTATTAGTTTATGATTATCGTGTGCGGGTCTTGATGGGTCGTGTGCGTTCTTCATGTTACTTAAGAGCTCGTTAAATATTATATTTTAAGGACAAGTCATGACGATGTAGCCAATCAGAGCACAGCGACTGTTGTTGGTTGCGGAAACTGTTTTTACAACTTGTATTTAGGCTATATCGTATGTGAAATCGTATGGAAGTAATTATTTTAATCGACAGACAGTATCCTCTTATTAAAGAATAGTTCATAGTCATGTTTTCTTTCATGGAAGAGATCTTTGAATTCACTTTAACTAACATTTCAGATTTATTGATGCAAATGCCTAATGTTGGCATCAGCGTTCCCCTTCTATAAAATTTCCTGAGTATTTAAAATAGGAATAACAAGTAGTAATACTAGATAATTAATGTATAAATGTCCCTTTTTCCATATTATTGCTTTCATTCTCCTATGTTTTGATTGGCTAGACATCAAGTCGCTAATTCAATTATAAATTTGCAATGCTTCTTATTTAAATATTCCGTGTGCTTATCTATTCATTAAGTATAATTCTTATTTCTTCAGTCTTTAATCCTAAACCACCTTTATAAAATCAAACAAACAAAACACCTCTAAAATACACGTCAAAAGAAAGAATTTGTGGGGGGGGGGGGGGGGGGAGGGAATTACGAAATCAAACAGGAAACTGAATAAAACCGGCTTCTATTGGCCACTAATTCTTTTTTAGTTACTTTTTGTAGGAGTGGTTAAAAGGTTATTTCGTAGAAAGTTCCGTGTATCATGCACTTCTGTTCTGTGTCGGCCACTATGCTGGTGATGTCATCTGCTAGTTCGTTACAACTGCGCAGCTTTGCTGGAGACATACAACTTTTACATTGAATAGTCTTGCTAGTGATATATGAGCTCACTAGTCGTTCAGAATTTTCTCTTAATTTGTGTTATTCTTGTGTTTGTGAAACGTAAATTTTGATTGTAAACACACACTAAAACTACTATCTAAGTTTGATTTATTTGGCGACGAAAAAAAAAATTTTTTATGGGTGTAAATACATACGCGCAGCCGAGCCATGCAAGTGCACATTCCCGAAAGTAACAGTGTTCAGTATATTCGTATATGCTGTGGATGCATAGGCCCTACGTGAAAGATATCGCACAATTATGGTGTGTATGTGATATATTATCTGAGTTTATAAATAAACATTTGCTGACTTGTTAAGCGGTACATATAGGCACTTTTACAACACTGTAGATACCTATTTTTCTAAATGTCGACTTGCTATTTCAGTGTACGAGTTGATGGAACTCGTCTATTAGTATCTAAGGCTGTGAAAGTTCGTAAAGTGTAAACAAAAATGCGAACAACAGATCCAAGCATGTCCCATACATACATAAACTTTAGCTTTCCTCGTAATAAAATTGCTGTTTGCCAAATCACCTCAATGACAGGAAATCAGCTCTATCGATACAAGAATATACAAGCTAATCAGTTTCCATATTTTTAGAAGCTAATGGGGTAAAATTCCAGATTAGGGACTTTTTCGAAAATGGAAAAATAATACCTGGATATGTTGGAGATGATTATTGGTAATCATAATTACTAGGAATTTTCGAGGGGCTTCAAGTAGTTTTTGTAAAAATAAATAAAATGTGACCGGGCGGGGGGTTATGGAAAATGCTGTGTTTATGCTATAAAACACATTATTTACGTAGGATACATTTATATTAGGTCGAACAATTATATTAAATATAATAATACACTTTGCAACGAATCTTTAATGTGTAAATCCTCATTTACGGGGCATGTTTATGCAGCGACACTGAGGTTATACAGGCATACAACACAGGTATCAAACAGTGTCGGAAGATTGTGTAATTATAAAATTGAAAAAAAAATTCGGAAAGTGATATATTTTCACAATACTAATTATCTACACAATACACTAATTTACTAGGGACATCTATATTTGACCAATAGAAACCCAAAAACAATAGTGGGGAAGGCTATGAAGATCAGCGAAATTATGGGGTGAAACATATGCACAGAATGTAATATTTATTCACAAATATATGTTATATTGTAAAAAGACTACAAGCATAGCCAAACATTATGCACCAAGCCAGAGTTCCCAGCACCAGCAGGGGATTAAATCGTGAAAACAGTGATTCAAGGCGTACTGGCATTTTTTTTTTTTTTTTTTTTTTTTTTAGTGGTGACGCGAAGCATCACACATTAGCGAAGCTTGGAGTTTCCCCAGAAATTATTTTAATGTGTAGCCCATTTACAGTAAGAGATAACGTGTGCATGTTTTGCAATTTAACATATTTTGGTTTTATTGATAATAGTATTGTAATATTGTATACTGAAAACATGTTAATTGCAAAATGATTGAACTGAACATTGCCTAAATTGACTATGTTACTAATACAATTTAGAAATATGATAGTGGGGAGGCATATAAACTAAAGGGAAATTGTGGGGTAAAAATTTGTCATGAATATGTACATATATTTAATTTTAATTACCCCACAATTTCCCTGATCTTCGTAGCCCTCCCCACCATCGTATTCTGGGTTTCTATCTGTCAAATGTTGATGCCCCTAGTAAAATAGTGTTCTGTGTAATTAGTAGAGCAGAATTATATCACTATCCGAGAATTTTTTTCCTTCAAAAAAGCCCCTATTCTGGAATTTTAATGCTAATGAAAGTAGCATTCCTGATTTGCATAGTGCATGGTTTCTAGAACTCACTTCTGGCAATTTCTGGGGTGACTTATTAATACAGGCGATGACCAATTCCTTCCTTGTATTACCTTCATTGTGTTCTTGGTGTACCATTCTCTAATGAACCTTCTGTCGACTAAATAAATAAAGTTTACTCGTGTGTTTAGATGGTATTGAATTTAACGGTCGGCTGTAATCATTAGGCCTACAGTAAATGACAAATGTTTACATTTCATTTTTTCCAAATGTAGTCAAAATGAAGAAAACTTGGATAAAGCCATTCTTTTCCTGTAACCACACCATCTGCAAAATTGAAAAACTTTGTGATTTTCCTTAAATGCCCTTTCAACCTTCTTCAGGAATTTTGAAATTCTAAATTTGAGGGCAGCTAATTGGACAAGCTTATTTTAATATTGATGATGAATTATGGGTATTTATAATGAAGTGTACTTCATGAAACAGCGAGTAATCGAGCCACCACGGCATTCGTCATCTTAAGAAGGGAGGAGTTTAAAGAGGTTTATGTCGTTCATAACAACCAAGGTTTTGGAGAGCCAATGAGCGTGAAATGTGGCAGATATGGAGCAGCACTGAAATGCAAGGGTGGGGGGAAAAAAAGAGACCTCGAGAAAACATTTCAGCCAGCAATAACAATCAGCACAATTCCTATATATGAAAATCTGTGAGTAACATCACAGGAAAACAAACTTGGATCACTGTAGTGGAAGGCAAGCATTCTACCACTACACCTACTATAGCCCCCCCCCCAAAGGGATGAGTGGTACCTCATTCCTAAATTTATATTTGTGTAAAGTCAATTAAAAACTTGGATTTAAATATATATATTGTAACAATTAATATAATTTTCTAGCAGCTTATCATAGATCTGGTATCTGAATGGGTGGGACAGTATTTTCCTCGTATGCATTTTATTTTTGTATAATTATAATTACGTGTTTCTTTCTTAGGTACCAGTATATACTGGAAGTAGTCAAATGTAGTAAATTGGTTACAGTGTACCAACATACATGTATACATTTAGCATTAAGCAATGGGATTTACAGAAAAAAATTAAATTAAAGAAAATTATATAGAGTAGTCATGTATTTCTGGAAGTGGCACTTGAAAATCTTTGCAGTAGACGTACTCAATTTATTAAAAAAATGGTTATTTTGACATGCTTATGATAATGTTTACACAGTTTCGAGTATTCACTAGGTCTGCAGTAGTGACATATGAATCAAATAATAAATTGTTTAGGATATACACTGTTGTAGCAGAGCTTATGTTGCAAGAAACTAGAATTATACATACAAACACACAAAACCAAACAGGATTAGTTGTCGACTGGTAAATTAACACACACGATTCCGGAGAAGGAATCATTAGTTGCAAGGAGAACATTGTTTTTGTCTGTTTTTGTTGTGTCCATCATTAGTTTTTTTGTTTAGTTAATTTGCTGCTTACCAACTGAGTTCTTTCTACAGAGTTATCTGTGTTCTTCATGTAGGCCTACCTTTTGGCAACTATTTGTGATTGATTTTCTTTGTCTGTATGATCGTATGTGTAATTATTCTAGTTTCCTGCTGCATGAGCTCTGCTGCAAAGGCACATTTCCAACACAATTTTCATTTAATATAATATAAAATTCATATAGGCCTACATAAATCATAAAGCATAAGAAATTTTAGCTCAAGGGAAATCTGTTTACGAGTTTCAGTGTTTTTAGTTAGATAATCATAAATAATAGCAATAGTTTATGGTACGAAAATATGTCAAAACTGCGATATCTCAAATGTTTAACAACCCCAAGTAGGCAGTGATTGCCCTTATTTACATCTTGGAAATTACAGTTACAAACACTGGATTAGTCAGCTGGTTCCATTGTGGTCCAGTTTAAAAGAAACCAATTAATTTTATCATATCTTGCACTATGAAACCAACTTTACTTCATTAAGTGGTCCTGCAGTAGTGCGGGAAAATACATTTTACATGTCAACTGCAAATTCTATTGATGATACATGTCACGAAAATGAATGTAAACAAACCTGGATTGAATTACTTGAAGGAAAAATGTGTTTCCAAACATTACATTTTTGCAAAGGTGAAAATTAACACTATCAAGTATTGCTTAAATATTTTGTTTCTCAAACGACATATTTGTTTCTGGGAATTATTCCTACAGATAAAATATACGACTGTACACAAAGTCATCGGATAAGATAAACATAGCTGAATATCGGTTGTGTTTCTCCAATCTGGTGCAGATAGCTAACACTACCGTGCAGTTCTGTGCAAGATCTGCCAGACTGAGCCATGTTAGTGTGATTGGTCTAGACGAAATAAACCGGGCTGACCACATGAGACATGAGCTGTTTCCGAATTCAGTGGATGTGTTTATTGCTCACACATCCCTACATCCCTTTGTATATGCATCCACTGTGAAAATGGCTGTATTGAAGGGATGGATAACATTCGAATTCTGCTACAGCAAGAGCATGGTAGCGTTACATGTAACACACTTTTTACTACTTTGAAGTTGTATCTTTATTTGTGTTATCTATGAGATCTTGGTGAAAAGTCAACAATTTACTGCAGACGAGAAACTTGTTAGAATTGAGGTTTTATAATTTCTGCTTGGCAATAGCTATAAATAGAAATCGAGATTTCTTGTAAATAGGACATTTTATGTTTGGTGAGCACATACAAACTACAAATGCATTTGTTGAAACGATTAATGTGTAGAATGAAGTTGATTGCTCAATTCGTCAGTATTGTAAACATTATTTTTTTTTTATGCGTGAGAGATGCATCGGCATCCCTAGTGAGAATTCGGAAACTAAGGCAATATGGCCGCATCCACTAGAGAGCACTTTCTATGGATCCCTTACTCTAAGGGATCCATTAGGCCAGTATTTGGAAACAGCCATGGTCTGCATCTGAGCCGTGCTGTTAAGGGGAAACTTGCTGACCTCATTGCTAGTAGGATTTTTACAGACCACGGTTCTGTTCAAAATATCCAGGTAATCGTTGGAAAACAAGGAAATTTTTTAGGATAAAGAAACCCATGCTCATAAGGCCTAATTCATGTAACAAAGAAGTTTTACTTTCACACTCAATAACAGAAACATTAAATAATTGTGCAAACATTAAAAAAGTACGATAATTAATGAAAATAATTTGTATTTATTCAATCAGAATATTATAGGTTTAATAAGCAAAATTGATGAGCTTTCTGTGTGCTTGGACAAATCATCCACAGAACGCAATTTGGGTGTACAAATATCATGTCTAACAGAAACACATTTAACTGAATCCTCCGCTAAGCAAATTAAAATTCCTGGTTTTTCCCTCTATTCCACTTATTGTAGAATTAGCATGACTAGGGCTGGTACCTATATTTTTATCAAAAATAATTTAATCTTTAAAAATGACACACATTTGTTATGCGAAGACCAAGTGTTTGAGTGCAGTTATGTGGAAGTAATAACTGATAAATTAAAAAAAGTGGGGGGTCCTCACTATATACAGAGCCCCTTCTGCTAACTTTAGTAACTTCTTAAAATTTCTTGAAGCAAATTTTAAAGCCATTTACATAGCCAATCTAGAAATTATTCTCTGTGTAGACTTTAACATTGATTATTTAAAAGAAAGCAACCAAAGTACTGAACTCGATAGTCTACTCAATACCTTCAACCTTAAATCCGTAGTATACTTTGCTACAAGAATATAAGGAACCAGTCAGCCAGCAACTGATAACATTTTCATTGATAGTAACGCAGTTGCAGAGTGCCATTGTCTCTCCAATAATAAATGGCTTAGTAGATCATGATGCACAAATATTAGTTATGCCTTCCATAAAAATGCCCTCCAAAAGCATTTCTTATAAGAAAATGTCTTACAATTCAAAAGTGAGCTCAGCAGAGAGCAATGGCTAACATTGTATACTTGTACCGAAGCAAATGAAAAATTAAACTCTTTTCTTAACCAAATTTTCCATTGTTTTGAAAAAATGTTTCTCATCTCGACTGACCCACAGTAATACAAATCAAGAGAAAAATTTATGGCTTACCAAAGGAATAAAAATTTCCTGCGAAAACAAAAGAAAACTATACAAGGAAGGTAGAACCAGTAGCAAACCTGACAATGAATCACTACAGGATATACTGCAAAATTTTGAGTAAGGTCATAAAAGCTGCAAAAAAGGATTTTTTCTGTAACCTCATTAAGAATTATCAAAACAAAATAAAAACTACATGAAATACTGTAAAAAACACAACAGAAGAAACACCATAGCAATGTCCAGTTGTAAACCTAAAAGTAAATGACTGCATATCCTCAGACCCTAAATTAGTCGCAGATACATTTAATTCATACTACTTAAAAGTCGCAGAAAACATTATTAAAAGAAAAACATTAAACCAGATATAAACCCTATTCCTATACTACAGGGTACAGGATACCCTGCTATATCTTTTACAAACACAACTCCAAAAGAAGTGGAGAAAACTATCAATTCTTTGCCACCAAAATTATCTAGCGGCTATGATGGCATTAGCTGTAGGTTATTAAAGCAATGCGTTTTTGAATTCAGTGTTCCATTAAATCACATTTGTAATGACATCTTCAATACAGGATTGTTTCCAGACATACTCAAATGGGCTATGGTAACACCATTGTTCAAGAAAAGAGACAAGATGGAAGTAAACAATTATAGACCCATCTCACTTCTTACATCCTTTTCAAACGTAATTGAAAAACTAATTTACAGGAGGATGCAGCAACATTTTGAGAATCACAAAATCTTATCAAATTTTCAGTTTGGCTTTAGGAAAAACATGTTAACAAATGATGCAATTTCCAAACTAACAAATGACATTCTTAATACACTTGATAAAAAGATGCCATCTAAGGGAATATTTTGCGACCTCGCAAACGCATTTGACTGTGTAAATCACAATATAATTACACAAAAATTAAATTTTTATGGAGTCTCAGGTACACCAAATAAACTAATAAGCTCACACCTTTCAAACAGACAACAACAAGTGCGGATCAAAGGAAAAACTACTTCATTCTACTCTGAACCAGAAAAAATAAAGCACGGGGTCCCACAAGGATCAATATTAAGCCCCCTACTCTTTCTAGTTTATATAAATGACATTCTGTGTACCTTTACCCCAAAAACTACTCCAATTTTATTTGCAGATGATAATAGCATCTTAGTCTCTGGAGACTCAGTAAATGATCTTACACAAAACAACGGACACAACATTTACAGAGCTAAATTCATAGTTTACTGTAAACAAATTAAATCTCAACCTAGATGAAACATATCTTATGAATTCCCTCACAAAGAACAGAAAAAACATTAATTCATATATTAGCAATAACACAGATGAAATTAATGAAACTGCAGTGATTAAGTTTCTCTGCTTAAAAGTAGACAATTTACTTAACTGGAAATCTCACATTGCGTATATTTTACCTAAACTATGTTCGGCATGTTTCGCCCTGCGGAGTGTTGCAGAGGTCTTGAAAAGATACAGCAAAAATTGCATATTTCGCAATTTTTTCATTCCATAATGTGTTATGAAATAACTTTTTGGGGTAATTCCACTGACGGCAAAAAACTGATTCACATGCAAAAAAGAGCTGTAAGAATAATCAATGGTAAAATAATGTCAGACCCACGTAGAGCTCTTTTCAAGAGCTCAGAGATTTTAACATTTGCATGTGAGTACATGTTTTCAGTACTTATATTCATATCCAAAACAGCCATTTATTTCAGAAAAATGAGTCCTTTCATAAGCAAGACACTAGAATAAAAAAACACTTGCATGTGGATTCAGTTAACTTAAAACTTGTCCAAAAAAGGTCACCCTACCTTGGTAGCCAATTTTTCAACAAGTAACCACACCTTCAAAAAATATGCTTCTCTAACAAAAACTCTTTAAAAACAGCTGAAAGAATGTTTTTCTAAACTAACATTTTATAGTGTAGATGAATATCTATACTACAAAAATAGATAAATTATTGCATAACATATGTTGTATGCAATTCTTTTTCCAGTTTTTCTCGTTTCCTTTTTCTTCTGTTTCAGCAAAACGACGAAGCCCTACAGCATGTTGGAGGAGAATTGGCCAAATTATAAGGAAAAGATGTGATGCGTGTACGTGTAGTCTGACAAATATAGATGTGTGTATTTACTATGTCCAGTGTATAAACTTTGTATACTGTAATTTGACTTGTCCAATATCTTTGTACAGCTATATATTGTAAAAAAATGTTTTACGGATGCAATAAAACAAAACAAAAAATGCCATGATTGCTAGGCAACGCTGGTGGAAACGACGTAGACTTCAACAGCATCTCGACGTGCTTCCTGAGGGAAGTTTCGATGCTTCGATCGGTTGACATGCCACAATTCTACGCATTTCAATCTGCTGTTGAAATTACTTTAATTAAGTAATTTACACAATTTGCCCCCGACAAAATTTAACATTAACGTGTTCTTTGACAGTTAGAAAATGATAACCATGTTGCTTGTTAGCTACATATGTGGACTGCACACATGCAGCGAGAGCAATTGTACTTGCGCCGAGGTATTTGCCTGGGCACAGATTTGCTGCTTTTTGTGTTTGTACGCTACTTATTGCACCTCTATTTTTCATCTTTAATTCCATTTCAGTGCAACGCTAGTGCAAATTTTGCATAGCACACGGGTCGACTTTTCTTTTATTTTACAATTACACTTTTTCTTATCTATACATCTCCTAGGTACACAAAATTCATCCAAAACTATTTTTAAATTGTATTTTTAAGGCATTCTCACACCCACACCAGCCTTGAGCTCCGTCCAAGGAGGGTGCGACTTGCTTTTTCTTGTTGTCTACAACATATAGCTTCGCGGCACACACTCTGTACACTGTGGTCGGCCTGGAAACGGGTCAACTCGAGCCTAGCCCCTAGTGGGTCTGTGGCCACAGTGGACAGCACCGATTTAGGCACTTTCTTAACAACACTTTCTCGCCAGTTTCACACACAACGTCGCGAGTCGCTCCACACAGAGCCTTCCCCTCCCCCACCTCCTTCGCGGGTCATGGCGGCGGGCGGGGAGCCGACTGAGTCGTCATGGATGACAGGAACTGGACCATACAGTTTGTAGTACCTCAAAGAAAACAAGAGATGGATTGAACTTGCAAAGAGACGACCAAATCAACAATCTGTGTCCGACATCTTTCCCCAGGGTATCCCAGACCACATCGATCTTCTCCTAGCCACTCTTTCTACTCCAACGACACAAACACTCAGCAGACCAGCTTCCTCCCGACCAAAAACACCAGTGGCAGAAAACGAGAAAATGAACATGGAAACTTACTTCCAGGTGGTTAATAGAAAAGGGGACAGAACACCTACAGTACCCGAGAAAAGAACCACACAGGAAAACAAGCTTATCCATTCTGTCTCGTATGAGGCACAGGCCAACAACATCCCTATTCAAAATAGGTTCTCCCTGTTACAAAAGGTGAAAGAAAAAACCTCCACAGTAAACAACCCCAGCTCTCCAAGCATTCCTATCCACCAAACACAACCGGCTGCACCTCAAACACAACAAAAAAGACAAAACCAGTTCAGATTAGTGGTTCCTGATGCCACTAAATACAATTTACTTATACAGAAATTGCGAGCAATTAGTAGGGACGGGTTCTCCCTTCTCCCCACTGCTCAGGGAACACAAATCCTTACAAAAAATTCAGAATACTACAAAACTGCTCGCACAATTCTCGAAGCGAATTACATTCATTATTTCACTTTTTGCCAAGCTTCTGAGCTCCCACAAAATGTAATCTTTGATCTCCACCCCACAACTGAAATAGTTGATATCAAGGCAGATCTGGAATGCGCCGGTTACACAATCCAGCACATCTACTAGTTTAAAGAACGAATCCCAGACCACACAGACCCGAACAAGTTCACGTTGGAGCCGCAACGATTTTTCTGTGTTACGGCAGCGCAGAACACTGCTCTCCCTCCTCTGCTTTCAGTCACAAGGATAAACATGACTATTGTGCATCCACGACAGTATCAGAAACGGCCGACAGACGTGGCACAATGCCGTAATTGTCTAGCCCTATGCCACACAAGAAACCACTGTTCAATGCCAACAAAATTCCCACACTGCGCCGGCCCTCACCCCGAGAGTGCCTGCAACATGAATGCAATAAAATCCAAGCCAACATGCAGCAACTGCGCAGGCGACCACACGACCCTTTCGAAAGCCTGCCCCAAGTTTCTGGACTTGGTGCAGAAGAGAACTGCTGCTGCAAAAGTCAAATCAACGTCTGCAAAACAACCTCCTGCCCCGTCCAGGTTCATGGTCAGGACAATACAACCAGGCGTCATATTCGCAGGCACTCTCTGCGCCTACTCACAACACAGCTCCCTCACTTGACACCCGACTAAAAACAAACACACCACCTCCATCCCGCCCTCGCCAGCGAAATTCGCCGGGAGAGATGCGAAGCGCTATGCAGGATTTCTATGTATTCAAGGGATTACTTAGAGCATGCGACTTCGCCTCACTCATAACACATTTCCACCTTTATCTCCTCAAACTCCGCAGTGTCACAGAACAACAAGAGAGAGCTTGGCTACTCCTCGAAGCCATGGCGTCATTTGCGGCCCTCTAACCCGTCAACTAGACCCGCGAAAACCACTGTCCCCTACTCTATACTGGAGCGATTCCGAAACACATTACATAAATATTAATCACTATGAGGAGCGACAAAATCGCGTATATTTTCTAGTTACAACCAACTGATTGCAGCATATAGTTTTGCATTGTTAAACAAAAATTTTCTACCCTCAGCAAAACTGTAATTAATAAAATAATTAATTAATTGACATTACTGGCCACCTAGATACTTCAAACTTCCTTAAAATTTAATAAATTTACTTAAAAACAAATTGATTATAGCAATGAACAGCACCTGATTTTTCAGTTAATTATTTAGCCTTTTATATGGACAGCAACTATCATTTAAAGTTTTACAGCTCTAATTATATATTTAAAACGATTAAATAACATTATTTACAACATATTTTAATATTCTTTAATTTTTCCGTGTCAAATAAAAGCTGTCCACGGTAAAATAATGACCAGGCTGACATCTCTTGAGCAACTTCGTAAGCCCCGCCTCGCCAAGTTCTCTCGGCCAATCAGAGCCCTCTGGCCAAAGAGAGAGCCTAGCTTCACTCACCCGACTTGTTTTACTGGCTCTGCTTTCGAATTTTACAAATTTGAATAATAAACAACACAGAATCTTGTTCTAAACTACTTTTAAAATTTGAATTCACGCCTTTAGCGCAATTATACAGCCCGAATTCATCGAAATTAAGTCCCGAAACTGGACGGAATTTTCCGATCGGTCAGGGACAAAAATCGCTCACTTTTAACAAAACTAGTCGGCGCAGAATCGCGCCAGCCATAACCGCGGCTTTGCTGATCTGACTGGCGGGCTGTCTGAGTTGCGCCGGGACGTGCAGGGCGTCCTGACCTCTGGGCTATGTGTTCTCTGCGGTCTGGAGAGGGAAACATCCTCGGCCCGCAGAGATTCAAATGCTGCAACCGCCTGGGTGGTATAAGGGCCCGAGTACACCCCCGCTCTGAGCTTCGGCAACGATAGAAAAGGCGGCGGCGCCAGCCATATCCCTCTCAGACATCCACGAGTTAACATGTTTTACATGACTTACTACCCTTTTAGTCGCTCGTTACAGTACATTCAGACATGCATTTACTTCTCAAATTAGCTTATTTAACGTTTTTAACAATAGCTCACTAGATATGAAGTCAAATACTGAAACAACTACACTCAATTAAATTCTCGCGCAACTTAAATTCACCACTACAACACACAAATAATTAATTTAATTATAATAATCCTTGCCACTCCAGTCATGGGGAAGCTACTTGTATCGATAATTAACTTAATTTGGCTAATTACCTCCGCTTTTTATACCAAACTGTCGCTCTCTCTCTCACAAGGAGCTCGCGACAGTACTTCACAAGTCCTGAACTTTAAAATTCCGCGCTGATTAATTCAATTAACTTCACCACTCTCTTTTATCCCGTACAGGCAGGGAAAAAGAGAGTAAAATACAGCTATGGAAACAGCTCCCAGGCGCTACCCTGGGAATCCTGTAAAACAATGTTTGCTCCGCAGCATTTAGTATTTTTGATGGGTACATAAGGGGGGAGGGGGTTAGCTTCTCCTCGCCACCACAAGCTGTCAGAGAACTGTCTGAGAGGCCAAGGGGACGATCCACCCCTGCGCTGAGGGAGTAGCGTCCCAGTGATGTAAAACCGGCGTCGGTTTAAGGCATTTTTATTTAGGCCTACTAGTGAGTAAATGCAGGGATTTTTAGCTTGCCCACGAAGGAAAAAATTAAAACCGGCATTGGCCTTGGTAAATCTGTGAGACAAAATAATTGGTTAATTTTTATGTTTCCGTCACAGACGGTCTACGAGATGGACTTGGTGGAGAAATGTTCAGTAATATCAGAGCAAGATTGTGATGAAATGTTAATTAAGGTAAGCCATGATCTATATTAAATATTACTTCTAGTTTATTCCGCAAGGAGAGGATTAAGACGAAATATCTTTTCCACACGCACACTTCCCATTACCAAATTCCCCGCATACTCATCAATATATACACTCGCAATTAGGCTGCTGCCCGGTGGCGAGCCATTCGGTATTCGATGCATTTATTGGCGCGTTTAACCTCAAAAGTGCCTACGAAAACATTGTTGATCAACTATTTCATATATTTCACTTTTCTAACTTTTTCTTTTACGAACAGCAGCAAATGATGAAAAAAAAATGTGATCTGTGTTGATCATTTTCTTGATAAGTTTTTAATTAAATACACTCCATTCCAGTTTCGGATGCAAGATTCTTAAATCTCGGAAAAGAGAGGAAATGTTTACTTTTTGCTTATCTCAAGAACCCTACTCATCCCAGATATTATAGTAATGCTACCTGTGCTACTCCAGTACCCCACATAAAAAAGTCGATAAATACGAAACCAAATGTAATGTATTTTATTTTTGATAGTACAATACATTAATGTACACATTAAAATAGTCCTCACTTTGTTCTGCGTCGTTCACTTGCAGAACCTGAACGTATTTCTATTTGATGTTCTGCACATATGAATTGATTGCAAGTTTTGTATGTTCTGTTCTTAGGGTCCTTGCTACGGATACAAAAAGCACATCTCCCTGAATTTATGTTCTTCTGGATAGGAAGTGTTTCCTGTACTGGGATACCTATAACCCAGTTATAGCAGCAAGGAGATTACAGGACAAACTTGGGATCTTGATTGGAGCCTTAAGGTGTGGCCTATTAAAATCAGTAGCCAATTGTTTTAGATATGTACATCGATTAGGCACAGATTCTTTAGAGTTTGATTCAGAGCCTGCCGAAAGTACCATACCGTTGGTTCCAACAGCATTCAGTAACCTATAGAATATACATACGGGCCATCGATGAGTCTTCCTTGACACTGAGTATGTATAACGCAATTTATCAATGCAGTCAACGTCACCCTTTGTGGTATTATAAAACTTAATTATTTCTGGGATTCTGATGGTTTTGTCCTCATATTTTCGGTCATGCATTGTAGATAACATTGTGACATTTTTTTTCTTCTTCGGGTGGACAGTAGGATAGAAGAGTCTCTTCGCCACTGAAGGCAAACATTGCATTGTTTGGTTTACGTCCACTAATGTCTTTGAACAATGGAGGAATTTCTAGCTTCTTTGATTTCATTGTATCCACCATTGTCGCAGAAGTGTTCACTGAGCAGTTTTTTTTTTTTTTTTGCCAAGGGTACAGAAGTGAACCAATTATCAAAAGTGCAATTCCGGTTGGTGCCATGAATAGGTTTTCTCATCTCTGTAGAATAATACTGTGCAACAGGTATTCCTTTGGGAGTTGGATCCTTGCCAGTGTAAACTTGAGCATTCAACATATCAAATGTCTTAGCATCATCATCATCTTAATTCCATACTTGTCAGGTTTTGATGGAATGAGCATCTTGCAAACACAGCGTCCATGGAAGCCAAGTAACTGCTCGTCGACCGTGCAGTGTTCTGATGGCACATATAGCTTTTGACTGGTTGTTACAGCATGATCGAAAACCTCCCGTATCGAAGCCAATCGATCATTCTTCCGACGTTCACTCCTGCTTTCGCGATCATCAAAGCGTAAGCTGTTAGTCAAGAACTCAAATCTTGCTTGTGACGTGGCACTACGGAAATAGATCACACCTGTGTGCCTATCAAACAGTTCACGAGTGGTTACAGAATTCGTTTTCAAAACACCAGCTAGATATTATGATCCAAGAAGTGCTTTTAGTTCTGTAACATCTGTATCACGAGTAAATGATGATCTTACTGGTGCTTCAGTACTATTTTCATCAGCATCGTCGACATTGTTCTGATATCGGTCACTAGTATATTTCTGCATTGGTTTGTTTTACAATATCAGTTAGTATGCCCTCTGTAAAAAATAAATTCCATGCTTCTATTCCACAGTTAATATTTCTTGCTGCACCTTTATTCCCAGGAAGATGAAGCACTAGTACACCTTATGGTCTTTGGCTCTTTACCGCACTATTTATACTTATTCTTTCCGAAAAGTCTGTCGGGCACATCAGTCACTGAGAGAAGATCGTCAGAATCAATGTTTGAGTCCTGTCCAGTAGGTGAAGAATTACTTACCACAACACACGTATCACCAGGTGAAGAACCACTTTCTGGAAAACATTCCGTCATCAATCTCCGGGTCTGCAAATCTTCAACTACGCCATCTGGTTCACTGTCTGTAGAAATGTTGTTGTTGCTGCTGCTGATGTTGAACGGTTCATTTTGCGGAATTGTAGCCAGCTGCTAGAGAATTCTAACTGGATAAAAAATATCTGAAAAAAATTAACATTTAAGAAGTAAATGCGCTTTAGTTACTTATATGCTAACCATAAAGTCTAAAACATATTACTACTTACTCTCAAAATGTATGCTCTCACTTACACTACCCTGGGGTGCTGGTGTACCCCAACACTCTAGTACAATACCTCTGCATGGAACAGCTTCTCAGTCTGCATCTAACAATAACAACTTGAAGGGCAGGTAGGAAGGTATGTGGAAGGACAAGTCAGTGTTGCCAACTTGCTTGAAGATTCAACAAAATATTAATTGTGCGGGGTACTCCAGTACCCCATGTAGGGTTCGTGGTTAAATGTAGTCCTCTGCCATCATCTGATGCGTCGAGTAGCAGCTGTATCGTTTACATACATTCTGCCCTCAGTGGCTTTGTCTACTTACTGATACAAAATTAAGAATAGCGGCGTTTAAAAAAAAAAGTCTCAGAAAGTAGTATAATTCCACTCTTCTAATTATACATAACACAAATTTACTAGGGGCATCAACATTTGACCAATAGAAACCCCAAAAACCATAGTGGGGAGGGCTATGAAGATCAGGGAAATTGTGTGGTAAAAAAAAAATATGTAGCCTATGTTTTTATGATAGTTTTACCCCACTATTTCCCTCCTATCATAGCCCTCCTCATTACCCCACTATTTCCCTCCTATCATAGCCCTCCTCACGATCGTATTTTGAAAGTGTATTGGTAACATTGTCAATTTAGGTAATGTTCAAATATCTTTTTGCAATTAAACATGTTTTCATGATACAATTTTGCAACAATATTACAAATAGCACGAATGTTAATTGCAAAACACGCACATATTATTTTCCAGTGCTAATGGACTACTCATGAAAAATATTTTGGGGAAACTCCAAGCTTCACTGATGCGTGACGTTTCGCGTCACCACCAAAAAAAATTGCAGGTCTGCCTTGAATCACTGTTTTGGGGATTTACTCATTTGCTGGCATTGGGACTCTGGCTTGGTGCATAACGTTTGGCTATGCTTGTACAGTCTTTTTGCAATATTTTCGTCAATAAATATTAAATATGTTTCAGTCGTTTTACCCTGCAATTCCCTGATCTTCATAACCATCCTCACTATCGTTTTGGGGTTTTCTGTTGGTCAAATGTTGATGCCCCTAGTCAATTTGTGTTCTTTGTAGGTAATTAGTAAAGTAGAATTATACCACTTTCCAAGATTTTTTTTTTTTTTTGATAATGCTCGTACTTGTACTAATTACCTCATACATTATCACAGTAACATTTGGGTGTATGTGCGAGTGTGTATTGATAATATTGTGCATTTAGGTATTGTTTGGTTAAGTCACTTTGCAATTTAACATATTTTCATGATTAAATATTTAGATTGTGCAGATTTTTTTCACTCTTTTTACCCCACAATTTTCCATTGGGCTGAAGTTGGCTTTATCTCTGCTCTATCTTTGTTCCCCTACTTACCCCCTCCACAAGGCCTTTAAGGATACTTGCCTATCAACCCCCCACCATACCACCTTCATAGATGCATGACAACCCTCACCCCCTCACAAACCGTTCCTTAGCAGGTACACACCTTCCTCAAGTCGTGCGACATGTGACTAGTGGACCAGCCACAAACCTTCACGACTCATCACAGTAGAATGCTAGTGACTCGTGGGAAAACAGGCATAAGTAGCACAAACATGCGTAGCAATAGTTTATTTTATAAAGGAAATTATAAAACCCTGACAATTTACACTGGAAAAATTATTTCTGGAAAAAAGCAACATGTTCGTTTATAGCTCATGTCTCAATTGGTAAATAATACTCTTACCAACCTCTGCCAATTCTTTTAAGCGTATATAACCCGTCAGACATATTTAAAAACTTTAAAATACAAAGAAGTAGGAGTGGGTTAAAAATATTTATTTCCTTGTTTAACCTTTTGGTTCATGCAAAACTTCTTTTGTGGAAACCATCCTGAAGTTTCGCTAAAATATAATACAGTCCAGAAGTTGCGTCAAGAGAAATTGTATGAAACATTTCCTAAGCCGTATTAGATAAAGTAACAGTCTATAGTTTAAATCCCCAGTGGTCATGTTATTATACCGTAGATGTTTCACGCATCTCTCAGCTGTCTCTTCAACTCTCTCTCGTGTTGAGGTATGTATACATCATCTCTATAAGGGATTATTTTATGCGATCTACTGTCTCAAGGAAACAGTTGTTATTGCCCTCACAAAGTGAATGTCGACAAGGACAGCTTAAACAAGAAGAGGGAGAGCAGCTAGAGACATCTGGTGTAAGACTAGGTGAAGTCATCAATATGGTAAACAGTTTACATCTAAATCCGATGGAACGTATCGTGTCAGGATAGCGACCAACTGATGCAGTGCGGTGACTTCAGAACTCTATAGTTCTATCATGAAATTTCATAAAGTAGCGATTGTGTAATTCGTTGTCTATACCACATTCATACCTTGAATTGATCTTCGCATATTTGAAACAAAATGCTTCGTTTTATTTTAACATTTGAATGACAATTAATGAAAATTGTTTAAACTTACTGGGTTCGACACCATAATGCAGTAGGCCTGCTGTATTAGAGTTTAGTGTACAGTTGTACAGTGTAGCAGGATCACTGTGAATTGTTTCGGAGCAGACAAAATGGTAGACAGCTAGCTACATATGCCAGGGTACTGCTAGGAATCTGTGGTCCGACAAAGGCCATGGCCGATTCCTACCCATTCCTTCCCCAGTCCCTCTTCCTTATGCAACTTGCACCATCTCTAATGACCTCGCTGTCGATGAGACACTAATCCCACTTACCTACCTACCTACCTGTGGACCGACATTTATTGTGACATTCATATATAGTTTTGACGTTTCACCTGTTAAGCCTGTTTGCCACTACGGATGTTCCCTAGGAATATTCTGTTAAAGTTAGCATGGTCTGTGGTACTGTTGTTTTGTGGAAGATTCAGCCACATGCTGGTTGTTATAGACGTTTCGGTAATTGGTTGTGTGCAATTTTCAGTGAATGTTTTTCAAAAACGGGTGGAAAGTTCAAGCCAATCAGAGAGAGAAAGTTTGTGAGTGCGTGTGTGTGCGTGCATGTGTGTATGTGAAAAACTACAGTGACAAGAGTAAAGGAAAAGAAGATAAATTCGGAAAAATGTAATATATTGATGCTGGAACTGGTTTACGTGAAAATTATAATACAAATCCATATTTAGCGAACACAAATTTCCAATTACCGCAGTAAAACAGCTAGGTTCCGTGCATAAATGCATATTACATAAGTTGTTAGTAAACTGCGTCCTGGAATCAGAGTTTTATGAGTATCCAAAAAACAAATGACTGTGTGTTTTACTTGTAAGGTGGCAAGAATTATGTGACAGGTTATTCTATAGGATATTTAATTCCTGCTTACATGCAAGCTCAGAGATATAGTTCCTCGTAGAAGCTTCCGCTAGAGCTTGTACGAAACATTGCATTGTGACACACTTTCATTCATCTCCTTGCTCCAAAAGAGAAAAATAATCAGACAGACTGGTTTCAATATTTTTGAAGAGGAAATATCGGTTTTTTGAACAAGAGAAAAAAATTACCTTAAACTTTAAGGCCTTTGGTACTGCTTTCGTGGAAGCTAGAGAAACAGCAGTTATATTATGTGGAACTAACACTGTCCCGTGTACAACTAAACTGCTAACTTTGCACTGCAACGTACTGACGGCGGCTACCAAGACCATGGCAGTGCTCTCCACCACGTGCCGCGTGGGAAACAGACCTTGAACTGGACTTTCCCATAACAGGAATAGTGTATTTTTCAAGTGTTAAATGTGTTTTCTTTTATTCCACGTTCATAGTGTTTTATGTTTAATATTTGTATGTTCATAAAGTGTTGCATCATACTTGGTTATACATTCAAACTGCGTGCTGCGCGGAGATTAAGAACAGTTCTACTCCGGCCAGAATGCCTTAACAAAAGACATTAAAGCCAAGAAATTACACATTAAAAATGTACAATGTCAATTCATATTTTAATTTCTAAAGTACCTTTTACTTTTCAATATAAAATAATTTACTCGGCGTATATAGCACTTCCGATTATGTGAACCCCGTAGGCGGCCATGGTAGGTCTGTGCGACGCTTTCCTCTGAGCAGTCCATTGAGGAGAACTGGCGAGGTAAGACGCTGTCACGTACGCACTACAACTTTTGAGCACTGATGTAGATTATCATAGTTTTAATTTAGTATACCTGTCAACCTTTGCTTTGTGTACGTTAGCCAGAGATTTCCCCAGCATTATGCTTCCGCTTAACAAAATAATTTGTGCCCTTGCAGCTTTTTGAATTTTAATCAGGGAGAGGAGGAGAAAGATGTTGGAGATGCCATGTGGCCCGCGCAACTTGAATCACGCGCCATCTGCCTATGCTAAAGGCATTTCATTGTAATTTCTGTATTGTCGCTGCATGCAATTTTCAGGGCTTTAATTGTATGTGTGTATTTGAGGGTATTTTTCATGTCTAATCATTTTATGGCCACATTACGTATGACCATGCGGTCAGATATCGCCAAGTCAATATACGTGTCATTTTTGTGGTTTGAGGGCTTATTTGTGGAAAATCATATGTGCCATAATTTATTTCTGGGTTCTATGTACTTTTAGGGTTCCGTGTAATTTCACGTAAATTGATGCATTTTATGTATGACCACGCTGTCATTTTCATGTTTACTTTTTCCGCTATCGGGCATGCTACAAGCCTGTAAATGTTTCCATTGTAAGGGGTGTAATTTTCCCAAATGAAATACCAATTTGTCTGAAGTTAATTTTCTGTTTTACAGAGAAATATTGCATTTTCACCTGCACCACGTGGTCCGCTACGAACTTTATCCAGTGGCATCCGCGCCATCTAAGCTTGCTTTCATGCATGTGCGTGTTTATTGTAACTAATATTGTGCCCCATCTTGTTTCATTGATATTTGTGTAGTTTTGTAATTTTTGTACGGTGATATTATTTCCGCCCCAGCCGGCTACGTGTGTAGGCCGTCACCACACTAACCACGTGTTGGAGGGCAAGTCCCGACGAGTCTGCGCTAGTGATGCCAAGTAATTGCACGTGTTCATGTTCATATATGGAGTCATCTTGTAATTCTCCATGTCCTATCTTCAGGGAAAATCGTCAGTCCATCCCAACGGTTGTCGACCCCCTTCTCTTGTGAAGATTGTGTTCTCAAACACCACGGTGAAATCATCCATTTAGGAGTGCGCTAGAGTTATTGCGGGCTGGGGAACACCCAAATGGAGCTAGCTGGACATGTCCAAGTTTATCACCATTAAATTTCCAGGCACGTTATTTGTATGAGCTGTAAAATAAAAAGTAAGTGTCACAGTGTTCCAATCTTTTATTTATAGTGACAGTGTCCTCGCCACATCATTTTTCAGTTATAAAATGTTTAGTATGGCAAAGTGTATCGTAAGTACGCTCGGGTGAGACGGATACACAGAATCTACAGCATCCCTGGGAACCTCATCTCTCAACATTGCGGTGACTGGGAAGCACTGCTGGCACCCACCTACAGTAAGTAATTTGTGTCATCGTTAGTCTTGTGTCTCACCAGACGGCGTCAGTACCTACAAATACTGCTGGTAAAAAATTCTAAAATAGGTATTCACACCTCTTCTGAAAGCTGTTTTCAGAGGTTTGAACTTACTTTCCTCCACTTAGGTCTTTTTTTAATGCCAAATATATTTAACGGTATTCTTACCTGGGTGTAGATGAAATACACTACATTAGAAAACTAGCAAATTGTGGCAGCTACATATTGTAGTCTGTTGGCTGCTAATGAAAACATTCTGCAAAACCACCTAAAAGCTAAGTTTTCATTGAGGACAGCTAATTGGAAAAACTTAAATGGAATGATAAATATTTCCCGCAGTCAGTGGCGTCTTGTTAGGGCAAGGAAGGCAAGCGGTGCTTGACCAGGCAGTTTCCTGACAATGTTATATTTAAAATAAATATTAAATTCTAACTTATATTTACTTTAAGGTATATTTCACTCATGCGTTACACATTCTACTCGGGAAACAATACTGTAGATTATAAGAAAACAACTTGTTTGTTAGCTAGCAAAACCAGCATGTTCAGAAGCGCTGTAAGTAATGCTTTTAGCAGGTAGGCTGTCGCAATGGTATCCCGGTCGACAGAGGGGAGGCAGGGTAGGAAGACCGCCCGGGGAGGGGCGGGGGCTTATGGCTGTGTCAACCTGTGTTAGAAGCTACGATGGTAGTGCTTTCTTCACCGAACTGAAGCGGACATAGCCGCAGGCAGTTGGCGTCGTGTAATTTACAGCAACTACATTGATGCGTGGGCAAGTTCATGAGCACAACACAAATTGTATTGTTTTTATTTTATATAATTTTGGTGCTGAGAATGTTATACATATTTGTGTGCGATGTATACCCTACATAAAAATTAAAAAATGACAGTGTGAGACTGAGAACCGAGTAGATAGAATTAGTGCAACGGAAACATGTGGATGTAAGTGTGGTGTGTGTGGATTACGAGTGTAGCATTTTTCCAGCAGTGCTTTCACTTTTCAGGAAAGATGTGACATCATAAAAGAGGGTAGGCCGACACCTGAACTTACGATCACGACAACATGCAAGAAAGGTAATTTTGTACGTCATTTCCAAAAAAAAAAAAGTTTATCAGAAACACTCGTGGTTAGCTGGATGTAATAGCCTAAACAAACTGTTTTGCTGGCCATTTTTATTGTTTTCAAAGGATATTAACATGTGGACTGCAACTGGGTATTGTGACCTTAACAATCTGTGCAATGCTGTTCAAAAGCGTGAGCGTTCTGAAGTTCACATAAATTTGTTTTTGTCTCTTAAAGAATTTAGTAAAAATAGAGTTGATTTTTGTTTAGATGGATCCAAACAATTAAGCAATCAAAATTGCTCTGTATCAAACGGCTTAACAGTTTTGCTTTATGGCAAATACGGTTGAACGGGATATTCCGATTGCAAAGAGAAGGTAGTAGGGCAATTCATTTTGCACGAGAAGTCAAATATAAGAACGCTTTATTTACTGTGCAACAGAAAAAAAGGTCGCTGCCATAGTTCAATAACAAGAACTAATGCTTAAAAATAATATTCAAACATTTATTTTTTTTGCAGGAATTATGGAAATTTATCAATTAAAAGTGTGCTCTGAGTAAAATTCTATCCCCAGATTGGTGATGTAAAATTTAATTATTATTAAAATACTAATCCTTTTTTTTCCCTCTGCTGTCCTTGTATTGGGGTGATTATTTGGTGTAAGTGTTGTTATTGTCATAGTATAAAGTATGAACTGGTGAAAGAAGTATCATGCGTATTTAAAAAAAAACCCAGTACCTTGCTAAGTACATAAATATTTGTTTCCAAACAATCTTTTGCTTTACCCACAGTTGCTGAAATAATTTCCGGTATACACATTAAATTATTTAGTCAAAAGATAACTAATATCATACAAAACTTGTAATAAAAGTTTTATTTTATAATGATTTAACATATTTAGTATAAAATTTGTGGTAGTCTTAATGATAAGAAAAGGTTTGACACAATTTATGCTTTTTCTTTCCTGAAATGCGCCTGGACATCACTTGTGAAGGGAAGACAGTTGACAACTATCACGTTTCCCTTGCTGCAGCATTTTACATTCACATTTTGTAGTTTTATGTCCAAAAATGCATCTTGCAAAACAAAAGTCTGAAACATTCCCTCTTTCCTTACGAACCTTTATGTGTGTTCGGTGTTTATTTACATTATTAATATGTTGAAATAAATTGAAAAAATTATTTTAAAATTTATAAAAAAGCTAGGAGCCTGCCTTCTGACATGTTCTGCCATTCCGGTGCCCCGTCCACCATCTTTGACCCATATGACCTTGATCTCAAAAATTATTATGCAAAAATCCTAAATAAAAAAGAATTATTATGAATTTGTTTCCCTCCATTGGCCATTTTCCTTAACAATTTTCCTTTTTCCCTTTCTCCCTAAATTTTTTTTATAAAAAATTGTTTAAAAAATTTATAAAAAACTTAAATTTTCCGAAGATTCACTCAGCACCACGCCCAACAGGCGACTGACGACTCCCTCACCACCACTCCCTTCACTTATACTCATTCCTTTGTATTGATTTTTTCGTTTTTTATTTGTTTATACGTTATTGGAGTCAACCAAAATGTTTTCCGAAACTTTTTTCTTGGAATAAGTACAGTAAAGGCCCGATATAACGCGGCTGTTGGGGGACATAACTTAGACCCGCGTTATAGCTTTCCGCGCTATTCCGGGAGTGACCGAGTACAGTAATAAAAAAAGCCAGTGTTCTAACCTATCTGTTAAACACAAAGCAAGTGTTGTTATTTACCGCCGTAACTCGTCAAACGTTTAGCTCCTTGCTATCGGAACTTTATATTTTTTTATCTGCATCACTGGAATTGACAGCACCCAAGGGAGAGAAACAGAAGAGAAACACGCTGTGTTAAAGGGCCACATGCATTCAAGCAAGAATAACTAAAATATGCTGCATTTTCAGGTGTTCGCTGTGAGTTGTTTGTCATGTGGGTTGAAGAAGGTGCTTCACACCCTGCCTCCTGCTGGGCCGGTATGGGAGGAAGTGAGAATTAGAAAAGAATGCTCATGTCCAAAGGTCGAATGCACGTTTGCACTGCGGATGGGATCTATCAGTGCCTCACGTGTTTGAAAGATGTCGCTTGCTTGTCTGATTTGCATTTTACAAAGGATAACTAAAACAAAAACAAAAAAGCTTATTATTTGTGGCATGCAAAGAAAGACTGCTTTTCTGCAGAAAGTCTTGTCCACAATAGCTCGTCCGCTCTGAATTTTTTTTCTTTCGAAAATCGGAAGACATACCTTATAGACGGTATATGTACATTATAATCAAAGTGTCTACGTCATAATTATAATGATTACGTAGAGCTATACGCTGTAGGAGTTTAATTATAGGCCTGTAAATGACTTCGAAGCATGAATTTCAAGGCTCGCCTCAAATTTCGGATTTTTTTTTCCTTCGAAAATAGAAACACTACTGCATAACCAGTATATACACATTATAATCAAAGTGTCTACATCGTAATTATAATGATTACATAGAGAGATTGATGTAGGGATTGACGCGGCAGCTTGCTGTTGTCCCTCGCGCCTAGATTGTTGGGGCTGGGCATCTGTCCGTCGTTCGCTACAAGATTATTTTGGCGGACGGTGGCGTTGTTACAGGGCCGGTTCAATTCGTAACAGCTGCCCGGTATTGGGAAAACATACTGATTGATGCAATTCACATCAATGTATTGAATTTCTATGAAATTTGGGTGGCATGTTGGCCTCCGCACTGGCATGATGAGGCCCAGCAATGTTTATGGGAATATGAAAAATTTAGTGCGGTCTACTTGAAATTTAATTATCCAGGATTTTTCATCAAAAACTTCTGACTTGGTCTATACACGCACATGGCCTTACTCGCCAATATGGTAATATAAGAACACATTTTATTTTCATATACGGAAGACAATACAATAGTGGCTGTAATTAATCATTAAAATAGATATCTGTGCTGAAAGGAGTGAGAAGATGCGATGCACCCTCTGCCTCATCCATTAATATCCCCGACTCACGACCGATAGACCACAGGCTTACCTGACCGCACACTTTCCACTTATTTATTCAGCCTGGGGGACATAAATTGCCCCGCAGTGTAACCGAATCCGCAGTATACCGGGCTCCCACTGTATTTACGAAATACCGTGCCAAAATAACCCAATGAGGGCATACAATGACTGGATGCAAACTGCATACGAATTTTGATTTTCTAAGTTTTGGATGTTGTACAGACAACCACCATCCCAAAGCCAAATCCTCAAAACTGCCACTGCAAGTTGTGAAGCACGAAATGCATGCTACCGTTACCGCTATAATCTGCTGTCCCATTTGTGCTTAAAACCCCACTCCTGGAGGGCATGCCAGAGTATGTGTCACCCCTACCTGTTGTTTCCAAGCCAAGGCCACAACTTTAACCTAGAGTATCATTGCTGTATTGGTAGTACACAGAAATATTAACTGTTTGGTCAGTCATCAGCAAATATGTAAAAAAATGTGACAAGAAAATTTACATAGAGTAATAGTAAACGTACACATTAAGATGTATTGCCTTAATTTTTTCCCTTTTAAGATGCGGATTGTTTACTTTTATTGAATCTGACTGAATTGTTTATTTATAATCTTTTATTTCAGCTAGTTTACTGTGGGAGCCATCAAGATTTGCCTGCTTTACAACTGAACCCATTGTATATATATGTATATATATATATATATATATATATATATATATATATATATATATATATATATATATATATATATATATATATATATATACATACATACATATATATATACATATATATATATATATATATATATATATATATATATATTATATATATATATATATATATATATATATACATATATATACATATATATACACACACACACGCGCGCACGCACGCACAATACTTCTGTCTGCACGTATATAATAAAATAAACAGCACACTGTCTTTGTGCCGACTGACAATCCATTCTGCCATCTGTAATGTAACCATGCATTTTTTTTATAAATAAGTTATTAATTAATCAACATGGTATGACTGTAATATTAAAACAGCAAAGCACTATTAGTAGCTGTAAAAAGTTCCTTCTGGTGCAGGGGATTGAAGATCATGATGAGGCAGCCATCTTGGATATGTACCTCATGCTCTTGCATTTCACCGAAGACCCTACATCGCGCCATTTGACTAATGAGGGAGGGATTTTACCACCAGCTGTCATTTTGATGGCCAGTAAGCCTGTGGTGGCCATTTTGGCAGCCAGTAAGCTGGTGACTGTCTTTTGGGAACCAGTATGCTTTCGTTTTAAGGATGATTTTGTGCATATACTGTACATATTTTTACTCAATTTTTATAAAAATTGTATAGCAATTGTTATCTGTGTACAGGCAAAACATTGTTGTTTTTCGCCAAAAATTTTAATATTTATGTTTTTACTAATTTCTGTTTGTAAAATTGGCATGTATGCCATTGATGTGTATGACCTTGCTACACTAATAGGTGTACAAGACAAGCCATGAATAGGCAGATGGGTTCTTTTTTGTGTCAGCCTCAACCTCTGAAGACAAGTCTCTGTAATAAAACTAGCTTGGCGAGGTGTATCAAGGAGTGCTTGAACGACAAAGGGCATTCTTGAACAATCAAGGACATGCACTTGCGCAGTTGACAGAAGAATGGTAGCAATTGACTTGTGAATTACAGGCGTAATGGATGACAAGACTATGGTGGGCTGCTCAGCTGACTTAGGCTGGGCATTTTCATCAGAATCCAGAGGTGGACTGCTGTTGTCTACCCGCTTTGGCTCAAAATGTAGGTAGTATAGAATGGCGACGGGCACCACTACATTGGCATGATATTAGTGAGTGGCAGTTCTTGGAATGATGGGATGGAGGTAAGACAAATTAAGCACAATATGTGTTCCTTTACTATTTTGTACCTATCCTTCGGGTCACATTTAGAAAACTCAGAACACTTGAATAGAGGGTGTGTAGAACTCGCCAGGCTGAAATGACCTTGACCGTGCCTCCAGCTTGGTAGTGTTACGAAAGTGTGGTTAGTGAAACAATTTGGTTGGCTCTTAACATCGAGGTCTTGAGAGCCGATGAGGGCGATTGAGGTGAGTAAGGAGCAGCACCGGAATTAAAGGGCAGGGGAAACGTAGATTCCTGAGACAACTTGCTGACCAACGATATCGTCCGGCACGATTCCCACATGCGAAAATCTGGAGTGACCTAGCCGGGGATTGAACCCGGATTGCCATGGTGGGAATCGAGCAGGTTAACCGCTCAGTCACCGTGGCCCCCTCAAGTGCTGTGTTTTGAGGAATAAGCACCAGGAAATTTTGTAGAAGACCATGCTACTGCGTCTTCGGCGTGACAGTGCTTTTCTAAGAATGTAATGAATGCATTCAAAGTTGGAAGATCCTCAGTAAGCGTCATTTCCCACTGTGTTTACAGAACAGTATACAACTGCTTACAAAGGATAGAAAGCAGGATTAAGTCTCACTGACCAACTGGGACACAAACTGCCTTAATGGCAGAGAATTTTTCATTAATAACTGCCAATAAATGACGTACTGTTTTTGGGGACTCTGCTAAAGCAGATGATGCTTGTAGCAGAGCTTCTACATGTACAGATATAACAAGGTGCTTGTTTTGATAATGGCCAAGGAGCAATTTTCAAACCAAATCAAAATTTACATCAGATATGAGCAAAGCCTGCATCATGCTCAGAGGTTCACCGGTGAGTAACATTTTCAAATTGCGAGCTTTTCAACTGCAGACAGTTAATGATTATGAGCCACAAGTGTAAGAAACAAAGTTGAAGAATTTGACCACTCCTAAGGACTGCCATCAAAATTTGGCAACACGAGTTTAAGTTTAGGAAAGGTTACATATGACTTTCTGACCTGAGAATCTGCTGATCCAGTCCGTATATTAGTTTCATTAATGTAGTCCAGGACCACCTTTACTTGAGGTACAGTACTTCTCATCAAACAATACAAGGTGTGCATCATGTCTCTCAGTGTCAAGATTTTGTATTTCAGCCAATGCATTTTCAACTGCAATGAAGTGAGCCTCAAATTTGTCATGAACTTGAGGTAGGTCACATACAGTGGCAAAAAAAAAAGTCTCTGCTTGTTTGGATCTAGTGCAACAGCCTGGTGCAAGGTTAACTGCAAATTTGATACGCTCCTCGGCCAAATAAATATGCATGACTGCTGGTTGAGGATCAGCTATTATGAATATAAGTCTGACCGTAGTGAGTATGGCATCGAACTCTCATACATTACCACAAAAAATGTAGTGAGGTGCCCAAAGGCACACACGAACAAAAAATCAACAAAATCACAACAGAACTGCAGACCTTATAACAAAACACATAATGCTTTGTAAGTCATGGGACGTTCATATGCTGGTAAAATAACTATCATTAAGGTACAAAACTTGCACCACAATAAACAGTAAAATAGCCTTAGATGCATCCTCAATGAAATTTATCACGAAGAACAAAGGACAGTTTTAGTTCTCCATGTGGCACAATGCTCTCGATGCACACACTCATATTTTATGAAAATACCAGCACGTGAATCTTCCCCGGAGAACAATAAATGTTGATAGTAACTATAAAAACTATGACAGATTTGTAGAAACTTAAAAACATTTCAATAAATAGCCCAAAGGCAGCAAGTACACCCGATAATGCCACATACTACCATGATTGGCCACACTACCAACGCTTCTCGGCAGCTAATGGTAGAATGTGGGTAGCCAACAGCTGACTTTATGGCGCTATTATCGTCCGCAGCGCGGGAAGTTTTAATTCAGTCCTAGTCCTACAATTACACTCATACGAATAATGTACTATTTACACATCTCAACAGGCCTGTCAAGAATCTTAGTTCTTTATATCACCAGTTACACCTTGATAAAGTTAGCATTACATACAAGATAGTGTATTAGTGTTAAAATTATGTAATATACTGTTTTACAATAATTAACTTTTTAAAAGGTACTGTTTCTACCAGTAGTTTAATTCCATCATACACTTTTGTAGAAACATCATGTGCATTTGTTCACCATATTGCCTGCATTTTTAGATGTTCATATTCTCCATTCCAAATCATTTTTTCACCTAGATGTTGCTTAATCGAAAGTAGTTTATATTTTGAACTAAAAGCATTTTAAAACTAGATTTTTTGGTGTGCGCATAGCTCCTTTAATAATCAGTGTAGGGATAATTGGTTGGTATTTGTATTGAATTTTAATATGGAATACTTTTCCAGGGTTTATCAGTGTTTGGAAACACGTTGCATATCTCTGCTAAACTTTTCATTCAGCGAGGTAAACAGTAAGTTCTATGCTACTGTGAACCCAGTCATATAGAGCTCCACTCCTTTAGTTGAAGACCAGTAGAGGGTAATACTTGTGGAAGACAAGTTAATGTCAGTGACATGTTTAAGGTTTCAAGGTTTGGATTCATAATCTCTCTAGTAGAATTGAAAATGAAATGTTTGTTAATATGTAGTGGGGGGTATGTTGCATCCTTGGGCAGAAAGTCACAGTTGTACACTGGTACATTCAGTAGTATTTGTGTATTGTTTCATCTGTCATGAATTGTTGCGCAGTGTACAAGTGACTGCAGTATATACAGATTGTTCAGTGGCTGTTGCAATGTTTCAGGTAGAGATTAAAGATGAAATTGAAATATTTGATGAAGTTATAGAACACAATGCAGGCTCTCCTCAACCAGCCGCAGTGTTTGACGCACACCGTAGCAGTAACCAGGTGAGTAGTGTGGAGACTTCCTCCAGTATAGTTTATTGTTAGGAGCTGTATGTTGTAGCTCACGTTGTTTTTCCCTCGCACATGGCATTTAGACTGAATTGAAGATAGTTCTATCTCCTCTTTCGTATGTGTCACGCACGACTTATCCGACCTGACTTTCATAACAACTATGTAAGTCAAGGCTCCAAACACCCTCCCACGTGTGACGCTGTACTCAACCGTCTGAATAATTTTGACGCTATGTGCTTCTGCTTATGCCTACTATATACACCTATGTTTAAAACATTTCTGGTATAATAAAACCAGTGATAATTTTAATCGTAGAGGCATATCTTATCCTTAGTTTACAGAATTAATTTCAAAAGCCTGGGAAACTAAATAATATCTGTACAAAATTTAGTGCTTGTTTTAACCATTGTGCTGCACTTTCATTCTTACCAATTGACATTCATGTTGTTATACTTCATTTAGGTATTCTCTTACTAACGCGTAACTCATTTAGGCACATTTGAAGGACATTCTCTTTCTTTGTGGATATTACTTAGTATTCCAGGGTTTTTAAATTAATCCTATAAACTAAGGATAAATTAGCACTGGTTTTATTGTGCCAGAAAAATATTTATGCATAGGTGTATGTAGTAGGCATAAGCAGAAGCATATAGCTTCAAAATTGTAAAGCAATTTTCAAAGATAACATAAATAGTATCTCTATCTGACAAAGTAAGTTAGTTTTGTATTTTAATAACAGAGTGCAAAGACACGTGCATGTGTTATAAATGAAAACCATACCATAAGCCTTTATGAAGTGTAAAAGCAATTTCTTGTTCACAGTACGGGTATCAACTTTAAAATTACGTTACAATGTTACGAAAAGTGCCAGTGCAATTTCAGTAAGAAAACAACATGTTTACATAACACAATTTGTTGCAAATTGATTGATGTTTCATGGCACTTGCTGCGTTTAGACCAGCTTCCCGTTTTGTTTTTTTTTTTCACTTAGAGCCAGCTGTATTACCATGATGTCTATTGTAGTGTTACCCAACATCCTGTTTTGTTAGTTTACCCCTTGGTAAGATCCGAACTGCGTTATATCACCACATTTATCTCTTGGGTTAGATACCAGAGTGTTACAAGAGGTTTGTTGACAATGAATGTACTGGAAATCCAGTATTTTATCCTGGAAACTTTGACAATGTTGTCAGGTGTGTTTGCTTATTTTCATTCCATGATATTTACAAATACGTATACAAATTAACACTTTGGCTAACAAGATGTAAATATTATAGTAATAATATAAATGTCTCTGGAACATCAAAATTTAATTTAAAATTAGTATAACTTGTGTTTTGGAAGGATTTCTGTCTATAGTACCCATGTATCAAAATTTCTAATGATCTTATGCTATTGCAACTTGAATGTTGTCCCGTTACACACTCCAATTTCGAGCATACAATAGAAGTTTATGGCAAAAATTACAGCAAAATTTAATAGTCCAAATAAGATGTGCTGATGTCAATTTCATCGTTATAGTTTTAAATATATACCATTCATTTCTACGCCATTTCTACGAGAAGAACATTTCATGCTTTGCTATGAAACTAGTAGTTGAAACTCAATCAACAGTGCCTGAAATAGTTTTCTTCAGAAACCGAATGTGACAACAATTAATCTATATCACATTGTTACTTCAAAGCAGCTAGTAAATTTTTACTAATTAAAAATAATATCGGTAATACAAATTTGGCACGACCTTGAAGTTTGGTGGCGCCAAATTATTCTATCAATATCTTTTCATTTTTATATTTTTCATAAAAGCCAACATTATTACTTGTTGAAAATTTAAATTTTATGCATCATCTAATATATAATTATTGAATTATGTAAATCCGTAATTATGATGTATTCGTTCTTCCACTCGTCTAGGATTAGACAAAATACCACTTATTATGAAAACACAAAAATGAATTAGGATTTAAGTGAAACTTAAGCCTGTTACACACGGTTCACTTTCTCGTACAAGAAGGTGTGCACCTTTCTTGTTCAAGTTAACTTGCATCGTGTGACTGGCTAACTTGTTTGCAAGTCTCTTGCATGCTAGCTAGAATCATTTAGACACTGTTCTATTTTTCATTCACCTTCTTGTGCAAGTAGTTTGTTTACATTTGCGTTTTATACGTTTATGTAGTTCCCGTACATTTATTTGAGATGATAGTGTTAATTTGAGAGTAGAAAACTGATTTAATTCTGTATTACTGATTTGTTAGGTTTGTAAAATATTCGTGTGTTGTGGTGGAAATGAGTGACTGGCATACGGCAACATGCGAGTACTTCCACTGTGTGTACAGTATGTACACGAGACTTGAATACAAGAGACTGTTCACCTTGTTGCCTTCACCTTTTGGTGATTACCTTCTTGTACACAAAAAAGTCCATCTATTATGTTTTACGCAATGTAATGGTTTCTTTTGTGTGGCTAACAAGTTGTACAAAGGGGCTGTGCTGTGATTTAACATACAAATTTACAAAATAGTAGTCTTTCTCCTGTTACATAATAGGTCTAATTTGTGAAACTTTTTTTCGTTATGAACATGCTTCAATGAATTTTTTTTTTTTTATTTTAATTTAATAGGGCAGACAAATTTTTTTGTAAACTGTGCAATTGTTAGTATGCATTTTCAATAATCAATTTATAACACTGCATGTGAATTGTGAATTTGCTTGGTTAGGTACCCATGTTTTCAACATAAAACATATTTGCACAATTTGCTTTATTTCTCTATTTACAATAACACCCTACCTTTAAACTTACCAATTCAAGTCCTAATGGCATAAAATATTAATTTGTTAAAATAATGTTTCAGTAGTTGCAACAACTACCATTGACGAGTCGGAAGAGTAGTCAATTTTCTTTGTTTTCATGCTCACTAACCATCCAAATAAATGCTTAACTGGCCATCCCATGGCATGATAGCTAACAAGAGAATAAAATCTCCAGGGGGTGGTAGCACGAGCTCGTACAATGCATTTTAAGTCTAACACAAGAATAAGTTTTATCCGGAGCACTTTATGGTACAAGTGGCGCTTAGAACATTTGAAGGAATCTTGAATGGTGAAAGTTTTGTTGAGTTTTTGCACGGTGGAACTGTGCAACACTTACTGGTGTTTGGCGATGGAGCAATAACATTAAAATCTCCCAAAACCAAAAAATATTTTTAAAAATCCAAATGCACATGCAACCAGCTAAAGGCTTTTGCATTTAATCAAAAAAGAATAATATTGTATTGTTATTTTCTTACACGCCGCAACTTATTGCTTGCGTTCTTTATGACTCGTCCTTATTGACTGAGTCCTGATTTCTGAGGCTGCCCTTGGTATTGTTTACAAATGCATGACTTAGCAAGCTATTTACAGCACATAACCTCTTCTATAGATCAAGTCTCTTGAGCCATTTTACCACTCATTCACTGCATGTCTTATAGGCACTTGTACTTGGCCGCGTTGCATTCGTCTCTTCTTGTGGAAACCCTCGAAAAGATGGTGCTCATGGGGATTCAGGAGGGGATGATGGTTTCTCGTGTGACCGTGGTCGCAATGTTTCTGGTGCTCCATGAAAGGATCCATCTATTCGACTTTGTCGTCCTTCAGGTGCAGGAATAAACTTCACCCTATTTCTTCGCACTTGGCCCTGCCACGTCTGGACTATGTACGATCTTGAAAAAGGAGCATATGCATGAACTTTCCCATAATGCTTCATATCAGCGATCCAACTCTCTCTCCCCTAGCCAGTCATCCTAATTGTTTATTTCCATGTTGTAATGATGCAGTTTGTAATAATTAAATAATGACATTTGGTTAATTTTCTTTTTATTGCAATGAATTGTAATTGCTTATCAATATTCAAAGTTTTGACCATGTTAGAATGTTTTATCTGTCATGAGTTTGCTTTTTCTGAAATTGTAGTAGATATTGCATCAGCAGTTGGAGATAAAAGCTTTTACCACTTTTGTAGACATGTGTTCCTTCAAGAATGTTCTATAATTTAGATTATGTTCACTACGACACAGTTCAGCATGGTGTGGGGAAGTGGTTGTGATGGGGGTCGTACAGGTATCCAAAGGTGTGGGGATAGAGTGCATGGCGATTTGAGCTCAGAGCACCTGCCGCCCGCTAACAGTCGTCAACAAGCCCTTGAGGAAGCACGTCGAACATGGCAAATATCGCCCACACCAGCAAGAACCAGCAACTTCTACTTGTTTGTTTAATTTTTTTAAACTTCAAGTATTTTTCAGCTAATAAACTCTTTCCTACTAAATTATTTCCGCCAGTGTGGGAGGTTTTCTAGAGTGCCAGGAGGGAAGTGACGTCCTTTCTGCCTTATTAATTTTCCCTCCCCATGCGAGTTTTAGTGTGACGTGAATAATACATTAACTACTGCGGCGCTGGTCTTTGCTGTTTTTGTCTAATTAAGCTGACTGTGAACCTGCGTTAATGGAAAATCGTTCACTGCTTATTTTGATTTTGAAGTAAAAATATGGAGGCACTAATCAGAGACTGCACTTCTTTATTTTATTTTTATTATGGCTCATTATTTAAGTTTTATGTCTCTACCGAGTGAGTAAAAAAGAGCTGTAATTTCCAGTCGCCAATTCTGACTTGTGCTACATTACAATAATGGCTGCCTAGCCACAGGGCGATAATAGTAACACACCTGATGGATGTCGTGGTTACAAACATAGCAGCAGCACAACATCAATTACAAGTCACCTACAATTCTCAAAGAGTAAGCGACTAACGAGCAGCGACCGGCGTGAAGCAGCACATTTCCATACAGCAAAGGATCCAGGTACAATCACCATAACACACATTTCAGCAGCATACAATGGTAATAATTCATCATTCCATGCCGGGGAATTCAACAATGAAGCCACCGGTCCACGTAAATTCCTCACAATTTATTTTGTTTATTTTGGTGTTTAGATTATGTTGATAATGTTAACTAATGTTCTTAAAGTAACTATTCAATATCAGCACTTAATTCATGCTTGGATCAAATCCAAAGTAAAAATGGACCAGTTTAAAATAGAAAAGTAAATATCACTTCTAAAATAAAATTAAAATTTATGATATCTTTGTAGTTTTCTGAATGTTGTTATGATTACAACAAATTACTACAATTTATTAAAGGCACTGGACAGAAAAATGAGGGCCCTGATTGTAACTGAGTTTTACGAGCAAGAGGGAGAACATGTTAATAGATTTGAAACAAAATTAAAGAAGACGTTAGCAACTAGAGGGGTAGAGTCAAAAAATGTAGTTTGTGAGAATTCACCCTCATTAGCTGACCCAGATAATAATAATAAAAATTTAAATGTAATCTTAGATAGTCGAGTATAAATTATCGACTGTAAGAATGTAAATAAAATAGTTTATTGCTGAGTGCAGTAAAATAAACAGACTGATCCCTGCTATGTGTCAAGTGGCGTCCTTCCATGTGGCTAAACTCCACAGCCATGTGGGTGAACAAACGTGGAACCACTATTTCCGTCATTGGCGTACATGGGCTGCGAGGAAGCCGCCATCGTTGTCTTTGGTTTACAGGAACTGTAATGGGACCGTTTTTCCCTCCCTCCAGGTATTTTCCCTGTCATCCACACCATGCACTGCAAGGGGGGAGCGGAGCATGTGCTCGGCCAGGCCCATGCACCAGCTGCGAGATACACCGCCGTAAATATTGTTCACATGTGTGGGACAAATACGCGAACCCCTTGAAGATCTCCGCTCAGCCGAGCAGCAGCAACACATAACTGCATACGTGAATGTGTTCACGATGGAGTGTTGGCGTACAATTACTTGCAGAAATTGTGGAAAATTGAAGGACTGCGACCCATTCGCAAAATATGAACTGACAGAAAATATCTGTAGATTTCTTCCAAGGCACTTTCCAACAATAGTTATGCCAACACCATACAGCCAACCAGCTGGTTTTTTGGTGCGTAACGACCAACAACCGACAGCAACGTGAAGGACCAGAGAGAGATGTGGCATCTTGCACATGTTGCTGGTGCCAACAACTGGGAAGGACCCTCAGCATCGCTGAGAGAATTGGTGCGCGGACGGGACAGTTTGGTTTTTTACCAGTATGGGATGGCCCTAGGGCATACTCACAATAATCAATCAACACCAGTGTATTACGCTATTATGAGAGACCGCACAGCACCAGGAGCGTGTGACACAAGGATGTGTGGACAGAACATTGGAGATGCAGATACTTGTCAAAACATCCACTACCGATACCACGGTCCGCACACCACAACGTGTGAGTGGGGGAAACTTTCGAAGCAACCTTCCCAGTGTCAGATGTGTATGAGGCAACATACCGGACTGAGTAACATAATCGCACTATCACCAGTGTAAACAACAGTGACACATGAAGTGACCAAAGCTAATCAGGCAAATACCTTTGGTGCCTTCACCGCCACCCACACGTAATGTGCTACGCCTACCTACCCAGCAACGTGCCGCTACATCCTCTTTGTTTATACCATGCCTTTTTCCAGTTTCTTATGCCATTACGCTAATGACATCGGCAAACTTCCAAGTTTCTCCCTAACTTTGCGGGACAAGATTCAGAACACCCATGTGCATATATTGAAGAGGGTGTGCAACGACTGTGGAAGTATGAAATGCCTAGGGAAGAATGGCCGAGTGTTATAGGAGTCCAACTGACAGGTGATCCACGATTATGGTGCAGGACAGTTACAGAATACCAGATGACTTGGGAGCAATTTGTCACAAATTTTTCCACGTGGCACACCAGCATGCTAGCCACAATTCAACACACGTAGACATCTTCACCAAACTGCAATGCCCATATGGATAATTAGAGATGTTTGTTAGGAGAAAAGTGAACTTGGTCGCTAGAATCTACCCTCATGTTGCCACTGCATATGTGCTAGAAGCAGTTATCTAGACTGTGCCGCCAGAATACTGAGCTGCTTTGCGAACGGCAATCCACCATGGGTTCAAAAACTTTGTGCAGACAGCTGCTGGAATCTCACGTGACACAACTGTGTTATGTCAATGAGGAGCGCCTCCATGTGGCCCGGCAAATGTAAACACTGCCTCGCCCATACAGATATTGCCCCGCTGATCAAATGCACTGGCACACAGACTGCACAACCTGCAGGGAAAGACAGAACATGGACACGGATAAGGGACACGCCCCCTAACCCGAAACCACAGAAATCAATCTACCTAGGCCAGATTTTTCAAAACTATGAGAGTTTGCTACGCATCCCCATTAATGTAAACACCATTTCAACAGTAGCCCAAATATACACAGCAGCATCACACAATTTCATAAACGCAAAATTAGTGAAATCTGACAGTGCAACCAAAATAAACAAACAGTGCAACATGCCACGTGTGATGTTAACGGACACGCTAACTGTACCGGAGCAGTGAATGTCAACATCAGTGCTAAAACATGCAGTTCCTGTAGTTACAATGCCAGACCTCAGGGAAGATGATATTCTGGGGGTGCCGTGGCTGAACGACCAAGTTGTCATCGAAACTTCCCGTGACCTCATCCATTTCGGCAAGACACGGAGAAAAACCGTATTCTACCTGGGATACCATCAGCTCTCCGTATTGGAAGACGTGAACCTAAATGACTTTGACCATACAGTGCTGGAAAAATTTCAGATTGCAGTGCGAGCTATCTTAAACGAGCGCAAGGATGCATTTTCGTGTGGGGACCCGCTACATTGCACCAGCATTACGGAATACCCTATTCCAACCAGTCATGTGGAGATGCTGTACAACCGCCCAGAGACTACACACCATATCACCACAACATTGACATGCAGGTTAGTGAGATGTTAAGGGATGGTGTTATTGAGCCCTTTGAGAGTAATTATAATCCCGCAATAACATTGGCCTTTAAGAAAGACGGAACATGGAGGTTTTGTGTTGACTTTTGCCCTGTTATTAACAAAAAGTTCTTCACCACCAGTGATCAATGTCAATATTTCCCTCAGCTTGCTCGGATCTGCAAAAATCATGTGTTCTTTTGACTTGCAATTAGACTATTGGCAAGTGCCAGGCACCCCCAGTGATCGTCATAAAACTGCATTCACACCAGATGGCAGATGTTACCAGTTTTACACAATGCCCTTTGGCCTAAAATGCACACCAGCCATCTTCCAGGCTATGATGGTACATGTATTAGACGGCTACATTGGCAAGTTTGTCACCATTTACCTGGATGACTTAGTTGTTTGGTCAAACAGCTGGGAGGAGCATTTGGAACACCTTGCTTTGGTACTAAAACGTTTTGTGACTGGAGGCCTGACATGTGCAAACCATAAATGCCACGCTGGCAAAACAGAATTAAATTTCCTTGGGCGCTTAGTGAACGAGACTGGAAACCGTCCCAGTGAGGAGTATTTGCGAATTATTAAAGAGTGGGAACCATCAAAAACCAGGAAACAGCTGTGTTAAGTTCTTTGGTTTAATAAATTGGTTGCGCCAATACATCCACAGGTTTGCCATCATAACAGCGCCCCTTAGTGCTCTAATGTTGCACAAAACAAGTTCCAATGGACACAAACAACTGCACAGGCATTTACAGAAATCAAGCGACTTTCGTCAGTGTTTATCCCTCTTGCGCCTAGATCCCACTAGACACTTATATCTACAGACAGACGCGAGCCAGGAAGGGTTAGGAGCAGTGTTATTCCAACTGAGAGACAGTGAAGAACGTAACATTATTGACTACTGTAGTGCAAAGTTCGGCCCTGTAGAAAGGAGATACAACGTGAACGAGAGGGAATGTCTAGATATCGTATGGACCCTGAAACGGTAGAGACAGAGTTTGGAATACCAACGATTCACGCTCAGGAAGGACAACCACAGGCTGGCATGGCTCCACAAAATGCGGAGCAAATTAACCCGCTGGTCCATGCTTATGCAAGCCTATGACTTCATAGTCGAGTGCGTCCCAGGATCAAAAATAAACTCGCGTACGCACTCATATTCCCCAGGCCCAGAGATATGCAAACATGACCCAGATGAATGGGAAAATATGTTGCCAGCTGAAAGCCAGTCTTAGTTTAGTAACGCAGACGTGATGCTACGACTCAACTTAATAAAGCTGGACAAAAATAATAAAGAACTGTTAAGTGTATTGCAGCTGAAAGTGCACATCCTACAGTCTGGTACAGTACATACATAACGAGTGTGCATAAAGTTTACAGAAAAGCTGGTGTGTGGTAAGTAACCGCTTGGAAATACTTCCCGCAGGCGACCAGGGGAACTGGAAAACATATGAGCCCAGCGAGGCTCGCCATGCAGTATTTCAGTACGCACATGACAATCCACTGGCTGGACATCCAGGGACAGAACAGACGCAGTGTCAAATCACAACCAAGTATCACTGGCCCGGTATTACGCGTGAAGTATACAACTACTTTCAACACTCAATATTTAAATTAATGAAATTTTCAGCAAATTCTATAGTATTTCATATACTATTTAAAACGGTGAAAATAGGTAATTGTTTTGAATAAATATGCTTTATTCTTGTTGTTATTATTGTGCTGAATCCGAACATGACAATATATAAGCCATATCACACACCATTTTTTCACTTTCACTTTTCAGCACTCAAAATTTAAAGAAATTACATTTTTAATTTATTCAGTGGTATTTTATATATAGTTTAAAATTGTAAAAATGGGTTTAAATACACTTGGCAGTGGTAGCACTGGTCACATATATGTAGTGTCCAGCTATAGTGTACAACTTTTTGATTTGTCAACCTAACCTCACTTTTCTACCTTTCAGTGTATGTGTTTAGTACAATGGCTGGTCATGGTTGTGAAAACTTTCCTGACAGTTCTTGTTATATTTGTGGTAAGTTTGTAATTAAAAAACATCACTGGAACGTTACAGAGTTCGTTAAAAAAGCGTACTTCTCATACTTCGGAACTAAACTTGGTGATCAGGGTAAGTCTTGGGCGCTGCATAAGGTGTGGTATGTATGTGTTGCAGATCTGAGAAAATGGTCAAAAAAGGCAAAATAAGCCTTTAGATTGGCTGTTCCAATGATATGGAATGAGCCAAGGAACCATTGTAATGATTGTTACTTTTGTAGCGTTGATGTTACTGGTTACAACTCAATAAATAAGAAAGTAATAAGGTACCCTAACCTTCCGTCTGCCATCTGGCCAGTAGACCACGGTCCAGATCATCCTGTCCCTAAACAACCAGAGGTTTTTGTTTATGTTATTCTGGACATGTCTAGTGATGCTCAGTCTGATACAGATAAACAAGCTGATGATGGGTTTGAATGTACAGACCTAAATTGTTTGCTCAAACCGAGCTAAATGATGTGGTTAGGGATTTGGGCTTAATGAAGGAGAAAGCTGAACTGCTTGGCTCGAGACTCAAAGAAAAAACTTCTTGGCAGTAGGAACAAACATTTATGTGTATAGGAGAAGAGAGCAGGCATTTTCTCAATTTTCAAACAAGAAGGTGATTTAGTATACTGCTCAAATATTAACGGTTTGATGAATGAATTCAGAATTGAATATAAAAAGGAAGAATGGAGGTTGTTTATATATTCTTCTAAAACTAGTTTAAAGGCTATTCTACACTATCTACCAAAAAGTAACTGGGCACCAGTCCACAATGTTTGCTCGGTGGTTGTCACCCCGTTAGAATCTCGTAGGGCCACCTCTTGTGTCTATAACAGCAGCTACCCTGTCTAGCATGCTCTCTATGAGTGTTTTCAGGGCATACACTGGTATTCGTCGCCTTTCCTCTTGCAACCATTCCATGAGTTGAGCTATTGATTTTGGCCGCGCCTGTGGAGCCCTCACCCGGCGATCCAATTCATCCCACAAAGATGTTCTGTAAGGTAAAGGTTGGGGCTCTTGGTGGGCCAGTCCAATCGGCGTACATTGTTGTCGGCGTACCACTGCATAGTAGCCTTTGAAACATGGCGCCTGACATTGTCATCCTGGAAGTAACAGGGGTCCATTCCGTAAAAAAAGCCACAATGTTGGGAATATTTTATTATCCAGAATTTTACAGTATGCCTCTGTTCATGCTACCACGGACAAACACCAGCGGTCCTACACCGAAGGCCGTGAAACACAAGTCAACTGACGCACGGAATCTATCTTCACGGGTGGCCAATTACTTTTTGGTAGATAGTGTATTACACAATGGCAACACTCATGCATCATCACGTGTTGCTCATTCAATGCATATGAAGGAAAGCTATGAAAACCTTGATATCATTTTAAATAAAATAAACTATTCCACTCGTGGTTGGATTACATGCTCCTTGGCCAGCAAAGTGGCTTTACCAAATTCCCATGTTTCCTATGCAAATGGGACAGTAGGGCAAGGGCTCAACATTGGTCCAGAAAAAACTGGCCTGCAAGAAAATCTCTGAAGCCTAGAGAGAACAACATTCTGTGCAAGAATCTTGTGGACCCGGAAAAGATTCTGCTGCCACCTCTACACATAAAATTAGGCCTAATGAAACAGTTTGTGAAAGCCTTACCAAAAGATGGTGAATGTTTCAAGTACCTCTGCGAGAAATTTCCTCATCTGTCAGAAGCAAAATTGAAAGGAGGAGTGTTTGTTGGGCCAGACATCCGAAAAAATGTTCTATTCCAACTTTGAGTCAAAAATGACTTGAAATGAGAGGGAGACTCGAGTATCATTCAAGGAGGTCGTTACCAAGGCTCTTGGGAAGCACAAAGGAACCACATTATGTTTCTACTGTAGGAAACATGCTAGAAAAGTTCAATAAGTTAGGATGTTTGATGAACCTGAAGATTCACTTCTTGAACAGTCATCTTGATTTTTTCCCAGACAATTTGGGTGATGTCGGTGAGGAGCAAGGTGAGCATTTTCGTGAAGACATCAAAGTGTATCAGGGCCGCTGGAATACCAATATGATGGCAGACTACTGTTGGTCACTTCACCAAGACGTTCAGAAAGGAATTCACCGGAGAAAAAGCTATATCAGGAGCTTCAGGGAGAAGAAGGAAAGGAAACATAAGCCAATGAACACATAAAGCCTATGTAATAAAGAGGTATTTTCATGTTTATACTTAAATTTAGATCGTATTGCAGCATTAATCTATTTTTCAGTTGTGTTGTATGTTTCGCTAACTTTCTAGTAGTTTTTCAGTACTGAAAAAATCATTAGCATCAGCTATTAAAGTTAAAAAAGTTGAAAAATTTGTTTTGTTGGCCTGTGTAATACTTTATCACAAAAAAATATGATCTTACCTAACCTCAAAAAAATATGGCCATTTATCATAAAGGTGTTATATATTCTTCAGTTAAGATTTATAACCATTTGCCAATGAAACTAAATCAACAACTTATTATGTGCCAGTGATCGTATGTTTGAATATACTGTCAAACATTTTCTGCACACACCCTGCTTTTATTCCTTGAATGAATATTTTATAGACTGCAAGAATTGAAAATTAAATCTATCTCTAGATCTTGATTAAAGTTAAATTATTGTAATTGTTTTGTGTTTTCTATGACTACTAATATTTTTATTATATTTCTGCAATTATAAATATCATTCCTGATATGTATATGTACTGTTGTATTTGTATACTATTTATTTACTCAGTGACTGGCATTTCTATGTTTAAGGTGATATTTCACTATTATTTTTTTATTTGGTTATCTGAAAGAGTTTTCGAAAAGTGCCCCCTTAATGCAGTATTAGTTGTCGAATCATTATAGTTTTCAAAAGATAACACTCAAAAGTCCCGAATTCTGCAGCATACTAGGCTTTGCTCCTAAATTTTTTTTCCAGTCAAATTGCATGTAATGCAATCTATATGGTGTGCAGAACATACTGATTTAGTATGAGTGTGATTTATAAACATGCGAGCAAGTTTTGGCACTCTAAATTTTGTTGATAATGGGTGTCAGACTTTTCGTAAATATATTTTTGATCATTCAAGTGAAACTGTTAACATTCATTTAATAAATAGTTTCAATCCTAAACTGTAGATGAAAAGTTGTTTTTGTTCCTTTTGTAGCTACAGAGCCAGGCGAGATAAAGTGACCAAGCAGGTACTAACCCTAGTTGGAGAGGCGTAAGGGGTTGATAACGTAGAGAGGTAGATAGTGGGTGTACCATAGGGGTGACCACAGCCTGAGAGGAAGTATAGGTAGGCAGGAGGAAAGATGAGGTAGACCTGAACTACTGGTCTCCTGGAAGTACGTTGGCAGACCCAAGCACTTGACAGATGATGTCCACTCTCGTGTTATTCTGGAAGATGTGACGTCGCCATAAATCCAAGCATCGCAAAGAGACAGAGGTTGCAGCTCGTGACTACTACTGCAAGAATGTTGGAGGTTCCGTGGATGAAACGGGAGGTATTGGGAACAGGTAGAGAAGAATAGTGATGTGCGTGTGATAACTCAGCCAAGTTAGGGATAATATCTGGAACAGTAAACACACATTATCCAGCCTGTTCCCTGACTAGGCCTGAAGGGCAGATCCTAGAATGCCAACCAGAATAACGCATAGACTCAGTAGATGTGGGGACATGGGGGGAGGGTGACTCCAGTTGTACGGTACTTGGACTCGTGATTCTAGGTGCATAGCTGAGAAGTGTGGAAGGTGTTTGTGAGCTGGTGAACAGTGTGAAAATTTAGACTGATGATGAGAATCAGCTAGCATAAAGTGAACCATACAGTGTTGGTGCATGGTCAGACAGAGTAATTTCTTACAGCTGAACCCTGTGAGTTAGGCTCGAACTACGGGCTGCGGCCTCTATATATACCCAGAGCACAAGGCTAGCGCTAGCGGTGTGGGGGTAGTATAGAGGTCATGGAGAGAGAGAGAGAGAGAGAGGCAGCGGCAGAAGCTGGTGTCTCGTTTCCCCTCTGCGTCTGAAGGCCATAGGGGTGAGTGCTGCTCCATGATGCGCAGCGGGTTGCGGTCCAACAGGATGCATCAGCTTGGTCGAACCAACCATGGGCTTCAAGGCGGCGTTCTGTGGTGTATTCTGCTTAACGTCTCGTCTTAGGAGGGGGCTGCGGCTATTGTAAGGCTAGAATGGGTAATGACGAAGCTCGTGGTGGGCCAACCCCCAACTCTTCCATTAACCGGAGCCACAAGCACGGACGACGAGCATCCTCAGGCAAGTGGACTCTCTCGCGGAGGTGTGTGGAACAGTGGTGCACTCCTCTCTTTTTCTCTGTGACAGGTGTCCCTCCTCTCGCTTAACCCGTATGTCTGGTATACACAATAGGGGATAGGAGTTAAAATATCTAAGTATGATGAAACAGTCTGTGCTTGGTGTTGAGCTGATGGATCCTATTTCCTAGCCACGGATACAGGACTATGGGACACACGTGGCTAAAGACATAGGTTCATACAGATATATAATAATCCCACTGGTTAAGATTAAATCTTGAGGCCCTATATGCTGTTGCAAATTATTTTCCCATGCCATTACAAAGCCAGTGATAAAGAAGAATTTTATTTACTATTACAATAATTCTAGCATTGAGGGATTGGCTAAGTTCACTGTGGAATCTAACAATTTTCTCTCATGGGGTGTGGATGCAATTCAAGTTAACTGGTGCAATAAATAAATTACTGAAATTCCATGCAGTGAGAAAGTTACTTATATGGTGGCAACCCCCTACTCA